>JAUJYP020000804.1:8391120-9087241 GCA_030674075.2 Linum usitatissimum
GGATGAATCTTTTTCCAGAGGGAGCACATGATGACATCCACCTCTTGGTGTCCAGTCAGGGAGCTCTAGAATCAAGGAGTCGAGGACGTGGAAGGAAGTCAATAAGGAGTTCATAGAATTCGGGAAAGTTAATGCACTTGGAGGAAGGATCGTGCAAGAGGAAATAAGGCCACACTGAAATGGATCAACCATGACAGGCTCATCCTTGAAGAAAAATCGATCCACCAAGAAGACCTTATGTCAGCCCATGGTATGGATGCTGACATCAGCACCAATATCAACATCACGGCCGCACCAAAAAATCAAGATTCGCAAGAATAGAAGACCGAGCCAACTTTTTCCAAGCTATATTTGGGGTAGATACTTGGAATGATGGGAAGATACAATCACCTGGGTTTTGGGGCATTTGGAGCTAAAAAGATTTCGAAGGTGCGAAGTTGTTTGAAATCGGATCCACCGATTTCGACGAAATTCACCAATTGGCACCAGCCCAAACAGAGAAATTTTACCTGTACTATCTCTAGACCAGAAGCATAACGGGATATTTGAAGATCATGTAAAGTTTTAGGACCAAGAAGATATGAGATTAGAGTCTAGGCCCATGAGTAGAGTTCCTACAGTGAAGTTGGAGCTTCCGAAACAAGGCCTCTTCAATAATTTCGAACATGGACCGGTTTAGCCCGCACCAACAATTCAACATACACTCAGAGGGCTGCCATGAGTGTATCCAAGGCCCCAGGTCAGTCCATCTACATCCAGAGGCACATGGCTTAATAAGCACATTCAAAGCTTAATTAGGCTCATTTATCCATTTGTCGCATTTTATTTATTTTGACTTTAAATTGTTATTTTTAAATAGTGAGTAGTATAGTTAGGCCCAAGGACGTCTTCCTATAAGGTTCCTAGGGGATGAAGGATTGACCTAGTCAGGACTTGATCCCAAAAGAAGAAGGAAACTTGCCTAGCAAGGGTTCTTCTAACCTTAGTCTTTCCTTACCCATGTAGGATTCGACCAGCCCTCCTTATCTATAAAAGGAGAGCTTGTGACTACTTTTAAATCTGAACCCCCATGAATAAAGTTCTAAGTAAATTGCGGCCTAGAGCTGTTTTTCAAATTTGTCTTGTTAGAAGCACATCGTTGTTAGGCTAGAGGATTCTGGTTTATCGTAGTCGGGTAATCACCCCCTTCTTCATGGCACCATTCACGTTTGAGACTTGAACCCTTCCTTCTACTCGATCGATTGGTCAGCTTGGTAACTTTCCATCCGATGTTGG
Organism: Linum usitatissimum; assembly: GCA_030674075.2. NCBI lineage: Eukaryota > Viridiplantae > Streptophyta > Magnoliopsida > Malpighiales > Linaceae > Linum > Linum usitatissimum. The sequence goes on from JAUJYP020000804.1 coordinate 8,392,396, forward strand.
ATTTGTTTCGTCGTTTTGAACACCTTATTTCGATAGCTAGTCCTGGTCGTCTCCATAGGTATTTCAGCTCATATCATAACTCTAATCCTAAACCGAGTAGAAAACAAAAAACAAGTGCATAAACATAAGAAACCAAGTACAACGAACTTAACACGAAAAATCACTTACACACAAAACGTGTATACAACACACACAAAAATCAAATACATTTGAAGCATTACTGTTGTCGTTTGTTACTTGTTGTATGTTGTGTTGTGCTTGCATTCTATGTACTTGTTTATGTTGTATGTTGTGTTGTACTCGCTTTTTATGTACTTGTTTCTGTTGTCTGTTGTGTTGTACTTGCTTTTTTTGTACTTGCTTCTGTTGTCTGTTGTGTTGTACTTGCTTTTTTTGTACTTGTTTCTGTTGTACTATACTTGCTTTCCATATACTTGTTTGTATGTATATGTTTAAGTTATGTTGTAGTTGCTTTCTCTGTATTTATTTCTGTTGTAACTAGACATGCAAGTAGAAAATTGATTCAAACACTATGTGTTGTAATCGCTTGCATAACAAGTACAGTTCAAAAAAAAATTAATACTGGTGAAAAATTGATTACAACACGTTGACAGAATAAATATTCCTAAATTTTTTTTTAGAAAAGTAGTTTCTACGAAGGTGATTCTGTGTGCGATTTTTTTTAAAAAAGGAGGTCAGACAACGTAAACAATTTGGCAAAAAGTTTAACCGCAGAACAAAATTACTTTTATAATTAAGAAAAAAAAATGACAAATATACCCCTTAGTATTAAGTTGGTCTGCTAAACCGTTAGCATCTAAGATCAAGGACTCAAAATATTCTTTGTCAGCAGTAAACAAACTGATTTTATTTGCCGCCGACCTTAACTCTTCATATATGTATTTTAACCATTTCTAAATAATAATGATAATAATTTGTGTATATGTAGGATAAGTTTCTCAAATATGCAAAGGAAAAAACAATAATGAAATTACGTAAATATTATATGTGTTTTATGGTACATTTTTTTTTTCTTGTCAAAAAATGTGCGACAAAAGACAATATTTAGGTGATTTCACTTTTGTATTTTATTTTTTTTTCCAAAATAACAGGTCATGTTACACTTTAGGTAAAAGATGACGTTACATAGTAGTAGGAATTACATGAATAAGACGAAAAAGTGTACGGTAATTACGAATTGTATGTGTCTTAAGATGGTCGGCGCAATTATCCAAATGAGGAGTATGAATAGGGGAAACTAAAGGAAGAATACGAAGAAGATTTTGACATTACGGAAGTAACTGTCCCACCCGAATGTCCGGGATGGAAGAATTGATTAGACGAACAACTTCAGCAAAGTCATAGTAGATAATGAAGCCTTCCAGGTACCAAATATCATAAACAACTAAGGCTTGTCGGATTGCCAGGAACTCCAGGAGAACCGGATCAGTGACGTGCGAAAAGACTTGACCTATTCCTGAGACCAAGGAACCGCAAGACCTGTGGACCACCAAACCAATTGTGCCAGATCGCCGCATTGAATCAATGAGACGAAAAACAACATCTACATGAAAAGTCCACACTTCTTGCTGAAGTTGTGTGGCTGTTATTATGGAATTCGTTGAAGTCAGTTGTTGTTGGCTTCGTTGATTACGCCCCAAGTGTTGTAAGGCTTCCTGACACGGCAATTGGAATTGTTGTAGTAAGGAGTCAATTGAATGTTGGAAGTTGTCTAAAAGCAATGTATTTCTTGACTTCCAAACTCGCCACCACAAAAAGATGAGCTTCAAAGCATTAGATGGGTTTTTCCAAGTGAACCTGACGCCAACTCAAAACTGGATGTGCAATTTTGGTAAGGAGATCCTCACAACCTATATCCCTGGTCAGATGAACAGTCACGTGACAAGAGAAACAAAGGTGATTTATGGTTTCCTTCGAAGTCGACATAATGGGCACAAAGGTAAGACTTCCATGTTTCTGGAAATCAAGGAATCACAAGTGGGAAGAGCTCCAGAAAATAATTTCCATACGAAAAAGACAACTTTGGTTGAATAGGAGGGACTAAACAATTACCCACAGGTATGAGTCCACCAGATTCGGCCCCGATGTGATTGCAAGATTTTTAAAGCGATGAGCGAAGCTAAGTCTATAAGCAGATGAGGCAGAATATATACCTGAGCGAGAATAAACCCAAATCCAACGATTTGGTTGGGGTATCTGTAGGATCGCGATGGTATGTATAGGCTGAACCAATTCCGGAGAGAAGAAGGAATATAGTAGGTCAACATTCCAATTTCCATTTGAAATAAAATCAGAAACTAGTTCTGACAGTGCCGATGTTAACGGTCGAGGGAGCGATGGTCGAGGCGGAATCACAGGGAGCTAGTTTAATGTCACAGGAACTGTGAGTCCAAAGCCTACCCATACATCGTTCCCCATCAATCAAAAGTTCTTGACCTAGAAGAATTCACGACCAACCCCAACTAGGTTTTGAACCTTTTATGGCTGTTAGCATCGTGCCATTCAGAAAATATCTACCCTTGAGAGAACTTGACTAGCCAAAGGTCAGGGAGAATGAAAAAGTCTCCAACAAAGGCGCAGCATTAAGAGATTGGTTAATAGATGAAAAATCTTGAAAACCAAGTTCACCATCCAATTTAGGTATACAAAGAATCTCACATGACTTTCAATGAATTCGACTGGTATGTTGAGATGCTCTCCACCAGAACCGTGCAATTTGTTTATTTTGTTGTCAACATTGAGAGTCCGGAAACTTGAACATAGACATTACGTAGAATGGAAGTGTCGAGGCAACAGATTTGATTAATAACCATATCTGCCCGGGAGAGATATTTTCCTTTCATTCTTTGTAGGGCTTTGGCAACACGATCCTCAATATAGCAAACACTCGATGCTCGAGAATGAGCAACTAAAATGAGTACGAGGCCAAGTTATTTCTCACAGAGTCCCACTTGGGAAACTTGGAGCTCCTGGCTCAAAGAATTCTACAAAGAAGTTAAAGAGTATTTGATCTAAAAAAGTGGATGACTTCGCAAAGTTGACACGTCGGCCGCTCATTAATTTGTAAGAGTGAAGCAGAGATAGTAGAGAGGTACATTCAACTGGAAACCCTCTTAGGAATAGGAAAGTGTCATAAGTGTAAAGGATGTGGAAGAGAAAAGGGAAATGTCGATTCAGATGGACGGGACAGGTTATCGAGATGATAAAGCGTAATTGATAAGAGAGATAAGACCCTCCGTACATAAAGTAAATAAAAGTGGTGATAATGGGTCCCCTTGACGGAGTCCTTGCGATGGAGTAAAAGTGTGTGAAGGATTTCCATTAACAAGAACAAAGAATGATACTGTTGTGAGCAATTCTCGTATCCAATTAGTCCACTTGGTATCAAAACCAAGACGCTCCATAATGGTGAAACGGTAAGACCATTTGACACGATCATAAGCCTTTTCCATGTCCAACTTAAGTATCATGAAGTGTTGTTTACCTTTCTTTTTTGACTTTAGGTAATGCATAACTTCATGAATGAAAAAGAACATTATCTGAAATTAAGCGTTCCGGAATAAAGCCATTTTGAGTGGAGATAATGATGGAAGGAAGGATAGTAGTCCCACCAACAATTTTGTAATAATTTTTTAGATCATCTAACAAAGACCAATCGACCTAACCTGAGTCATGGAAGAAGCCACAGTAACCTTTGGAATCAAAGTCAGCCAAGTATGGTTAACGTTGTGTAGAATTCGGGAAGAGTGAAAAACAACTCTAACTGCACCGCACACCTCCAAACCGAAAATAAGCCTGAAATGTTGATAAAGACTTTCAGTAAAACCATCTGAGCCTGGAGATTTTTGAAACACCAATAGAAAACACCGCTTTACGGACATCAGAATCCAAGAAAGGTTTAGTGAGAGCAGCTTTCATCTCAGCCGTGACACGACTCGGACTGAGATCAAGTGATGACCAAGTAACCAGATGAGGGTCAATTGGAATGTCAGACGAGAACAATTTAGAATAACAATCTGTTGCATCAGCTGTCTTTGCCAGTTCATCACTATGCACGTGACCTGACTCATAAGTTAGAGGACCAAGTCGATTGAAATGTTGACGTGCCACAGTGGATTGATGAAAACAATCCATGTTTCAATCACTGGAATTCATCCAACCATTACAACATTTTTTATTCCAATATCGACTTTCGATATCACATGCATGACTGAGTTCCACCTCTAAGGAAATAATCCTGGCTCAGGGTGTGGGAACCAGTGCATGTAAGGATGCAATGACATCTTTAATTTCTCTTATTTATCGTGTTGAATTAGTGATTTTGGATAGTTGTCAGGAATACAGCATGTGTCGAAGAATTTTCAATTTATGATTTTAATGAGTCATTGGTTATTACCTGATGAGTATTAATAATGTGATCATTATATGACTAAGTCATGGGTTTATATATTTTTATTATGATTATGATGTGGAAAATTATTATGATTATTATTATTACTATAATTATTCATATAAGTGCAAACATATACATGTGATTATTATTACCACCCATGTTAAGTTAGTACATGTAGTTCAATAAATTAGAAACTATATCTTTAACCTTTAGATCGATTTAATAAAGTGAACCAGCTGCTTAAGCTGGATTTGAAAACAAGTATACGAGATTGAGATACATAATTAGATATGGCCCACTGGATTTGAAAAAACGTAAATAATACCATAGGTTCATTTAAATAATGTTTAAATAACAACATTTTAAAATTTATCGCATAGATACTTTTTTATTTTCCATCTATATCCATCAACGTTTTCGATCCAAATTAACAACTAAACCTAACAAGTAAGAACACCACATTGATAACAAATACAGTCATCAGTGTAATTTCAACCCAAGCCGCAAACTTCTAACCAACCCCTACTATTCTTGAAAATCAGAAAATCAAAAAGAAAAATTGCACCTAAAATCTCATAACCGTCCCAATCAACTAAATCCTTCCTTATTTATTTTCTCTCCTCTTCATCTTTTCCCTCTCATCTTTCCTCATCTTCGCAATCTTATCATGCTTAAGGTGTGTAACTAAATACTCCAACGCCAGAACTAATTTCCCGAGTAGTGGATAATTTAATGGCCAAGATATTAGAGCCTTACTAAATGATCGATTTGATTGTAGATAAATGAATTTTTTTATTTTCTTTCACCTGATAACTAGAGTGTTTGCTTCGTATCTTGCGAAGGAGGTTTAGATACAAGTCAGGGTAGTAAGCAAAACCCACACGACTTAATCAAACTAATTAACCCCTTTTATGGTAGTAATTATTATCCATCAGTATTTCAACCCCCCATTCCACCTCTTTTATTCCTCTTCCTCATAGACACTGGCAGCAATAAAATACTCTATTCATGATGGAAGAATTCATCCTCATCAAACTTGGTCTTCACCTGCACCAATTTCATGGTACGAAAACAAAATCGACGATGTTAGGTTACCCTACAACAGAGATCACGATATCTACATCTTTCACTATATGTCCAGGATTTACGATAGTGACAGTAATATTTTCTTGCAATTTTTTTTGTTTTTGCCTCTATTAAATCTGATGAGATTTTTCAATTTGAGAAAAAGATGAGAATAGAAGCTGCTTTGTTTCTTCACTTTTGAAAAGAGAAAAAAGAGATGGCGGAGGTGGTTTGTGGATCGGGTTGAATAGAAAGAAAAGGATTTTATTTCTTTTTATTTTGAGATTTAACTAGTTTGATTAAAGATTTTGATCAAATATATTTTTTGACTTACTAATGATGATGTGGTGTCCTTATGTGGCATCCCGTTGTCATTTTGGATGAAAACTGCTAATATGAACGGAAGAAAAAAAATACCTATGCGATAAATCTAGTACCATAAATCTAAGCGATACTAGACAACTGGTATATAATATGCACGTAATTGTATGAATTGAGGTTCATCTTGGTGTAAACCGCATAAGCAAGGCTGTAAGAAATCTTTGAATGTTAGAATATCCCACAGTTACAGTAGCCCGACCTATTATGGTGATTGAGCTAGACCCTATACGTGTGGCCTTCTGTTTCAGCTAGATTCCAATAGCTTTTAATTCAGTGATTTTGTCATACACTTTACCAAAATCTGTTTGTCCTTTTCAATTAAAAAAGATTAGACAAAATAGAGTAATTTACTTGACCATTTTTGAAAAACAAACAATTCTTTTGTTCAATAATGCATCAAAAGTACATACACAATTACTATCTCATACGGTTACAATGTGCCCTCTAGAAATTTTGTAGGTCCCTCCTCACGTTGATTGTTTAACCTCCTGCTGCTCGAAGTGTCCATTTCATATCTTCAAACTACTTAGTCAATTCCTCTATGTAACCATCCTTCAAGTTCTTGATGACTTGCCTTTCAACTTCCCATTCAGCACGTTGAACATCCTTCTTCGCCTCCAATTCAACAAGTTTCTCCCTCATTGAAGCGTTCATCATGCATCTCACCGAATTCACGACCGCCACCACCTCCAGCTTCTTGTCAAACTTACAATTCCATAAGGGGCATGTGAAGTACTTCTTCAACTTTGGGGTCATGAGTCGTGATGCACGCAACCCACAATCGCATAGCACTTCATCTATATTGTAGGTGAACATGTCTTTTGAGTCATCAGGGCACCGTAATTTGTGCATTGTGTTCTCAACTCCTTCGCTTAAAGACATTTTCACGAAGAGAAATATGCGAGGCATGCAAAAAATGTAGGATTTGCAAAGAGGGGTGAGTTTCGGCTTGATAATGGCCAGAAATTCATATGAGTCATTGGAGGCTACATACACTACGCGGCGCAGTGTAGGTTGTTAGGGAAGTTGGCCTACAACGGCTACTTAAGGAAGTAGCCGTTGTAGGCCAACTACACGCCGCGTGGTGTGGGATGAGTCGCGTGGTGCATGATGGGGGAATGTCTAATGGTCGTTATTTATGTTTTGACTGGTCCTTCTAGGTTATTCCAATGCCTACAAAAAAATTCCCGAGTTGTATGGATCATACAAATGACTATATGTTTGTAAAAACTCGTACATAAGTGTATACACATTTGTATGGATTTTGTACTACGTGTATTAATTAGTATACACATTTGTATGGCTGTAAAATATAAATTATACCCTCATATTTTCAGTTATTAGATCTAACATATGATTTTTAAACGGTTGAGATTTGTATGGGCTTTCTGGTTCCCATCTAGAAACCATATCTCTGACTCCATATTCGGACCTAGATCTACTAATTAACTTATAGGGGTTTACATGTTGACTTGGTAAAGAAATTGGAGCGAAGTCATTATTTAAATTTATTCATTCTCAATAATCATGTGTAAGAACGAATTTAATATCATTAGGATACATCCTAGTTGTCCTAACGGTTAAGACACTATTAATAGCCCATTAGATTTTAGGATCCTGATGTAAAGGTTTAATTATAAAAATGATATTTGGGTTGATTTGTTCCTCATCAAATCATATTATTGATTTTTAAATCAAAATTGGTAATTTGATAACATAAAATGTGGAAATATCCCTCAAAACCTATGATAGGCTAACAATGGGTCGTGAAACCCAAATCCTAACCAATAAGTATTGTTATAGTTCTCAGAGTTTGTTCACAAACTTCTCCAACAAATTGGTTCACGGTTTAAGCTAACTAGTGTTTGCAAGTGGTGTTATCTAAATTATCAACTAAGTTACTACTCATTCACTAGAAATCATGCAATATAATTCAAGTAACTAAGGTGAGTCAAAGGAGTATCTAGATCAAACGAAGAGAGAAGGGTTGCTAGACTTCGGGTGTTGGCAATGCTCAAATCCCATTCATTAGTAGAGTTGGACACAATGGACACAATTCATGATTCGATTCTCCTCTAGGCACTTGAAGGAATCTAAAGAAAGGTCTTGCAATGGATTACCATTACTAATTCACATAAGATCAAGTTAACGAGTAGTGAACACTAGGTGTTTGACGAAATGCATAGGCATTTAGAAAGCTTTAAGGACACTACAAACACCTAACAAGGGGTGCTAGTCACCAATTGACATCCCAATCACTCAAATTTTCACTACTTTAGTGATTTATGAAATGCGCTCTAAGTGTTCAATGAAATGCCCCTAAAGAAATCCTAACACTAAAGGTTGAATTGGGGTGTGAATTGATCCACACATACCTTGATTCAGTCTTGGATTACAATCTAACTTAATTCAATCACAATTAAGCAAATGAAAGAGTTGATTTGACCTAAATCAAACCATAGCACAAAATAGGTTGAAAAGCTCCATAATCCAAGCATTACGATAATTATAACTAGCATCCAAGTATGTCCAACCCCTCAACATGAGGGGATCATCCTAGCATCCACAAACACCTGAATCTAACAACACGAATGGCTTAGACAATCATCATGAAGCTATAAATAACAGAAAGGAATACAATCACCATCATCTACAAGAATGACGAAGGTGATGAATGCAAATCTTCACTCCAAGCTACAACCATCCAAGTCTCCAATCTTTAATCTTCAAGAGCACCAAATCCTCTTCAATAGCTTCTACGATGAGAGAGTGGAGAGGAGAGGAGAGAAATTCCAAACCGGTCCCAAAATCATATTTTGCCCAACTCTTGCCCGTTTAGCCTCCGTTTGACTTCTGATTGGTCGTTGGCTTTGTATCGATGTCCTCTATCCAATGGATACCTAAAATCTCAACAACACATGAGAAAAGAAGTGGAACGGACAAAAATGGTTCATTCGAGAGAACACAACACAATACCCTTGTTTTCATCAACCAATCACATCTCAAAGGTCAAGAATTGGTCGAACCGAGTTGAACACATGTCAAAATGGGGCTGAATCTCATACAGTATGAAGTGCTATCAAACTCTCATTATGTTTTCTACTCTCCATTCACCCAAAAAAACTTTGTCATTTAAAACTTCTTCTCCGGCCAAATCGGCGCCATAAGGAACAGTAGGTTACAGGTAAATGGTCGGTGCCCTTGCTTTTTTTGTTTGATTTTTGTTTTATCGCTTACTCATAATTACAAACCCCCGTCGTTTGTATATTCTCCATTAAAATCTGCTCCATCAGGGATCGGTGGAGCGGATTAACGTCGATCGAAGAAATTAGAGGATGCGACCACCTTTGTTAAGGAAGACATTCTCCTTATGCTCATTCGTCTTTTTCTTGCTTGTTTTGGGGTCATCATCTTTTTGTGATTCTGCATTTTTCCGGTCAATGTGGAATCGTCTTCTTGTGGTAAATTTTTGATGCCTTCTTGAACAATATCTCACAAGTCTTGCAAAATGAAGATAGTATCCATTTGTGCTCTCTAATATTTTTTTAATTCTCCATAAAAATTGGAATTTGATTTGGAGAGTTGGAGAACATGGAACTTGACGATAGTGATGCCATAGGATTTTGAGGGGATTTTTGTGGTAGACATTTTGAGAGAGTTTTGTGAGAGTTGGATAAAATATGGTTATCAAAATACTAAAGTATGTTATGAATATTATTATCGTGATGAATGCCTATTGTGTAACCTCCATTTGTGTGACTCCTTATAAGAATCAATGTATTTTATTCCTCTTATTGATATGTAATAATGATAGAGAGTGTAGGTTATAATCTCATGAGCCCATAAATCAAGCTGTCACTTATATCACTTCCACACCTCAATAAGATACTCTCCTCTCTCGTATTCTCGTCTTCCTCTTCTTCGGTTTTATTTTTACAACATGTTATCAGTACGAGGCTATGCCATCAAGCAATTTCTTGTAATCAGCAACAAATTATTACTTTTACTTTTGGATAAGCAAGTGCATACGAAACAATACATATGGCCAATGATATTCATACTTATGCTCCTGATGTCCATTTTGATTTGGTTGTGATCTCATGCATCCAACAAATCATCTTTATTTATTGAGAGCTAATTTTTATTAGTTTCTTGAGAATTGGTTTTTATTATCTCAAACCATCATATTCTCTCTTTCTATATATATATATATATATATATAATTGTGTTCATTTCTAGATTTGTTTACATCCCATGTATCATTTGTCTTGCATGATGTAAACTGAAGTACTTTGTTTTTAGAACTAATTTCTATTAGTTCATGGCTCTATAGTAGCCTATTGCATAACATAAAATTTAATACACTAAATTATATGTTTCCGTGCCATTGCATTTTACTTGTTCTCTACGTAGCACTAATACCGTGAAGAATGTTTTAGTTACTATTTGTATCTATTGCTTTGAAATTTCCCATTGTTGAAAACTTAATTATCATGGTATGAATTTGTATCCTTCTATGCCACTTGTATATGTGCTCACTGAATAATCGGTTTGGAATTTTAATATTTAAAAGGAAAAGTTCAAACGTTCATAACATTTCATGTTACTATTATACGTTTCAATCTTATATTGATGTCAAATTTTGCATTGTTAATTCTACAATTTATGACTTAGTTGTTATCTACCGTTACATATTCCATCATTATATTGTTTTATTACTTAGTTTATCCTATGATCATCTAATTGGATATTTATTTTTTTATATCATATATTTCTCTCTAATTTTCATTCGAGTTTTGATCATTATAGTGTATTAAACATCTCATAACTTTAGTTTGTGGCTCTTAATATTCACCAACAAGAATCATCTATCTAGGTTGGATGCTCAAATGTTAATATGCCATAAGCTTGGAGATGCAATACAGAAAGGCCACCAAGCATCAGATTATCTATCGAAGAGGTTGAATGTGCAATTCATTTATAAGCTAATGGTCTTGAGAACCACTAAAATCTTATTCCAGACACATTCGGCAAGACAAAGTCTTAGCTTTGATCTTTGCTAGCCATCATCTCAATGATGGGCTAAAAGATGAGTACTACGATGCATAAGTTATCAAAAGGATAAACCTATAAAGCTATATTATGTGTCTCAAATATTGAAGGTCGAAGTCACAAAATATCATTCTTTGAAGTAAATGATTGTACTCATACAAGCTCGATATGGTTCAATGTCCGACAAGACACATATCTTGAGAAATGGGCTATATTATATGTTACAAATATTTATAGTCCAATGAGACACAATATCACTTCATAAAGTGAATAATTATAATCATATATCTAGAAAGTGATAAATACATATATTCCCAAAAGTGAACACACTTATATATTATTGTGGTTGAGAAGACCTATTATTTTGATGGTCATGAGAAAGAAATTTGAGAAATATATTTTTCCCGCGAAAGGGAGTTGTGAATTTTCTAATCATATGAAAGGTGATACAGCAACTGATTTGATTATGATTATCATATCCAAATGATACTATTTTAGCCCTTAGAGTGAGTGTGCAGAGACACATGTTATTCTATTTTTGAAAAGCACATGTAACAAGATATGATCATTGTTCCTCTAAGGAACCTTTTCATTCAAATGTGGTTAAAAATGGTAGTTGTACATTTCTAGACTATTCGAGAATTATTACGATCCCTTATTTGGTGACATGGATGGTCGAAAATGAGTATTGGTATGATGGGATCAATTGGATCAACATAATACATGATGATGTATATACCCATAGATAGTGCACCAAGATATATGGAGTAGTACAAAATTTCTCTCAAGCTCTAGATCGAACTATTGTATTGTTCACAAAAGAACAAAATCCTTATACCAATTTGTTGATGACCACAAGTGGAACAATAATATGGCCTATGTCCATACAATTATTGAACCAAAAATGTTATACTCCAATTTGTACTACACATGTGTGAATGTGATTGTGATTGACATACATATAAATGTAAACTATACGTTTACTCGTCCTGACAATTATTATTTGGCATAACCGGTAAGGCCATCCCGATTTAATCATGATGCGAATTAATAAGTACTTCTATGGTCGATTTCAACGATTCCATAATCTAAACAGTATGTTCTCTTGAACATTGTTTTGCATGAAAATCTTAACTTGGTTATTCTAAAGAAATGATTCCTAAGGTTATGGGAATTTAAGTAGTTCTTGTGACTCCCCTATTTCCTAAGAACACAAACGATTTTGTGTTTTGTCAACAAGCTTTCATTTTTAGGAAATCCTTACCACCTTTCGATTACCCATTGTTGAGTGAAATCTCCAACAAACCATAACTCATTATTGGGTTGCTAGTTCTCAAATAAAGTTGATTGTGAAACAACATCAACATACACATAATTATGCAAGGGTGATGTTTATGGATCTATACACCGAATATGTGGACCAATTATATTTATTGATGCATCAACTACATGGTCACATGTGTCTAGCAACCAAGAGTTTGCGAGATTATTAGATCAATCATTTCTTATGAGCATAGTTTCTGATTATCCACTAAAGGAAATATGGCATTAGTAATAAATATTTCCATTCATATTGTTGTGCACATGTTATTTACTTGAACAACAGAAATTCGCATTATGTCAAAAAAATTATAATGAGTGCCTCCATTATATTTGTTTTTTTTGTCAAAACCACATATTGCCCATTTATGCATATGTGGATATACACATCTGAAATGCTCAACCATAATTTATTATGATGGGTTCTCAACATAGATTGAGAATTTATGTTGGTTACGAGTTCATCAATAGTAAAATATTTACATTATTGTCAGGAGATTTAGTGATTACTCGTTTGGAGGTTTATATAATCATAATTCACAACATTATGAGGGGAGGGTTGGACACAAATACTAGATTAATTATCATCATATCATTTGATCCTCGCACTAAACAATGTGAACTTGAAGTTTAAAAGTATAATTCATTATTAAAGTTGAATTCATCAACTGCCAGACGCCTACTGACCCAAAATAGAGTAAATCTCTCATGTGCGAAATATAAATCCTCCAATAAATATGATGTCGATATTGGGTATTCTCTTATTACAAATGGGTCTACAGAACGTATGACGCGTGATAGACCACTCGGTTCCAAAGACAAAAATCATCAAAAGTGAAATGGAGTTATATAGATGGTCAAATTGAGTTTAAGATTATTTCAGAAAAACCACCAAGATAAACAAATAATGTGCTAAAAAAGAGTCGCATGTATCTGAAAGATATAAACATAGATATCTCAATTATCTATATCTTCGATGGAACATACTGGAACCGCAATGAAGTCAACGTTGACGAAATTTTTGTGTATAGTGCAACGCTCAATATTATAGTTATCTATGAGGATCAAAGCCAAAATGCATGCAAATAACAGATTGGCTGAAAAATAAGATTGAGGCAAACAAAATTTCCAAGATAAATGAGAAGTCTTTAAGACATAAAGTTTTTATACATTAAGATGTAAAACAAATGAGACATATGTGTATCTCATTATGAGTCTTGCAAGTTATGAGCCATCTCATTTTGAAAGGTTTTGTATAACTAACCTATAATATATTGATTATGAGAAAACATATTCTCACATGGTGGATGCAACTACTTTTTATTATTTGATTAGTCTAGCTATTTGAGAAGGGAAAAAGTTTGCGTATTATTTGATTAGTCTAGCTATTTGTGAAGCAAAAAACTTTGCTCATAATGGATGTCATTGCAACTTAGATGTATGGTTTGCATAAATACACATCTATATATAAAATTTTCTTGAGAATTTATTTTGCTATAAGCAAACAATTCAAGTTCACGTGAATAACATTCAATTATATCTAATTTAGGTCATATGGATTGACACATTGAGAAAGAAGTTGTATACTAGTCGTATCAAATTTTTCTCTATGCATTCATTTCGATCTCTTTTCTATGTTGAGTTGAATTGTGAATGATGTAACATGATCTTTGAAATATTTGTGATTTCAAAATTCTTACCAAAATTTTCTTCATTTTATTTTGTATTTAAAATGTATTTATTTTGTTGTAAGATTTTCAATGTCATCATCATCATCATTGATTTTATAGATGACATAAATTTTATTAAGACTCTTGAGAGTTTCTCAAAGCAATCAACTATTTGGTTAGCAAGAGAGTTCGAAATGACGGATGTAGAAAAACAAACCTTTCCCCTCACTTGTAAATTGTTTATCTCTCTCGAACATGATGATAAGGACATATCATGGCTTTAAGTGCCTCATCAGTGATAAGATCACTATATATGAATATATGACGATTTTCATCGATCTTCATAAAGGAATGAGCAAGACTCTACAAAAGATCTCATGTTATTCTATCTGAGTAATCGAAGACATAACAATGTGTTATGTGGTATTTTGACAAATGATATTTGTGTTGGTTGACCATAAATTGGTCTCATGTGGTCATACTACCACTTGTGGGTTGTGAAACAAACTTGTAAAGCAACACTACAATTTAAAGACATGATATTATAGATAATGCATGAAATATATTTTGCATATATCCTCGAGTTGAAAGAAGATTTGTTCAAATTGAATTCCAAGAAAATGGTGACACGTGATATGATGATCATATGCTTTTTTTCTTCAGTGGATTTTTTTTTCATCATAGGGGTTTTCTAATAAGGTTTTAATGAAATATATTATCATCTAATGGTCATTGAAGGGGAAGTGTTCTGTAAATATTAATTATGAATGTTCATTGATCATATTATGTGCATACATTATATGCACAAACTCCAATGAGTTGAAAGAACATTTTCATAAGTTTGAATAATCGTCAAACAAGTGCATTCAAGTGATAACTTGGCTTGTTTATTTACTAAGACTCTCCGAGTACATTAAATTTTGGAGTTCGGCGACTGAATGATCTCAACTGATATTATCATCAGAGAGAGTCAATACGCAACACACTCTTTTTCCTATAGCCATGGTTTTTCCTACTGAATTTTCCTGTTAAGGTTTTTAATGAGACGGTTTCAAATTACGTATTCAAAGAATGATGTATATGTGTAACCCAACGGACATTTAAGCGGGAATGTTATGAATATTATTATTGTGATGAATGCCCATTGTGTAACCCCATTTGTGTAACTCCTTATAAGAATCAATATATTTTATTTTTTTTATTGATTTGTAATAATAATAAAGAGGGTAGGTTATGATCTCATGAGTATAAATAATAAGGTTGAGAAAACCGGATCGGAACGACTGATCGGACCGGTTCGACCACAAACCGATCAGTTTATCAAAACCGAGTTACTGGTTGATAAATTTGGTCAAAACCAATCGTTGACTTGGTTCAATCGGGTAAACCGCGGGTCCGACTGCATTTAGTAAATTGGCGGTTAGACCAGTTCCTCAAAGGAAACGACATCGTTTTAATGAATGGAACCGAAAAAGAAATTAATTTCAATTGACTTCAGTCTTCTGCGCCAGCTGCCCTCTCCGATCCCCAAATCCGCACCCGCGGCCTTCTTCTCCACCGGTGCCTTTCGTATTCCTCCGGCGGTGCGGCTTGGATATTTACGGCCGGATTTTATGCGGCAATACTCTGTGATGAATGTTATTAACCTATAAAGATAAAAGATAGATCATGAGGAGGAGGTAGATTGATTGATTCTACTGGAAATTGGGAAGAGGAAAATAGAGAAGAGAGATTAGAGAGTGCTCTGCTCACAAAGAAAAAAAGGAAGGGGTGTATTTCTGATTTCACGTGGAAAAAAGAAATTGATTTTGCCTGATTGAATTGAATAATGGACTGATTAAGTGATTTTTTAATTCGCTGAGATTATATATAGTTACCATTTTTACCAAAAAATTTCGGAGATATTAATATATTATAGTTAAAATTTTTAATTCTTATCAATTATATTAGAATATTTAATTCTATATATTATTAGTTTGATCCGGTTTAACTTAAAATGTATCCAATCTAATTTAACTATATATATTTAATTAAGTAATTATTAAAACGGTCCGACTCGATTTAGAAAATGGTCGAACTATCAAACCCTAAAGCCCCAATTTTATCGGTTCAATATCCGATCCAATTTTTAAAATATTGATAAATAGAGCTCTCACTTATATCACTTCCACACCTCAATAAGATACTCTCCTCTTTTGTGTTTTCGTCTTCTTTTTCTTCATTTTTATTTTTATAACAATGTAAATTTTTTTGAGGTGAATGGTCAGTTATTAAAACCACAATCACATAACATATTCAACGTAATTTCAGCTCTGATATTAAATTTGTTGGATTGCTAATAAAAATATAAAAAAATTTAAAATCGAGTAAAATAATATTTTAATAACTAGCTTAAATAATCACTCAAGTTTTGAATATTACGATATTGGTCATTGACCAATTCTCTAAACCTCACCCGAACACTCTGCTTACAAAGAACTCAAAACTTTTATTTCCCTTTTTGTTTTTCAACTCTCTCTACATTACAATTGCCCAGACTAAGAGTATATTTATACTACTGAGTTAATATTATGTTAACAAAAGATATTTTTAATGAACCGACCTGTGGCTCTAATTTTTGTTTCTATTTTTAATATCATATCACCGCTCCATGTGGGTGTTGCGTTTGGACACAGGAAGACTGTCAACTTCCTTCTCTCCAAGATCAGCCGTCGGAAGGAATCTTACTCTACTAGTACTAATGATTCTGATTTAATGGACAGTGAGTACTGTGGAGGTATGGAGGATCCACAGAAGCTATTCCATGGTGAATCTGGGGCCAAACTCCTTCATCTCCTAATTTCTGCCGGTCTCTACGGTGAGTTATTCATAACTACATCTGCTTTCCTCTGTTTTAGTCAATTGCATTTAATCGTATCTTTCATGGTTATCAAATCGATCACCACCCACCTTACCCGGCTATTTTTTGTTCGACCGGTTCATAGTTTTTTTAGTAAACGGCTCATGGTTATCAATACTTTTTTTTACTCTCCCAAAAATCAAATCGACCAGCTGGTTCAACCCACCAAAACCGGCTATTTTATGTTCGATCGATTCATGGTTTTTTAGTAACCGGCTCATGGTTATCAATAGTATTTTTATAATGAGTCCCCAAAAAAGAAAATGATTTTCGACGTATCGGGTATTTATTGTTGAGTTTCAGTGAGATAAGATGTCCAAACTCTATTTTGTATTTTAATATAAATGGATTTATATTTTTAATAAAAAAAATTATTTATTATTTTATTAATATAATTTTTATTTCTATTCTAACATAAACTAATATACCTTTAATAAATTTTTTTTATTATTTTGTTAAATTAATTTTTATTGTTTTAATCATCAATACAATAAAAGCTTTTTGAAAAGAGAATTTTTGAAGAGAGATATGTGAAACCGCCGTTGCTAAGCTCATAGTCTGAGAAGATGAAAATTTTTGAAGTCGATATTAATGATTAATATAATACGAGTTATTTTAGAAAAATAATAAATAAAAATTTATTATTAAGAATATAATAATCATTTTACTAACTACACGGACTAAAATATGAACTACTGTAAAAGAATTGTAAAATCGATTTTGGACGTACTTTTTGTTCGGTTTCACTGCATAATTTAGTGGAAACGACCTTTACTTTCATAATTAGCTGGAAATGTAGGGTTGACTTGGATTAAGTTGAATTACTTTGTAATGTGCAAGTCCATGCACAAGCTGGAGTCTGGATTGGTCATTTGATTTAGTTTTTATTTTATTGCCTAAATTTCCGTTTGAGGGAATGATAGTGAGTTTAGTTTGTTGTTTTGGTTTTCCGTTTCCAGTTAGTATTCGGTCTTGATTGTATGGGTAGTATTTAAACTTTGTAGGTCTCCAATAATAAACACATAATTAAACCCTAATATTTTGTTATCTATTTTCAATTAAAAAAACCCAAAACCCCTAAATAGTTCGCATGGCTTCATCATCGACTTCATCGCCGGAGACCTTCCTCAAATCCACCATTCAACACATCTTAACCCTGAAACAAGCAATTAACTCGATCAATCTCCAACCTTCCTCAGATTCGACTTGAACAAGTTTGAGGCACCACTTTCGTTCCTCCCCGATCGTCACTCGCTCAAAATAAGCCCGTGAGAAACTGGTATAAGAGCCCTCGAGTAAAACGGCCATGGGAGATCATACTCGACAGCCAGCGGAATTGGAGTGTCAGGCTCATCTTCTTGCCAATCTTCAAGAAACCGTCATGATTCGGGCGCAACGATTGATAGACACGACGACTCTAGTCAACACCTCAATTACTCAACAGGAAGAGTATGCACGCCAAACGGCAAAGAGCATGCGAGTTTTAACGGCGCGAATGGAGCACGAGCAGGGAATGGAGCACGAGCAGATCCCACCGCATCCTCGTAACTACAGAGGAGGCCGCCATGAGGAGATACGTGCACCAAATCCTACTGTCAAGGTAGATTTCCCTCGCTATAATGGAGACGACGACCCAACCACATGGATTTGTCGTGCAGAGAAGTTCTTTGAATTTTATCGGACAACAGCGGCCGATAAGGTTTTAATTGCTTCCATCCATATGGAAGGTGAGGCACAATTGTGGTGACATGTTGAGAGGGCCGCGAACTGTCAACGCACGTAGAATCAACTGATCGATGGCTTGTACGCTCGATTTGGTCCGTCACGGTTCCAGGACCCTTTCGGAGAATTAACAAAACTCAAGCAGATAGGCACGATTCGAGAATATCAGTCTCAATTCGAGAAGCTGCTAATTCGTGGAGGGCAACTCACCGACGACCAACAAGTAAGTTGTTTCACGAGTGGGTTGGAATCCTATGCGCGAATTGATGTCCAGGTATGGCGACCAACTATTCTCTCTGAAGCTATCAACCTAGCTAAGTTCTACGACGAAAAATATAGAATGATGTCTCTGTCATGGCTGAAACATGAGCTCGGCAAGCCAAAATGTGAACTTTTAACTCCGACAGAGATAAAGGAACGTCGAGACCGTGGAATCTATTTCAATTTTGATAAGAAATTTGGGCTGGGGCATCGGTGCAAGCGCCTCTTCTATTTGGAACTGATCGAAGATTCAGAGGAGACGGAAACACCCGACGAAAACACGACTCTGAAAAAAATTGCTAGCTATCTCATTGCAAGCAGTATCGGGGAGAGGCCTCGCCGCGAACAATGAAAATATTTGCTAGGATTCGTGGGTGGGTGGTTACCATACTTATGGATTCTTGGGCTTCTCACAATTTGATGAGCTACCAGGCAGCATGTCGTGTATCCCTAGTCCTTGAAGCAGGGATGTGTTTCTCAGTTCGCGTTGCAAATGGGGAGCAAGTTGCTGGCGCCGGGCGATGCTCGGAAGTCTTAGTTCAGACTGGCAGCGTATGGACGACCACTGATTTCCACTTAATGTCATTGATAGGTTGTGACATTGTCCTTAGGGTGCAATGGTTGCGCGAGTGCGGACCGATCACTTGGGATTTCCACAACCTTACAATGGATTTCAACGAGTAGGGACAAGCAATAAGGCTTCTCGGCATACGAGCATCTCGTACTTGGGTTGTTGATGAATATGTGGCTGCCAAGGAATTAAAGCAAAGTCAACAAGCTTAACTCTCGCTCATGATCAGCGAGGGAGAGACCAACAAATTGACAGACGAAGAGAATTGACCTCACATACACTATATGGAAACGCCTACTATACAAGATGAGGGGCTAGTTAAATTGTTGGAAACGTTTGGTGACGTTTTTGCCGAACCAAAGGGGTTTACTCCATCACGGCTCCATGAGCACCGTATACAATGATACCTAACGCGGCTCCTGTAAATTCCCGACCGTACTGTTACCCTCGATTTTAAAAAATGAGATAAAATAACAAGTGGAAGAGATTATGACAACCGGAGTAGTGCAGCCTAGCCAAAGTCCTTATGCATTTCCGGCCCTCATGGTTCGTAAGCACAACGGCTCATGGCGCCTTTGTGTCGATTATCAAGGTCTCAATAACATCACTATCCTCTTCCCGTACCCACTGACGTTTGGAAGGACATCTCGATAGATTTCATCGCGAGACTTCCCAAGTCGACCAGCAAGATGACGATCTCGGTGGTTGTAGACTATCTTTCCAAAATGGCGCACTTCATCGCCATCTTGCACCCATACATTACCGCATCCATTACTGAGGTACTCTTTCCACTACAAGAAATTGCTTATTTAATGGTGGATATATAACAGCGGCCAGCCAGTCGCTGTTAAACTGAACGAACATTCAACATTTAACAACGGCTAGGCAGCCGCTATTAAAGTAAATATATTTAATAGCGGTTCTCATATGACCGCTGTTAAATTAATCAATTAATTTAACAGCGGCCATCTACAAACCGATGTTAAATGTGGACCATATTTACATTGTCATTTTTGGCAACACATAATAGCAAATATTTTATACCAACCGATGTTAAATTAATTGATTTAACAACGGTTTTTGCCTAACCGCTGTTAAATAGGCATATTTCGAACCAATAATCCGACTTATAAATTGGTGTATAACTCATTGGAGTTACTATAACTAGCCACATATAACTATTGTAATGTCAATTATACCATATTTAGGTCAATGGTGTAGACCAAATGTCCGTACTACATTCGTATATACATATTCATATCGAAGTCATAACAACACTAATAACTTCATCATATATGTATACATACACATTCACTATCTATATCGAATGATTCAGTAATAAGCATTTTGTATAATTCGACAAGTTCATGTAATTGGATGACCGAATATGAAAAATCCGGAGAGTTACGCTTATATATGTATGTACTATAGTAATAAACAAATTGAAACGGCAATACCATCTTTTGAAGTTTTGATAACCAAAACCCATTTATGAATTTTCAGTTTTAAGAATACAATAGATATGAGCATGTACCGTAATGGTTAATGGTCCTTTTAATCCCCCTTCTTCTTCATGTGACCTGGGTTCGAATCACAGCCCTTGATTTTGTTATTATTTAGTTTCATTTAACATCGGCCCTTGTATAGTCGTTGCTAAATGGTACTATTTGACAACAGCCCTACTTATAGTCATTCATTAAAAGCAACGACGTCATTTACTGAGTTAATTTTACAGCACTTTTGCCGTAACCGCTGTTAAATGTGTAATATAAATATCGCAGCCCTTCCACTTATCTCCAAAATCGCGATTCTAATTAAACACAAACACAAAAACTGAAACAAAGGTGGAGGGTCGCGCTGAGGAGAAGAAAAAGAAGAGGAGGAGGAGAAGAAGAAGGAGAAGAAGAAAAAAAGAGGAAGAAGATTTCAGTCTCCAATCGTCTCCATGTCTCGATTTTCAACTCTTCAATCTCAATCTCCAACTCCAATTCAGGTATTTGAATGATTTAGAGTTTGTTAGAAATTCTAATTTCATACCCAATAGTCTCATGATTGTGCTTCAGATGCATGTTTTCGAGTTGTTTAGTGACCTAATAATTGCTATTGTTAATTTTAAGATTTAAAACAAGAAATCCTAATTTTTCAATTTGGAGATATATGTTGGTAATTAGGGATAATTGATGTTAACTATTCAATTGGTGTATATATGTTGTTAATTTGGTTCAATACTCTAGTTTTTAGAGGGTACAAGAAAGAAGAGTTAGGATTCCAATGCCTAAACTTTGACCATCTTATACACACCGGTGTACATGAAGGTGAAGAGTTTTACATTACAGCAGGATTGGCACAGATGGTGTACTATGTTGATAATAATATAGATAAGGGTTGGTGTGTTCCAATACAGTTAAAACCTAAAGATCTATACGACATGGATGACAGACATATGTCAGGTTATGTGTCTGAGGCTTTTCAAAGTCAACACCTGCCCGTTGAGGATGATAGAACCAATTTGATATTATCAAGATCATGTTTCGAGACAAAATTTGATTAAATAATATATGTATTTTTTTCTTACATTTAACTTATCGAACTACTTTGGTTTTACTTATAGTGTTTAATTACATAATAGCTTGTTTGTATAAACTTAGTGATGGCAGATGTGATGGATGGAGGTCCCATCTTGGGTGGTGCAAGTGAAGCTGGTGATGGGGGTGATTATGAACGTCTTCCGAAGAAGGAACAAATGGAATGGTGGGATGTACATCTAGTTGGTAAGATATGAACATGCATTTGAATTATATAAATTACACTTGGTAGGTTTTCAGCAATTTATTTAGTTGGCTTCAGATGCGAATGATGAAAATTTAGGGATCGAGTCTTGGAAGAAAAAAGATTGGGCAAAACTAGGGCGTAAAGGAAAGAAGATAATGGTACACGTTGACTCATTTGGGCTTCCATTCGGGGAGGGTGGCGGATACTTGCACTAGTTCATTGGGAAATGTGCAAAACACGGAGGTTAACTACCAATCAAGGTCGAAAATTTGCATGCCCTAGATTCAATGAGCAAGGGAGCACTTTGGCATGAGATGATTGCAGTACGGGTTTTCATATATGTTTGTTTTTCACAAATTTTGAAATTCATCCACTAACTATACGTCTCATCTACGTCAGCGAAGGTTCACCTGGGACGAAAGTCCATGATGAAGCAATTCAAGGTTTCATTATGCTATACCTGACCAAGAAGTAGAAGGAGTATCGAATTGGGCTTTGGAAGAAGCATAAATGTAATATCTATGATGATTTGAAGATCAACAAGTCCAAGATGCCCGGAAAAGGGATCGACAAACGTGATTGGGATGCCTTTTGCAAATACAAGTGTGACAAAAAATCAATTGTAAGTGATCTTATTGAATTTGCTAAGTATTGAATTTCTTTCCCGCACCTCGTTTTGATTTGGTAATTGAACATTGTCCAGAAACGTTCTGTCACTAACAAAGAGAATTGAGATGCTCAAGATATGTACCATACTTCTGGTTCAAAGTCGTTCAACAGAAAGAGGAAAGAAAATGGTAATAACATTATAGTGTATGGTTATGGATTAGTTTATTATACTAACTACTAACATTATTTGTAAATGAGAGGGAATAGGGGTGCTCCAGTAGGCAAGGGAGAACTATTTCTCACCACTTGCACGAAGGCTGATGGGAAGTCCTATCCTACACCTGCAATAGAAAAAAATGTGTAACTGATACTTGATTATTATGCTTTGGTGTTCATGTATGGTTTATATGACATATATGTAACTATTTATGAACTTGTTTACTTATTGCTTGTAGAATGAAGTTAAGGCCTTCATGGATGATCCAGACACTGCTCTAGGATTTGATCGAAATGATACAATTGGTGGAAGTTATCCCTGTGAAGAGAAGCCAGGCCGAGTGCGAGGTCTAGGCCATGGGGCGAATCCAAACAAAGTAAGTGACTTTATACAGTTTAGAAATAGTAAAAAATATAATTAAAATTATACATAAACGATATTGGTAACCTTTATAGAAAAACTGGAATATTACGCCAAACAACTTATTTCCGGAAGCTGGTGTCAAAGAGTGAATGGACCCATCTTTTAAAACAAATCTAAGAAATATACAGTCTCATTTATATCCCAACTTCAGTGTGGCGGTAGATGAACAGATGCTCTATTAATTCTTCTAATACCATATAACCTGTCACGAACTGGTGGGTGGCTCGGGTCTTCCGAAGTTATCATATAGATACCAATATTAGAAATCATTGGAAAAGACAACCATATAGCATGTAAAACACGTTGTACAATTCTGACTCTAACTTCCGTATTTTAATTGGGATCCCGGCTCACATATGCTGACAACCCATATACATGTTAGTGGCACCAAATCGGGCCGCATATAGTGGCGCCTACCAAGGCCCACGACAACAATTAGTGTGGGAAGCCGACCGCGTAGCTATAGTTCATTAAGCACGATCGTCAACATATGGGCTCTAACTAGGTGATCAATCAATACCAATATTACTCTTACAGTAGAACTTGTTCAACTGAACAATGACCGATAACATATCATATCATAAATATATCACCTAGGATATATATCAGAATAGTATGTGGATCACCTGTGACGTTGTCACATATAATGCATTTTAAACCTTTAAAATCCAAGTATTATTCATGCAATTCAAAGAAGTATAAATAACACACGTAAAACATAAACATTTAAAATGGAAGATATTATCCCCTTAAACCACCCCACCTGAAATGAAGCGGGTTGACTCGAAATACGGTCAAACGTCCAAGAACGGAACAATTATGGCTTAACTCAAAACTTTTGGGCCAAACTGCAATAGCTGGAAAGTATTGGGCCGCGGCTGGAATAATTCAAAAGTTACAGACTGTGTAGACAAAAATAGGAAGTTCAGGGGTTAATTACAGCCCATGGAAATTCAGGGACCAAATTGGATATTTGGCACTTACTCAAAACATGACTTCTGTTAAATTTCCAGATTTCGGCGACGACGAATCCCGGCTCCGGTGAGCCTTGAATCACCACCCAAACTCGATCAAACTCGGATAGAAGGTCACGTAAGGTTTCGTCTCGATAATACAAAGTCAACCGAGGTATTTCAAGGTCTTTGGTTTGTTTGAAATTTGCCGACGCAAGTCGACGTCGGAGAATAAGAAGAAGGGAACATAGTTTCAGACTTGGTCCCCTTCAATACTAACTCTGGATGGTTTTAAATGGCTATATGATTGCCCTCAATCTGTCAGAGATGCGATAAAAATTTCTTGTTGTCGGGTATTGGTGATGGCTGGATAAAACAGAATGCTGGTCGGAGGAGGTGATGACAACCAGATTCACTCATCTCAAAATGACGTCGCTTAACTAGCTGGAAAAAAATGAAAGGATAAAAATAAAATTGCTTCTAACAATGATTCCTAAGATTATAGGGATTTAAGTAGTCCTTGTGACTCCCCTACCTCCTAGGAACACGAATGATTTTCTATTCTGTCAACAAGGTTTCGTTTCTAGCAAAGCATTTTCACCTTTCCGTTACCCATTGTTGAGTAAATCTCCAACACAATGTAACTCATTTTTGGGTTGCTTATTCTTAAATAGAGTTGATTGTTTGGATAATCATCAACTAAAGTAACATGATTTATCTTACACACAACAAAACAAGGATGATATTATTGGATCCATACACCCAATATGTGGACCAATTATTTTAATTGATATATTAACTAGAAGGTCACATGTGTATATGAAAGCAAACAAGAATTTGTGAGATTACTAGCTCAACCATTTTGGTTATGAGCATATTTCATAATTATCCAATAACAAAAATGTATCATTCAGAACAAATATTTTCCATTCTAATTGTTGTGAATATGTCATTTACATGAACAACATAATTTCGTATTACGCCAAGCGACTATTATAAATTCCTCCATTGTATTTGGTTTTTGGGTCAAAACCTTATACTTCCCATCTATGGATATAAGGATGTGATATACACATCTGAATTGCTCCACCGCCATTTATTAGGATGGGTTCTCAACGAAGATTGAGAACTAATTTTGATTACAAGTTCATCAATGGTAAAATATCACATCGTTGTCAAGAGTATTTTGATGACTTGTTTGGAGGTTTATATTCAAACTTCCCAACATTAGGGGGAGAAAACAAAAGTCGGCCAAGAGATTAGATCAATGGTCATATCATTTCGATCCTCACAGTAAGCAATATCAGTTTGAAGTTCAACATTTTATAATTCATCATCTGCCAGATACTTTACTGACCCAACCAGATTAAAACTCTCATGTGCCAACTCGAAATGCTCCAGTGAAAATGATGTCGATATTGGGCAATCTGACATCACAAATAACTCTCAAACCCACATAAAGTGCGGTAGACCACTCGGTTCCAAACAAAAAAAATCCTCAAAAGTGGAATGGAGCTATATGTCAAGATGGTCAAATTGAGGTTAAGATTATTTAAGCAAAGCCACCAAGAGAAACAAATAATGTGCTCAAGAAGAGTGTCAGGTACATGCAAGATATCTCAATTATCTATATCTTGGATGAAAAATACTGGAACCGTAATGAAGTCAACGTCGGACGAAATTATTATGTATAATGCAACGCTAAATAGCATAATATTTTATGAGGATCATGAGGTGCATGCAAATAAAGGATTCACTTACAATTTCAAGTGAGGCAAAACCCAATTCCCAAGTGAAATGAAAAGTTTCAAGACTTGACATAAAGTCTTTATATATGGAGATGTCAAGCAAATGAGACACATGTTTATCCTTTTGAGTCTTGAAAGTCATGAGACATCTCATGTTTATTTCATTTTGAAAAGTTGTGTACAACAAACCTATAATATTTTGATTATGAGAAAACATATTCTCATATGGTGGATGCAACTACTTTTTATTATTCGATTAGTTTGGGAATTTATGAAGGGAAAGAGTTTGTCCCTGATGAATGTGCTTGCAATCTATATGTATGGTTTGCATAATAAGAATACACATGTGTATATGAAATTCCCTCAAGGGTTTATTTTGCTATAAGCAAACAATTCAAGTTCAAGTTAACAAATTATATCCAATTGACGTCATATGGATTGAATGATTGAAAAACATGGTCCATTTAACATATCATACATTTCTCTATACATATAATTCGATTTTTTTTCCTTGTTGAGTTGAACTTTGAATGATGAAAAATAATATTTGCTATATTTTATCGTTTCGAAATTCTTTCCAAAAAAAAATTTCTTAATTTTATCTGTATTTAAAATGTGTTTCTTTTTGTTCAACATCATTAGATGTGACCATTCTTTGTTTACATAGATGACATACATATTGTTGAGATTCCTCAAGAATAACTCAAACAACTCATCTATTTGATTAATGAGTTTACCACATGATTGTGGCCTAGTGGTTAATCACCTTTTATTCATATGATCAGTGGTTCGATCTCTCCCTTATGGGAAGAAAGCTCTGTTTGTAGCTATTTATTGCCTTGAGCGAATTATACATCTTGTTAATGGGCCATTTATCTCTTTGAGATCAATTTGATTAAGGAGTTCGAGATGAAGAATGTGGAAGAATAAATCTTACCACTATTTTACAATTTATGCATCTCTCTCAAACATGATTCTTGTATATTATCCATGACATACTAATAATATCCAATAAAAAGTTATATAGATATACCATGGACATAAGTGTCATATTGGTGGTAAAGATCACTATATGTGACTCTATATCGAGTGTAATCGATTTTCATATAGTCATAAACACTATTTGATGGTTTGTGAAACAAACTAATCAAACCATATCACCATTCAAATACATGATCATGCATAAAATACATTGATCAACATGAATTCCAAGAAAATGGTGAAAATTAATGTGATGATTATGTACTCTTTTTCTTTCACTAGGTTTTATCCCATCGGGTTTTCCTCGTAAGTTTTTAATGAGGCATATTCTCATCTAATGGTCACCCAAGGGAAAGTGTCATGCAAATTATGGATGACCATCGATCATGTGACGCTTACATTTTATACACAAACTCTAATGAGTTGAAATATTTGTCAACTAAGTGCACATAAGTGATAACTTGGCTGATTTATTCACCAAAACTCTCTCTGCATCAACTGTTGGGAAGCTAGTCCAAAAATTTGGAGTTTGGTGACTGAATGTTCTCAACTGATATAATGACGAGCAAGAGTTGATATCCTCATCAGGGGGAGTCGATATGAAGGATCTCAACCGATATCATCATCAGGGGGAGTCGATACATACTGCACTCTTTTTCTCTTAACCATGGTTTTTCCCACTGGGTTTTCCTGGTAAGGTTTTTAACGAGGCAGTATCAATAACGTACCCGAAGAACATAATATATATTCTTATCCAATGGTCATTTAAGGGGGGTGTTATGAATATTGTTATTATGGTGCATGAATGCTCATTGTGTAACATATACATTAGCCATGAGAATCAATACCATTATCTGCTATTCAAGTGTAGTTATGTTAGTCATTAGGGGTTATGTATCATTAGCCTATAAATAGTGCTCATTCTTGTATGTTTGGCACACCTCAATAAGAATAATTTCTTCTCCCTTTTTTCTTGTTTTCTTCTCGTTAGTTTATTTTATAACACCTAATATTTTGTTGTCTATTTTCAATTAAAAAAACCCAAAACCCTTAAATAGTATGCAGGCCTCATCTCTTTCGTCGACTTCGTTGCCAGAGACCTTCTTCGAATCCATTCACCGCATCGTAACACTGAAACAAGCAATTAACTCGATCAATCTCCAACCCTCCTCGTATTCGACTTCAACAAGTTCGAGGCACGGTTTTCGTTCCTCCCCGATCGTCTCTCGCTGGAAATCATCCCGTGACATATTTCATGATTGGTATATTTTAATTTTTACATAAAAATGACAGATGTTGGTCTGGGAATATTAAAGAAGTACCCAAGCTTGGCGTGGGAAAAGAGCAGCGAGAAGTGGAAGACGGCCATGGAGACGTTAGCCGACATGCCAGACGAGTTTTGGAGTGGAACTCAGTTCGGAATCTCTGACGTCAGTTTACTTTACTTTGATCCACAATAATCTTCTTACTAATTATAGGTTTATTTTAGTCCCACTTTCTGCTAAATTATCATCATTTTCCTTTCCAGACATTCAGGCTCCAAGAGCGGTACAATACGAAAAGGGAGCAGACTGCGAAGAGTCGAGCAACTGGCATTCACAACCCAAAGACTACGTCACTGCGTCCCATCATCATTTCCTCCTGAAGCGACTCTACAACCTCAAGCTCATGCACACTCACGCAGTCGAGCTTCCCCGTTTTTTGATCAATCAAGCCCTAGATTTAGATGGTCCGAACATTTATGGGTTAGGGTTAAGGTTTAGGGTTTATGATTTAGGTATGGTTTAACTGCTAAATCCTAAACCGCTCAACTCAAAACCTTATCTTTAAACCCTAAACTAAAAACTATATATTATATATTCATCTACTTAACTACGAATCATGACTAATTATTAATTTCCAAAAAGTGTTTAACTAATTATAAAAATTTAATACTTTAACTACTTAATTATCACATTAGAATAATATACTAATTACAATTTGATAATTGATTAAGTAATACAATAGTATATTAATTTTAATTTAATAATTAGTATTAGAGTTTAATAATTAATATTAAAGTATTAAAATAATGGATTAAGTATTAAATATAATTAAAATAATTGATAATTTTTACAAAAAAGTTGACGCCATTTAATGGCACCAACAATGCAAAACTGTCGCCATTAACGCTGGCCATAACAACACTAATTACCAAATATTTAATTATTAAATATATAATTATTAATTTACTAAATTAAATCATACAACTTACATTTTAATAATAAAAATATAATAATTAAAAAAAATGGATCATCGCCATTAAATGACGACCGCAACACATACGTCATTGTCATTCAAAGACGATGGTCATGAGCGCCCGTCGCTGTTAAATGGGGACGGTGTATGTGTGGTCGCCATTGACGCCATTCAATGGCGACGATCCATTTTTTTTCTTACCTCAACGACGGCTACGTTATTTTCTAATAATGAATTTTGATTTTAAAGACCTTCACTTTATTTTATGTACCAAATTTAAATTTTAATATAACTAAAAATTAGGATCTTATATAGCAATTAAGTAACTTTCATCTTCTTGGAAAAGTTTGATGTCTACTGTCGGCTTCGCACCTCCTCTCCAAGTTTCGTTGCGGTTAGGGATTCGACTAACGATGGGTCATCCTGTCGCTCAATTGAAAGCTTTTAGGACGTCGGAGTGGGTGGCAAGCATTTCAATTATCGCGAGTTAGGGTTTCGGTAACCTACAGTTTCGAGTCCATTCTTCTTTTGGGAATGATCTGACGGTAAATACGAGGTAACGTAACTCAATATCTCTGCATTAGGTCGCTGTTCTGGGAGCAGATTTTCTCTGGTATCGTTAATCTACGTCGCTTGGTTGTTGCGTTGAATTTGTCCGGCTGCTCGATCTCTTGTTCTTACGGTTGTGAATGACTTGTGCTTAGTGTATTATTGTCATCTCTATTTGAAAGAAACTATATCCTAGATTCAATGACATAATAAGTTTAGGCTCATCGTCAATGTGGAGATTTCTTTGAGGAAGGTAGTAGCGGTTGATTTGAGGGTGATTATCCAATTTTGGACTTGTGATTTTAAGAATGGTTCACTATTTCTAAGTTTCTCTGTTCCACTTTAAATTCATCAATTATGTTGGTAGTTCTACCTTACAATTGTGATCGTCTTTTGTTCCACTAGTTGCCCTCTGCTCCTGTACTATTCTATAGTGTCCGATTACAGAAACTAAAAGTACGGATGGAGTCCTAGAAGGGAACTATAGATGATCACTAAAGTACAATCATGTTGCAGTGAAATAAGTGGAATCGAATATTTTGTGTCTATGATGCTGTAAGAGCAGTATGTTGATGCTTATGTCCTTTTCTACCTTATGATTTTAATCGTCTATTGTTCGTTCAGTTGCCCTCTGCTCCAGTACTATACATCCATCGGGTCTGATTACAAATGCAAAAAGTACTGATGGAGTCCTCGAAGGGACCTGTAAATGATCACTATAATATCACCGCCTAGCAGTGAAATAAGTTGACCCAATTAATCATGTATCTAGGGTGTTCCAAAATGGAGATGTTGATAGAACTCGTGTCCAGTTTTACCTTAAGATTGCAGTTGTTCATTTAGTTGCCCTCTGCCCCAGTACTATACATCCATCGTGTCCGATTACAAAAGCTAAAAGTACTGATGGAGTCCTAGAAGGGAACTGTAAATGATCACTATATTATCATTACGTTGCATTGAACCTAGTCGATCTAATGAATTTTCTGTCTATGATGTTCGGAAAGTAAAATGTTTATTAGAAACTTGTTTGCAGTTCTACCTTACGAATTTGATCATCTTTTGTTTCTTCAGTTGCCCTCTGCTCCAGTACTATATATCAAAATTGTCCGATTACAGAAACTAAAAGTACTGATGGAGTCCTCGAAGGGAACTGTAGTGATCACTAAAGTATCACTATGTTGCAGTGAAATAAGTCGACCCAAATAGTCTTCAGGAGGATATATTATTCTGAGAGCAGGATGTTGATCTAAAATTTGTATCCAGTTCTACCTTTCGATTGTGATAATTATTTGTTCATTCAGATGCCCTATGCTCCAGTACTATGCATCAATAGTGTCAGATTACAGAAACTTAAAAAGTACTGATGGACTCCTAGAAGGGAACTGTTAACGATTGCTATGCTGCAGTGAAATAGTTTGACCTGGAGATTTCTGTCTATGATATTCTAAAAGTAAGATGTTCATATGGAACCTGTTTCTAGTGTAACTCATGATTGTGATCGTCTTTGTTCGTTTGGAACCTGTTGCCTTCTATTCAGCTCCATCATGCATCAATCGTGTCAGATCACAGAAACTGAAAGCACTAGTAGAGTCCTAGAAGGGATAAGGACTAGTAGAGCCCTAGAAGGGGAATAAGCCAACCGGAAAGTCTTTTCTCTCCATGATATCTGGAGCAGGATTGATATGATCATATATCATAACTCAAAATCATTTTTGTCGATGAATGTTTCGTATACATTATGCACGATTGAACTGTATATTCGGTTGCCCTCTACTCCACTACTCTCCATCAAACGTGTCAGATTACTTTAAACTTCTAATGGAGTCGTAGAAGGGAGCTGTAAATGATCACTAAGAAAGTATCACTAGCATCAACACAAGCTGCTCTTTGTTGATGTTGTCTGGAAAGCATGATTGATATGATCATATATCTCTTGTTGGTAATTCATCAATTGTGTCTGTATTCTTGACACTTAAGGTACTAAATGGAATTCTAAGGGGGTCACTGGTTTTACTGAGATGTCGATCTGTAAACTATGTTCAGTGCTTACAATTGTATGTAGATGTGCATTCACTTATTCAAGTTACCTCCTTCCACACTTCAAATTGATCAATACTGAAATAATATTGGTTTGATATGATTGTTCAGAATTGTGCCTGCTACTCTCGTCTTTAATATTTTGAGTTGCCATGCTCATAGAAGAATTAATTGGATGATTTTCGTGCATAGTCCGTTGATATCATTATGGTTGAGAATACTTATGCATGCCATCTAAGGTAGTAGTGTGGGATTTCTGAGGTTGCGTGCCGGACGTTGTCACATTGAAATTGGAAATCACATTTTGGAGTCTTATGATGTGAACTCAAATATGTTATTATTATTTTACTTTTGTAATGGTCTTCAAGTCCCAAAACAAATAAGAAAGCTGGATACCATAATTCTTCCTTCGTTAGAGCGACAAGCCTACATGGAGGGATTTTTATATGTCAGCAATGCTGATATGTCGTAGTGGGTTTGGGAAAATGTGAGAATTATGGAGGTCAAGGTCTGTCATATGTGCGCATGCTCCTACTATCTGGCAAACAATATACCTTGCGTGTCAAGTCTGAAGACTTCTCATTGTTTGATCTTACTATTCTCCAGTTGATTCTATTCAAGCTTGAATAAAAACCATGGGCCAAATCACTTTCTTTCCCTAATCCAACCGATTGACGATGTTTTCAGGGGCCTATATGTTCTGGAGAGGAGCATGAGGTTTCTGATGGGTAGGTGTTGGTATCGAATAGCTGGCTGTCAATGAAAAGGAACTTTATGAGCCAAGTCTGAAACCATTGCCAGCATCATGTCTAGGTTACCTGCAAGTCCCTTTTACATTTCAGTTTGCTTCGTGTGGAAGGACAGCACATATTAATGATCTGGCTGGTGGGATTTGCTCAATCACAGTTTCCATTGTTATCTGCAACAGAAAGCATACGTGAGAGATTACAGTCCAATAGTATAATTGATTTACATATTCGTGGTCTTGGCACTCTTCTATATGTTTGTTTGCTTCATCAACCAGCATGGGGAGATGTCTATTTCATCAATGATGGAGACTGTACTGTTGCCATCACAAAAATGGTGTCAATTAGGAAGAAGGTGAAATGGGTAATTGACAAACATAGAAGTTGTTATCCCCTGCAAAAGACCATCCACCCACTTTTACGAGCCTCCTGGTACACAAATTTAGTATTCCAAGTCTTCCCTTTCATCTGTCGCACACCAATTTTTCTAAATAGCGGATGGCACCTTCTATCCGCTGATGTGGAAAGATTTTTAAGCCGCCGGATCGTTCAAAGTTCAATCTAACGGTTGATCATGAAATTACATGAATTTTTTTATTTCAGAATGCAATTAAAGCTGAGAATTGTAGAATAATCCTATAAATCGACATAATTGTTGCAATTAAAACTAAGAATTGTAGGATAATCCTATAAATTGACAAAACAATTATATAACACACTTGTAAAATAAATATAACATACTCGTAGGACATAATAGACTTATAACACACGACATAACATATTTATACCACATAATAGAGGCATAATATACATGTACCTTTGATTCTATCAGTTGCTTGATCGGACGGCCCAAAATATTTCCGCTGGGGCGGAAAGAAAGGCAATTCTGCCATTTAGAGAAACTGGTCGCACGCAATTCATCTTGCCACTCAAATGTCAGTGCAGCCAAGCAATCCCAGATAAAATGGAATTTATAAAAAATACCAGTTAAAAGGATTTGCATACCATGAAGGATTTCCTATATACAGTTGGTTCCATTATCACATAGAAGTCGTCTAATTTTACAACCTTTCTAATTGATATATATGGCACATCTTGTACCTCGCCAAAGTTGAGAGGTGTGTTTCTAACATCGGCATAAAAAGAACCCAGATTAACCGACTAAAAATCGAGTATGAATAACTGAATGAATACAGACCCGAGTCAGCCATTGCTTCTTGCAGCTTGAACACAACCAGTCGCGGAGTTACCACCTACACACCAGAATCATCCAAGTCCAATCCTCATAATAATTATAAACTGAATCCCTATTTGACGCCCTACAATTCGAATTAAGCGACGCCCTAAATAGAGTAAATTACATTATTATCCTTTCGTAAAATCAAAATTTATGTAAGAAGTTGTGTATATTGACGAACAAAATACCGTCAAACACTCTCGAACACCCACAAATGAAGATCGGAAGTAAAAATCGAAAATTCGTCGAACCTCCATTTAGATAAGATATCGAGAAAAAAAAATTTCGGCCGGGTTGGTTCTCAGCCGGAACCGTCCCAAATTTTTTTTTAATTTTGATTATTACGTTTAGACCGAAACGGTTCAACCGAAATTAATTGGACTCAATTTTTGTAACAATACTTTTTATTTACAAAAAATGTGGGAGTGGGATTCAAACCATGATCTTTTAAGTAGAAAGACTAAGTGATTACCATCTCTACCAATATCACAATTTGGTTAAAACATGCATTTAATTGATAATAATACACATTATCACAACTAATTACTACTACAAAGTAGCATCTTATCATAAATTAATTAAATTGTACATTACATCTCAATTATTTGATCAATAAAAACTTCAAATCCTTTATATAATTTGAAACTTCTTAAAAAATGATTTAGTAACTATATTTTATACAATACAAATTATGATATTGAATTCTCTATACTACTGGGTTTAAGGTTAAAGTTTTAGGGTTTAGCGTTTAGGATTTAGAGTTTTAGAATTTAGAGTTAGGGTTTTATGGTTTAGGAGTTCTAAGGTTATAGGGTTTAGGGTTCTAAGGTTTAGGGGTTAGAGTTTATGATTTAGTATTTACGAGTTGTCATTTTTGTTTCGTTTGGAGTTTTAGGGTTTTAGGTTGAGAGTTAAGGGTTGAGAGTTTAGAGTTTAGGGTTTAGGATTTAGGGTTCTAAGGGTTTAGGGTTTAGGGTTTTAGAATTTAGGGTTTAGGGTTTGATTATTTATGATACTAAAGTTAGGGTTTAACGTTTAGAGTTTAAGGTTAAGCGTTTTATGATTTAGAGTTCTAACATGGATTACCGTGATGTGATTTGGCTTCCTTTTGGGCCGCATCCCGACCTTGAGGTCCCCGTGTCGACTTTTCATGGTCTCATCCGCTGCGCCGACGTAGGTGAGTACTACGATTCCTATCGTGTCCTCCGACAGTTTGGGTACACGTAGTAACCATGAGTTCGCATTATCTATGTATTATTTTCGCATTTCTACGCTTTCTTCTACATAGTGACAATAACGAGCATCCGGCCCGGACCCCTCCCGGCCGAAACAAACTTCCGGCCGGGACCACTCCCTTCCAGTAATTTTTTTTAGGGTTTTATGGGTTAAAGTTTTAGGGTTTAGCGTTTAGGATTTAGAGTAAATTAGAATTTAGAGTTTAGGGTTTTATGGTTTAGGAGTTCTAAGGTTATAGGGTTTTAGGTTGAGAGTTAAGGGTTTAGAGTTTAGAGTTTAGGGTTTGATTATTTAGGATACTAAAGTTAGGG
The DNA here is from genome assembly GCA_030674075.2 of Linum usitatissimum. Taxonomy (NCBI): domain Eukaryota; kingdom Viridiplantae; phylum Streptophyta; class Magnoliopsida; order Malpighiales; family Linaceae; genus Linum; species Linum usitatissimum. Next base: position 8,427,808 of record JAUJYP020000804.1, read on the forward strand.
TTTAGCGTTTAGAGTTTAAGGATAAGTGTTTTATGATTTAGAGTTCTAGGGTTAAGGGTTTAGGGTTTTAGAATTTAGGGTTTAGCGTTTTATGATTTGGAGTTTTAGAGTTAATGGTTTAGGGTTTTAAAATTTAGGGTTTAGCGTTTGATGGTTTAGAATTCTAGGATCAAGGGTTTAGGGTTTAGGGTTTGATGATTTAGGATACTAAAGTTAGGGTTTAGCGTTTAGAGATTAAGGTTAAGCATTTTATGATTTAGAGTTCTAGGGTTAAGGGTTTAGGGTTTACCGTTTTATGATTCAGAGTTCTAGAGTTAATGGTTTAGGGTTTTAGAATTTAGAGTTTAGGGTTTGATGGTTTAGGATTCTAGGGTTATGGGTTTTAAAATTTAGGGTTTAGCGTTTGATGGTTTAGAATTTTAGGATCAAGGGTTTAGGGTTGCAGAATTTAGGATTTAGGGTTTTATAATTTAGGGTTCTAAAGGAAGGGTTTAGCGTTTTAGAATTTAGGGTTTAGGGTTTGATGGTTTAGGATTCTAAGGTTAAGGGTTTTGAGTTTTAGAATTTAGGGTTTAGAGTTTAAGGGTTTAGGGTTATATGATTTTAGAGTTTAGAATTTAGAGTTTAGGATTTTAAAATTTCGGCATATACGAAAGTTCCGACGGAGGACCACTCGGCGGGCTCGATCGAAAAAATCGGCCGCAAGAGGCCCCGACCAGAAGCTCATTTAGGCCGGAGGGGGCCCCGGCAGGCCGGCTGTTCCTACTAGCTACTACTGCGGGCCGGAACAACCGGCCAGCCGGGGCCCCCTCCGGCCGAAACGAGCTTCCGGCCGGGGCCTCTTTTAGCCGATTTTTTCGATCAATCCCGATTTGACGCCCTCACGGATTGTAATGAAAAACGTACCGTGAGAGGTTTTCGAAATAAATATTTTGATAGTTTCGTCGGTACAAAGTTTCTCGAATTATATATTTTGATAGTTTTGTCGATACAAAGTTTTTCGAATTAGTAAATTTGGATAGTTTCGTCATTATAATTCGAAAAGTAGGGCGTCAAATAGTAGTCCTCATTATAAATCTTATGGATGATGGGATCCGTACAAGCTATTATGATGGGAGATGATGGACCCCGGCCTTAGCCTACAACGGCCTAATGTCCACCAAACCCAATAGATATAATGTTGGGATGATTTTTTTAATTTCTGCAAGCATCCACAAAAAATGCAGCCAGTTACAACATCTATTCAAATGCACTAAACAGTTAAAATGAAAATGGGTTAAAATCAGAGTGATTTGATTCATTTGTCAATTCAATTATTCGGTTTCATATAGGCATGCAACCCAAGTTGGTAACAATTAACCAATTTCAACTCGGTTGTAGTAACGATTATGATTTTAAGCCGGTCAAATTTGAAACTAGTGCGGTTTAACAGATTTCACAGATCTTCTGTATACATTGACTAGGATTCCAAGTCTGATGCAAAAACCAAAGACACTTCCAGTATTCCTAAATTTCCGGGAAATCAAACTCAAGGTCTTCACTATCTCTCTATACACTTGGACCAGAGCTGCAGCTTTGTACACAAACATCCCAAACATGGCTGGTACAATCTGTCATCACAATTCACGAAATTAGCCAGCAATCTTTGACGATGGAAAGTTCAAATCTTAATCAAGTGAGCACTTCAAATGGACTCATTACTCACTTTACTTATCTCACAATTAACGGCACCATACCTTGACTGTGTCTACTGACATGCATCCTTTCTTCAAAGTTCATAGGTGATAGAAGAATGAAGAACAAGAGAGCCACATCCAATTCCCATTGTTGATTGCCAGTCTGAATCAATCAGAAGCCTTTCGAAAACTTCACGCCCCTTTTCCCAGTGAACAAACTAAAAGCAGAAACCAATCAATTTTCTGTCAGTCCACCACAAAAGCCAACAGATTAAGAAGAGACAACGATGAGCTACAACACACCAGATCGCCACGAGTCAGGAAACACGCGACACAGTGCCTTGCTAGATGATGCATCCAACCCCACTTGTGGAGCAACAATCAAATAGACAAACAAACTGAAAAGAAGAAATATACCAACCAAAGAAACAAGAAGAAAAAGAAAGGTACTAACCTGGACCATGATTGCATCAATCCAAGGATACCCTGTTTTAGCTTCCCTCCAAGCTGTCAGTAATTCTTCATTGTCACTCCAAGGTATCTACAGTCCACATGAGTATCTATTAATCCTTGATAAGTAGACACTAATTCACATTTCAATCGCTTGTGCTCTTGCTAGTTGCTACATAAGCTAACGCCATCCAGGAAAGTAACCACTAGACAATTGAAAGTTCAAAACGGTATGCATAATTCACATTTCAATCGCTTGTGCTCTTTCTTGATAACTTTGTTTAGCAAGAGATAGCAGTATGGCAATGTCTTCTTTTCAGGCATGGCATAAATAGAAAGGCTAATAACTATATTAACGTAATTGTTTCCTTTACCTGCTTGCATATTCTGTTCCCTCTCATCTGATCAAAGTTTGGAGTGCCAAAAGCCACTGTGTAAAAGAAATCTCTCCATAGCAACTGTGGAAGTTGAAACAAATTATAGCTGAACGGATGTCCATGGCCAGAATCACATATGGCTCGTAGGAGTTAAAGTAACCTGGCCAAGAAGCGAAACTGGTGGTGATGTGTGTTTTTTGTTAAACGTCGTATAAACATCTTGAATGCACTGGTAGAAGTACCTAGAAGAAAGACAGCCAAACTAGTAAAGAAAAATATAATGTCAGATGGATGATGGAATTGATATCCATACAGATTAAACGTATTTCAGTTATATTTGCAACTAACTTTCAAGTATGGTGAGAGAGTTGTAGTTGCTGGCCTTAAGAAAGCAGATGGAACACCCTTAGGCTTTTCGAATGTCGCCACCCACTTCTGCAACGTGAGGAAATATTGTTGAACATATAATGATGCTGTGAAGTGTGAGATAGAAACTACGGAGACCAAATGTCACAAGACATGAAACATTGGTTTTGAAGTACCACTGGGGTTTCAATGTTTGACACTTTCTATCCAAGTAAAGAAGAGAACTTGGATTTGATCTCAGGTAGTATGGATTTTTTATTGGTATCTGTAGGTACGAAATAAGCGGTAAGAAACAACAATAATATCAAGAGGCACTGGATGGTTATGGTTTCTCGAGAGCAATAATGAGTGAATATATCAAATGTTAGCATCATTGGACTTAAGTAACAAAAAGGGAAATAGGACATCTTGTTCAATTATAAAATCATGCAAGGTCCACAAACATTGGCGGTATATATAGACTAGCCTTAACAAATAAGTCCTTTTGCTAAGGTTTACAACTAATCAGTTAACAACTATCATAATTGCGTATGATTTTATAAGACAGTAAAGTTCTCTAATGACTAATAGTGAACAGCTTATGGAAAAAGGAAATAAATCACAAATGAACCGAAAGCTCCCAACCTCATTGCTGATAGCTTCTCTTAGCCTCTTCAAGCCTTCTGTTTCAACAAGAACCTAATCCTATTCAACCCTGCTCGACCCGAACCAGGAGAAAAAGCATTGCGGTCCGGTTCCATGTAATGCGGATCAATAACAAACACCGGGTATAGAAACCCAGCAGCAGCACTTTTGGAAGCGTATTCTAGGGCTGGGTTGTTGTGGACACGGAGCCCCTTCTGAAACCACACGAGGGAATTACCCGATCGCACAGAAGATGAAGAAGCTGACGACGCCATGGACATTACCTGGAAGCAGTTACTGGCTCCTAGTAGTCGCATTGAATGCCCAAGTTTAATGGTGTGGAAGGAAAGAATTCCCGGAGGTTGACGACGGTCTTGTCATTTAACATGTGAATGCGTTCGTACTTGAAATTGGAGGGGAAGAACAGAGTCTTGTTCCTAGTATGCTCTACTTGCGAATTTGAAAATATATATTAACGGGAAGGAAGCGGGAAAATTTAGCGGCGGACTTTGGTGTTTGTCGAACACAAGAAGAAGACAAAGGAAATGGAATGGATGGATTGGAGAGGAAGGAAACTAAGTGAGATTGAAAATGGATAGGTAGCCATCAATCACTTTACTCTGCCATGGATTAGTAGCTTTTATGGTAGAAGAGGAGAGGTTACAAATTAACGAGGTTTGAAATATTATTCGGAAAATCAATTCTTTTATTTCTCGTATGAGGGACTCTCAATTTATTAGGGCTCACCGTCACCTCCTAATCCTTCTGCGTAACTCTGTCATCACTTCTCACCCCATCATCCACGCTCCCCTCAGCCAACTGTTACTCACATCACCGATGAATCGATCCATACGTTACCTATTCCCTATTCCACACATCATCCCTCGCTGATCCTACCTACTATCTCTCCCTTTAAATCCCTCCTCCACCAAATCGGTTCGCCTCAACATCCATGATGCTCAAACGAAACCCATCCTTGATTCCCCCCCCCCCCCCGGCGACAGGCTGACGGGTCACCAATGGTCGCTATGCCTCGTCGATAGCCTTCACACAAGCAAGGGATAAAATTTCAACGCCTTCGAGAATTGTATTGCAAACTTATGGCAGCCGAGTCGACGTATGGAAATTGAGAAAATTGAAGACAAACATATCCTCTTCCACTTCAACCACGAGATCAATCTATGTGTGTTCTTAATGAAAGCCCCTGCCATTTCGATCATCTTCTCATGCTCTTGCACAAATTGAAGGTCGATGAACATCCGCTCCAAGTGCCACTGACAGAAGCCAAATTTTGGATCTAGCATCACAATTTTACGACTGAAATTTTCTCTCAACATCGCAAAAAGCTTGGGAGATTACATCGGCCGATATGTTGCGATTGACGAGGCTATCTCCTTCTCACTTAAGGAATCCTTCATGCAAATCCGAGTTGCTATGGACATTGGTCAATCCTTAAAGAAAGAAAGGATGATCTGCATTCGCAGCAGTGCAACTCGATATATTTTTGTTTCATCTGCGGTCAATTAGGCCACATAGACCGGTACCGTGATATACTTTTCCAGGTCCCGACTGCCCAGATTATTTGCTACTAGATTGATTGATAGCACGATTATTGGTAGCCATTTTGACCCTATTATGACTAGGTTTTGCTCCAATTTTGGTGATATTTGATTGTTAGTAGCTTCCGGTTTGATCATAATTGCATTTCGTGCTCGTTTCCTCTCGAACGGACCATCTTGGTCCATTTTACTTGCTTCTTGGAGTGTTTTCCATGAGTGTAGGTATCCGTTGGATAGAGGGTTCGACTATGAAGCCGATGGTACTTTCCGGACCGAAATCGGAGTACGAATGAAGAAGTTATGATCGAAAGAAGTCGGGAGATTCTGTTGTTGAGGAGTCACGACCATGACCCAACCTGTCACGGTCATGATGCATAGTCTGGGCAGAATACACTATTTATCCCCAATTCAAGATTTTTGGGAGAAGGGAGCCATGGAGATGAACTAAAACACAAATTGATGAAGGGGAGAATTGCTTGGGTGCCTAGGAGCACCATGGAATGAAGATTTGAAGCCAAATAGCCAAGTTTTTGAAGCCCAAAGGAGGATCTACTTCCTACGTTGATGGATCAGTGGTTTGAAGCATTCTCTACACTTCTCATGGATAGCTAGGTTTCCTTCTTGTTTGTGTTTTTTGGATTCTTTGGATTGATGGGATTGTTCTAGTATGTAGTGATAGGATTGTGGATACATGTTGATTGATGATATGTTTTGCTATCTTGTTGCCTCAATCATCTCGTTTCCATTCGATTCGTAGTTTTCTCAGTTTTCCTGATTTGGGGTTTTCTTGTGAGATTGATTGTTGAGTTTCTTGTTGAGCGGATGTTTGTGGGTGTTGTGAGTGGTGTTAGGTTATTGAGTTGATAGACCCGCTCCTAAGACCTGAAACATATCTTTATCCTTGTTCCTGTCTATTATGATACTCCTTAGGATGATCCAAAAGCCAAGCAAGACCTTTTTCCCATAGTTGTTCTCACCTTAGTTTTATCCGTAGCCATCAAGTGATCTATTCACATCATAGATTTCCTATTTCTTTTAGTTTGTTGTTCTGTTTCATGCTAGTCTATGAAAAAATCCTTACAAATTGTAATTGACTAACCAGTGAACCAAGGCTGGAAAGTTGAGGCCAAGTAGACCCGTGAGAAATGGACTCCAAGGTTATACCTCGGGATATTTGTTTGGTTCTGAGAAGGACCAGTGATGCAATTCGTGCTCCTGCCCCTAGACGAGCTAGAGCTATTAATGTTTCATCGTACGTGATCAAGAACAAAAGACTGTTGCAAAGGCAGTTCCACAACAGAATTCGCTAACTGCTACGACTCCTCAACTCATTGCTTTCCATTAGCACCATAACAAAACCGCCACCAAACCAACCAATGTAATGGACATTATGGACAACAAGAAACGCCACAACGAGCCATGAGACTCATCCTCATCGAGCTCAGATTCTGCTATGGCTACTCAGTACATTAGTCCGCCAAAGAAATAAAATCTAGGGTGCCAAGTTCCTAAACTCTTGGTACATGCAGGTCGCTCCCTTTCGACCCGCCATCATCATGATCGTCCTGAGTTGAAGTTATTGGGGGCTCAACAAACCCTGTGCAATTCAAACAATTTGTGATCTTGTGACAGATTATTGGCCGAACATCTTGTTCTTGATCGAGACGTTAGTCAATAAGAAGAAGAGTGAAGGTGTATGTGTTTTAATTCATTTTGAAGGATGTTTTGTTATTGATGTCAATGGTATGAGTGGAGGAATTGCACTCCTTTATCGTAGGAAAGATGACGTTGAAATTGTGAATTTATCCCAGAATCATGTCAACTATAACGTTATTAATGGTGCTAAGGGACATTTCCATTTGACTGGTTTACATAATTTTCACGAACGTAATAAAAGACAAACATGTTGGGATTTATTGAGGGGTTGTGGAATTGAATCAAAATGGCCATGGTGTGTTATTTGGGATTTTAATGACCTCCTCAATTTAGATTATAAGCGAGGCAGGAGAGATCACCCTTGGCCCTTAATGACTGGGTTTCCTGATGCCATTACAGATTGTGATTTGATGGATTTGCTTCTTTTGGGCTATCAGTTCACGTGATTGAAATCCGAAGGCACTCCCTGATATATTGAAGGGAGACTAGATAGATGCTTCATCAATGAAAGTTTTTTTGGGGAATTACAACTATGTCAATGCATACACTATAAGAATAGCTGACAGGCCGCCGTTAATAGTTTAACAGCAGATCCAAATCCGTCTTTGGGATAAGTAATGGCAGGAATCCCAACAACGGATATTTATACGCCGTTAAGCTAACTGTGGCCCGATGTTAAACTTAACAACGGATTATAACCGCTGTTAAACTAACATCGAATAAAACCGCTGTTAAATTACATAATGCAATTTCCAGCAACAGTACCAAAATCCAGTTCTCTAATTTTCAATTCACAATTTCAACAATCAAAGTTCTAGTTTCGGCCAATTGATGATATAAATGTAGAATTGAACAAACGTAGTTTTATATCATTCAAACTTTACTGTTACTACATCATTCGAAAGTAATATAGTTTTACTACATCATTCGAAAGGATAATACTAGTAACATAGCAACCTACAACCTACTGACCTATTCATTTTCTTCCTCCTCCTCAGCTGGTGGGCTACTATCGACATGTCTCTTTCGTCTAGAAGCTCTGAATGATCTAGAAGAGGGGGTACCGATCCAGATGAGCCCGATACATTTTCAGAACCATCCAAGATTCGAGCCATCAACTGCAACTCGGGGGAGAGAGTACCAGTTTTCTTTTGAAACTCTGAAAGCATAAGTTTTGCAAACTTTCATATGATTGGGTCCTCGACTTGAACTCTAGGAAGGAAAGGATTTTGTGTGTTCCTTGAACTCGAACCAAACACCTTAAAAATGAACACAAGATAATTAATTTTACAGAAAAGCAGACATGACATATTTGTATATATACCTCTAACACATACTCTTTCAACTGCCAAATTAGCAAATGAAGTATATGCCAAATTCACAAACATGCTAACAATTACATAACATGTTCACTAACACATCTAATAGGTCATGTCAAGTTCACTAGACTATATTTTCTTCTAACTACAAACATAGATGGTTTTAGTAAACTTAACACCGAAGGGTTCTTGGAAAATCCTATATGGAACACTCTCCCTGGCTTCTCTTTTACTTTATAGCATCTCCCCACAGCATCATTCAGACCAATCTGAGATATACCAATTCGCTGGATCATTGATACTCCTTTCCACTTGTTTCTGCATGCACAAAGAAAGAAACATACAATGTTAAGATGTACTTCCACCATGCATATATATAGAAAGAACATACCAAGTTTAGGGTACTTGATACTTGCATACATCTTCTTTATAGCATCATTGAGGAACTTCTTCTTCCGAACCGGCTTGTGAGTTTTTATGAAAAGGTCTTCCCTACTAATTGGCCCTCCTTTTTTGTCCTCCTATGAAAACATGTACACGTGAAGTATGCTTTGAAAATTAGAAAACTAATGAACTTGCTAATCTAATTCATACGAGTTGTTGTTGCGTTATGTTGAATGGATTCGACCCCGTTGTATGATAGATTGATTGTTTCTTTCAGTTGCCCTTATTAATTGTCAATCTCTTCACTCCTTTCAATCTCGTCTTGTACTTCACAAACCTCTCCCAATCGCAAACTTCATAATCAGGATTAGGTCTCGCTGCTACTTACTTAGCTGCACTCTTAGGGGTTTCAGGTCATGGATTTTTTTTCCAAACTGCCCCTCGATGCCCTCTCCACTTCTTCCCTAGATCATGAAAGATATATTTCTGTATATCTTTATCATCATCAGGCCTCCAACATAACTTAGGCTACATTGATATAGAGATTGCAATCCACTTCTTCCCTAGATCATGAAAGATATATTTCTGTATATCTTTATCATCATCAGGCCTCCAACTGAACTTAGGCTACATTGATATAGAAATTACAAAAAATCATTAATAAGATATATAAAATACTCTAATTACGATATAAAACTTACCCTTGTATATATTCTGGAGTGTTCGGTGCCATATGCATCCAATCCAAGACTTGTCCATTTTTTGTAAGAACCTAATAAGTCAAATTGATAGAAAGTAAGTATTCATAATGAACTATATTTAATTAAAGAGTATGAGTATGCAAGTATGTTTGAACATTTCAATATGACCCATTCATTTATACTTGTGCACTCATACTCTTTAATCTGCAAAAATAACAAACTAATATGCACCCTAACTAAATATAAATATATGTAATATGGATTATCAAATGTTCACTAAACTAGTTTCTAAGCGATTAATAATTTTTAAAAAGCACACCATATATGTTCACCAAACTACATTCTAAGGTATTATTAGACTATTAACCTTAAATTAGCAGGAATTTGAAGCTTAATGGATGAATTTGGACGATCTTCTTTTTCAAATCACCTAATATAATAAGGTCAACCAAATACAAGCAATTAATATATGAATATCAAACATAAAGCACAAAATCCAAAATTTCTTTATAACAAAAAACATATACCAACCTCAAATTAGATCCTCCTAATCCAATAGAACTTGATGTTTCTTCAATTTCTTCAAATGAAGTCCAAGATCAATAACTATCAAAACTCAAAAACTTTAAAATCAAATTTGAAGAACCCCAATAAAAAAACCCGTAATCCACTCTTAACTTGAAGAACCCTAATCCACTCCTAACTCGAAGACCCCCAATTCGAAAAACCCTAATCCACTCTTAACACTAAACTCTAAATCCTAGAAGTTGTTATACATAGAATATTGAATCGAAACCCGCAATTTCTAACCCAAAATTAGAGAACCCCAATTCTCTAATATTTTGACATAATTGGAACCCTACTTACTTGGTTGAGTCAAGAATCAATTGAAGGAGGTGATGGAGATGACACTACACCGGCGACCGTCGGTGACCGACGACAAACGGTGGCGACAATTGGGATTTTGATGGAAGAATTTGTGTGTAGAGAGTTGGGTTCTTTTTTGAGAGATGGAAACAAATGAGGATAAGAGGCTGCTGCGGCTGAATAACGTGATCCAGGCTTATAGCGGTTTGTTTAACAACGGATATAAACTATTGTTAAAGTGAGCTTCAAGAAACGATTTATTTAACAGCGGATATATACCACTGTTCAACTAAGCTTCAACAGCGGTTTGTTTAACAGCTGATATAAATTGTTGTTAAACTAAGCTTCAACAACATTGTTTCTCCTTGGCAAGAGTTGGTGCGCGTATGAAAATTTGCCACGTAACATAATAGCGGATAGAATCTGATGTTGAACTTAACAACGGATTAATTCACTGTAAGGTTTCCTATTTTACGACGAACAAGAATCCGATGATACAGAATAGCCAACCGCCATTAAGTAACTATTTTAACAGCGAATTCAGATCCGTTGTTAAATATCCAATGTTAGCCAACTAAATACTTATAGTGATAACTTGGTCTATACTTTTCAGACCATACTCCTCTTCTCATGACCACTTTCCCTCAACCCATGGCGATGGCTGCTCGGCGTTTTCGGTTCGAGAATACTTGGTTGAGTAATCCAGACCTTTGACCCTTAGTCCAATCTCTTTGATCAAACTCAGAGGGCAATCTAATGCTGAAATGATTGGATTTTTTGTGCAAACGAGCTTGATCGTTTGGGGAAAGCTTGGCTTTGTGCTTTCGTCGGGAAATTACAACAAAGAAGAAGCTTTTAGCTGAACTTCAGGAAGATCCGGACCCAACTTCTTTTCCCAATGTGGCTTGTCGTAATTCACTGTTCTTACTTCGTCAGCTAGAGGATACTTTTATGGAAGCAACGAGCGTAAAACTTTTGGCTTGTTGGGGGAGATCTCAACACTTGATACTCTCATGGGGTGGCTAATGGGTGACGGAAATGTAAAATTATTTCTCGGCTGCAGGACATCTATGGTTAATGGGTGGATGATGTTGTGGGCCTCTCCAATTGCACACACACCTATTTTCAACAATTATTTACTACTGTAGTAACCAAATTTGTTCGGGCTTTCGTACTTTTAGTTTCGTAATCCTTTTCTACGTCGAAATGTCAATGTTTTTGGGCCCGATTTCTGACCCGGTATTTTGGGCCCAATTTCGGGCCCGTTACTGTTATTAATTAAGAGGCTGCCACCTCTTGTTTTGTTTCAAGAAACATTACAGAATTCCATTGGGGAGAGGGGGGTGGCAGCCCCTTTTCTTGATTTAAATGGACAATCAAGAGGAGAAAAGGGGAGAGTGGTTTTGGATGAAACAAAACCCATGCACCCCAAGTCCAAGTCCAAAATAAAAAAGAAAAGAAATTATTACAACACGTTACAAAACACGAGATAAACCTAAGTACAACAGTCTCTACCGTCATTCACTTTGTCGTTATTCGCAAGGGACTACCACCTGAAACACGACAAAAAAAGAAGCTTTGATTCAAAGGTAATCATTCCAACGTTCCTTCACATAACATTCTTACATATTGTTATATTTATGCTCTCTTAAAAATACTCTCGATTCCAATGTTCATTGCGACTAATCAAGCAAACGATTCATAAAGCTAACAAACCCTTAAAAATAAGCTTTAAAAATCACTTAAAAGTTGCTGGAAATCATGATAAATAGAAAACCTATAATTATATTTCACTAGGGGTCTGAAAAATTACAAAACTCACAGTATAATCGAGTTAAAGCACGATTTGTTTCGACTAAACAGATTGCTGAAATTTTAACACTAGCAAAAAGGAAGTTTTTTTTCAAAAAATAAAACTTAATTAAAGCATATAGAATACTATAATCCCAATAATCAAACTAAATGATTCATTAGACAACTAATCAAGAAACAAACCTAAACAAGGGGCTGGATCCTTTTTCACCATGCTGCTTTTTCTCTATCTCTCCACCGCAACCATCGATTATCGTCCCTAACCAAGAAAGAAAAACAGAGCAGATTAGATCGATGAAGTAAAAAGGATTTTTCCAACCCTAGGTTTACAGATCGGGACCTGCATGTCACTTGAGCGCTCTCCGAAACCTTCGGCGATGACATGCTAGCCCGAATCTGAGCTAAACGAGAGAGAAAGAACCCCAAAAAGGATTTCTGAACTTTACCTTTCTTCCTAGTTGTTGATGACGGAGGGCAGAGAGAAAGAGGAGAAGAAAAAGAATTAGTGGAAGAGTCGCGGCGGTGGGCGAGAGGGAGAAGGAGAGAAGAGAAGAGAAAGGTTAGAGAGAAGGGAGAGGTTTTAGAGAGAAGTCAGAGAGATTTGAGAGGAGAGGAGGAGAGGAGAGAGAGTGCGAGGCTGTAAAATGGCCACTTTTCGATGAAAATTGGCCTTTTATACATCCAAGTACGGTAGGAGTGAAATGACCAAATTGCCTCTGGATTGGGCTGTCTCTTCATTGGGCCCAGCTTATGTTTGGGCCCAATAGATTCAGAAAGGCTAGATTTTTTTATGTCTCATTAAATTAAGGCCCTATTAAATCGAAATAAAATCAAAATAAGAGTGGAATAAAGCCTAATAAAGACCCTAAGTTACTTAATCTTATTCGGTATTGTTAGGTCAGTGTTGCGAACCAAAAAAAAACTCAAAACTTTACATTTATGAGAATTAATGTAGTACTTTAATTAATATTAATATAATGACAATAGAACTAGCAGGTCGCCAAAAATATTCGTGACATGTTTATTTAAATGATGGTTCATTTCCTGTCTTGCAATGTGTTTTTTTTTATTAAGTCAAATCGAGTTAATGCAAATTATTTAATTTGTGATTTGGCAAATAGTGTGAAAATCTCTTAAAAATAATCCTTTAAAGATATTATGGTAACGCTTTTATGATCTTCATATTAGCGATAAGCGTATCTAAAAATTAGTCAAAGGTAAAATGAATAAGTGTCCAAGGTATAAATCGTTATAAATCTTTGTTGCTCCTCTAAAATATATAAATAATAAGCGAATTATGAATCAAGAGATTCGTAAGTAAATACATTGAAATGTGCGTTTCCCCTTAGCGTGTCATCACCTTCGGTTTCGGAATACCGAAGCACGAGGTTTTTTTTCGTTCTAAAATTTTTGCCATCAAAACCATTAAATAAATATCATTAAATAAAAATGAGTGTAATTTTTACAATAGTAAAGATTACGCAAACTCTCTCGATCAACTTCTTAAACACAGCGAACTACGTGGACTTTGATTCCAACAAATTTGGGTACATAGGCAATCGTAAGACTCGAGTCCAAATAATTAAATAAAAATTATCTAGATTAAAAAATATATATTTTTGAACATGAAACGAAATTTCCACAAAAGTGGGAATTCGTAAATCCAAATAATTAAATAAAAATTATCTAACTTAAAAAAAAATATTTATGAACATAAAATGAAATTTCCACAAAAGTGGGAATTCGTAAATCCAAATAATTAAATAAAATTAATTAAAAAAATTTATGAACAAAAGACGAGATTTCCACAAAAAAGGGAATTCGTAAATCCAAATAATTAAATAAAAATTATTTAACTTAAAAAATAATAAAGAACATGAAACGAAATTTCCAAAAAAGTGAGAATTCATAAATCCAAATCATTAAATAAAATTAATTAAAAATATTTATGAACAACAAACGAGATTTCCACAAAAGTGGGAATTTGTAAATCCAAATAATTAAATAAAATTAATTAAAAACATTTATGAACCAAAAACGAGATTTCCACAATAGTGCGAATCCGAAATCCAAATAACTAAATAAAAATAATTAATATTTATGAATATAAAACGAGATTTTCACAATAGTGGAAATTCGTAAATCTAAATAATCAAATAAATCAATATACTTAATTAAAATTATTTATGAATATAAAGCGAAATTTCCGCAATAGTGGGAATTCATAAATCCAAATAATTAAATAAATATACTTAATTAAAAATATTTATGAACATAAAGTGGAATTTCCACAAAAGTGGTAGTTTGCTAGTACTTATAACTAAATAGAAATATTCACTAAAAATTACATAACCTTTCACATTCAAACAAAAATATAATTCAGCCACTAAAACAAAGGAAACAAACATAACTTATCGAATTTTGTAGTACCGTTTACCGGGTGTTGCGGGGGTGCTAATCGTTCCTCGCACGTAACCACCTCCCGAACCCAAGATCCCCGTTTCGCAGACCAGATCATAACCCGCGTCCAAAAGGGCCTGGGTTATGTCAAAAGCGTCCAATCCGCTTCCAAAAGATTAGTGGCGACTCTAAAACCAATTTCGAGCCATCGACGACGCGGACAGAAACGTTCACGACAGATGGCGACTCCGCTGGGGACCTAGGAACTCTCCAAAGGAGGCTAACTACAAAAATAAATTCTCGATAAGTTTGGGTGTTTAATTTCTTTAATGTAGCTTTACTTTCCCTATATGCGCTATTTGATTTCCAGTGTTCATGCATTTGCATGCTCTATTCCCGAGCTTCACCCTTAGGTAGAATTTTGAGTAATAGTAAGGGCGCTTGAACCCTCATCCCAGTATTAAGTCATGCCAGGATTAGCTATATTCGCCTCATGTAGTATGCCTAGAAGCCTCCCTAAGCTTGCCTAGGATAGAGCCTCAAGAAACCCGTTCGTCAGCTCGCAACCTAGAAAAGCCCAGAGATAAGGATTTATATGATTCAATGTATTATTATTACTCAATATGCGTAGTTCCTTTTAATTCTCTTTGGTAGTCCTTATTAAATATGAGCATGCATCATGAAACAGTTTTTTTAAAATCAAGGTCTGTTGCGCGTGGCTAATCCCTAGATTTACATGTCCTTTGCCATTAGATGAATATGGTTGGTGAACTCGAGCCCTTCTGGGCGCTCCTCCCACTATCCCTACAGAGAGAGATCGTGGAATGGACGCTTCCTAAAAGAAATGCATTCATGGTTGAGGCCTTGAGGATGATTACACAGCTTAGAAACGGGCGAGTGGACACCCCAATCTGACATCTTGATTGGCATCCGTGTTACATGGGCATGAAAATCTTCTTCATCTCGGCGCACTGCTACGACTCCTTCCCTGTTGAAGCCCGACTCCTGTTGGCATTCATGTTCAGGAACAGAACTATAGGGGTAGTATTTCACATGACACGATTGGTGGCTTGTGTCGCCAAATGGGAGGCTAATGGTGAGACTGTCACCCGTTTAGGAAGCTGGCTTAGTAGTTTCCTAACCATAAGCGAGTGGAATACATTCCTACAGCAGGAATGGCTAGGAGAATACATGTTGTTCACCTTCCACATAGAACAAGCTACCGATTACTGGGATGATGAGCTGGTGGTAATCGAAAGAAGTCAAGTTATCTTTGAAGACTCTTGGCCGACCAACCCAACTATTCAGCCCGAGGACGAACCTGTTCGTTGGGCAGAAATGAAACGACTGCTAATGGTGCTGAATAATATAGAGCACGACCCAATCTCAACCGTCCTACAGTCAGTCGACAACTACTACTGTGATGGCAAAATCAGGAAAGCACTGGGATTCTCTCAGAGGTACAGATTGAGAACACCTTCTACCTTGAGGAAAAGTATAACCAAGCAGTCTTCAGGGATGTCAACTTTAGGAGAAGTTTTGGGATCCCATTGTATGGTGCCGGTTCGTTTATCAGAAATGGGGAAGGCAGTGGCTAAAAATCGGAAGTAGCATAGTCAAAGTTCTTCCCAATTTTGTATGTATCGCGGAAGAACCTTGGTAGGACCTAGACGGGTAGCGCAGACATAGGATGGTAATCGTAAGTAGATAAGACGTATGTGGCGCCTCGCTTGTCTTGAGGTTTTAGCTAAATACCGCAATTTTGTAATAGTAATAGGGTAAACCCCGGCACACGCACGGTGACAGGCGTAAACTCTCGGCGTCACCTGCAAATTTTGGGATGGATGTGAAACATCATAATATTAATGGATTAAGTAGCCTTCTAATTTCTACTAATGGCTCGGCGCATGATTCTCGAATTTAGTTACGTGCAACAAACCTTTGCATTCATGCATTTGCATTCGTCTTTGTTTTTTTTAAGAAACTTTTTTTTTCTGACGTTCAGTCAATGTTTTAGGTATCATCATCACAACGCAACTGTGTTATAACATAGTTTCATCTTGTAAAGTATGGAAAGCTTCATGGATATTTTTTATGAGGAAGAGTATGTTATGTGGTCGGCGCAACGACAACGTGAAGCTTACGGCGATAAGCCACCGTTCCGTACCCTCGCCCCAAACCTGCCGAGCTGCCCGATTCGGGTACCGACTCACGAAACTGATGTGTTGAGGGGCACCTGGTCAATGCTCACCGATGAAGAAAAAAGGTTGTTTATCGAGAAATACGAATGACTGTTCGATCTGATCGACATCCCATTCCCGGGAGTTATGATGCGAGAACTCCTCAAGTACTGGGATCCTCAGTTTTACTTCTTCACAATCAATGACATTGACATTTCACCACTAGCCGAGGAGTGTGGATCAATCCTCTGTCTCAGGGATCTCCCACTTGGCAAGGTGTACACAACCCAATCCAGGCCCAAGGTCGAACAGTCACTGTCTCGCATTCTGGGGGTAACAAGGGATAAGCTGAAAGGCAAAATCCAGATTGGGACAACTGGTGAGTATTTACATATCAGGTATTTGCTAAGATACATCCGCAACAGGTGTACGACATGTCATGGGCGAGTCAGTGCTTTGGCACTGATCCTATATGGAGAAGTACTATATCCCGGCGCAATACACTTCATTAGTGAAAATGCTATCAGAGCTTTTGTGGCAGACTACCACAGGGCGAACCCCACATACGCAATTCTGGTGGAAACCTTCGTGGCTCTTGACAGCTGCTACCAGCTAGCCGAGGAGACTCTATACGGCATCACTTCCTTGTTAGTCACGTGGATCTTTGGACATTTGAAGCCTTCACCAGAGTTAGGAATACCTAATATCCAGTACAGCAAATGTTTCCATGGATCAACCAAAGCACGATTGCCGAGTTTATCCAAGCGGAGGAGGGTACGAGAACGCTACACCAAGCCAATGGGAGAGGTATTTTTCCACGTTCGAAGAAAGTAAGCTCCACTTTGGAAAGCCCCATGGATGACAAACATGAATGTATTGTACAGATGTGGAGATAACCCTTGGGTCCCTCTGCTAGGGCCAAGGGGTTGCGCAGCATATGCTCCTGCCATGTTTAGAAGACAAATGGGATGTCTACAATTCATACCAGACACGAAAGGGATAGGGGAAGCTAACGGTAACCACAAAACTAAGATAGAAGCAGCGCTCATGAGTTGGGAAAAGGCAAGAAGGATTGACTGCACGCTGAGTTGCACAGATCCAAGGGATATCTACGATCGAGTAACTAATGATTATCCTGAATGGAAAGAGGTCCGCGGGAGCAGGCGGTCCACAAGATGCCCAAGGGGAGGGCGTAAGAGGAGAATGGCTGCATCTAGTTCTCGAGATGTCGGAGTCAGTATAGAGGAGTATGATGAGCTAAAGGGAAAGTTCGAAGACCAAGATTGAGAGTCATAAGCTAAGGGGATAGCTGAAAGTTAAGGAGGGACAATTGAGTTTGGCAGAAGCGGATAATCGAGATCTGAATAGGATAGTCAAGAAATTAGAGAAGGACGGTCTAAAGCATAAGGGAGCAGTCGAAAGCCAGAGGGATGAGATTCACCGATTAGGAGCACAGGTCGGGATGCTTCAGGAAAAAGTTAGAGAGTATGAGGAACGAACCAGTGCGCTGGAAAGAGAGGTACAAGAGCGAAGGGCCGATGAAAGTGATAAATCTTTATTGCTCCTCTAAAATTTATAAATAATAGTAAGCCAATTACGAATCAAGAGATTCGTAAGTAAATACATTGAAATGTGCGTTTCTCCTTAGCGTGTCAGCACCTTCGGTTTCAGAATACCGAAGCACGAGGTTTTTTTTCGTTCTAAAATTTTTTGCCATCAAAACCATTAAATAAATATCATTAAATAAAAATGAGTGTAACTTTTACAATAGTAAATATTATGCAAACTCTCCTGATCAACTTCTTAAACACAACGAACTACATGGACTTTGATCCCAAAGAATTTGGGTATGTAGGCAGTCGTAAGACTCGAGTCCAAATAATTAAATAAAAATTATCTAACTTAAAAAAAATATTTATGAACATGAAACGAAATTTCCACAAAAGTGGGAATTCGTAAATCCAAATAGTTAAATAAAAATGATCTAACTTAAAAAAAATATTTATGAACATGAAACGAAATTTCCACAAAAGTGGGAATTCGTAAATCCAAATAATTAAATAGAAATAATTAAAAACATTTATGAACAAAAAACGAGATTACTACAAAACTGGGAATTCGTAAATCCAAATAATTAAATAAAAATAATTAATTTTTATGAATATAAAACGAGATTTCCACAAAAGTGGAAATTATTAAATCCAAATAATTAAATAAATAAATATACTTAATTAAAAATATTTATGAATATAAAGCAAAATTTCCGTAATAGTGGGAATTCATAAATCTAAATAATTAAATATATATACTTAATTAAAAATATTTATGAACATAAAGTGGAATTTCTACAAAAGTGGGAGTTCGCTAATACTTATAACTAAATAGAAATATTCACTAAAAATTACATAACCATCCACATTTAAACAAAAATATAATTCAGCCACTAAAACAAAGGAAACAAACATAACTTATCGAATTTCGTAGTACCGGTTTACCGGGCGTTGCGGGGGTGCTAATCCTTCCTCGCACGTAACCGCCTCTCGAACCCAAGATCCCCGTTTCGCAGACCAGATCATAACCCGCGTCCAAAAGGGTCTGGATTATGTCAAAAGCGTCCAATCCGGTTCCAAAAGATTGTGGCGACTCTGAAACCAATTTCGAGCCATCGACGCCGCGGACGGGAACGTTCACGACAACAACTAAGCGAAGTGTTTTCCACCTAGTGCCCACAACAGTTGACCGAACCATCTATGTTGAGGGTAATGAGCAGTTGTTGATGCAGTTTACCAAAGTAGAATTTCTTCTTTCTCTTTTCTCTATGGATCCAAATAAATCTTTTGGACCCGATAGATTCAATCCATGGTTTTATCAGAAATTTTGGGACATCTTCGGAGATGACATTTTCACCACATGCATTACTTGGCTCAATGACGGTACCATTCTGGACGCCATTCACCCCACCAACATTGTGTTGCTATAAAAAAAGAATGACGTTGGGTAGATGAAAGACTTTCCCCAATCTCCTTATGCATTGTCCTTTACCCGATCCTCGCTAATGTATTGTCTAATTGTCTACGACAAGTGATACACAATGGCATTGGAGAAGAGCAATCAACTTTCAATAAGAAGCGTACTATCATCGACAATATGCTCCTCGCTTTCGAAACTCTCTATTACATGAAGACCAAACCGAAGTCTAATAAGCAAGAATTTTTTGCCTTAATGATAAGACATTTCAAAGGCTTTTGATCGTATTGAATGGTCCTACATCGAAAATATCATGTTGAATATGGGTTTTCATACTTCGTGGGTTTCGTGGATGATGATGTGCATTCATTTGATCAACTATCGTGCATTAGTTAATAACGAGTTGGGGGAGACTATCACTCCTATGCGGTGTCTCCGGAAAGAATGTCCTCTCTCCTTTGTTGATTATTATCTATGCAGAAGGCTAGCTCAAAGCTCCTCGTGTCTCTCATCTCCTCTACGTGGATGACATTTACTTCTTCATGAGAGCCAGTATTCCGGAAACTTGGAATGTTTAGTGTATTTATTATATTTATGCAACGGCTTCCAGATAGCTCATAAATTTTGAAAAATCTGATTTGTTCTTGAGTAAGCGAACTGATCCACACCTCCAAACTGGAATCCGCCATATTCTAAGCATTCAAAGGACTATCCGAGGGGGGGGGGGGACTACCGTCGTATGCCTAATATCATAAGTTGAAAAAGAAGGAAGTTTTATAATTTTTTAAGGACCGCAGTTGGAAGAAATTAAATTAGTGGCGAAGAAAAAAAACTTCAGCCGGAGGCTGTGAAGTGCTTATAAAAGCAGTGGCCTCCTATTTTTTACTGCTTTGGTGGAGGATTTGGAACGCCTTCTAAACAGTTTTTGGTGGGCTACTAAGACAACATGAGGAATTAGTATTCCTTGGTTGAAATAAGATAAATTATGTGTTCATAAGAAATCTGGCGGCATGGGATTCCGCAGTTTCCAAGGTTTTAACCTAGAACTTTTGGGAAAATTGGGTTGGAACTTTCTTACCAATTCTGATGCTCTGGTTTCTAGAATCTCCAAAGTAAATACTACCGTAATGACGATTTTCTTAACGTGATAATGGGTTATCGGCCGAGCAACGTTTGTCGGAATATTCTATCTTCCTAAGGGGTTATTCGTGTAGGTTATTGCTAGAATATTGGGAATGGATAATCCATTAAAGTTTTCACTAAGCCCTAAATATGGGGGAGGAGAATTATTTTATGGAAATGCGTCCTACTCTTGAACTTATGAATTTGAAGGTTGCTAGGTTTGGGTTGAGCCAAAACTTACAACTTTTTTGTGCTTATGACGTTGAAAAGATCCTAGAAATGAAACCACCTCATTCCAACTTGGATGACATAAAAATTTGGGCTTTTAGTGCTAATGGAATTTTCATGGTTTGCTCTGATTACATATTAGCGATCAATCAAATTGGTAACATTCAGCACCTTGCCATGGCCGGACATTAGAGACGTCTTTGGAACATGGACGTTCAACCTTGCTTCAAGCAACTCTTCTAGCATTATGCCAGAGCAGCAATTGCCACTCGAAATCACCTCAATGAGGTGCTGCAATCCCAGATGTTAGTGGTTGTTGCGGTGTTGCAGAGGAGACCTTGATACATCTCTTCTTGCTCTGCCCGATTACACAAGAAGTCTGGCGTGAAGATCTGTTACTGAACTAGATGCATGACCTTTGGCAAGACAACATCATGTGGGAAGATTGGTTGCTCACTTTGTTGGACTCTGCAGCATCCTTCCTCAAGGTGCAAGTTTTCACTCTAATCATAGGTATTTATCCCGAGCGTAACGACAGAGTTTGAAACTCCTCATCTCAAACTACAGTTTCTATTGTCCGATGGAACTTTGGCAAACTGGAGGAATGAAAGCTTGTGCGATCCGCTCATCATCAACAATCTACCCCGAAAGCCTATTGTGGACATTGTCACCCTTCTAATACTGGCCAGCTCATAGTCAATACTGACTTTGCAATCTTTCCACCAAATAGACAGTGCGACATGAGCTTCATCGTTTAAAACTTTATGGGTCAAGTGTTGAGCTTCCAAACTAGCACTCTTCATTGCAGGGTGATTCTCATTGAAGGTGAGTCCTACGCTCTACTCATGGTTATTAACTGGATTCTATCTAAGGGTCTGTCTCACGTCATCTTTGATACGGATTTCCAAGTAGCTTACAATGCAATTCGAAACAACAACAACAATTTTACTGAGAAAGGCCGACTTGCCCGTCTTTATGCATATTTCCTTTCTTGTAATACCATGTGTGAAGTGGTTTTTGTCAGGAGATGTAGGAATGGAGCCTCCCACGAGCTCGCTCGTCGCTTGCATTCCCTAGCTTCACCTTTTACCGGGATAGCTACTCATTTATGGTTATGTGATTTTGTTTCTCATGTTTGCTACATTGAGCATTAACAAAATTTTCTAACACCTTTATGAAACAAAATTACAAGTTAAGAACAACTAAATGAGTGGAGATACTAGAGAGATAAAATGCTCTTTCTTCTCTCTACAAGTGAGCCTTGCACTTATGAATACACCCATCGATCTATCTCGCCAAAGGGTAATGAATACAATCATTTAACCAAACAAAGCAAGCAACCAGAGGAAGCTGTTTACCTTAGACGGAAAATGATCGCCCACGCCAACACTCTGCATGAACAAGTTAGTCCGTCGGAACTCGTAAACCACGCTACCCACCCCAGCAAAGGAAACAACCCCAAACCAATCCCTACTAGCTCAGTGAATGCTATAATGATGAACCCTACAAAGGGAATCTTTGATCTGTGTATTAAAGTCTTACTAGTGCCGGAGCACCAGTTCCCAAGAGAAGAGAGTCACCGTGGAAGCAACTTGGCCCCCTTCCAAACCTATCAGAGGGGAGAAATCAATATCAGAAGACACATATTCCTCTGATGGCAACCACTTCAGTCTAGTCTAGCCGGATAACCTTCACATCCAAGCTGAAAACTCTCACCGCTTCCCCATTAACTACCAATTTCAAAACATTCTCATCACTACCCCTAGATGTATAAAGCTGACGGAGAAGTTATTACCTATTCTAGAAAAGTTCAGAGTAATCTCCATATATCCATACATCTCCACCATCCACAAAACCACCCTTCTATACTTTTCAAAAATTGCTAGACCAAGGAACAACAATATGAACAGACTCACCTATGTACAGAGCAGCCAATCAAACCACCACCGCACCTATTCCAGAACACCCATCCACATTCCCATGGTTCCCAAACCATCCAACCCCGGAGGATCAACAGCCACCCAGTCTGGACCCCTACTACCACACCTTGGAGCACTCATCAGAGCTACCCGCAAAGCTTGGAACGGATTCGGCCTGCACTACGTCAAGGAGTTGGAGTTCCACAAGAACATCTTCATCATGACAATGTTGGATAACGAACAGCTCGAATACGCTCTCGCTCATTAACCTTACGGGATATGAGGGGCACTCCTAGCCCTTCAACAGTAGGATGGGAACTGCGGAGCCGAAGAAGTCAGCTTCAAGAAGATTCCTCTGTAGATTCTCATCCACGATGTCCTATGGACCTATAAATCGGAGGAAACTGTCAGACATATTGAAAATACCCACTTCACCAAGCTCCACGATTTTCCATAGATGGACCTAACCAGGTGGTCCCACACATTCAAGGCAAGGGTAGATGTCACTATTGAAGACCCCCTGTAACGACCGCCATCAGCATATGAGGGAAGACCTGAATGGAGTCCCATCCGATGAGTTTGAATACCTGTGAGCTGGTACTCCGATTTGGCCAAGGCGTTTATCATCCGTCCCCAGGGTTATCGTCCCCACCATAGACAAGTTCCACCGGCGACGGTTGGAAAAGCCCCCGAGCTACCCCACAGTGGGGCCACTCCCCACAACCTCAACCGACACCATGTTTACCCCTCCCCCCAATAGTGGATGGCCCACCTCAACTAATCAAAAGCGCCGTTGAGCTGGTCCCCCACTCTACTCACCCCTAATTACCATAATTTCTTCCCCAACACTACGTACCAGTAGCCGCCACCTGAAGGAATGTCCCTAATTAAACCCACCAATCTCGAGGACGCTTTGAAAAACTCTTGCCATTATTGGCCAAGGACCCACCCTCAACAAGGAGCACATCTGGGCCTTACCCCAGGGATCCAACACCTCATCAACATTATGCGAAGCCACCCGGCTAATACGGGACCGATAAGGCCCATGCAGGGCTTCAGCTCTTTCTCCCGAAGCCCACCGGGTTTCTGAGCCCCCTTTGCCTGCATAACTAGTGGGGAACCCCCATGTTTCCAGACCCAACAGAGCCATGTCAAAGGAGGACCAACCACTTCCATCGAGGAATAGGACCACTGGATCCGCTGGGCAAGGCATAGAGAAGATGAGAAAAGGTGGAAAGACCCAGAACCCCCATCCCCACTAACGTAACCAACACCAAACACAAGGACATCAGTCGCACCCACCACTCGGAAGCCCATCACAAACCCGCACCCTAGATCATCTTTCAAGAGCTCTTCCAGCCAGCAAACAGTAAACCCAACCCTAGGTGCAAGGTGTGTCCCAACTTTGACAGCACAAGCAGCACCCCGGAGCGCCTCGATCCCTTTGAATCCTGTGTGGATTTCTACTCCAAGAGGATGCCAACGACTTCCACCAACCTAGAAGAAGTCAGACCCACCCCAAGAAACACTGGTTGGATCCTATTGAGGGAAATCCCCAGGGCTAAACACCCCTGGGCAGACTCTATATTTCTGCAAACATCGAAAGGATCAGAAGAATAATTACGGTGAGGAGAGCATCTATGCAATCACATGTCTCAGTCTCCAGCTCCAACACGACCTCCCCTAGGCAAGAGTCAATAACACAATCCAAAGAAGCGGTGGCCCCGAGGCCACCAAGCCAGAAGTGATTATCCTCCATTGGAACTGTAGAGGTATTGGGCGACCTCTGATAGTTTGTTACCTCCGTGACTTGAACCAAAAACACCGCCCATTGATTATCATGCTATGAGAAAGCAAAAACGACCATGACACCCTAGAAGGGAAGCGTTTATCCTTAAATTTCAACAATGCTTTCTATATTGATTCGGTAGGTTCCGTCGGGTTACTAGCCCTTTGGTGGAGCAGTGGTTTGAGTATTTCTGTAATGTGTAGCACCAAAAGTTTTATGCATCTTTATGTTTCTTATGGTTGTGGTTTCTTCTGCACCTTTGCCTATGGTCCTAGCATACCTCTTGAAAGGGGGGAGTTCTTGACTAATTTGTCTAACCTCCATATGAATATAGGGCATGAGATCTCATCGGGGACTTCAACTTTATCCTTAACATCCATGAGAAATTCGGAGGAAATCTACCAACCAACGCGGGACTTTCCCCATTTAGAAATTTCGTCAACCACAATTCTCTAATCGATCTTGGTTACGAAGGCAACCCTTTCACATGGTCTAACAAGAAGGTTGGCAGTGGTCTAATCCAATGCATGATAGACCAAGCCCTTGTTAACACAAAATGGACAACTAAGTTCGAGAGATCCAGAGTCATCCATGAGAGAGCCATTGGATCATAACACCACTGGATAATCCTTGATCTCGCTCCACCAAGCCACACACCAAAGACCCCTTTCAGATACGACCAGTGGTGGAGCTCATCCGATGATTTCGCGATAATTGTTACAGATGCCTGGAACCACAACACCCTCTCCCCTGAAGCCCTCCACTCAGCCGTCGGAATCCTAAAGGAAACTGCATCCCGGCTCCATAAACATAAAACACAAAGAGAGAGACAAATCAAACGATGGTTCTCCAATGCACCACAAGAAACCAAACTACAGCCTCAGAGGAAAAAACGCTACAAAACGAACTCCTAGAGATATGGAACACAGATAGCTTGCTCTGGCGACAAACCGCACGAACAAAGTGGAACGACGAAGGAGACCGCAATACGGCGCACTTCCATGCAGTTACAAAGTTCAGGAAAAGAAGGAACACCATATCCCGACTGAAAACATATTATGAAGATCACCCATCCGGGCGCCCCGAAATCCCTAGCCCATGAATATTTTAAAAGCCTTTTCCAAAGCATTCCATGAACCTCTCCACCATCGATATTGCTAATCTTCCCTCCCTAGTAACGAATAGAATGAATGAAAGCCTCAGCCAAGCCATCATAACCGAGGAAATCTTGTGAGCCGCCTTCTCGTTAGGCCCAACCAGGCTCCGGGTACAAATTGCTTCAACGGTCATTTCTTTATGAGGTTCTGGGATACAATCCAACCCAAACTAACGCTAGAGATCCTGGGGTTCTTCATACCCAAAATTTGTATTTGTGTATTTTAATTCGTAAATTAAGAATAATAATTATTGAAATTAATAGTTCTAACTATGTAATATGTACATTATATTAAATATTAATCATAATATTTTTTATTTAAAAAATTTGTATTTATGTATTTCAATTCGTAATTAATAATAATTTTAATATGATTCTATTACTTAACCAATTATCAAATTGTAATTAGTATATTACTCTAATGTGGCAATTAAGTAGTGAAAGTATTAAAATTTAAGGTCAACGCTCCAGTATTGTTGGAGTATTGGTACTCCGTTGTAACACCCACACTACTAACATGTTCGTTTAAAAATAAAACAACGAAGCAATAGTAGGGTGCTACGCTACTTATACCGTATATATCATTTAATGTTTACACACATCCGATTAATTCCTTCATCATAATCTAGGATTGTGCTTATATGTACTCAAATAATTAATTCGTCAACACAAAAACTGCTCAAGATGTCATATATGACTTATTTACTTTTCACAATACAGTACACTATACCAGAAGTCCAACATGACACATATACATATAGAACAGAAGTCTCGAGCTTCATAGGCTCGGACCGGAGTAACCATATACTTGCCCTCAAGGCCACTATATTTTACAAAACCATATCTCACATTGTACTAGTACACAACCACTCATAACATATGCACATGATGGAAGTAAGAGTCTCAAACAAACTTTAAATACAAACGAGGATCAAGACACAATCTTCGATATCTACCTGGCGTCGTCACCATGATGACCGATCTCGGAGCTCGATGATACCATTTTGCAGTGTGTGACCCAGTAAGGGTCAGTGCTAATCACTGAGTGAGGATCTACATCCTAGTCACTCTATGGTACAAATATTCATATAGAAAGTATACAACATATAACACATAAGGCTAATTTTATAATCTAATTTATATCCATATTTTATTTGGGATCCCGACTCACATATGCTGACGACCCACGTAGAGTTAGTGGCACTAAAATGGCCCACATAATGGGTGACCACTTTATCCGTCCTCTTATTGCACCCCTTCTTTTTTCTATTTTAATTGATATATGTTTCCTCGGGCTGTAATGGAAAGGTTTAAGTCGAGAACATCCTCTAGTAGAACTTACCTAATGACATCAGGGAACCGAGAGTGCGGGTTATTTCCAGGACCCGGCGGAAACAAGACAAAGTTGTAATACAAAGTAAGTGAAATGAATGAAAATTTTAAGAGGAAGTAGTGAAAGACTAGTTCATGTACATATGAATGCGAGAATTAGAGGGGTGAGATCATAACAACACTAATTCATCGGATCTCATCACCACTCTAAAGTGAAATATACTTGGCTGAGAGTAGTACTAAGATGGTGACCTCTTCATCAATCTTCTTGTTGCAGCCCTTATATTTATTATTATTATTGCTATTTTTTTCCTCGATGTGTAATGGAAAGGTTTAACTAGACAACATCCTCTAGTTGAACTTAAATAATAAGGTCAGGGACCTGAGAGTGCAAGTTATATCCAGGCCCCACGCGGACACGAAACAAAGACGTAGTACAAAGTAATAGAAATGAATTAAAATAAAGGGAGGTAGTAAGGAAAGACAAGTTAACGTACATATAATTACGAGAAGCAGATGCGTGAGATCATAACATCACTAATTCATCAGATCCCGTCATCTTTTTGAAGTTAAATATACTTGGGTGAGAGTAGTACTAAGATGGGTGACCAATTCATCCATCACCTTGTTGCACCGCTTCTATTTTCTACTTTTATTGCTATTTATTTCATCAAGGTGTAATGGAAAGGGTTAACTAGACAACATTCTCAAGTAGAACTTACAAAATGACATGGGGCATCGAGAGTCCGGGTTATTTCCAGGCCCCATCGGAAACGAAACCAAGACGTTGTAAAAGCTACGAGATATGAGTGAAAATCAAGGGAGGAAGTAGATAAAGACAATTTCATGTACATATGAGCGCGAGAAGCAGAGGGGTGAGCTGATAACAACTCTAATTCATCGGATCCCATCACCACTCTGAAGTTAAATGTACTTGGGTTCGAGTAGTACTACGATAGGTGACCTCTTTATCCATCATCTTGTTGGACCCCTTCTTTAGTGTATTTTTATTGGTATTTGTTTCCTCGAGGTGTAATGAAAATGTTTAACTAGATAACGTCCTCTAGTAGAACTTACGTAATGACATTAGGGAACTGAGAATGCGGGTTATTTCTAGGCGCTGGCGGAGACGAGATAAAGACGTAGTACAAAGTAAGAGAAATGAATGAAAATTAAGGTAGGAAGTAGTTAAAGACCAGTTCATGTATATATGAGCTCAAGAAGCAGAGGGCTGAGATCATAACAACACTAATTCATAGAATCCCGTCACCACTTTGTAGTTAAATGTACTTGAATGAGATTAGTTCTAAGATGGGTGATCTCTTCATCCATCCTCTTATTCCACCCCTTCTTTTTTCTATTTTTATTGCTATTTTTTTCCTCGAGGTGTAATGAAAGGTTTATCTCGAAAATATCCTATTGTAGAATTTATGTTATGTCAGCGGGGAACCGAGAGTGCGGGTTATATCTAGTCCCTGACGGAGACGAGACAAAGAAATAGTACAAAGTAAGAGAAATGAATGAATATTAAGGGAGGACGTAGTGAAAGACTAGTTCATGTACATTTGATCGCGAGAAGCCGACGGGTGATATCATAACATCACTAATTCATCGGATCCCGTCACCACTTTGAAGTGGAATATACTTGGCTGAGACTACTAATAAGATGGGTGACCTCTTCATCCATCCTTTTGTTTCAGCCCTTCTTTTTACTATTTTTATTGCTATTTTTTTCCTAGAGGTCTAATGAAAAGGTGTAACTAGTTCTCGTACATATGAACACGAGGGGTTGGATCATAACAGTGGTTATTCATCGGACCCCGTCACCACTCTGAAGGGAAATGTACTTGCCTGAGAGTACTACTAAGGCGGGTAACCTCTCCATCCATCCTCTTGTTGCACCCCTACTATATTTTTATTGCTATTATTTTCCTCGAGGTGTAATGGGATGGTTTAACTAGACAACATCCTCTAGTAGAACTTACGTAATAAGGTAAGGGAACCGAGAATGTGGGGTATTTTCCACGCCCCAATGGAAATGAGACAAATATGTTGAAAAAAGTAAGAGAAATGAGTGAAAGTCAAGGCAGGAACTAGTGAAACACTAGTTCATGTACATATGAGCGCGAGAGGCAGAGGGGTGATATCATAACAACAATTCATCGGATGCCTTCATCACTCCAAAGTGAAACAAATTTGGGTGAGAGTAGTACTAAGATGAGTGACCTCTTCGTCCATCCTCTTGTTGCACCCCTTATTTTTCCTATCTTTATTGCTATTTTTGTTCCTCGAGGTGTAATGGAATGGTTTAGCTAGACACAATCCTCTAGTAAAATTTATGTAATGTCAGCGGAGAACCGAGAATGCGGGTTATATCTAGGCACCGACGAAGATGAGACCAAGATGTTGAAAAAAGTAAGACAAATGAATGAAAATTAAGGGAGAAGTAGTGAAAGACTAGTTCATGTAAATATGAGCGCGAGAAGCAGAGGGGTGAGATCATAGCAGCGCTAGTTCATCGGATCCCGTTACTACTCTGAAGTTGAATGTACATGGCTGAGAGTAGTACTTAGATGCGTGACCTCATCATCCATCCTCTTATTGCCCCCCTTCTTTTTTCTATTTTTTTTGCAATTTTTTTCCTCGAGGTGTAATGGAAAGGTTTATCTAGACAACATCCCCTAGTAGAATTTATGTAATGTCAGCGGGGAACTGAGAGTGCGGGTTATATCTAGGCCCCGGCGGAAACAAGACAAAGACGTAGTACAAAGTAGAGAAATAAGTGAAAATTAAGGGAGGAAGTAGTGAAAGACTAGTTCATGTGCATATGAGCGCAAGAAGAAGATGGGTGAGATCATAATAGCGCTAATTCATCGGATGTCATCACCACTATGAGGTTAAATGTACTTGCCTAAGAGTAGTACTAAGATGAGTGACATCTTCATCCATCCACTTGTAGCACCCCTTGTTTTTCTATTTTTATTGCTATTTAAGATCAGGGAAACAAGACTGCGGGTTATTTCCAGGTCCCGGTGCAAACGAGACGAAGACGTAGGACAAAGTCAGAGAAATGAATGAAAATTAAGGGAGGAAGTGGCGAAAGACTAGTTCATGTACATATGAGCGCGAGAAGCAGACGGGTGAGATCATAATTGCGCTAATTCATCGGATGTCATCACCACGCTGATGTTAAAGATACTTGGCTGAGAGTAGTACTAAGATGGGTGCCCTCTTCATCCATCCTCTTGTAGCACCCCTTCTTCTTTCTATTTATATTGCTATTTTTTCATCGAGGTGTAATGGAAAGGTTTAACGAGACAAAATTCTCTAGTAGAATTTATGTAATAACATCAGGGAAACGAGACTACGGGTTATTTCAAGGTCCTGGCGAAAACGAGAGAGAGACGTAGGACAAAGTAAGAGAAATGAATGAAAATTAAGGGAGGAAGGGGTGAAAGACTAGTTCATGTACATATGACACGAGAATCAGACAGGTGAGATCATAATAGCGTTAATTCATCGGATGTCATTGCCACTCTGAAGTTGAATGTACCTGGATGAGAGTAGTATTAATATGGGTGACCAATTCATCCATCCTCTTGTTGCACCCCTTGTTTTTTCTATTTTTATTGCTATTTTCTTTCATCGAAGTGTAATGGAAAGGTTTAACTTGACAACTTCCTCTAGTAGAATTTATGTAATAACGGCAGGGAAACGAGACTGTGGGTTATTTCCATGTCTTGGCGGAAACGAGACGAAGACGTAGGACAAAGTAAGAAAAGTGAATGAAAATTAAGGGAGGAAGTCGTGAAAGTCTAGTTCATGTACATATGAGCGCGAGAAGCAGACGGATGAGATCATAATAGCGCTAATTCATCGGATGTCATCACCACTCTGAAGTTAAATGTACTTGGCTGAGAGTAGTAGTAAGATGGTTGACATCTTCATCCATCCTCTTCTTGAACCCCTTCTTTTTCTAGTTTTATAACAAGTTTTTTTCCTCGAGGTGTAATGAAAGGTTTATTTAGACAACATGCTCTAGTAGAATTTATGTAATAACAACAGGGAAACGAGACTCCGGGTTATTTCAAGGTTCCGGCCGAAACGAGAGCAAGACGTAGTACAAAGCACGAGAAATTAATGAAAATTAAGGGAGGAAATAGTGAAAGACTAGTTCATGAACATATAAGCGCGAGAAATAGAAGGGTGAGATTATAACACCGCTAATTCATCGGATTCCGTCACCACTATGAAGTTGAATGTACTTGGCTGAGAGTAGTACTAAGATGGGTGACTTTTTCATCCATCCTCTTGTAGCACCCCTTCTTCTTTCTATTTATAATGCTATCTTTTCATCGAGGTGTAATGGAAAGGTTCAACTAGACAACATTCTCTAGTAGACTACGAATTTATGTAATAACATCAGGGAAACGAGACTACGGATTATTTCAAGGTCTAGGCGAAAACGAGAGAGAGACGTAGGACGAAGTAAGAGAAATGAATGAAAATTAAGGGAGGAAGGGGTGAAAGACTAGTTCATGTACATATCAGCGCGAGAAGCAGACGGGTGAGATCATAATAGTGCTAATTCATCGGATGTCATCACCACTCTGAAGTTAAATGTACTTGGCTGAGAGCAGTACTAAGATGGTTGACATCTTCATCCATCCTCTTGTTGAACCCCTTCTTTTTCTAGTTTTATTCCAAGTTTTTTGCCTCGAGGTGTAATTAAAGGTCTATTTAGACAACATCCTCTAGTAGAATTGATGTCATGTCAGCGAGGAACTAAGAGTGCGGGTTATATCTAGGCCCAGACGGAGACGAGACAAAGACGTAGTACAAAGTAAGAGAAATAAGTGAAAATGAATGGAGGAAGTACTGAAAGACTAGTTCATGACATATGAGTGGAACAAGCAGAGGGGTGAGATCATAACAACACTAATTCATCAGATCTAGTCCCCACTCTGAAGTTGAATGTAGTTGGCAGAGACTAGTACTAAGATGTGTGACCAATGCATCCATCCTCTTGTTACACCCCTTCTTTTTTCTATTTTTATTGCTATTTTTTCATCAAGGTGTATTTTAAAGGATTAGCTAGACAACATTCTCTAGTAGAATTTACGTAATAACATCAAGGAAACGAGACTAAGGGTTATTTCCATGTCCCGGCGGAAACGACACCAAGACGTAGGACAAAGTAAGAGAAATGAATGAAAATTTAGGGAGGAAGTGGTGAAACACTAGTTCATGTACATATGAGCGCAAGAAGCAGACATGTGAGGTCATAATAGCGCTAATTCATCGAATGTCATCACCACTCTGAAGTTGAATGTACTTGGCTGAGACTTGTACTAGATAGTTGACCTCTTCATCCATCCTCTTGTTGAACCCCTACTTTTTCTAGTTTTATTACAAGTTTTTTGCCTCGAGGTGTAATGAAAGGTTTATCTAGACAACATCCTCTTATATAATTTGTGTCATGTCAACGAGGAACTGAGAGTGCGGGATATATCTAGGCCCCGACGGAGACAAGACAAAGACGTAGTACAAACTAAGAGAAATAAGTCAAAATCAATGAAGGAAGTACTGAAAAACTAGTTCATGTACATATGAGTGGAATAAGCAGAGGGGTGAGATCATAGCAACACTAATTCATCGGATCCCGTCCCCACTCTGAAGTTGAATGTAGTTGGCTGAGAGTAGTACTAAGATGGGTGACCAATTCATCCATCCTCTTGTTGCACCCCTTCTTTTTTCTATTATTATTGCTATTTTTTTTCATCGAGGTGTAATGGAAAGGTTTAGCTAGACAACATTCTCTAGTATAATTTATGTAATAACATCAGGGAAACGAGACTACGGGTTATTTCAAGGTCCTGGCAAAAACGAGAGAAATACGTAGGAAAAAGTAATATAAATGAATGAAAATTAAGGGAGTAAGTTGTGAAAGACTAGTTCATGTACATATGAGCGCGAGAAACAGAGAGGTGAGATCATAACAGCGCTAATTCATCGGATCCCGTCCCCACTCTGAAGTTGAATGTAGTTGGCTGAGAGTAGTACTAAGATGGGTGATCAATTCATCCATCCTCTTGTTGAACCCCTTCTTTTTTCTAGTTTTATTACAAGTTTTTTGCCTCGAGGTGTAATGAAAGATTTATCTAGATAACATCCTCTAGTAGAATTTATGTCATGTCAGCGACGAACTGAGAGTGCGGGTTATATGTAGGCCCTGACGGAGACGAGACAAAGACGTAGTACAAAGCAAGAGAAATAAGTAAAAATCAATGGAGGAAGTACTGAAAGACTTGTTCATGACATATGAGTGGAACAAGCAGAGGGGTGAGATCATAACAACACTAATTCATTTGATCCCGTCCCCACTCTGAAGTTGAATGTATTTGGCTGAGAGTAGTACTAAGATGGGTGACCAATTCATCCATCCTCTTGTTAAACCCCTTCTTTTTTCTATTTTTATTGCTATTTTTTTTCATCGAAGCGTAATGGAAAGGTTTAACTTGACAACATTCTCTAGTACAATGAACGTAATAACATCAGGGAAACGAGACTGCGGGTTATTTCCATGTCCCGGCGGAAACGAGACCAAGACGTAGGACAAAGTAAGAGAAATGAATGAAAATTAAGGGAGGAAGTGGTGAAAGACTAGTTCATGTACATATGAGCGCGAGAAGCAGACGGGTGAGATCAAAATAGCGCTAATTCATCGAATGTCATCACCACTCTCAAGTTGAATATACTTGGCCGAGAGTAGTACTAAGATGGTTGACCTCTTCATCCATTCTCTTGTTGAACCCCTTCTTTTTCTAGTTTTATTACAAGTTTTTTGCCTCGAGGTGTAATGAAAGGTTTATCTAGACAACATCCTCTAGTATAATTTATGTCATGTCAACGAGGAACTGAGAGTGCGGGATATATCTAGGCCCCGACGGAAACGAGACAAAGACGTAGTACAAAGTAAGACAAATAAGTCAAAATCAATGAAGGAAGTACTGAAAAACTAGTTCATGTACATATGAGTGGAATAAGCAGAGGGGTGAGATCATAGCAACACTAATTAATCGGATCTCGTCCCCACTCTGAAGTTGAATGTACTTGGCTGAGAGTAGTACTAAGATGGGTGACCAATTCATCCATCCTCTTGTTGCAACCCTTCTTTTTTCTATTTTTAATGCTATTTTTTTTCATCGAGGTGTAATGGAAAGGTTTAACTAGACAACATTCTCTAGTAGAATTTCTGTAATAACATCAGGGAAACGAGACTACGGGTTATTTCAAGGTCCTGGCGAAAACGAGAGAAAGACGTAGGACAAAGTACGAGAAATGAATGAAAATTAAGGGAGGAAATAGTGAAAGACTAGTTCATGTACATATGAGCGCGAGAAATAGACGGGTGAGATTATAACACCGCTAATTCATCGGATTCCGTCACCACTCTGAAGTTGAATGTACTTGGCTGAGAGTAGTACTAAGATGGTTGACCTCTTCATCCATCCTCTTGTTGAACCCCTTCTTTTTTCTAGTTTTATTACAAGTTTTTTGCCTCGAGGTGTAATGAAAGGTTTATCTAGACAACATCCTTTAGTAGAATTTATGTCATGTCAGCAAGGAACTGAGAGTGCGGGTAATATCTAGGCCCTATCGGAGACGAGACAAAGACGTAGTACAAATTAAGAGAAATAAGTGAAAATCAATGGAGGAAGTACTGAAAGACTAGTTCATGTACATATGAGTGGAACAAGCAGAGGGGTGAGATCATAACAACACTAATTCATTGGATCCCGTCACCACTCTGAAGTTGAATGTATTTGGCTGAGAGTAGTACTAAGATGGGTAACCAATTCATCCATCCTCTTGTTGCACCCCTTCTTTTTTCTATTTTTATTACTATTTTTTTTCATCAAAGTGTAATGAAAAGGTTTAACTTGACAACTTCCTCTAGTAGAATTTATGTAATAACGTCAGGGAAACGAGACTGTGGGTTATTTCCATGTCTCAGCGGAAACGAGACGAAGACGTAGGAAAAAGTAAGAAAAATGAATAAAAATTAAGGGAGGAAGTGGTGAAAGAGTAGTTCATGTACACATGAGCGCGAGAAGCAGACGGGTGAGGTCATAATAGCACTAATTCATCGGATGTCATCACCACTCTGAAGTTGAATGTAATTCGCTGAGAGTAGTACTAAGATTGGTGACCTCTTCATCCATCCTCTTGTTGCACCCCTTCTTCGTTCTAATTTTATTGCTTATTTTCCATCGAGGTGTAATGGAAAGGTTTAGATAGACAACAATCTCTAATAGAATTTACGTAATAACATTAGGGAAATGAGACTCCGGGTTATTTCAGGGTCCCGGCGGAAACGAGAGCAAGACGTAGTACAAAGCACGAGAAATGAATGAAAATTAAGGGAGGAAATAGTGAAGGACTAGTTCATGTACATATGAGCGCGAGAAATAGACGGGTGAGATTATAACACCGCTAATTCATCGGATTCCGTCACCACTCTGAAGTTGAATGTACTTGGCTGAGAGTAGTACTAGGATTGGTGACCTTTTCATCCATCCTCTTGTAGCACCCCTTCTTCTTTCTATTTATATTGCTATATTTTCATCGAGGTGTAATGGAATTGTTTAAATAGACAACATTCTCTAGTAGAATTTATGTAATAACATCAGGGAAACGAGACTACGGGTTATTTCAAGGTCCTGGCGAAAACGAGAGGGAGACGTAGGACAAAGTAAGAGAAATGAATGAAAATTAAGGGAGGAAGGGGTAAAAGACTAGTTCATGTACATATGAGCGCGAGAAGCAGACGGGTGAGATCATAATAGCGTTAATTAATCGGATGTCATTGCCACTCTGATGTTAAATGTACCTGGATGAGAGTAGTATTAATACGGGTGACCAATTCATCCATCCTCTTGTTGCACCCGTTCTTTTTTATATTTTTATTGCTATTTTTTTATCTAGGTGTAATGGAGAGGTTTAACTAGACAACATTCTCTAGTAGAATTTGCGTAATAACATTAGGGAAACGAGATTGCGGGTTATTTCCATGTCCCGGCGGAAACGAGACGAAGATGTAGGACAAAGTAAGAGAAATGAATGAAAATTAATGGAGGAAGTCGTGAAAGACTAGTTCATGTACATATGAGCGCGAGAAGCAGACGGGTGAGATCATAATAGCGCTAATTCATCGGATGTCATCACCACTCTGAAGTTAAATGTACTTGGCTGAGAGTGGTAGTAAGATGGTTGACATCTTCATCCATCCTCTTGTTGAGCCCCTTCTTTTTCTAGTTTTATTACAAGTTTTTTTCCTCGAGGTGTAATGAAAGGTTTATTTAGACAACATCCTCTAGTAGAATTTATGTCATGTCAGCGAGGAACTGAGAGTGCGGGTTATATCTAGGCCCCGACGGAGACGAGACAAAGACGTAGCACAAAGTAAGAGAAATAAGTGAAAATCAATGGAGGAAGTACTGAAAGACTAGTTCATGACATATGAGTGGAACAAGCAGAGGGGTGAGATCATAACAACACTAATTCATTGGATCTCGTCCCCACTCTGAAGTTGAATGTATTTGGCTGAGAGTAGTACTAAGATGGGTGACCAATTCATCCATGCTCTTGTTGCACCCCTTCTTTTTTCTATTTTTATTACTATTTTTTTCATCGAAGTGTAATGGAAAGGTTTAACTTGACAACTTCCTCTAGTAGAATTTATGTAATAACATCAGGGAAACAAAACTGTGGGTTATTTCCATTTCTCGGGGGAAACGAAACGAAGACGTAAGACAAAGTAAGAGAAATGAATGAAAATTAAGGGAGGAAGTGGTGAAAGACTAGTTCATGTACATATGAGCGCGAGAAGCAGACGGGTGAAGTCATAATAGCACTAATTCATCGGATGTCATCACCACTCTGAAGTTGAATGTACTTGGCTGAGAGTAGTACTAAGATTGGTGACCTCTTCATCCATCCTCTTGTTGAACCCCTCTTTTTCTAGTTTTATTACAAGTTTTTTGCCTAGAGGTGTAATGAAAGGTTTATTTAGACAACATCCTCTAGTAGAATTTATGTCTTGTCAACGAGGAACTGAGAGTGCGGGTTATATCTAGGCCCCGACTGAGACGAGACAAACATGTAGTACAAAGTAAGAGAAATAAGTGAAAATCAATGGAGGAAGTACTGAAAGACTAGTTCATGACATATGAGTGGAACAAGCAGAAGGATGAGATCATAACAACACTAATTCATTGGATCCCGTCGCCACTCTGAAGTTGAATGTATTTGGCTGAGGGTAGTACTAAGATGGGTGACCAATTCATCCATCCTCTTGTTGCACCCCTTCTTTTTTCTATTTTTATTGCAATTTTTTTCATCGAGGTGTAATGGAAAGGTTTATCTAGACAACATTCTCTAGTAGAATTTATGTAATAACATCAGGGAAACGAGACTACGGGTTATTTCAAGGTCCCGACGAAAACGAGAGAAACACGTAGGACAAAGTAAGAGAAATGAATGAACATTAAGGGAGGAAGTGGTGAAAGACTAGTTCATGTACATATGAGCGCGAGAAGCAGACGGGTGAGATCATTATAGCGCTAATTCATCGGATGTCATCATCACTCTGATGTTGAATGTACTTGGCTGAGAGTTGTACTAAGATGGTTGACCTCTTCATCCATCCTCTTGTTGAACCCCTTCTTTTTTCTAGTTTTATTACAAGTTTTTTGCCTGGAGGTGTAATGAAAGGTTTATCTACAAAACATCCTCTAGTAGAATTTATGTCATGTCACCGAGGAACTGAGAGTGCGCGTTATATCTAGGCCCCGACGGAGACGAGACAAAGACGTAGTACAAAGTAAGAGAAATAAGTGAAAATCAATGGAGGAAGTACTGAAAGACTAGTTCATGACATATGAGTGGAACAAGCAGAGGGGTGAGATCATAACAACACTAATTCATTGGATCTCGTCCCCACTCTGAAGTTGAATGTATTTGGCTGAGGGTAGTACTAAGATGGGTGACCAATTCATCCATCCTCTCGTTGCACCCCTTCTTTTTTCTATTTTTATTGCTATTTTTTTCATCGAGGTGTAATGGAAAGGTTTATCTAGAAAACATTCTTTAGTAGAATTTATGTAATAACATCAGGGAAACGAGACTACGGGTTATTTCAAGGTCCTGGCGAAAACGAGAGAAACACGTAGGACAAAGTAAGAGAAATGAATGAGAATTAAGGGAGGAAGTCGTGAAAGACTAGTTCATGTACATATGAGCGCGAGAAGCAGACGGGTGAGGTCATCATAGCGCTAATTCATCGGATGTCATCACCACTCTGAAGTTAAATGTACTTGGCTGAGAGTAGTAGTAAGATGGTTGACATCTTCATCCATCCTCTTGTTGAACCCCTCTTTTTCTAGTTTTATTACAAGTTTTTTGCCTAGAGGTGTAATGAAAGGTTTATTTAGACAACATCCTCTAGTAGAATTTATGTCTTGTCAACGAGGAACTGAGAGTGCGGGTTATATCTAGGCCCCGATTGAGACGAGACAAAGACGTAGTACAAAGTAAGAGAAATAAGTGAAAATCAATGGAGGAAGTACTGAAAGACTAGTTCATGACATATGAGTGGAACAAGCAGAAGGATGAGATCATAACAACACTAATTCATTGGATCCCGTCGCCACTCTGAAGTTGAATGTATTTTGCTGAGGGTAGTACTAAGATGGGTGACCAATTCATCCATCCTCTTGTTGCACCCCTTCTTTTTTCTATTTTTATTTCTATTTTTTTCATCGAGGTGTAATGGAAAGGTTTATCTAGACAACATTCTTTAGTAGAATTTATGTAATAACATCAGGGAAACGAGACTACGGGTTATTTCAAGGTCCTGGCGAAAATGAGAGAAACACGTAGGACAAAGTAAGAAATGAATGAACATTAAGGGAGGAAGTGGTGAAAGACTAGTTCATGTACATATGAGCGTGAGAAGGAGACGGGTGAGATCATAATAGCCCTAATTCATCGGATGTCATCATCACTCTGATGTTGAATGTACTTGGCTGAGAGTTGTACTAAGATGGTTGACCTCTTCATCCATCCTCTTGTTGAACCCCTTCTTTTTCTAGTTTTATTACACGTTTTTTGCCTGGAGGTGTAATGAAAGGTTTATCTAGACAACATCCTCTAGTAGAATTTATGTCATGTCAGCGAGGAACTGAGAGTGCGGGTTATATCTAGGCCCCGACGGAGACGAGACAAAGACGTAGTACAAAGTAAGAGAAATAAGTGAAAATCAATGGAGGAAGTACTGAAAGACTAGTTCATGACATATGAGTGGAACAAGCAGAAGGGTGAGATCATAACTACACTAATTCATTGGATCCCGTCGCC
The DNA here is from genome assembly GCA_030674075.2 of Linum usitatissimum. Classification (NCBI taxonomy): domain Eukaryota; kingdom Viridiplantae; phylum Streptophyta; class Magnoliopsida; order Malpighiales; family Linaceae; genus Linum; species Linum usitatissimum. The sequence continues at coordinate 8,467,112 of JAUJYP020000804.1, forward strand.
ACTCTGAAGTTGAATGTATTTGGCTGAGGGTAGTACTAAGATGGGTGACCAATTCATCCATCCTCTTGTTGCACCCCTTCTTTTTTCTATTATTATTGCTATTTTTTTCATCGAGGTGTAATGGAAAGTTTTATCTAGCCAACATTCTCTAATAGAATTTATGTAATAACATCAGGGAAACGAGACTACGGGTTATTTCAAGGTCCTGGCGAAAACGAGAGAAACACGTAGGACAAAGTAAGAAATGAATGAACATTAAGGGAGGAAGTGGTGAAAGACTAGTTCATGTACATATGAGCGCGAGAAGCAGACGGGTGAGATCATAATAGCGCTAATTCATCGGATGTCATCATCACTCGATGTTGAATGTACTTGGCTGAGAGTTGTACTAAGATGGTTGACCTCTTCATCCATCCTCTTGTTGAACCCCTTCTTTTTTCTAGTTTTATTACAAGTTTTTTGCCTGGAGGTGTAATGAAAGGTTTATCTAGACAACATCCTCTAGTAGAATTTACGTCATGTCGGCCGAGGAACCGAGAGTGCGGGTTATATCTAGGCCCCGACGGAGACGAGACAAAGACATAGTACAAAGTAAGAGAAATAAGTGAAAATCAATGGAGGAAGTACTGAAAGACTAGTTCATGACATATGAGTGGAACAAGCAGAAGGGTGAGATCATAACTACACTAATTCATTGGATCCCGTCGCCACTCTGAAGTTGAATGCATTTGGCTGAGGGTAGTACTAGGATGGGTGACCAATTCAACCATCCACTTGTTGCACCCCTTCTTTTTTCTATTTTTATTGCTATTTTTTTCATCGAGGTGTAATGGAAAGGTTTATCTAGACAATATTCTCTAGTAGAATTTATGTAATAACATCAGGGAAACGAGACTACGGGTTATTTCAAGGTCCTGGCGAAAATGAGAGAAACACGTAGGACAAAGTAAGAGAAATGAATGAACATTAAGGGAGGAAGTGGTGAAAGACTAGTTCATGTACATATGAGCGCGAGAAGCAGACGGGTGAGATCATAATAGCGCTAATTCATCGGATGTCATCATCACTCTGATGTTGAATGTACTTGGCTGAGAGTTGTACTAAGATGGTTGACCTCTTCATCCATCCTCTTGTTGAACCCCTTCTTTTTCTAGTTTTATTACACGTTTTTTGCCTCGGAGGTGTAATGAAAGGTTTATCTAGACAACATCCTCTAGTAGAATTTATGTCATGTCAGCGAGGAACTGAGAGTGCGGGTTATATCTAGGCCCCGACGGAGACGAGACAAAGACGTAGTACAAAGTAAGAGAAATAAGTGAAAATCAATGGAGGAAGTATTGAAAGACTAGTTCATGACATATGAGTGGAACAAGCGAAGGGTGAGATCATAACTACACTAATTCATTGGATCCCGTCGCCACTCTGAAGTTGAATGTATTTGGCTGAGGGTAGTACTAAGATGGGTGACCAATTCATCCATCCTCTTGTTGCACCCCTTCTTTTTTCTATTATTATTGCTATTTTTTTCATCGAGGTGTAATGGAAAGTTTTATCTAGCCAACATTCTCTAATAGAATTTATGTAATAACATCAGGGAAACGAGACTACGGGTTATTTCAAGGTCCTGGCGAAAACGAGAGAAACACGTAGGACAAAGTAAGAAATGAATGAACATTAAGGGAGGAAGTGGTGAAAGACTAGTTCATGTACATATGAGCGCGAGAAGCAGACGGGTGAGATCATAATAGCGCTAATTCATCGGATGTCATCATCACTCTGATGTTGAATGTACTTGGCTGAGAGTTGTACTAAGATGGTTGACCTCTTCATCCATCCTCTTGTTGAACCCCTTCTTTTTTCTAGTTTTATTACAAGTTTTTTGCCTGGAGGTGTAATGAAAGGTTTATCTAGACAACATCCTCTAGTAGAATTTACGTCATGTCAGCGAGGAACTGAGAGTGCGGGTTATATCTAGGCCCCGACGGAGACGAGACAAAGACGTAGTACAAAGTAAGAGAAATAAGTGAAAATCAATGGAGGAAGTACTGAAAGAATAGTTCATGACATATGAGTGGAACAAGCAGAAGGGTGAGATCATAACTACACTAATTCATTGGATCCCGTCGCCACTCTGAAGTTGAATGTATTTGGCTGAGGGTAGTACTAGGATGGGTGACCAATTCAACCATCCACTTGTTGCACCCCTTCTTTTTTCTATTTTTATTGCTATTTTTTTCATCGAGGTGTAATGGAAAGGTTTATCTAGACAATATTCTCTAGTAGAATTTATGTAATAACATCAGGGAAACGAGACTACGGGTTATTTCAAGGTCTCGGCGAAAATGAGAGAAACACGTAGGACAAAGTAAGAGAAATGAATGAACATTAAGGGAGGAAGTGGTGAAAGACTAGTTCATGTACATATGAGCGCGAGAAGCAGACGGGTGAGATCATAATAGCGCTAATTCATCGGATGTCATCATCACTCTGATGTTGAATGTACTTGGCTGAGAGTTGTACTAAGATGGTTGACCTCTTCATCCATCCTCTTGTTGAACCCCTTCTTTTTTCTAGTTTTATTACAAGTTTTTTGCCTCGAGGTGTAATGAAAGGTTTATCTAGACAACATCCTCTAGTAGAATTTATGTCATGTCAGCGAGGAACTGAGAGTGCGGGTTATATCCAGGCCCCGACGGAGAGGAGACAAAGACGTAGTACAAAGTAAGAGAAATAAGTGAAAATCAATGGAGGAAGTACTGAAAGACTAGTTCATGACATATGAGTAGAACAAGCAGAGGGGTGAGATCATAACAACACTAATTCATTGGATCCCGTCCCCACTCAGAAGTTGAATGTATTTCACTGAGAGTAGTACTAAGATGGGTGACCAATTCATCCATCCTCTTGTTGCACCCCTTCTTTTTTCTATTTTATTGCTATTTTTTTCATCAAAGTGTAATGGAAAGGTTTAACTTGACAACTTCCTCTAGTAGAATTTATGTAATAATGTCAGGGAAACGAGACTGTGGATTATTTCCATGTCTCGGCGGAATCGAGACGAAGAGGTAGGACAAAGTAAGAGAAATGAATGAAAATTAAGAGAGGAAGTGGTGAAAGACTAGTTGATGTACATATGAGCGCGAGAAGCAGACGGGTGAGATCATAATAGCGCTAATTCATCGGATGTCATCACCACTCTGATGTTGAATGTACTTGGCTGAGAGTATTACTAAGATGGTTGACCTCTTCATCCATCCTCTTGTTGAACCCCTTCTTTTTTCTAGTTTTATTACAAGTTTTTTGCCTCGAGGTGTAATGAAAGGTTTATGTAGACAACATCCTCTAGTAGAATTTATGTCATGTCGGCCGAGGAACCGAGAGTGCGGGTTATATCCCAGGCCCCGACGGAGACGAGACAAAGACGTAGTACAAAGTAAGAGAAATAAGTGAAAATCAATGGAGGAAGTACTGAAAGACTAGTTCATGACATATGAGTGGAACAAGCAGAGGGGTGAGATCATAACAACACTAATTCATTGGATCTCGTCCCCACTCTGAAGTTGAATGTATTTGGCTGAGAGTAGTACTAAGATGGGTGACCAATTCATCCATCCTCTTATTGGACCCCTTCTTTTTTCTATTTTTATTGCTATTTTTTTCATCAAAGTGTAATGGAAAGGTTTAACTTGACAACTTCCTCTAGTAAAATTTATGTAATAACGTCAGGGAAACGAGACTGTGGGTTATTTCCATGTCTCGGCGGAAACGAGACGAAGACGTAGGACAAAGTAAGAGAAATGAATGAAAATTAAGGGACGAAGTCGTGAAAGACTAGTTCATGTACATATGAGCGCGAGAAGCCGACGGGTGAGATCATCATAGAGCTAATTCATCGGATGTCATCACCACTCTGAAGTTAAATGTACTTGGCTGAGAGTAGTAGTAAGATGGTTGACATCTTCATCCTTCCCCTTCTTGAACCCCTCTTTTTCTAGTTTTATTACAAGTTTTTTGCCTCGAGGTGTAATGAAAGGTTTATTTAGACAACATCCTCTAGTCGAATTTATGTCATGTCAGCGAGGAACTGAGAGTGCGGGTTATATCTAGGGCCCGACGGAGACGAGACAAAGACGTAGTACAAAGTAAGAGAAATAAGTGAAAATCAATGGAGGAATTACTGAAAGACTAGTTCATGACATATGAGTGGAATAAGCAGAGGGGTGAGATTATGACAACACTAATTCATTGGATCCCGTCCCCACTCTGAAGTTGAATGTAATGTATTTGGCTGAGAGTAGTACTAAGATGGGTGACCAATTCATCCATCCTGTTGTTGCACCCCTTCTTTTTTCTATTTTTATTGCTATTTTTTTTCATCGAAGTGTAATGGAAAGGTTTAACTTGACAACTTCCTCTAGTAAAATTTATGTAATAACGTCAGGGAAACGAGACTGTGGGTTATTTCCATGTCTCGGCGGAATCGAGAGGAAGAGGTAGGACAAAGTAAGAGAAATGAATGAAAATTAAGGGAGGAAGTGGTGAAAGACTAGTTGATGTACATATGAGCGCGAGAAGCAGGGGGGTGAGATCATAATAGCGCTAATTCATCGGATGTCATCACCACTCTGATGTTGAATGTACTTGGCTGAGAGTATTACTAAGATGGTTGACCTCTTCATCCATCGTCTTGTTGAACCCCTTCTTTTTCTAGTTTTATTACAAATTTTTTGCCTCGAGGTGTAATGAAAGGTTTATGTAGACAACATCCTCTAGTATAATTTATGTCATGTCAGCGAGGAACTGAGAGTGCGGGTTATATCTAGGCCCCGACGGAGACGAGACAAAGACGTAGTACAAAGTAAGAGAAATAAGTGAAAATCAATGGAGGAAGTATCGAAAGACTAGTTCATGACATATGAGTGGAACAAGCAGAGGGGTGAGATCATAACAACACTAATTCATTGAATCTCGTCCCCACTCTGAAGTTGAATGTATTTGGCTGAGAGTAGTACTAAGATGGGTGACCAATGCATCCATCCTCTTATTCGACCCCTTCTTTTTTCTATTTTTATTGCTATTTTTTTCATCAAAGTGTAATGGAAAGGTTTCACTTGACAACTTCCTCTAGTAAAATTTATGTAATAACGTAAGGGAAACGAGACTGTGGGTTATTTATATGTCTCGGCGGAAACGAGACGAAGACGTAGGACAAAGTAAGAGAAATGAATGAAAATTAAGGGACGAAGTCGTGAAAGACTAGTTCATGTACATATGAGCGCGAGAAGCAGACGGGTGAGATCATCATAGCGCTAATTCATCGGATGTCATCACCACTCTGAAGTTAAATGTACTTGGCTGAGAGTAGTAGTAAGATGGTTGACATCTTCATCCATCCTCTTTTTGAACCCCTCTTTTTCTAGTTTTATTACAAGTTTTTTGCCTCGAGGTGTAATGAAAGGTTTATTTAGACAACATCCTCTAGTAGAATTTATGTCATGTCAGCGAGGAACTGAGAGTGCAGGTTATATCTAGGGCCCGACGGAGACGAGACAAAGACGTAGTACAAAGTAAGAGAAATAAGGGAAAATCAGTGGAGGAAGTACTGAAAGACTAGTTCATGACATATGAGTGGAACAAGCAGAGGGGTGAGATCATAACAACACTAATTCATTGGATCTCGTCCCCACTCTGAAGTTGAATGTATTTGGCTGAGAGTAGTACTAAGATGGGTGACCAATGCATCCGTCCTCTTATTCGACCCCTTCTTTTTTCTATTTTTATTGCTATTTTTTTCATCAAAGTGTAATGGAAAGGTTTAACTTGAAAACTTCCTCTAGTAAAATTTATGTAATAACGTCAGGGAAACGAGACTGTGGGTTATTTCCATGTCTCGGCCGAAACGAGACGAAGACGTAGGACAAAGTAAGAGAAATGAATGAAAATTAAGGGACGAAGTCGTGAAAGACTAGTTCATGTACATATGAGCGCGAGAAGCAGACAGGTGAGATCATCATAGCGCTAATTCATCGGATGTCATCACCACTCTGAAGTTAAATGTACTTGGCTGAGAGTAGTAGTAAGATGGTTGACATCTTCATCCATCCTCTTGTTGAACCCCTCTTTTTCTAGTTTTATTACAAGTTTTTTGCCTCGAGGTGTAATGAAAGGTTTATTTAGACAACATCCTCTAGTAGAATTTATGTCATGTCAGCGAGGAACTGAGAGTGCGAGTTATATCTAGGGCCCGACGGAGACGAGACAAAGACGTAGTACAAAGTAAGAGAAATAAGTGAAAATCAATGGAGGAAGTACTGAAAGACTAGTTCATGACATATGAGTGGAACAAGCGAGAGGGTGAGATCATAACAACACTAATTCATTGGATCCCGTCCCCACTCGAAGTTGAATGTATTTGGCTGAGAGTAGTACTAAGATGGGTGACCAATTCATCCATCCTCTTGCTGCACCCCTTCTTTTTTCTATTTTTATTGCTATTTTTTTCATCAAAGTGTAATGGAAAGGTTTAACTTGACAACTTCCTCTAGTAGAATTTATGTAATAACGTCAGGGAAACGAGACTGTGGGTTATTTCCATGTCTCGGCGGAATCGAGACGAAGAGGTAGGACAAAGTAAGAGAAATGAATGAAAATTAAGAGAGGAAGTGGTGAAAGACGAGTTGATGTACATATGAGCGCGAGAAGCAGACGGGTGAGATCATAATAGCGCTAATTCATCGGATGTCATCACCACTCTGATGTTGAATGTACTTGGCTGAGAGTATTACTAAGATGGTTGACCTCTTTATCCATCCTCTTGTTGAACCACTTCTTTTTTCTAGTTTTATTACAAGTTTTTTGCCTCGAGGTGTAATGAAAGGTTTATTTAGACAACATCCTCTAGTAGAATTTATGTCATGTCAGCGAGGAACTGAGAGTGCAGGTTATATCTAGGGCCCGACGGAGACGAGACAAAGACGTAGTACAAAGTAAGAGAAATAAGTGAAAATCAATGGAGGAAGTACTTGAAAGACTAGTTCATGACATATGAGTGGAACAAGCGAGAGGGTGAGATCATAACAACACTAATTCATTGGATCCCGTCCCCACTCTGAAGTTGAATGTATTTGGCTGAGAGTAGTACTAAGATGGGTGACCAATTCATCCATCCTCTTGCTGCACCCCTTCTTTTTTCTATTTTTATTGCTATTTTTTTCATCAAAGTGTAATGGAAAGGTTTAACTTGACAACTTCCTCTAGTAGAATTTATGTAATAACGTCAGGGAAACGAGATTGTGGGTTATTTCCATGTCTCGGCGGAATCGAGACGAAGAGGTAGGACAAAGTAAGAGAAATGAATGAAAATTAAGAGAGGAAGTGGTGAAAGACGAGTTGATGTACATATGAGCGCGAGAAGCAGACGGGTGAGATCATAATAGCGCTAATTCATCGGATGTCATCACCACTCTGATGTTGAATGTACTTGGCTGAGAGTATTACTAAGATGGTTGACCTCTTTATCCATCCTCTTGTTGAACCACTTCTTTTTTCTAGTTTTATTACAAGTTTTTTGCCTCGAGGTGTAATGAAATGTTTATCTAGACAACATCCTCTAGTAGAATTTATGTCATGTCAGCGAGGAACTGAGAGTGCGGGTTATATCTAGGCCCCGACGGAGACGAGACAAAGACGTAGTACAAAGTAAGAGAAATAAGTGAAAATCAATGGAGGAAGTACTGAAAGACTAGTTCATGACATATGAGTGGATCAAGCGTAGGGGTGAGATCATAACAACACTAATTCATTGGATCCCGTCGCCACTCTGAAGTTGAATGTATTTGGCTGAGGGTAGTACTAAGATGGGTGACCAATTCATCCATCCTCTTGTTGCACCCCTTCTTTTTTCTATTTTTATTGCTATTTTTTTCATCGAGGTGTAATGGAAACGTTTATCTAGACAACATTCTCTAGTAGAATTTATGTAATAACATCAGGGAAACGAGACTACGGGTTATTTCAAGGTCTTGGCGAAAATGAGAGACACACGTAGGACAAAGTAAGAGAAATGAATGAACATTAAGGGAGGAAGTGGTGAAAGACTAGTTCATGTACATGTGAGCGCGAGAAGCAGACGGGTGAGATCAAAATAGAGCTAATTCATCGGATGTCATCATCATTCTGATGTTCAATGTACTTGGCTGAGAGTTGTACTAAGATGGTTGACCTCTTCATCCATCCTCTTCTTGAACCCCTTCTTTTTTCTAGTTTTATTACAAGTTTTTTTCCTCGAGGTGTAATGAAAGGTTTATCTAGACAACATCCTCTAGTAGAATTTATGTCATGTCAGCGAGGAACTGAGAGTGCGGGTTATATCTAGGCCTCGACGGAGACGAGACAAAGACGTAGTACAAAGTTAGAGAAATAAGTGAAAATCAATGGAGGAAGTACTGAAAGACTAGTTCATGACATATGAGTGGAACAAGCAGAAGGGTGAGATCATAACTACACTAATTAATTGGATCCCGTCGCCACTCTAAAGTTGAATGTATTTGGCTGAGGGTAGTACTAAGATGGGTGACCAATTCATCCATCCTATTGCTGCACCCCTTCTTTTTTCTATTTTTATTGCTATTTTTTTCATCGAGGTGTAATGGAAAGGGTTATCTAGACAACATTCTCTAGTAGAATTTATGTAATAACATCAGGGAAACGAGACTACGGATTATTTCAAGGTCCTGGCGAAAACGAGAGAAACACGTAGGACAAAGTAAGAGAAACGAATGAACATTAAGGGAGGAAGTGGTGAAAGACTAGTTCATGTACATATGAGCGCGAGAAGCAGACGGGTGAGATCATAATAGCGCTAATTCATCGGATGTCATCATCACTCTGATGTTCAATGTAGTTGGCTGAGAGTTGTACTAAGATGGTTGACCTCTTCATCCATCCTCTTGTTGAACCCCTTCTTTTTTCTAGTTTTATTACAAGTTTTTTGCCTCGAGGTGTAATGAAAGGTTTATCTGGACAACATCCTCTAGTAGAATTTATGTCATGTCAGCGAGGAACTGAGAGTGCGGGTTATATCTAGGCCCCGACGGAGACGAGAGAAAGACGTAGTACAAAGTAAGAGAAATAAGTGAAAATCAATGGAGGAAGTACTGAAAGACTAGTTCATGACATGAGTGGAACAAGCAGAAGGGTGAAATCATAACTACACTAATTCATTGGATCCCGTCGCCACTCTGAAGTTGAATGTATTTGGCTTAGGGTAGTACTAAGATGGGTGACCAATTCATCCATCCTCTTGTTGCACCCCTTCTTTTTTCTATTATTATTGCTATTTTTTTCATTCTAGGTGTAATGGAAAGGTTTATCTAGACAACATTCTCTAGTAGAATTTATGTAATAACATCAGGGAAACGAGACTACGGGTTATTTCAAGGTCTTTGCGAAAACGAGAGAAACACGTAGGACAAAGTAAGAGAAATGAATGATCATTAAGGGAGGAAGTGGTGAAAGACTAGTTCATGTACATATGAGCGCGAGAAGCAGACGGGTGAGATCATAATAGCACTAATTCATCGGATGTCATCATCACTCTGATGTTGAATGTACTTGGCTGATAGTTGTACTAAGATGGTTGACCTCTTCATCCATCCTCTTGTTGAACCCCTTCTTTTTTCTAGTTTTATTACAAGTTTTTTGCCTCGAGGTGTAATGAAAAGTTTATCTAGACAACATCCTCTAGTAGAATTTATGTCATGTCGGCGGAACCGAGAGTGCGGGTTATATCTAGGCCCCGACGGAGACGAGACAAAGACGTAGTACAAAGTAAGAGAAATAAGTGAAAATCAATGGAGGAAGTACTTGAAAGACTAGTTCATGACATATGAGTGGAACAAGCAGAAGGGTGAAATCATAACTACACTAATTACTTGGATCCCGTCGCCACTCTGAAGTTGAATGTATTTGGCTTAGGGTAGTACTAAGATGGGTGACCAATTCATCCATCCTCTTGTTGCACCCCTTCTTTTTTCTATTATTATTGCTATTTTTTTCATCGAGGTGTAATGGAAAGGTTTATCTAGACAACATTCTCTAGTAGAATTTATGTAATAACATCAGGGAAACGAGACTACGGGTTATTTCAAGGTCTTGGCGAAAACGAGAGAAACACGTAGGACAAAGTAAGAGAAATGAATGATCATTAAGGGAGGAAGTGGTGAAAGACTAGTTCATGTACATATGAGCGCGAGAAGCAAACGGGTGAGATCATAATAGCACTAATTCATCGGATGTCATCATCACTCTGATGTTGAATGTACTTGGCTGAGAGTTGTACTAAGATGGTTGACCTCTTCATCCATCCTCTTGTTGAACCCCTTCTTTTTTCTAGTTTTATTACAAGTTTTTTGCCTCGAGGTGTAATGAAAGGTTTATCTAGACAACATCCTCTAGTAGAATTTATGTCATGTCAGCGAGGAAGCGAGAGTGCGGGTTATATCTAGGCCCCGACGGAGACGAGAGAAAGACGTAGTACAAAGTAAGAGAAATAAGTGAAAATCAATGGAGGAAGTGCGAAAGACTAGTTCATGACATATGAGTGGAACAAGCAGAGGGGTGAGATCATAACAACACTAATTCATTGGATCCCGTCCCCACTCTAAAGTTAAATGTATTTGGCTGAGAGTAGTACTAAGATGGGTGACCAATTCATCCATCCTCTTGTTGCACCCCTTCTTTTTTCTATTATTATTGCTATTTTTTTCATCGAGGTGTAATGGAAAGGTTTATCTAGACAACATTCTCTAGTAGAATTTATGTAATAACATCAGGGAAACGAGACTACGGGTTATTTCAAGGTCTTGGCGAAAACAAGAGAAACACGTAGGACAAAGTAAGAGAAATGATTGATCATTAAGGGAGGAAGTGGTGAAAGACTAGTTCATGTACATATGAGCGCGAGAAGCAGACGGGTGAGATCATAATAGCGCTAATTCATCGGATGTCATCATCACTCTGATGTTGAATGTACTTGGCTAAGAGTTGTACTAAGATGGTTGACCTCTTCATCCATCCTCTTGTTGAACCCCTTCTTTTTTCTAGTTTTATTACAAGTTTTTTGCCTCGAGGTGTAATGAAAGGTTTATCTAGACAACATCCTCTAGTAGAATTTATGTCATGTCAGCGAGGAACTGAGAGTGCGGGTTATATCTAGGCCCCGACGGAGACGAGAGAAAGACGTAGTACAAAGTAAGAGAAATAAGTGAAAATCAATGGAGGAAGTACTGAAAGACTAGTTCATGACATATGAGTGGAACAAGCAGAGGGGTGAGATCATAACAACACTAATTCATTGGATCCCGTCCACACTCTGAAGTTAAATGTATTTGGCTGAGAGTAGTACTAAGATGGGTGACCAATTCATCCATCCTCTTGTTGCACCCCTTCTTTTTTCTATTATTATTGCTATTTTTTTCATCGAGGTGTAATGGAAAGGTTTATCTAGACAACATTCTCTAGTAGAATTTATGTAATAACATCAGGGAAACGAGACTACGGGTTATTTCAAGGTCTTGGCGAAAACGAGAGAAACACGTAGGACAAAGTAAGAGAAATGATTGATCATTAAGGGAGGAAGTGGTGAAAGACTAGTTCATGTACATATGAGCGCGAGAAGCAGACGGGTGAGATCATAATAGCGCTAATTCATCGGATGTCATCATCACTCTGATGTTGAATGTACTTGGCTAAGAGTTGTACTAAGATGGTTGACCTCTTCATCCATCCTCTTGTTGAACCCCTTCTTTTTTCTAGTTTTATTACAAGTTTTTTGCCTCGAGGTGTAATGAAAGGTTTATCTAGACAACATCCTCTAGTAGAATTTATGTCATGTCGGCGAGGCGAGAGTGCGGGTTATATCTAGGCCCCGACGGAGACGAGAGAAAGGCGTAGTACAAAGTAAGAGAAATAAGTGAAAATCAATGGAGGAAGTACTGAAAGACTAGTTCATGACATATGAGTGGAACAAGCAAAAGGGTGAAATCATAACTACACTAATTCATTGGATCCCGTCGCCACTCTGAAGTTGAATGTATTTGGCTTAGGGTAGTACTAAGATGGGTGACCAATTCATCCATCCTCTTGTTGCACCCCTTCTTTTTTCTATTATTATTGCTATTTTTTTCATCGAGGTGTAATGGAAAGGTTTATCTAGACAACATTCTCTAGTAGAATTTATGTAATAACATCAGGGAAAGGAGACTACGGGTTATTTCAAGGTCTTGGAGAAAACGAGAGAAACACGTAGGACAAAGTAAGAGAAATGAATGATCATTAAGGGAGGAAGTGGTGAAAGACTAGTTCATGTACATATGAGCGCGAGAAGCAGACGGGTGAGATCATAATAGCACTAATTCATCGGATGTCATCATCACTCTGATGTTGAATGTACTTGGCTGAGAGTTGTACTAAGATGGTTGACCTCTTCATCCATCCTCTTGTTGAACCCCTTCTTTTTTCTAGTTTTATTACAAGTTTTTTGCCTCGAGGTGTAATGAAAGGTTTATCTAGACAACATCCTCTAGTAGAATTTATGTCATGTCAGCGAGGAACTGAGAGTGCGGGTTATATCTAGGCCCCGACGGAGACGAGACAAAGACGTAGTACAAAGTAAGAGAAATAAGTGAAAATCAATGGAGGAAGTACTGAAAGACTAGTTCATGACATATGAGTGGAACAAGCAAAGGGTGAAATCATAACTACACTAATTCATTGGATCCCGTCGCCACTCGAAGTTGAATGTATTTGGCTTAGGGTAGTACTAAGATGGGTAACCAATTCATCCATCCTCTTGTTGCACCCCTTCTTTTTTCTATTATTATTGCTATTTTTTTCATCGAGGTGTAATGGAAAGGTTTATCTAGACAACATTCTCTAGTAGAATTTATGTAATAACATCAGGGAAACGAGACTACGGGTTATTTCAAGGTCTTGGCGAAAACGAGAGAAACACGTAGGACAAAGTAAGAGAAATGAATGATCATTAAGGGAGGAAGTGGTGAAAGACTAGTTCATGTACATATGAGCGCGAGAAGCGGACGGGTGAGATCATAATAGCGCTAATTCATCGGATGTCATCATCACTCGATGTTGAATGTACTTGGCCGAGAGTTGTACTACGATGGTTGACCTCTTCATCCATCCTCTTGTTGAACCCCTTCTTTTTTCTAGTTTTATTACAAGTTTTTTGCCTCGAGGTGTAATGAAAGGTTTATCTAGACAACATCCTCTAGTAGAATTTATGTCATGTCAGCGAGGAACTGAGAGTGCGGGTTATATCTAGGCCCCGATGGAGACGAGACAAAGACGTAGTACAAAGTAAGAGAAATAAGTGAAAATCAATGGAGGAAGTACCGAAAGACTAGTTCATGACATATGAGTGGAACAAGCGAAGGGTGAAATCATAACTACACTAATTCATTGGATCCCGTCGCCACTCGAAGTTGAATGTATTTGGCTTAGGGTAGTACTAAGATGGGTAACCAATTCATCCATCCTCTTGTTGCACCCCTTCTTTTTTCTATTATTATTGCTATTTTTTTCATCGAGGTGTAATGGAAAGGTTTATCTAGACAACATTCTCTAGTAGAATTTATGTAATAACATCAGGGAAACGAGACTACGGGTTATTTCAAGGTCTTGGCGAAAACGAGAGAAACACGTAGGACAAAGTAAGAGAAATGAATGATCATTAAGGGAGGAAGTGGTGAAAGACTAGTTCATGTACATATGAGCGCGAGAAGCAGACGGGTGAGATCATAATAGCGCGAATTCATCGGATGTCATCATCACTCGATGTTGAATGTACTTGGCTGAGAGTGTTACTACGATGGTTGACCTCTTCATCCATCCTCTTGTTGAACCCCTTCTTTTTTCTAGTTTTATTACAAGTTTTTTGCCTCGAGGTGTAATGAAAGGTTTATCTAGACAACATCCTCTAGTAGAATTTATGTCATGTCGGCGGAACCGAGAGTGCGGGTTATATCTAGGCCCCGACGGAGACGAGAGAAAGACGTAGTACAAAGTAAGAGAAATAAGTGAAAATCAATGGAGGAAGTGCGAAAGACTAGTTCATGACATATGAGTGGAACAAGCAAAGGGGTGAGATCATAACAACACTAATTCATTGGATCCCGTCCCCACTCGAAGTTAAATGTATTTGGCTGAGAGTAGTACTAAGATGGGTGACCAATTCATCCATCCTCTTGTTGCACCCCTTCTTTTTTCTATTATTATTGCTATTTTTTTCATCGAGGTGTAATGGAAAGGTTTATCTAGACAACATTCTCTAGTAGAATTTATGTAATAACATCAGGGAAACGAGACTACGGGTTATTTCAAGGTCTTGGCGAAAACGAGAGAAACACGTAGGACAAAGTAAGAGAAATGATTGATCATTAAGGGAGGAAGTGGTGAAAGACTAGTTCATGTACATATGAGCGCGAGAAGCAGACGGGTGAGATCATAATAGCGCTAATTCATCGGATGTCATCATCACTCTGATGTTGAATGTACTTGGCTAAGAGTTGTACTAAGATGGTTGACCTCTTCATCCATCCTCTTGTTGAACCCCTTCTTTTTTCTAGTTTTAATACAAGTTTTTTTCCTCGAGGTGTAATGAAAGGTTTATCTAGACAACATCCTCTAGTAGAATTTATGTCATGTCAGCGAGGAACTGAGAGTGCGGGTTATATCTAGGCCCCGATGGAGACGAGACAAAGACGTAGTACAAAGTAAGAGAAATAAGTGAAAATCAATGGAGGAAGTACTGAAAGACTAGTTCATGACATATGAGTGGAACAAGCAGAAGGGTGAAATCATAACTACACTAATTCATTGGATCCCGTCGCCACTCTGAAGTTGAATGTATTTGGCTTAGGGTAGTACTAAGATGGGTAACCAATTCATCCATCCTCTTGTTGCACCCCTTCTTTTTTCTATTATTATTGCTATTTTTTTCATCGAGGTGTAATGGAAAGGTTTATCTAGACAACATTCTCTAGTAGAATTTATGTAATAACATCGTGGAAACGAGACTACGGGTTATTTCAAGGTCTTGGCGAAAACGAGAGAAACACGTAGGACAAAGTAAGAGAAATGAATGATCATTAAGGGAGGAACTGGTGAAAGACTAGTTCATGTACATATGAGCGCGAGAAGCAGACGGGTGAGATCATAATAGCGCGAATTCATCGGATGTCATCATCACTCTGATGTTGAATGTACTTGGCTGAGAGTGTTACTACGATGGTTGACCTCTTCATCCATCCTCTTGTTGAACCCCTTCTTTTTTCTAGTTTTATTACAAGTTTTTTGCCTCGAGGTGTAATGAAAGGTTTATCTAGACAACATCCTCTAGTAGAATTTATGTCATGTCAGCGAGGAACTGAGAGTGCGGGTTATATCTAGGCCCCGACGGAGACGAGAGAAAGACGTAGTACAAAGTAAGAGAAATAAGTGAAAATCAATGGAGGAAGTACTGAAAGACTAGTTCATGACATATGAGTGGAACAAGCAGAGGGGTGAGATCATAACAACACTAATTCATTGGATCCCGTCCCCACTCTGAAGTTAAATGTATTTGGCTGAGAGTAGTACTAAGATGGGTGACCAATTCATCCATCCTCTTGTTGCACCCCTTCTTTTTTCTATTATTATTGCTATTTTTTTCATCGAGGTGTAATGGAAAGGTTTATCTAGACAACATTCTCTAGTAGAATTTATGTAATAACATCGTGGAAACGAGACTACGGGTTATTTCAAGGTCTTGGCGAAAACGAGAGAAACACGTAGGACAAAGTAAGAGAAATGATTGATCATTAAGGGAGGAAGTGGTGAAAGACTAGTTCATGTACATATGAGCGCGAGAAGCAGACGGGTGAGATCATAATAGCGCTAATTCATCGGATGTCATCATCACTCTGATGTTGAATGTACTTGGCTAAGAGTTGTACTAAGATGGTTGACCTCTTCATCCATCCTCTTGTTGAACCCCTTCTTTTTTCTAGTTTTAATACAAGTTTTTTTCCTCGAGGTGTAATGAAAGGTTTATCTAGACAACATCCTCTAGTAGAATTTATGTCATGTCAGCGAGGAACTGAGAGTGCGGGTTATATCTAGGCCCCGACGGAGACGAGAGAAAGACGTAGTACAAAGTAAGAGAAATAAGTGAAAATCAATGGAGGAAGTACTTAAAGACTAGTTCATGACATATGAGTGGAACAAGCAGAAGGGTGAAATCATAACTACACTAATTCATTGGATCCCGTCGCCACTCTGAAGTTGAATGTATTTGGCTTAGGGTAGTACTAAGATGGGTGACCAATTCATCCATCCTCTTGTTGCACCCTCTTCTTTTCTCTATTATTATTGCTATTTTTTTCATCGAGGTGTAATGGAAAGGTTTATCTAGACAACATTCTCTAGTAGAATTTATGTAATAACATCAGGGAAACGAGACTGCGGGTTATTTCAAGGTCTTGGTGAAAACGAGAGAAACACGTAGGACAAAGTAAGAGAAATGAATGATCATTAAGGGAGGAAGTGGTGAAAGACTAGTTCATGTACATATGAGCGCGAGAAGCAGACGGGTGAGATCATAATAGCACTAATTCATCGGATGTCATCATCACTCTGATGTTGAATGTACTTGGCTGAGAGTTGTACTAAGATGGTTGACCTCTTCATCCATCCTCTTGTTGAACCCCTTCTTTTTTCTAGTTTTATTACAAGTTTTTTTCCTCGAGGTGTAATGGAAAGGTTTATCTAGACAACATTCTCTAGTAGAATTTATGTAATAACATCAGGGAAACGAGACTACGGGTTATTTCAAGGTCTTGGCGAAAACGAGAGAAACACGTAGGACAAAGTAAGAGAAATGAATGATCATTAAGGGAGGAAGTGGTGAAAGACTAGTTCATGTACATATGAGCGCGAGAAGCAGACGGGTGAGATCATAATAGCACTAATTCATCGGATGTCATCATCACTCTGATGTTGAATGTACTTGGCTGAGAGTTGTACTAAGATCGTTGACCTCTTCATCCATCCTCTTGTTGAACCCCTTCTTTTTTCTAGTTTTATTACAAGTTTTTTGCCTCGAGGTGTAATGAAAGGTTTATCTAGACAACATCCTCTAGTAGAATTTATGTCATGTCAGCGAGGAACTGAGAGTGCGGGTTATATCTAGGCCCCGACGGAGACGAGACAAAGACGTAGTACAAAGTAAGAGAAATAAGTGAAAATCAATGGAGGAAGTATCGAAAGACTAGTTCATGACATATGAGTGGAACAAGCGGAAGGGTGAAATCATAACTACACTAATTCATTGGATCCCGTCGCCACTCCGAAGTTGAATGTATTTGGCTTAGGGTAGTACTAAGATGGGTAACCAATTCATCCATCCTCTTGTTGCACCCCTTCTTTTTTCTATTATTATTGCTATTTTTTTCATCGAGGTGTAATGGAATGGTTTATCTAGACAACATTCTCTAGTAGAATTTATGTAATAACATCAGGGAAACGAGACTACGGGTTATTTCAAGGTCTTGGCGAAAACGAGAGAAACACGTAGGACAAAGTAAGAGAAATGAATGATCATTAAGGGAGGAAGTGGTGAAAGACTAGTTCATGTACATATGAGCGCGAGAAGCAGACGGGTGAGATCATAATAGCGCGAATTCATCGGATGTCATCATCACTCTGATGTTGAATGTACTTGGCTGAGAGTGTTACTAAGATGGTTGACCTCTTCATTCATCCTCTTGTTGAACCCCTTCTTTTTTCTAGTTTTATTACAAGTTTTTTTCCTCGAGGTGTAATGAAAGGTTTATCTAGACAACATCCTCTAGTAGAATTTAAATCATGTCAGCGAGGAACTGAGAGTGCGGGTTATATCTAGGCCCCGACGGAGACGAGAGAAAGACGTAGTACAAAGTAAGAGAAATAAGTGAAAATCAATGGAGGAAGTACTGAAAGACTAGTTCATGACATATGAGTGGAACAAGCAGGAGGGGTGAGATCATAACAACACTAATTCATTGGATCCCGTCCCCACTCTGAAGTTGAATGTATTTGGCTGAGAGTAGTACTAAGATGGGTGACCAATTCATCCATCCTCTTGTTGCACCCCTTCTTTTTTCTATTATTATTGCTATTTTTTTCATCGAGGTGTAATGGAAAGGTTTCTCTAGACAACATTCTCTAGTAGAATTTATGTAATAACATCAGGGAAACGAGACTACGGGTTATTTCAAGGTCTTGGCGAAAATGAGAGAAACACGTAGGACAAAGTAAGAGAAATGATTGATCATTAAGGGAGGAAGTGGTGAAAGACTAGTTCATGTACATATGAGCGCGAGAAGTAGACGGGTGAGATCATAATAGCGCTAATTCATCGGATGTCATCATCACTCTGATGTTGAATGTACTTGGCTGAGAGTTGTACTAAGATGGTTGACCTCTTCATCCATCCTCTTGTTGAACACCTTCTTTTTTCTAGTTTTATTACAAGTTTTTTGCCTCGAGGTGTAATGAAAGGTTTATCTAGACAACATCCTCTAGTAGAATTTATGTCATGTCAGCGAGGAACTGAGAGTGCGGGTTATATCTAGGCCCCGACGGAGACGAGAGAAAGACGTAGTACAAAGTAAGAGAAATAAGTGAAAATCAATGGAGGAAGTACTGAAAGACTAGTTCATGACATATAAGTGGAACAAGCAGATGGGTGAAATCATAACTACACTAATTCATTGGATCCCGTCGCCACTCTGAAGTTGAATGTATTTGGCTTAGGGTAGTACTAAGATTGGTGACCAATTCATCCATCCTCTTGTTGCACCCCTTCTTTTTTCTATTATTATTGCTATTTTTTTCATCGAGGTGTAATGGAAAGGTTTATCTAGACAACATTCTCTAGTAGAATTTATGTAATAACATCGTGGAAACGAGACTACGGGTTATTTCAAGGTCTTGGCGAAAACGAGAGAAACACGTAGGACAAAGTAAGAGAAATGAATGATCATTAAGGGAGGAAGTGGTGAAAGACTAGTTCATGTACATATGAGCGCGAGAAGCAGATGGGTGAGATCATAATAGCGCTAATTCATCGGATGTCATCATCACTCTGATGTTGAATGTACTTGGCTGAGAGTTGTACTAAGATGGTTGACCTCTTCATCCATCCTCTTGTTGAACCCCTTCTTTTTTCTAGCTTTATTACAAGTTTTTCCTCGAGGTGTAATGAAAGGTTTATCTAGACAACATCCTCTAGTAGAATTTATGTCATGTCAGCGAGGAACTGAGAGCGCGGGTTATATCTAGGCCCCGACGGAGACGAGAGAAAGACGTAGTACAAAGTAAGAGAAAAAAGTGAAAATCAATGGAGGAAGTACTGAAAGACTAGTTCATGACATATGAGTAGAACAAGCAGAAGGGTGAAATCATAACTACACTAATTCATTGGATCCCGTCGCCACTCTGAAGTTGAATGTATTTGGCTGAGAGTAGTACTAAGATGGGTGACCAATTCATCCATCCGCTTGTTGCACCCTTCTTTTTTCTATTATTATTGCTATTTTTTTCATCGAGGTGTAATGGAAAGGTTTATCTAGACAACATTCTCTAGTAGAATTTATGTAATAACATCAGGGAAACGAGACTACGGGTTATTTCAAGGTCTTGGAGAAAACGAGAGAAACACGTAGGACAAAGTAAGAGAAATGAATGAAAATTAAGGGAGGAAGTGGTGAAAGACTAGTTCATGTACATATGAGCGCGAGATGCAGACGGGTGAGATCATAATAGCGCAAATTCATCGGATGTCATCACCACTCTGATGTTCAATGTATTTGGCTGAGAGTAGTACTAAGATGGTTGAACTCTTTATCCATCCTCTTGTTGAACCCCTTCTTTTTTTCTAGTTTCATTACAAGTTTTTGCCTCGAGGTGTAATCAAAGGTTTATCTAGACAACATCCTCTAGTAGAATTTATGTCATGTCAGCGAGGAAATACTGAAAGACTAGTTCATGACATATGTGTGGAACAAGCAGAGGGGTCAGATGATAACAATACTAATTCATCAGATCTCGTCCCCACTCTGAAGTTGAATGTAGTTGGCAGAGAGTAGTACTAAGATGGGTGACCAATTCATCCGTCCTCTTGTTGCACCCCCTCTTTTTTCTATTTTTATTGGTATAATTTTTCATCCAGGTGTAATGGAAAGGTTTAACTAGACAACATCCTTTAGTAGAATTTACGTAATAACAACAGGGAAACGAGACTGCAGGTTATTTCAATGTCACGGCGGAAACGAGAGCAGGACATAGTACAAAGTACGACAAAATGAATGAAAATTAAGGGAGGAAATAGTGAAAGACTAGTTCATGTACATATGAGCGCGAGAAATAGACGGGTGAGATCATAACGGCGCTAATTCATCGGATTCCGTCACCACTGTGAAGTTAAATGTACTTGGCTGAGAGTAGTACTAAGATGGGTGACCTCTTCATCCATCCTCTTGTAGCGCCCCTTCTTCTTTCTATTTTTATTGCTTTTTTTCCATCGAGGTGTAATGGAAAGCTTTAGATAGACAATATTCTCTAGTAGAATTTACGTAATAACATCAGGGAAACGAGACTGCGGGTTATTTCCATGTCCCGGCGAAAACGAGACGAAGACGTAGGACAAAGTAATAGAAATGAATGAAAATTAAGGGACGAGAAACAGAGGGGTGAGATCATAACAGCGCTAGTTCATCGGATCTCGTCACCAATCCGAAGTTGAATGTACTTGGCTGAGAGTTGTACTAAGATGGTTGACTTCTTCATCCATCCTCTTGTTGAACCCCTTCTTTTTTTTAGTTATATTACAAGTTTTTTCCTCGAGGTGTAATGAAAGGTTTATCTAGACAACATCCTCTAGTAGAATTTATGTCATGCCAGCGAGGAACTGAGAGTGCGGGTTATATCTAGGCCCCGACGGAGATGAGACAAAGACGTAGTACAAAGCAAGAGAAATAAGTGAAAATCACTGGAGGAAATACTGAAAGACTTGTCCATGACATATGAGTGGAACAAGCAGAGGGGTCAGATCATAACAATACTAATTCATCAGATCTCGTCCCCACTCTGAAGTTGAATGTAGTTGGCAGAGAGTAGTACTAAGATGGGTGATCATATCATCCATTCTCTTCTTGCACCCCTTCTTTTTTCTATTTTTATTGCAATTTTTTCATCAAGGTGTAATGGAAAGGTTTAACTAGACAACATTCTCTAGTAGAGTTTACGTAATAACATCAGGGAAACGAGACTGCGGGTTATTTCCATGTCCCGGCGGAAAGAATACCAAGAGGTAGGACAAAGTAAGAGAAATGAATGAAAATTAAGGGAGGAAGTGGTGAAAGACTAGTTCATGTACATATGAGCGCGAGATGCAGACGGGTGAGATCATAATAGCGCAAATTCATCGGATGTCATCACCACTCTGATGTTGAATGTACTTGGCTGAGAGTAGTACTAAGATGGTTGAACTCTTTATCCATCCTCTTGTTGAACCCCTTCTTTTTTTCTAGTTTCATTACAAGTTTTTGCCTCGAGGTGTAATCAAAGGTTTGTCTAGACAACATCCTCTAGTAGAATTTATGTCATGTCAGCGAGGAAATACTGAAAGACTAGTTCATGACATATGAGTGGAACAAGCAGAGGGGTCAGATGATAACAATACTAATTCATCAGATCTCGTCCCCACTCTGAAGTTGAATGTAGTTGGCAGAGAGTAGTACTAAGATGGGTGACCAATTCATCCGTCCTCTTGTTGCACCCCCTCTTTTTCTATTTTTATTGCTATAATTTTTCATCCAGGTGTAATGGAAAGGTTTAATTAGACAACATCCTTTAGTAGAATTTACGTAATAACAACAGGGAAACGAGACTGCAGGTTATTTCAATGTCACGGCGAAAACGAGAGTAGGACGTAGTACAAATTACGACAAAATGAATGAAAATTAAGGGAGGAAATAGTGAAAGACTAGTTCATGTACATATGAGCGCGAGAAATAGACGGGTGAGATCATAACAGCGCTAATTCATCGGATTCCGTCACCACTGTGAAGTTAAATGTACTTGGCTGAGAGTAGTACTAAGATGGGTGACCTCTTCATCCATCCTCTTGTAGCACCCCTTCTTCTTTCTATTTTTATTGCTTTTTTTCCATCGAGGTGTAATGGAAAGCTTTAGATAGACAATATTCTCTAGTAGAATTTACGTAATAACATCAGGGAAACGAGACTGCGGGTTATTTCCATGTCCCGGCGGAAACGAGACGAAGACATAGGACAAAGTAATAGAAATGAATGAAAATTAAGGGACGAGAAAAAGAGGGGTGAGATCATAACAGCACTAGTTCATCGGATCTCGTCACCAATCCGAAGTTGAATGTACTTGGCTGAGAGTAGTACTAAGATGGATGACCTCTTCATCCATCCTCTTGTTGAAACCCTTCTTTTTTTTAGTTATATTACAAGTTTTTTCCTCGAGGTGTAATGAAAGGTTTATCTAGACAACATCCTCTAGTAGAATTTATGTCATGCCAGCGAGGAACTGAGAGTGCAGGTTATATCTAGGCCCCGACGGAGACGAGACAAAGACGTAGTACAAAGCAAGAGAAATAAGTGAAAATCAATGGAGGAAATACTGAAAGACTTGTCCATGACATATGAGTGGAACAAGCAGAGGGGTCAGATCATAACAATACTAATTCATCAGATCTCGTCCCCACTCTGAAGTTGAATGTAGTTGGTAGAGAGTAGTACTAAGATGGGTGATCAATTCATCCATTCTCTTCTTGCACCCCTTCTTTTTTCTATTTTTATTTTAATTTTTTCATCAAGGTGTAATGGAAAGGTTTAACTAGACAACATTCTCTAGTAGAATTTAGGTAATAACATCAGGGAAACGAGACTGCGGGTTATTTCCACGTCCCGGCGGAAACGAGACGAAGACGTAGGACAAAGTAAGAGAAATGAATGAAAATTAAGGGAGGAAGTGGTGAAAGACTAGTTCATGTACCTAGGAGCACGAGAAGCAGACGGGTGAGATCATAATAGCGCTATTTCATCGGATGTCATCACCACTCTGAAGTTGAATGTACTTGGCTGAGAGTAGTACTAAGATGGTTTAACTCTTTATCCATCCTCTTGTTGAACCCCTTCTTTTTCTAGTTTTATTACAAGTTTTTTGCCTCGAGGTGTAATGAAAGGTTTATCTAGACAACATCCTCTAGTAGAACTTATGTCATGTCTGCGAGGAACTGAGAGTGCGGGTTATAACTAGGCCCCGACGGAGACGAGATAAAGAGGTAGTACAAAGCAAGAGAAATAAGTGAAAATCAATGGAGGAAATACTGAAAGACTAGTTCATGACATATGAGTGGAACAAGCAGAGGCGTCAGATAATAACAATACTAATTCATCAGATCTCGTCCCCGCACTGAAGTTGAATGTAGTTGGCAGAGAGTAGTACTAAGATGGGTGACCAATTCATCCATCCTCTTTTTGCACCCCTTCTTTTTTCTATTTTATTGCTATTTTTTCATCAAGGTGTAATGGAAAGGTTTAACTAGACAATATTCTCTAGTAGAATTTACGTAATAGCATCAGGGAAACGAGACTGCGGGTTATTTCAAGGTCACGGCGATAACGAGAGGATGACGTAGTACAAAGTAAGAAAAATGAATGAAAACTAAGGGAGGAACTAGTGAAAGACTAGTTCATGTACATGTGAGCGCGAGAAACAGAGGGGTGAGATCATAACAACACTAATTCGTCGGATCCCGTCCCCACTCTAAAGTTGAATGTAGTTGGCTGAGAGTAGTACTAAGATGGGTGACCTCTTCATCCATCCTCTTGTTGAACCCCTTCTGTTTTCTATTTTTATTACAAGTTTTTTGCCTCGAGGTGTAATGAAATGTTTATCTAGACAACATCCTCTAGTAGAATTTATGTCATGTCAACGTGGAACTGAGAGTGCGGGTTATATCTAGGCCTCGACGGACACAAGACAAAGACGTAGTACAAAGTAAGAGAAATAAGTGAAAATCAAATGGAAGAAGTACTGAAACACTAATTCATGTACATATGAGTGGAACAAGCAGAGGGTGGAGATCAGAACAACAGTAATTCATCAGATCCCGTCACCACTCTGAAGTTGAATGTACTTGGCTAATAGTAGTACTAAGATGGGGGACTTCTTTATCAATCCTCCTGTTGCACCCCTTCTTTTTGTATTTTCATTGCTAGTTTTTTTCTCGAGGTTTAATGGAAAGGTTTATCTAGACAACATCCTCTAGTAGAGTTTATGTAATGTTAGCGGGGAACCAAGAGTGCGGGTTATATCTAAGCCCCGGTGGAGACGAGACAAAGACGTAGTACAAAGTAAGAGAAATGAATAAAAATAAAGGGAGGAAGTAGTGCAAGACTAGTTCATGTATATATGGGCACGAGAAGCAGAGGGGTGAGATCATAACAACACTAATTCATCAAATGTCATCACCACTCTTAAGTTAAATGTACTTGGCTGAGAGTAGTACTAAGATGGGTGACCTCTTCATCCGTCCTCTCGTTGCACCCTTTCGTTTTTCTATTTTATTGCTATTCTTTCCCTAAGGTGTAATGGAAACGTTTCATTAGACAACATCCTCTAGTAGAACTTACATAATGACGTCGTGGAATGGAGAGTGCGTATTAGTTTTATACTCCTCCAAAAATGAGACCAAGACGTAGTAAAAAGGGAGATATATGAGTGAAAATAAAGTGAGGAAGTAGTGAATGATTATTATTGTACATATGAGCGCGAGAAACAGACTTGTGAGATAATATCAGCAATAATTCATTAGATCTCGTCAGCACTCCGAAGTAAAATGTACATGGGTGACAGTATTACCATGATGGGTCAGCTCTTGATCCGTCCTCCTTTTGCACCCCTTCTTTTTCCTATTTTAGTTGCTATTTTTTCCCCAAGGTGTAATGGAAACGTTTCACTAGCCAACATCCTCTAGTAGAACTTACATAATGACGTCGTGGAATGGAGAGTGCGGGTTAGTTTGATACTCCTTGCGGAATCGAGTCTAAAATGTAGTACAAAGTAAGCGAAATGAGTGAAAATGAAGGGAGGAAGTAGTGAATGAGTATTCATGTACATATGAGCGTGAGAAGTAGACGGGTGAGACCATAACAGCATTAATTCACTGGATCCTGTCATGACTCCGAAGTTAAATGTACATGGCTGAGAGTAGTACTAAGATGGGTAACCTATTCATCTGTCCTCTTATTGCACTCCTTTCTTTTTTCTATTTTTTCTTGCTATTTTTCCCCAAGGTGTAATAGAAATTTTTAACTACACAACACCCACTAGAAGAACTTACATAATAACATCGAGGAATTGAGAGTGTGGGTTAGTTTTATACTCCTCCGGAAATGAGACCAAGACGTAGTAAAAAGGGAGAGAAATGAGTGAAAATAAATTGAGGAAGTAGTGAATGATTATTATTGTACATATGAGCGCGAGAAACAGACTTGTAAGATCATATCAGCAATAATTCTTCAGATCTCGTCATCACTCCGAAGTAAAATATACTTGGGTGAAAGAATTACCATGATGGGTGAGCTCTTGATCCGTCCTCTTTTTGCACCCCATCTTTTTCCTATTTTAGTTGCTATATTTTCCCCAAGGTGTAATGGAAACGTTTAACTAGCCAACATCCTCTAGTAGAACTTACATAATAACGTCGTGGAATGGAGACTGTGGGTAAGTTCAATACTCCTTGCGGAAACGAGACCAAGACGTAGTAAAACGTAAGAGAAATGAGTGAAAATGAAGGGTTGAAGTAGGGAAAGAGTATTCATGTACATATGAGCGCGAGAAGTAGATAGGTGAGACCATAACAACATTAATTCATCGGATCCCATCATGACTCCGAAGTTAAATGTACTTGACTGAGAGTAGTACTAAGATGGATTACCTCTTGATCTGTCCTCTTATAGCACCCCTTATTTTTTATATTTTTTCTTGCTTTTTTCCCCAAGGTGTAATGGAAACGTTTAACTAGACACCATCCTCTAGTAGACCTTACATAATAACATCGCGGAATTGAGAGTGTGGGTTTGTTTGATACTCCTCCGGAAATGAGACCAAGACGTAGTAAAAAGGGAGAGAAATGAGTGAAAATAAAGTGAGGAAGTAGTGAAAGATTATTATTGTACATATGAGCACGAGAAACAGACTTGTGAGATCATATCAGCAGTAATTCATCAGATGTCGTCATCACTCCGGAGTAAAATGTACATGGGTGAAAGTATTACCATGATGGGTGAGCTCTTGATCTGTCCTTTTTTTGCACCCCATATTTTTCCTATTTTAGTTGCTATTTTTTCCCCAAGGTGTAATGGAAACGTTTAACTAGCCAACATCCGCTAGTAGAACTTACATAATGACATCGTGGAATAGAGAGTGTGGGTAAGTTAAATACTCCTTGCGGAAACGAGACCAACACGTAGTAAAACTTAAGAGAAATGAGTGAAAATGAAGGGTTGAAGGAGTGAAAGAGTATACATGTACATATGAGCGCGAGAAGCAGATAGGTGATACCATAACAACATTAATTCATCGGATCCCGTCATGACTCCGAAGTTAAATGTACTTGGCTGAGAGTAGTACTAAGATGGGTGACCTCTTGATCTGTCCTCTTATTGCACCCCTTCTTTTTTATATTTTTTCTTGATTTTTTTCCCCAAGGTGTAATGGAAACGTTTAACTAGACACCATCCTTTAGTAGACCTTACATAATAACGTCATGGAATCGAGAGTGTGGGTTAGTTTGATACTCCTTCCAGAAACAATACCAAGACATAGGAAAAAGTAAGAGAAATGAGTGAAAATGATGGGAGGAAGTAGTGTAAGATTACTCATGTACATAAGAGCGTGTGAAGCAGTTAGGGTGATTCTATAACAACATTAATTCATCGAATCTCATCATGACTTTGAAGTTAAATGTACTTGGCTGAGAGTAGTACTAAGATGGATGACCTCTTGATTTGTCCTTTTGTACCACCCCTTCTTTTTTCTATTTTTTCCTGCATTTTTCCCCAAGGTGTAATGGAAACGTTTAACTAGCAAACATCCACTAGTAGAACTTACATAATGACGTCGTGGAATGGAGAGTACGGGTTAGTTTGATACTCTTTGCGGAAACGACACCAAGACGTAGTAAAAACTAATAGAAATGAGTGAAAATGAAGGGAGGAAGTAGTGAAAGAGTATACATGTACATATGAGCGCGAGAAGTAGACGGGTGAGACCATATGAACATTATGTCATTAGATCCTTTCATGACTCTGAAGTTAAATGTACATGGCAGAGAGTAGTACTAAGATGGATAACCTCTTCATTTGTCCTCTTATTGCACCCCTTCGTTTTTCTATTTTTCTTGCTATTTTTTCCCCAAGGTGTAATGGAAACGTTTAACTAGACAACATCCTCTAGTAGAACTTACATAATGACATCGTGGAATCGAGAGTGTGGGTTAGTTTTATACTCCTCCTGAAATGAGACCAAGACGTAGTAAAAAGGAAGAGAAATGAGTGAAAATAAAGTGAGGAAGTAGTGAAAGATTATTACTGTACATATGAGCGCGAGAAGCAGACGGATGAGATCATATCACCAATAATTCATCAGATCTCGTCGTCAGTTTGATGTAAAATGTACTTGAGTGAGAGTATTACCATGATGGGTGATCTCTTGATCCGTCCTCTTTTTGAACCCCTTCTTTTTTTTATTTTTGTTGCTATTTTTTCCCGAAAGTGTAATGGAAATGTTTCACTACCCAACATCCTCTTGTAGAACTTAAATAATGACGTCGTGGATAGGAGAGTGCGGGTAAGTTTTATACTCCTTGCGGAAAAGAGCCCAAGACATAGTAAAACGTAAGAGAAATGAGTGAAAATGAAGGGAGGAAGTAGTGAAAGAGTATTCATATGCATATGAGTGCGAGAAGCAGATAGGTGAGACAATAACAACATTAATTCATCGGATCCCGTCAGGACTCCGAAGTTAAATCTACTTGGGTGAGAGTAGTACTAACATGGGTGATCTCTTGATCTGTCCTCTTATAGCACTCCTTCTTTTTTTATTTTTTCTTGCTTTTTTCCCCAAGGTGTAATGGAAACGTTTAACTAGCACCATCCTCTAGTAGACCTTACATAATGACGTTGTGGAATCGAGAGTGTGGGTTAGTTTGATACTCCTTACAGAAACAATACCAAGACATAGGAAAAAGTAAGAGAAGTGAGTGAAAATGATGGGAGGAAGTAGTGAAAGATTACTCATGTACATATGAGCGCGTGAAGCGGACGGGTGAGATCATATCAAGACTAATTCAACGAGATCCTGTCATCACTCTGAAGTTAAATATACTTTGGTGAGAGTAGTACAATGATGGGTGATCTCTTTATCCATCCTCTTGTTGCACCCCCTTCTTTTGTGTATTTTTTTTTGCTATTTTTTCCACAAGGTGTAGTGGAAACGTGTAAGTAGCCAACATTCTCTAGTAGTACTTACATAATGATGTCGTGGAATGGAGAGTGTCGGTTAGTTTGATACTCCTTGCGGAAACGAGATCTAGACGTAGTAAAAAGTAAGAGAAATCAGTGAAAATGAAGGGAGGAAGTAGTGAAAGAGTATTCATGTACATATGAGAGCGAGAAGCAAACGATTAAGACCATAACAGCATTAATTCATCATATCCCATCATCACTCCAAAAGTTAAATATACTTGGGTGAGAGTAGTACTAAGATGGGTGACCTCTTGATCTGTCCTCTTATTGCACCCCTTCTTTTTTATATTTTTTCTTGATTTTTTTCCCCAAGGTGTAATGGAAACGTTTAACTAGACACCATCCTTTAGTAGACCTTACATAATAACGTCGTGGAATCGAGAGTGT
The DNA here is from genome assembly GCA_030674075.2 of Linum usitatissimum. Classification (NCBI taxonomy): domain Eukaryota; kingdom Viridiplantae; phylum Streptophyta; class Magnoliopsida; order Malpighiales; family Linaceae; genus Linum; species Linum usitatissimum. The sequence goes on from JAUJYP020000804.1 coordinate 8,496,163, forward strand.
GGGTTAGTTTGATACTCCTTCCAGAAACAATACCAAGACATAGGAAAAAGTAAGAGAAATGAGTGAAAATGATGGGAGGAAGTAGTGTAAGATTACTCATGTACATAAGAGCGTGTGAAGCAGTTAGGGTGATACTATAACAACATTAATTCATCGAATCTCATCATGACTTTGAAGTTAAATGTACTTGGCTGAGAGTAGTACTAAGATGGATGACCTCTTGATTTGTCCTTTTGTAGCACCCCTTCTTTTTTCTATTTTTTCCTGCATTTTTCCCCAAGGTGTAATGGAAACGTTTAACTAGCAAACATCCACTAGTAGAACTTACATAATGACGTCGTGGAATGGAGAGCACGTGTTAGTTTGATACTCTTTGCGGAAACGACACCAAGACGTAGTAAAAACTAATAGAAATGAGTGAAAATGAAGGGAGGAAGTAGTGAAAGAGTATACATGTACATATGAGCGCGAGAAGTAGACGGGTGAGACCATATGAACATTATGTCATTAGATCCTTTCATGACTGCGAAGTTAAATGTACATGGCAGAGAGTAGTACTAAGATGGATAACCTCTTCATTTGTCCTCTTATTGCACCCCTTCGTTTTTCTATTTTTCTTGCTATTTTTTCCCCAAGGTGTAATGGAAACGTTTAACTAGACAACATCCTCTAGTAGAACTTACATAATGACATCGTGGAATCGAGAGTGTGGGTTAGTTTTATACTCCTCCCGAAATGAGACCAAGACGTAGTAAAAAGGAAGAGAAATGAGTGAAAATAAAGTGAGGAAGTAGTGAAAGATTATTACTGTACATATGAGTGCGAGAAGCAGACGGATGAGATCATATCACCAATAATTCATCAGATCTCATCGTCAGTTTGATGTAAAATGTACTTGAGTGAGAGTATTACCATGATGGGTGATCTCTTGATCCGTCCTCTTTTTGAACCCCTTCTTTTTTTTTTATTTTTGTTGCTATTTTTTCCCGAAAGTGTAATGGAAATGTTTCACTACCCAACATCCTCTTGTAGAACTTAAATAATGACGTCGTGGATAGGAGAGTGCGGGTAAGTTTTATACTCCTTGCGGAAAAGAGCCCAAGACATAGTAAAACGTAAGAGAAATGAGTGAAAATGAAGGGAGGAAGTAGTGAAAGAGTATTCATATGCATATGAGTGCGAGAAGCAGATAGGTGAGACAATAACAACATTAATTCATCGGATCCCGTCAGGACTCCGAAGTTAAATCTACTTGGGTGAGAGTAGTACTAACATGGGTGATCTCTTGATCTGTCCTCTTATAGCACTCCTTCTTTTTTTATTTTTTCTTACTATTTTCCCCAAGGTGTAATGGAAACGTTTAACTAGCACCATCCTCTAGTAGACCTTACATAATGACGTTGTGGAATCGAGAGTGTGGGTTAGTTTGATACTCCTTACAGAAACAATACCAAGACATAGGAAAAAGTAAGAGAAGTGAGTGAAAATGATGGGAGGAAGTAGTGAAAGATTACTCATGTACATATGAGCGCGTGAAGCAGACGGGTGAGATCATATCAAGACTAATTCAACAGATCCTGTCATCACTCTGAAGTTAAATATACTTTGGTGAGAGTAGTACAATGATGGGTGATCTCTTTATCCATCCTCTTGTTGCACCCCCTTCTTTTGTGTATTTTTTTTTGCTATTTTTTCCACAAGGTGTAGTGGAAACGTGTAAGTAGCCAACATTCTCTAGTAGTACTTACATAATGATGTCGTGGAATGGAGAGTGTCGGTTAGTTTGATACTCCTTGCGGAAACGAGATCTAGACGTAGTAAAAAGTAAGAGAAATCAGTGAAAATGAAGGGAGGAAGTAGTGAAAGAGTATTCATGTACATATGAGAGCGAGAAGCAAACGATTAAGACCATAACAGCATTAATTCATCATATCCCATCATCACTCCAAAAGTTAAATATACTTGGGTGAGAGTAGTCCTATGATGGGTGACCTCTTGATCCGTCCTCTTATTGCACCCCTTCTTTTTCTATATGCTTTTGCTATTTTTTCCCAAAGGTGTAATGGAAACATTAAACTTGACAATATCCTCTAGAAAAACTTACATACTGACATTGTGGAATCGAGAGTGTGGGTTAGACTGAAGCTCATGCAGAAACAAGGCCAAGACGTAGGAAAACTTAAGAGAAATGAGTGAAGATGATGGAAGGAGTAGTGAAAGAGTATTCATGTATATATGAGCGTGAGAGGCAGACGGGTGAGATCATAACAAAACTAATTCATCGGATCCTGTCATACTACGAATTAAAATGTACTTGGTTAAGATTAATACTAAGATGGGTGTCCTGTTGATCCGTCCTCTTGCTGCACCCCTTCTTTTTTCTATTTTTGTTTGCTAATTTTTCCCCAAGGTGTAATGGAAACTTTTAACTAGCCAACATCCTCTAGTAGAACTTACATAATGACGTCGTGGAATGAAGAGTGTGGGTTAGTTTGATATTCCTTGCGGAAACGAGACCAAGACATAGTAAAAGGTACGAAAAATGAGAGAAAATGAAGGGAGGAAATAGTATGAGTGTATTCATGTACATATGAGCGCGAGAAGCATAAGGGTGACACCATAACTGCATTAATTCATTAGATCCAGTCATCTCTCCGAAGTTAAATGTATTTGGCTGAGAGTAGTACTAAGATGGGTAACCTCTTCATCTGTCGTCTTATTGCACCCCTTTCTTTTTTCTTTTTTTTTTTGTTTTTTTACCCAAGGTATAATGGAAACATTCAACTAGCCAACATCATCTAGTATAACTTACATAATGACATCGTGGAATGGAGAGTGTGGGTTAGTTTGATACTCCTTGCGGAAACGAGATCAAGTCGTAGTAAAAAGTAAGCGAAATGAGTGAGAATGAAAGGAGGAAGTAGTGAAAGAGTACTCATGTACGTATGAGTGCGAGAAGCAGACAGGTGAGACCATAACATCATTAATTCATCGGATCCCATCATGACTCCAAAGTTAAATGTACTTGGTTGAGAGTAGTACTATGATGGGTGATCTCTTGATCCGTACTCTTGTTGCACCGCTTCTTTTTTTCTATTTTTTCTTGGTATTTTTCCCCAAGGTGTACTTGAAACGTTTCACTAGCGAACATCCTCTAGTAGAACTTACATAATGACGTCGTGAAATGGAGAGTGCAGGTAAGTTTGATACTCCTTGGGGAAACGAGATCAAGACGTAGTAAAAAGTAAGAGAAATGAGTGTAAAAGCAATGAGGAAGTAGTGAAAGAGTATTCATGTACATATGAGCGCGAGAAGCAGACAGGTGAGACCATAACAGCATTAATTCATCGAATCCCGTCATGACTCCGAAGTTAAATATACATAGGTGAAAGTAGTACTATAATGGGTGGTATCTTGATCCGTCATGTTCTTGCACCCCTTCTTTTTTCTATTTTTTTTGCTATATTTTCCCCATGGCGTAATGGAAACGTTTAACTAGACAACATCCTCTAGAAAAACTTACATAATGACGTCGAGGAACCAAGAGTGCGGGTTAGATTGATGCTCTTGCAGAAACGATTCCAAGACATAGGAAAAAGTAAGAGAAATGAGTCAAAATGTTGGGAGGAACTAGTGAAAGGTTATTCTTTCAGATATGAGCACGAGAAGCAGATGGGTGAGATCATATCCCCACAAATTCATAAGATCCCATCATCACTCTGAATTGAAATATACTTGGGTTAGAGTAGTACTATGATGGGTGACTTGTTTATCAGTCCTCTTGTTGCACCCCTTCTTTTTTCTATTTTTTTGCTTTTTTTTCCCAAGGTGTTATGGAAATGTTTAACTAGCCAACATCCTCTAGTAGAACTTACATAATGACGTCGTGGAATGGAGAGTGCGGGTTAGTTTGATACTCCTTGCGGAAATGAGACCAAAACGTAGTAAAAATTAAGAGAAATGAGTAAAAATGAAGGGAGGAAATTGTGAAAGAGTATTCATGTACATATGAGTGCGAGAAGCAGACGAGTGAAACCATAACAGCATTAATTAATCGAATCCCGTCATGAATCTGAAGTTAAATGTACTTGGCTGAGGGTAGTACTAAGATGGGTGACCTCTTGATATGTCCTCTTATTCCACCGCCTCTTTTTTCTAAATTTTCTCGCTATTTTTCTCCAAGGTGTAATGCAAACGTTTAACTACACAACATCCTCTAGTAGAACATACATAATGGCGTCTTGAAATCGAGAGTGTGGCTGAGTTTGATACTCCTGTGGAATTGAGACCAAGACGTAGTAAAAAGGAAGAGAAATGAGTGAAAATGAAGTGAGGAAGTAGTGAAAGATTATTCTTGTATAAATGATCGCGAGAAGCATACGGGTAAGAACATATCAACACCAATTCATGAGACCCCCACATTACTCTGAAGTTAAATGTACTTGGGTGAGAGTATTAACATGATGGGTGACCTCTTGACCCGTCCTCTTTTTGCACCCCTTCTTTTTCTATTTTTTTGCTATTTTCCCCCCATGGTGTTGTAATAGAAACATTTAACTAGACAACATGCTCTAGTAGAACTTACGAAATGACGTCGTGGAATTGAGAGTTTGGGTTAGTTTGATACTCCAACGGAAACGAGACCAAGACATAGGAAAAGTAAGAGAAATGAGTGAAAATGAAGGGAGGAAGTAGTGAAAGAGTATTCACGTACATATGAGTGCGAGAAGCAGACGGGTGAGACCATAAAAATATTAATTCATCGGATCCCTTCTTTTTCAATTTTTCCATGCTATATTTCAATTTTTAACGAGATAGCATCCTATAGTAGAACTTACGTAATGACGTCAAGGAACCGAGAGTACGGGTTATTTTGATGCTTCTGCGGAAACGAGACTAAGACGCAGTAAAAGGTTAGAGAAATGAGTGACAATGAAGGGAGGAAGTATTTAAAGAGTATTCATATATATATGAGCGCGAGAAGGAGATGGGTGAGATCATAACAAGACTAATTCATCGGATACCGTTATCACTCCGAAGTTACATATACTTGGCTGACAGTAGTACTAAGATGGGTGACCTCTTCATTTGTCCTCTAATTGCAACCTTTCTTTTTTCTATTGTTCTTGCTATTTTTACCCAAAGGTGTATTGGAAACGTTTAACTATACAACATCCTCTAGTATAACTTACATTATGACATCGTGGAATCGAGAGTGCGGGTTAGTTTGATGCTTATGTGGAAACTAGACCAAGACATATTAAAAAGTAAGAGAAATGACTGAAAAATGAAGGGGGGAAGTAGTGGAAGTGTATTCATGTACATATGAGCGCGAGAAGTAGACAGGTGAGATCATAACAACACTAATTCATCAGATCACGTCATGACTCCAAAGTTAAAAGTACTTGGCTGAGAGTAGTACTAAGATGGGTGACCTCTTTATGTATCCTCTAATTGCACCCGTTTGTTTTATATATATTTTCTTGGCATTTACCCGAAGGTATGGAAATGTTTAACTAGACAACATCCTCTAGTAGAACTTACATAATGACGTCGTGGAATCGAGAGTGCGGGTTAGTTTGATTCTCCTACGGAAACGAGCCCAAGAGGTAGTAAAAAGTAAGAGAAATTAGGCGAAATGAATGGAGGAACTAGTGGAAGAGTATCCATATACATATAAGCGTGACAAGTAGACGGGGGAAACCATAACAACATTAATTCATCGGATCCCATCATGACTCTGATCTAAAATGTACTTGGCTGAGAGTTGTACTAAGATGGGTGACCTCTTGCTCTATCCTCTAACTGCACCCTTACTTTTTTAAAAAATTTCTTGCTATTTTTACCCAAGGTGTAATAGAAATGTTTAACTAGACAACATCCTCTAGTAGAACTTACATAATAACATCGTGGAATCGAGAGTGCGGGTTAGTTTGATGCTCATGTGGAAACAAGACCAAGACGTAGTGAAAAGTAAGAGAAATAAGTTAAAATGAATGGAGGAACTAATGAAAGAGTATCCATGTACATATGAGTGTGAGAAGCAGACGGGTGAGACTATAACAACATGAATTCATCGGATCCCGTCAAGGCTCTGAAGTTAAATGTACTTGGCTGAGAGTAGTACTAAGATGGGTGACCTCTTGATCTGTCTTCTAATTGCACCCTTTCTTTTTTCTATTTTTTCTTGCTATTTTACCCCAAGGTGTAATGGAAACGTTTATCTAGACAACATCCTCTAGTAAAACATACATAATGACGTCGTAGAATCGAGAGTCCGGGTTAGTTTGATGGTCTTGCGGAAACGAGTCCAAGACGTAGTAAAAAGTAAGAGATATGAGTGAAAATGAAGGTAGGACGTATGGAATGAGTATTCGTGTACATATGAGCACGACTAGTAGACAGGTGAGATCATAACAACACTTATTCATCGGATCCCGTCATCACTCCGAAGTGAAATGTACTTGGCGGAGAGTAGTACTAAGATGGGTAGCCTCTTGATCCGTCATCTTGTTGCACCCCTTCTTCTTTCAATTTTTGTTGCTATTTTTTCCTCGGGGTGTAATAGAAAGGTTTAACTAGACAACATCCTCTAGAAGAACTGACGAAATGACGTCGGGGAACTGAGTGTGCGGGTTAATTCGAAGACCCGACGGAAACGAGACCAAGACGTAGTGTAAAGTAAGAGAAATGAGTAAAAATCAAGGGAGGAAGTAGTGAAAGACTAGTTCATGTACATATGAGCTTGAGAAGTAGAAGGGTGAGGTCATATCAGCACTAATTCACCGGATCACATCATCACATCGAAGTTAAATGTACTTGGTCGCGAGTTGTACTAAGATTGGTGACCTCTTGATCTGTCCTACTATTGCACCTCTTCTTTTTTCTATTTTTATTATTATTTTGTCCCGAATGTGTAATGGAAACGTTTAACTATCCAACATCCTCTAGTAGAACTTACATAATGACGTTGTCGAATGGAGAGTGCGGGTTAGTTTCACGACAACTCAATAAGCCCATGGAAGGATTTCGACTTTGTCGCAAAACACCGTAATTTAGTATTTTCGACATATCTTCTAGAATCAAAATCTGATTGTTGCAAGGCAGACGGTGTATAGCTAGTTAAAATTTCTACAACTTTTATGAAGTAAGTTTCTGTCACGAAAAGTTCTAATGTGCGTTATAGGATGTGCAAATGTGCGACACAAATTTGCACATTATATCACTATAAAAAAGCCCACCTAACAGCAGTAATCTAACAGCAGCCACACGGGGTGTTGTTAAAATATTTTAACATTGGGCTCCTAACAACGGCCCGTTTCCTGATGTTAAACTAGACAATTTAACAGTGGCTTTCAGCAAGGTCCATGTTATGATTAATGCTCATGTGTAGATTACAGCTAGCCAACATTATTTTAAAATTTCTTCTTTCCATTGGCTCATAAGTTGAGGTATGGATTACATATCTCTTAATTACAACCGTTCGAATAAAATTCAAAGAAACAAACATATTTAATTTGTGATTCTAATTCTCTCTTTTTTTCATTTCATTATTTTTTCTTCCCCTTTCCTCTCATCTCTCTCTTTGTTTATTATTTCCTTTTCTTTGACCAAAATTTTTACAATGGCGATGAATGGTAGTGTAGAGGTGGTTAGATTTCATGATCTCTCCATTCATTCTCTTGGATATGACATTTGAAATGAATTATTGATAGGGTAATGATGTCATCAAATTTCAAGATCTCTTCATTCAACTTCTTCATCATATATGATTACATCGATCGATGTGGTGGTCAAATTGTTGAAAACATGTCGATTGGGCATGGGAAACGATAACGAAATGAGGTTTTGAGTAGATTTAATTTTTTATCTTTTTTGTTTCCTTTAAATAAGGATCTAATTTGCTGATTTACTTTGTTGATGTACATGGTGCTAGAGATTGAATGAAGATAGTTAGGTGGTGAAGATAGTTAGCAAAAAAGAAAAGAAGAAGATATGTAGATGTAAATTTTTTTGTGTATATTTTTATTTTCTTTGAATAGTAAATTTTTCTTAACTAAACTACTTAATAAAATCAAGTATTCTCTTTGTTTCTCATCTTGGAACAATTTAGTGTATAAATATATAAGATGTTCTTTGATTTGGTGTACTGATATGGAATTAGTGTGTTTGTTGGTTCATTTTTTTTGCAATGGGTCATAATTTAGCAGCGGCCAAGGAGCGACTGTTAGGCAAAATCCTAACAGCGGATAAGTGGCCGTTATTAGGTGAAACCCTAACAATGGATAAGTGGTCGTTGTTAGGCTGACATGTTTAACCGCGGGGCTTTGGTCACTGCTAGGTTGGTCTTGGACAATCGATTTAGTGACCGGTGTTAGACTTTATTTCTGCCGTTGTTAGGAAACCAGTTCTTTTGTAGTGTCTTGGGCGCTTATTTCATATCCTTCAACAATTAGGATTTCCCTCTTATTTAAAGACCGTTTCTCTTTCATTTCGAGGCAGAGCCTTTTGGACGAAACTAAGGGCAAAGAATATAGACTTCCAAGTTAGGAGAGGAATATATCTTTAAGGAGCTTGGATTGGGGACGACGTTATCAAGATCGACGAATTGGTTTTCTCTGACAAAACTCAGCGAAATTAGGTTTTTAAGATTTCTTCTTGTGAATATGATTTCAATATTTTCTTTTGTTGTTTTCGATTTTTGTTCATGATTAAGAGTATTTAAACTCCGGTTTACTTAGATTAGATGAATCCTAGGTGATTCCTTATGAGCAAATGAATGATTGTTTGACTATTTTGATTTTTGCAAGTTCAATATGGATATTAGTTTGCGATTGAGTTCGATTGGGTTCTTGTTCTTGATTGGCTGCCTTGAATAGGATCTTGTTAAATTTGCATCATCTCCAAAGAGCTTGTTTATATCAGAATACTGAAATCAATCAATTAGATTAGTTGTTAACCCTCAAAAGGGGGAGTGTATAGAATGAGATGATGAAAATCATCTATAATCTAGATGATCGATCTTTACTGTTGATCTTCTATTTTATTTAAGTGGATAGATAATTAAGTAGTATGTAATATTTTCTTTCCTTTTAATTGATGTTTATCTTATTAACTTATATATTTTTTGTTATTATTATTTTAATTGAAAATAATTTTTATTAGTTCCTTATCCTTCCTCTAAAATTATCAACGACGATAAGGGTTTTCTTAGGTCACATCATCTTTTTTACAGTAGGGTAAACTAGTTCACTATGAGTACGTTTTCCGCGCAGGCAATAGAGAGGGATTTAGCACAATCTGGCGGCAAAATTAAATACCATGTTTTCCGTGAAAATGACGCGACATAATGTCGCCAGACTTCAAACCTCCGCAGGCCTTCAAATCCGCTACGGAGCGGACTTAGTTTCCCCGTACAAACGGAGCGGTAAATTAAACCCCCGTTGGATTTTGCAACTTTTCTCATTTTATCCCAAGTTTAATCCTCCCTCATCCCGTGTTTCCACCCCCACATAAAGTTCCCAAATCGATGCCGTCGCGAAAGTCCTTTGAAGAAGAAGGCGACAGTCGCCGGCGTAAGGGGAGGCGTTGTCGTCGAGACTCGGAACGAAAGTCAGCTACGAGAATCTAGAGGAGGTTAGTGTACTGTGTATTTCTGAATCCGTGTTTTGATTTTTAGGGTTTATTATAAAGCTTGATTTTTAGGGTTCAACTGAAGAACGAGTAGAACTTTGTGATTTCTTCTTCCTCGATCTTTGTCTGCAGACCGATTTGAATTCAACCCTAAATCTGTTGCCTTCTTCTTATCACACAACATTCATAATTTTGGTGATTTATTTTATAACTTCAATTAATCTAATTACAAAACCTTCAACATACATCAACATAGGTATGGCAAGACTCATAGCAGCAACCGGTCATCGTAGGAAATTGTTGTTGACCATAACCTTAACTGTTATCCTCATCGTTCTTATTATACGGAGACGGCAACATCGTCGATCACGAATCCTGCGAGCACCAGCTAGAAGTATTGTGGCTAGGCTGAGACGTGGCGAAGCTGCGAGGAAAGAATTTGTTCTCAAAGCAACGAAAGTCAGTAATCGTTCCAGCATAGATGTTATTAGAATGTCTATGCACGTTTTTAACCGGTTGTGTCACAAACTAGTCATAAACGGAGGGCTGAAACGAACAAGAAATGTTGAAGTAGATGAGATGGTTGTTATGTTCATATACACTATGGGCCACAATGTTAAGAATAGGATATTGCAAAAGGAATTTGCTCGGTCAGGTAAAACTATTTGCGCCGTCATCCATGCCGTTCTGCAATCTATTCTTAATTTGCACGAGATTTTATACGTCACACCCGTTCCTGTAAAGGAAAGCACTCCAAATCAACAATGGAGACATTTCAAGGTGTGTCAAACTTCATACCTTTGTTTCAACAGTTAAGCTTCATTCTTCAAATGTTAATGAATAATAGACTTCATGTGCAGAATTTTCTAGGAGCAATAGATGGGACGTATGTATCAGTTCGAGCAAGAGTAGAAGATCAACTTAGATACCGTGATAGGAAGGGACAAGTCTCCATTAATGTATTGGCAGCTGTAAATCGTGGTATGGAGTTCATGTAATGTCTAGCGGGTTGGCAAGGTTCAGCTCATGACTGTCGTGTGTTAAAGGATGTCGTAACTAGGCCTAATGGGCTAAAAGTCCCCAAAGGTAACACACACCGAGATTATAGCCTTAAGGGGATTTAATATAACATACTACTAACTACACATGAAACTTGATTTTGTTATTATAGGACAATACTATCTTGGGGATGCCGGTTATGGGTACTGTGACGGTTTTTTGACCCCATTTAGGGCTACAAGATATCATCTTGAGGAATGGGGAGTGAACCGGCCTAACACACCTCGAGAATTGTTCAACTTACGTCATTCTTGTGCACGAAATGTCATTGAGAGAGCACTCGGTGTGTTGAAAAAATGATGGGCTATACTACACGATAGTACATGGTTCTCTCCTGAAGTTGTTTCAAGAATGGTCCATGCTTGTTGCTTGCTGCATAATTTCATTAAGAAATAGGTTGGCATTGACAAAGTAGAACGAGCCTTTAACCACGTACCACTGGTGGATATGCTGGCTAATGTCAATGAGGAGGTGGATGACTCCATACCATCGATGCTGCCATCTCCAGAGTGGACGGCGTTTAGGAACAACCTAGCTGAAGACATGTGGCAAAGTAGAACTAGGCGTTAGGTCTAGGGCTTTGATTAAATGTATGAACAATGTATGCAGGTCAAATTATTGTATTTAAAGTTTAGGATTTCTGTCAATTGATTTACACTGTCATTTGATTTACACTTTTATGTCATACTGTCATTTGATTTACATGATTTTCATATCATTATACTTTGATTACTTCACCATTTACAATTATGATTGCGTGTAATTATGACGTAGGACTCAATGGAGAAAAAAAGAAAGGAAGATGCCAATGACGAGGCGGGACGAAAATACTTTTTGTGGACCGATGAATTGGACCAGATGCTGGTTAAGTGCATACTTACGTTGGCGGAGCTTAACAAAGTGGACGCGAAAGGAAAGTTTGCGCCTGGAGCGCACAAGGACATAAAGCGAATGATGGAGGAGGAAATACCAGGATGCGGTGTAAAGGCCGACCCTAACATCATTTCTCGGTGCAATCTTTTGAAGTCCAAATTTTTGGCAGTGCAGGAGTTAAAAGGGCTAAGCGGTGCTCACTGGTGCGATGTGAATAAGATGGTGATACTTGATGAGACCGTGTATGTGGATTACGTAAAGGTATTGTGTTGCTTGTCAAATCTGAGTTCTTAGTTATGCGAAGTAGTGGCTGGAATTATGTTGTTGCTTGTAGAATATGGTGCTACTGTGTGGCTGGAATTATGTGGTTGAATTATGTTGTCTGCAGCATCACGCCCACTGTGCTCATCTGAATCGTGTGTCGTTCCCTTTGTACGATGCACTGGAGGCTGTGTTCGGGAACAGGCGTGCGATGGGAGTAAAGATTGTCGGTGTCGAAGAGTTAAAGATGTTGTGCCCTCCAATCGAAGAGCCAGCAAATTTAATGCTTGGTTGGCAGTCGAATCACGATGGTGATGAACAGGGATTGGGTGGCCAGTCACAAGCCGGCGGTGAACGCTTCATTAACCTTGATGATGAAGTTCCCCTAGCAACACCAACCGATAAGGGAAATCAGTCATATGCGACTAGTGGACCAAAGAGGCCTCGTCGATCCTCAAAGGCAGCAACGACCGGTGACGACGATGAGTTAACACCTTTGTTGAAGGAGACAGTCTGCTCACTGAGAGAATTGGTTGGCGAATCGGCTGCACATAAAAGCCAACGAGCGGTGATGTGGATAGAGCTCGGCAAGATAGAAGGTATTACGAAGCGGCAGGCTTTCCGTGTGATTAATAAGAGCGTTAAGGACCATGATTTGATGGACTTTTTTCCAATTGGAATCGGTTGAAGACCGCAAGGGATGGATCGAGAGTGTCATCGACGAATGATATAGTGTTTCTCTTTTTTGCATCTATAAGTTGATAAATTGTTGTTTAATTTCAACTGGAACAATGATAGATGTTATGTAGTAGTAAGCTTCTCCTTTAGGACTTAGAACATTTCAGAATTCAATGGAGAATTATGCAGCAAGCACCAATCAAGCAACAATTCATAATCCAATCATTCACAGTTCAGATTTATGCATCAAGCAACAATTCATAACCCAGTCATTCACAATTCAGAATTATGCAGCAAGCAACAATGTAGATTCCAGATTCAGTCATTCTCAGTTAAGATTAAGGCATTCTCCAGCATTCCAAGTTATCAACCCTATCTCGTAAGGCATCCACTTCATTCTGCGCAGTTGTGGAAGTCAATGATAATATTATTGTTCTTGAAATTTACAGACTCTGCAGAATTTGGACTTCATGATGGAGCCTGTTGTGCTAGTGTCAGTGATGCTTGAAGCTCCAAATTCTCAACACGCAGATCATGAATTTGGTTCCTCATACTCTCCACCAAATTTGCCAGCTTCAACTTCTCGTTTATAACAGCAACTTTCACGTCAAACCATTCGAAGTAGCCACAACTGGTGCCACCCTATAGCATGTTTGGATTTCACACATGTTCGTTAGCATAACAAGTAGGTTGTAATATGGTAGGTATGACCAATGAGCTCACCTTCGAATTGTAGTTTGCACAGCCAAAAAACATTCGATTTGGGTTCTGCACCGTGTGTGAGATACGACGGGAAGCCCGTACCCCACAATTGCACAATACAGGAGCATCCTCATAACTAAATTCATCACATGATTGTCCTGATCGTTTCATTCTAGACATGATGTTATCAACTGCTGCACATAAGTAAACAAGCTAAACATCAAAATCTAGAACCAAGTACAGAGTAGGGTACAACTAAGTTTTCCTAAATCGAACTACTACATGTAAGTAAAATCCAATCCAAATTAACAGTAGGGTTCAGTAGCTCATCAAACTAATGAATCTATGTAAACAAGCCAATCGATCTGGGGAAGAAAAATACTCTATCTGAACAAAACGAATTGATTTCCTAAATAGTAATCAATACACGAATCTAGTGGAAGTTTTCCTAAATCGTAAACCTCTATTCACGGTACCTTCATGGTTCCAACGCCTTGACATCGCCTTCCGATTTTAGAGCTGAAGGTGGGTTAGCAGTTGCAGGAGATATGTTGAATGGCTTGGAAGAGAGAAGACAAAAAATGGCGTTGGAGAGGACGAATCAGTGGGTAAGAAGAAAAGGAGGAGGATAGGGATGGGGGTAGTTCAGTCTTTTCTGTACTAATTAAATGCTAAATTTGGTAGGCGAATTTAACTGTTTCTACTCGGAAAACATGACATTGGTCTTCAGATAATTAAAACCCCACAGGTAATTGAAATCTGGCGGAAATTAATTTCCCCCCAGATAAAAACGCAGTTAATGGGAAAACGTAAACTATATTTGAACTAGTTCATTATTTGTTTTAGGTCATAACCTCATCAATAGCCTGAACTAGTTCACTATATTCTACAGTAGCCTAAACTAGCTCACTATTTTCTATAGTAGCCTAAACTAACATAATAATAAAAAATATAGTGAACTAGATCAGGCTACGTTCATATGAAAGTGGAGTAGTTTAAGATACATTCATATAAACGGATATAGTTTGACAAAGAAAGACTAATGATATTTATCTTTAAGAAGAATGAAAAAAAAAATAAAAAAAAAAACATAAAATATGGACGTGAATAGGATAAAAATCAATTAAAATAAGAATATTACATATTAATTAATCATCTATCCACTTAAATAAAATAGAAGATCAACTGTTAGGATCGATCATCTAGATTATAAATGATTTCATCATCTCACCCTAAAAGCTCCCATCAAAAGGGACCGATTAGTGATGACGCTAGATTTGTCACATTTATCGCTCTCATTTAAGTGATATTTCATGCATAATTGTATTCCTTTAGGTAAAAGTTTAGGATGTTTTATGCATTTTAATCTATAATCTCGATTTAGTGTCTAGGACTCAGTCGGGGTCCATTTGATGTCGTTTTGGAGTGGTTTTTTTTATAGATTTCAGGTATGTGACAATGTCGAGGCATTACTCTAAGTGATACGACGTGCATTGATGGTCTAGGACAAGCAATAAGAAGCATTTCGACATCTTCAAGGACCTTGGATATTGACTTGGTCGGAAGACGTTGCAGAAGTCCGATTGATGCAAGGTCGGCAACGTTGGAAAGCTAGTTCAATTTTCTATAACTTGAGAAAAAAGGAGTTTCTATGATTTTGACCAAAAGTACGCTATAAGTATGACCAAAAGTGCGCTATAAGTATGACCAAAAGTTGGCGCACTTTGGTCCATGTACAACGCACTTTTGGTCGTCCGTCAGGCTTAATGAATCCTTCTCTATAAAAGCCCAGCTCTTCCTCATAATTCATAGACCCTTTTGAATGAAAATAAGAGAATAGTTCAAAGACCTCAGAGCGATGAGAAGGCATTGACTTCAAGGAGCTCGGATCGGAATACATAATCAAGATTGACAGATCGATTTCTTTGACGGTTCTCGGCAAAATTAGGTTTTTCGGATTTCTTCTGTAAAGCTAATTCCAATGTGTTCCTTTATTTATTTTGATTTTTACTTCAAAGTTATGAGTAGCTACACTCCTCGTGCTTAGATTAGATGAACCCTATGTAATTCCATATGAACGGATGATTGTAAGACTTTAAGATTTATACGAGGTGGATGGATTTTAGTTTATGTTTAATTTTATTTCCGTTCTTATTCTTGCTTGGTCGTCTTGAATAGAACCTTGTTAGATTTGACTTCATCTCGAAAGAAATCGCATATCTAGAACACCAAAATTAACAAACTAGGTTAGGCGTTAACCCTCATCCAGGAGCAAATAAACTAGTCCGTCGTGTGAGCAGTTCTCGTTTGTTTTGTCGCCTAGCGGATTTCAGATCTTCGCCTCAAACGAGGGGACTGGATAGTAGATAGGTAGCAGATTAACAAACCTGAAATGCCGTTATTTGATTAGAGAAGAACTATGATAGTAAATTGAATCTATTATTTTATTTAAATCGTTGAATTTGTCTGTCATTCGTAAATTTTGATAACCTAGGGGGATTCTAAGTCTAAGTCATTTTCTCTCATTTGGTTCAACCGTTATATCTTGTAGTCTTGCAACCTTTATTTTAGTCTTTAGTTTATAGTAATTTCATTTTATTTTTGATTGATTGATTGATTTTCGTGGCACCTAAATCACAAACTTGTTAACTAATTAGCACTGTTCATTACTTTGAGTAGTCACGATAAAGAGATCCTAGGGAAATTCGACTGTAGTTAATTCATTAACTAGATTTATTTTGAGATGAGTAAAATCCGTTCATCAATTAGACTAGTCCGCATGAGTAAAATTCTCGTTTGATTTATTACCATACAGGTTTCAGATTCTTAGCTCGAGAGAGCGAACTGAGATTCTAGGATTTGTAGTAGTTTAGCAGACCTAAAACGGCATGACTCTGGTAGACGCTGGGTAGCCGTAGATTCGGGGTGGCTGGGGAGTCACCCATCAGCCAAGGGTCGTGACAAGGGTCGATGAGATGCCCAATCCCCACCTGCCAGCGGAGGCCACAGCCGAGCAACACGTACATCACCATGAATCTTTGTCATCCATAAGATGGATGCGAGCTCCCGCCCAAAGTGACAAAGGAAGAGAACATATAGTACTTATCCTTAAGGACTTGTGTGAGCATGAGGTCCAAGTTGGTCATGATGCGCCAACCCTTGGTGAGGAGGGCTTTATTAAAGAGGGTAAATTAGTAGAAGCCCAACCCACTAGAGCTTTGGGGGAGACATAGGGGCCATCAAGACACCCAACAAATTTTGCATTCAAGACCCCGCCCCCACAATAATCGGGAGAGCAGGCTAGTGAGGTGCCAACAAGTTTCATCCGACGATAGATAATAAGACATAACATAAACTGGCAGGCTGGAGATAACTAATTTTAACGGGGTGTAAATGTCGGTCGACGATAAACACTATCGTTTCCAGCATCGGAGGCGGAGTACCAGTCATGGGGGTGGAACGTGAAGACGCTAGATGTACGAGTCATGAACGGCCGCCAGTAGGGATTTAAATGGGTTGGGTTGGGCAGGGTTTTAGAGGGTTGGGGTTGGTTTGGGGTTGAACGGGTTATATTTATTATTAACTCAACCCATCTTTTTATTATTCTGAGCCAACTCAACCCTATGGGTTGTAGTAAGTTGGGTTGGGTTTTGTGATGGGTTGGCCAAATTAAAGATTACCAAAAAAAAATGAAGTTTACTACAATAAATTTATGCAATCCGATTATCCAACCATTGATCCCCAAGTGTCATATGTGTCCAAGGATTCCTCTTGTTATGCCTCTACTCAAACTAGTCGACATAGTTTAGACTAAGAGAATTTGTTTTGGGTTTTAATTACTCTAATGATTAAATTAAACTAACAAGCAAGTTCTTGAAAGAGATGATTCGTCAAGCTCAACTTCCTAAACACACTCAAAACGAACAAATGTTGGACTTGGATTCAATAAAATGATCTTCTTATCACTCGTATGAATTCGCGGTACGATCATGCACGCGGATTACCATTACTAGCTCCTAATTAAGGTAGAAATAACCTTAATTAGGCTAACCGGTAATGAACACTGAGAAGTTCTACAAAGTGATAAGGTGTTCTTCGGGATTAAAGGAAATCACGAGTAATCGGAAATAGCGTTAACTTGGTTCATCAACGCCTAAGGTACTGATAACTACACCTAACTTGGTCCATCAAGTGCAAACCAGAGCGCCCGCTAGTTACAAGATGAATAACTTTTAAAACTAGAAGAAACACAAAAGGTAGAATCGGGTTATCGGCTTACCCCACCGATAACTTTCATGTATCTTAGATTGTTAATATTATGAATTCCTAAGTTGATCAAATAGAGAAACTCGTAGATTTGACCTAATTACAGCCATAACGAGAATTAGGTTGAAAACTCAACAATCAAAGCAACTATCATTCATATCCAATTATCCAACAATCATCCGTTCTAAACGTTTAAGATAACTATCATGGCTCAAATCCTACATTTAGACCAAGAAACTCTAAAGATTTAGCTACTCATAACTCTAGAAGAAGACAAATCAGAAGAAACCCTAACCACCATCTTGTTGAAGAGATAACGACTTATTCTTCCTCCAATCGTCTCATTTAATCTTCTAGCTTCAATACTTAGCTTCAATCTTTAATGGAGACTCCTTTGGATCTTCAATTGAGCTTCTAGGGATGGAATAATGGTGGTTTTTGCATAGGGAAGTCGTGAAAAATCGGGGGAATTTATATTGGGGGAAGAAGCTCTCTCTTTCCTCAAAATCTGGCCTGTTATAGGAAGCTGCCGAAACTAGAGGGTGCACGCCGTGCACCTTTTTGTCTTCAGAATCCCGCGTAGCTGATTGGAAGGAACGGCGTGGAGGGGTGCACGTCGTTCCCTTGTTTTAAGGCCGAGATTTTTAAACCATCGTGCAGCCCCTCTGCTCCTCCATTTCCTTTCTCGTTCTTTCGCTTGAACTCCAACCGTGCTCGACTTTATGTCCATAACTTTATAGCCAGACCACCTATCTATAGAGTATTTGTGGGTAGCAAATACTACAAAGAAACACATCAAATGGACCGAAACGGTCCAAGTGAACGGGTCTAGGTACATGATGCCAAAACACGAAATCACACGAGAATGATGCTTGAACAAGCTAATAATCACTCAAAAAGCATGTATATAAGAATAGATAATTACTACAAATTCTAGCACTATCAACCATGAATCTCAATTTAAAATATGCCGACTGCCATACATATACAAAATCTGCCATACCCAATCCATAATTCAAAAACACATCTCCACGCTTAGGCATTAAACTCCCAATCCACAATTCAAAAAATATGCCATACCCAACCATTGAAATTCTAAAACTAAAAATAACATCAAAGCATAACAGTTAGATTAAACTCTCATTAGCTGCTCCTCCGGTCCTCCCTTTACCTTTATTCTTAAAACACCAATATTTTTTTGATTTCCTTTCACCTAAAAGTGGATAAAAGTAAGTTTCTTTCACCATGACTTCACTATTAAGTACTAATCCAACAAGCATCACCTTTTCAATTCATAAATCATCATCTGTTGTGATAGCCGTCTCATCCAAACCCAACTCATATACCTTTGTTAATACAACAAAATATATACAAATAAGATCAACATGAGTTACAACGAATGAAAAATTCTAAAAGTTCTTCAATCTCTTCAAAGGTTTCTACCATATTAATTGGAGCGGTACTAGACCACAACCAATTTTGGGCACATATTAGGCTCTCTACGACTAAAGGAGACAACAAACTCTGAAATACATCCAAAATGCATCCTCCGGTACTAAATACAGATTCAGATGCCATAGTAGATACCAGAATTGCCAAGACATGTTTAGCCATCATCGCTAATATCGGGAACTTTGAGGAATTCACCTTCCACCATCCTAAAATATCAAAGTTTTTAGTATCATCTACCTCATCATTTTATTCTAAGTACCTCTCGAGCTCGGACTTGGATGCTTCTCCTGCACTCTCTTCAACCTTCTTTCTTTATATCTTCTTCTCAAGTAAGCCTTCGCACTTTCATCAATATCACATTCTTCGTTATGTTCTTGTGTTTCCTCACTTATCGTAGATCTTCCACTGTCTACCCGATTTGTTTCTTTATAATAATCAAATAATGTCGTCATAGTCTTCGACACTTTATAAACCAACTCTTGCAACGTTTCTTTTTCATAAACCAACTAAAATACAAACACATATGATCCACCTTAAACATAGGATCAAGAATCACAACAATGAACAATAAGGGGGTTAGTGTTGTTGACATTACCCTAATACTTGTCATGCTTTGATCTCATTTGATTTCTCTGCCATCACAATATTGACCTCACTAGTTGTTGATGATGCTAATCAATCTTAAGCTTACGAGCAATTCCATAAATAACATGAAAGTATTAATCACTAATAGCATACAAAGTACCTAATACTTTCAAAGTTACATCATGGAATTACTTGAGAAATAATAACAAAGGTCTCACATAGTCTTATACCCGCAAGCAACAGTGAAATGGAATCATAACAAATAAGCAACTCACAATTATAAAAATATCACTCTTTCTGGTTTAACCACAAATACATATTACAAAGGAAGAGGAAACCTCTGATAACAAAACTTCAGTTTTGTTAGAACACATTAATTCCTAAAACTAGTTGTAATAGTGCGGAAACGCTCTTGACTAGCAGTATCCCACATTTGCAACTGATCCATTTTCCATCAAGCTAAATTGTCCTTATCTTGAAATCAATACTGCTAGAACAACATGTAGTCTAAAATAAGAAGCAATTCCATCTAATTAAGAAAAGGAATTCACTACTTTATCCAACTTCATCAGGTGTTTACCCTATGGTGAAGGAACCATATGAGAAACATAGGATAGGCAACTCTTACCCACACCTACATACACATCACAAATAAAAGTAACAATATAAGAATAGAAAACACAATGAAGAAAACTACAACCAAAAAGATATCGTGCATGCATCAAACACCGAACGCCACTCAGTCTCCAACAAGAGCAAAGGAACCACTATCTCCTCCCTCCCTCTGAAATGGAATCATAATCTAATTCAGATGCAATTTTCTTGAGCTCTAAGTTTTGTGACAGTGAGGAATTCCCAACTAATTACCTTTCTCAGATGGAGATGAGCGACGCCTGACGCCCCATAGCAGCTCGGTAGTAGTCCCGTCGTCAAAGTTGGGTCTTTATCGTCAACTTTTTGGAGTTAGATATGCAGTCGGTCAGTCGCTGCTTGAAAGTCTTAATTGAGGCAATGTTAGGGTTAACAGAAACCTAGCTCATGATAACTCATATGTTTGTGAACTCAACCCAACCCGACTTGTTCGAGTTGGTCTGAATTGGGTTGAGCTGATGAGTTGGCGGGTTAAATTTACAGCCCTAACTGCCAGGGTGTTGTTGTTGAAGAGCATTGCTGATTTTCCAAGGTTCACCCGTTGGTCACTCAGGCGGTGGTAGTTATCAAGTAGGCGGAACTGTTTAAACTTTGTGAATTCTTTTTGTCCCTTGACGAAGTGATTTGTTTTCGAATTTTTTTACCTAATTAGCAAATAAACCGCGACATCTAATTTTTATAGGACATGCTAGTAGCTACATGAAACCTGTGGTTGTGTACTCCGACAACACCACCCTCATCAATATTCTCAACAATTGCACATTTTCGTGGCCGTAAGACTATTATGCTACTCTTGATTCTATCCTCAACCACATCATTCATGTGTCAGAAATCAAATTTGCCTTCACCATACAAAATATTAATAAAATTGTAGATTGGATTGCAGCTTCAACCGAAGCGTACGCTATTCATCAGGATTGAATATCGAATCTAAATTACATAACAGTTCTGTAACTTGGTAATGTGTATCTTTTTGTCCTATGAATGAAGTTCAATTGGATAAAAAAATAATCTGCATAGGGAATCCGAAACGGCGTCACTTCAGCTGATCTATCTTCCGCGTCTCTAGCCTATATTCGCTCTAGCTTTCCTTTTCCCCTCTTCTTCTGCTCACCTCTCCGCTCAAGCAATCAAACGAACAAGGGTTTTCTCTGCAACTCGCCGTACGGTCATCAATGGCCAGCGCCTTCGCTTCCTCCGATTCCCGCCGCCCACCATCCCTCACTCATCCTCACCAGATCTCCAAAGGTCAACTTTCAGAAATTTGTTCTTCAAGAACCCTATAAGCGCCTTCTCCGCCTCTTCCTTCTTCTTCTTCTACTTCTTCAGTTTGATTTATTTTGCTTGCTCTCTGTACTTATGCTTGGCTTCTCTCGGGGGTTTTGTTCTCAAACCCTAGCCTGTCGTTTGCTGGGCCCGGCTGGTCCCGCTCATTTGACGGCAGTTAATTCGTACAGTGTACGAAGCTCCTTTGATTTCAGTGTCTCAGTTCGATTCTCGATTTAATTTTCGCGTCATGTTAGGGTCTTACGGTTTCTTGAGTTTCTCCTTGCTCTGTGTGTCGGAGCGGCTCTTGAAATGTAGCCATGGATTTGCTGCGCTCAAGTCAGAAGTCGAGCCACATTTCACGGTTTCAATTACTATATGCTTTTTTCAACAGCCTGAAATTGAATATTCTGCTCTTGTATTATTTTTCGATCATTGGCTCTTATTGTTTTTATGTGGTAATTACTTGCTACTATCAATTGGGCAAGATAAGTTTCGATATTGGTGTATATATCTCGCATGAAAGGTTTGGTTTAAAGTAATCGTCGTGTTTCAGATAGGTTACTGCACTCGTGCAATTTCTGAAGGTTTGTAGCCTCTTGAATATATTAGTGAAATATATCACCCTCTAAGCTGTTTTCTGACTGGTCTATCTCTGGCTTACCAGCGACGCGGCCAAGCTTTTTTCTCTAAATCTTAATCAGAACCATGTATGCTGCATAAAATTCTCTATTCATGTCCGTGTTGATGTTATGCAGATGGTCAAGCTTCTGACAAGCCGATTCCTCTTTCTCCTCAGTGGCTTTTACCAAAGCCAGGCGACAATAAGCCTGGGGCAGGAACTGGGGTGTGTGTCGTCAGTACTTTAAATCTGTAATTTGTCTTATACTTATTGTGGGTGCAATATTGGAACACGTGCTAATTGTAGTTCCCCTTTCGCATGGTCCTATGTGGCCCATCACCATCAGTTTGATTTTCATCTGCTAATTGGTTGGTGTCACTTTGGTATGTTTGATAACCTTTATAATTTGTTGTTGGGTTACAGGAACTCCATTTTGGCTCTCATCCAGCCCATGACAATCGCGTAGATTGCATCAAGTCTTCTGCTAATTGCGAAGAGATGCATGATATCCATAAGAAGAAGGATATTTCCAGACCTTCTTTGTTTGACATGGAAACTGGTCGTCGTGATCGCTGGCGTGATGAGGAAAGGGATACCAATTTTTCTGTCCGGAAAGATCGCTGGAGGGATGGTGATAAAGAGGTTGGTGACAGCAAACGAGTCGATCGCTGGGTGGATAATTCCCCCGGTAGGCATTATGAAGCCCGGCGTGCCCCTACTGAGCGCTGGACTGATTCGGGTAACAGAGACAACAACCATGATCAGCGCCGTGAGAGCAAGTGGAACACTCGCTGGGGACCTGATGATAAGGAGGCAGATGGTTCCCGTGAGAAATGGACAGATTCTAGCAAAGATGTTGATGTTCCTCACGAGAGAGGCTTGGGCGTCCTTCCCACACAAGGGAAGGATGATCGCGAGATCGATCATAGTCGGCCCTGGAGATCTAATCTTCCTCAAAGTCGTGTGAAGGGAGATACTCCTCACCAGACGCCTCCATCAAACAAACAGGGGCCTATGTTTCCATATGGCAGAGGACGTGGAGAAAGTAGTTCGACCTTTTCTGCCGGTCGTGGGAGGATTGGTGTGGGTGGAAATTCTCTAATGAGCGTCCCTAGTCATCCTCAACCTCTAGGTGCCATCCTGGATAAGGCTGAAAATGGCCCTTTAAGATATGGCCGGACGAAATTGCTCGACTTGTTCAGAAGGACTGACATGAGGTCTTCTTGGAATCTCTTGGATGGATTTGTCCATGTCCCATCTCTTACGCAGGAAGAAATGGTGGAGCCACTTGCTTTACGCTCACCTGAAGCAGAGGAAATGGTAATTTTATTTATCAAGTATCTTAATGAGGTGTATCAAGATTTAGAGTTAACATGATTTTTTTTCATTTGTAACTTTCTGAGTAGGCTTTGTTGAAGGGAATCGAAAAGGGGGATATAATAAGTAGTAGTGCCCCTCAAATGTCAAAAGATGGATCCATGGGGCGGAATACGATGGATTTCACTAATTCAAGAAGGGTCAAGCCAGGTATAATTCATTCTGTACCATTTTATGTCCTAGTAAATTTTTTGCCATTAGTGAATGAGCTATTAGGTTCCCGTTTATCACAGGCAGCATGGAAGATGGAACTTCTGTTGATGAGAACCTGAAAGGTGGACTTCAGAATTATGTAGACGACTCATCCAACGAGAGGCAATTGCAATACTCTGGTTTCAACTCGAAGTTTGAATCTTTGCAGGAACAAATTATACAACCTGAAAACAGGTTCAAACTTGAAGGTATAACTATGTTTACGTATTTTCCTTTTTCACGAGAATACTGTTTCATCACTTTACATGTAGAACAGTCTTAGATATCGTGTTCAGCTGATTGCAGAAAGTATATATGATGCATTGGTTAGTAATTTTAAAAAGATTCTACTGTTTTCTCCTTGCAGCTCCCCGAGAGGAGGTGCCAGTTAGTAGGGAATTGAGTATACAGGGAAACAATTCTGCATCTCATGCTGCCCCATGGCGGTCTCCATCGTTGGGAGAGAAATTACATGCTTTCTCTCATGAACGAAGCGATATTTCTGATAAGAAAAACTGGACTTCTTCTCACAAGGATGTCAATACTCAATGGGAAAGCAATTTTGTCTGTCAATCATATTCCAATGATCAACGGAAGGGGAAACCTGGTGAGGATCCAGTTTTCAAACGACAGTTGTCTGCAGTGCTGGATAGAGAACAAGAAGCGAGGAAGCTTTTGCAGCAGTCTCCTGAGAATCTAATTCTCTATTATAAAGATCCTCAGGGCGCTATCCAAGGCCCATTTTCTGGTAGTGATATAATTGGATGGTTTGAAGCTGGATACTTCGGCATTGAGTTGCAAGTCCGCGTAGCAACTGCATCAAAAGATGTACCGTTTTCTGCACTTGGTGATATAATGCCTCATTTAAGAGCGAAGGCAAGGCCACCTCCTGGTTTTGCTGAGCCAAAGCAAAATGAAATGTCAGAGCTAACAAATAGGCCGTCTTTTGGTAGCTTCGGACATGCTAGTACAGGTGTAAATGAAGTTGATGTACTTAGAAATGAACCCAGGCATAAAACTGGGTCAACTACGGAAGCTGAAAATAGATTTCTGGAGTCACTTATGGCTGGAAACTTGGGCAGTATGGGCAATGCATCCCAAGGTTCTTACTCGCCTTTTTTAACTGACAGCCCGTTTTTCTCTTATAACCTGCACCGGTAACACTGACATTATTTAATTGTGAAACACTCACATAACATGCGGACAGTATTATCTTATTTCAATGTTTGCTGAGTTGTGTGGTCTTTATTTGTTAGGCGTGCAAGCCTTTGTTGCTGCAAATAGTTCTGGAGGAATGGTGCCATCTGGAGTAGATGGTGGAAATGACCTACACCTCTTGGCAAGGAAAATGGCCCTTGACCGACAGAGATCAATTCCCAGTACGCATCCATATTGGCCAGGAATGGATCCTTCACCTGTGGTATCAAATTCTGAGGTTCTGTCCAACTCCGTCATGTCAAATGCAAAACAATCTTTATTTGCTCAGTGACAATTCCTGACGGCCACCTCGTTTAATGCCTGATTTATTGTCCATTTTGCAGGGTGTATCTGACAGATCTGTTTCTGGTTGGTCTAATTTCCCTGTCCAAAGTAGCTTAGATCCTCTCCAGGGTAAGATTGACTTC
Source organism: Linum usitatissimum (assembly GCA_030674075.2). Taxonomy (NCBI): domain Eukaryota; kingdom Viridiplantae; phylum Streptophyta; class Magnoliopsida; order Malpighiales; family Linaceae; genus Linum; species Linum usitatissimum. Next base: position 8,521,405 of record JAUJYP020000804.1, read on the forward strand.
CGTAACGGGCAAATTTTCCCTCCACAAGCCCCGTTTGTGCAGCAGCAAAGGCTGCAGCCTGAAAACTTAGCACCTCTAGCGAATTTAATTGGTCAGGCTATGGATAATCAACCTTCTATGCTGGGACCTGATAAGATAATACAATCAGGTTTGCCACAAGATCCACAAGTACTGAGTATGATGCAGCAGCAATATTTGCTACAGTTGCAACACCAAGCTTCTCTTCCTACACAGCAGCTGTCTGTTTTTGACAAGCTTTTCTTACTTAAGCAACAGCAGAAACAGGAGGAGGAGCAGCAGTTGTTGCGGCAACAACAGCTTCTTTCTCAGGTTTTGTTGGAGCAACATTCTCTCCAGCAGTTCAGTGAGCATTCCTATGGCCATTTGCAGACTGCTTCAATGGCTTCTGGAAGTTCATCGGTTGATCCTTCTGTACTTCAACCTTCAAAGGGCATGTTTGAGTTAGGTTCACGGTTGCCAGTTTCTAGCATTCAAGATGAGTGCATATCTAATTCCATCAACATTCCTCAAGTTGGGCACGATGCCAGTGACAATGCGGATGCAAAATCATCCTCTGTGCATCTTCCTCATCAATTGCTTGATAACGTTAATGCTCCTAAAAGCTTAGGTGGCTTTCTGCCTGACGAAGTTGATGATATCCATGAAAACAGATCCTTGCCTGCATCTGGAGTTGTTGAAAGCTCACTGTCATATGGGGCAGCAAACCCGCCTTCAGTTTACAGTTCTCTTCATCATGATTCTCAATTACAGGCTGCTGATTCACAGCTGCGTAGAACAGTGGATACTTTGGGAACTGAGGAAGGTCAAATAGTTGTTTGTTCTGAATCCATTTCTGATTCTGCTCATCCACTGTTTGATCAAACCACCAAGGCTGAAAAATCAGCTGAAAGTGAACCTGGAATGCCTGAAAGCCCTAAGGTTCCATATCACGGATTGCAGCAAGCTGTTCAAGAGATAATTAATATTGAGTCTGTTGAGGAGTTAAGAAAGGCTGAACTTCGTGATGTGAAAAAAACATCTGAAAAGAAATCCAGGAAACAGAAGGCTTCCAAGTCTACTTCCTCTTCTGACCAGTCCAAATCTGCATTAAAGGAAAAATCCTTGGAAGCTGCTGGTGACTCCAAGTTAGAATCAGTTGATGGAACTGTGAAAAAGTTACATGCGCCATCTCCGCGAAAGAAGAAAGACAATAAATTGGGTAGTTCCTCTGTAGAAAATGTGGAAAATCAACAGGTTAAGCATTCGATTTCAACTGGTGTGTCACAGGATGATGATGATTTTGCTGAAACTAAGAGTGAAGTCAAAATAGTATCTCCAACCCCGGTGCAAAATTTACCAAGCCTCTCAGCTCAACGAGCTTGGAAACCTGCTCCTGGTTTCAGACCTAAGTCATTGTTGGAAATCCAACAAGAAGAACAATGGAAGGTACACATGGAAGTCTCCGAGACCACGTCAGCTCCTTGGTCTGGAGTTGTTAGTGGTTTTGAATCTAGACTTACCCGAGAAACACAGCTTGGAGCAAGTAACACAGACTCTTATGCAGGAAAGCCAGGAATTTTACCTGATTCTAAAGGTAAGAAAAGCCAGTTACATGATCTGTTGGCCGAAGAAGTTTTGGCCAAGACTGATGATTCTGAAATGGAGTTGCGGGAAAGTGTGTCTGGCACATCTTCCCAACTACTAGCAACTAGCATTGTGGAACCAGTGGATGATAACAACTTTATCGAGGCTAAGGACACCAAAAAGAGTCGCAAAAAGTCTGGCAAGGGAAAGGGTGCTTTAGCAAAAGTGACAGTGCCTCAGGCTTCTGCTGATATACCAATTAGCTCTAGCCCAGGTGAGAAAGTCAAGGGATCCCGTGCTGTGCAACAAGAGAAGGAAGTATTATTGCCTGCAATTCCCTCAGGTCCTTCTTTTGGTGATTTTGTTTTGTGGAAAGATGAATCCTCTAATCCTCCGCCCTCTCCTGCATGGTCTGCTGACTCGAAGAAGGTTCCTAAACCCACCTCCTTGAGGGACATTTTGAAGGAGCAAGAGAAACGGACTTCTTCTGTTCAACCTCAGATTCCGGTTCCAACTCCTCAGAAGTCGCAGCCTACTCAAGGAGGAATACATGGGAGTGGTCCTGCGTGGTTGCTATCTACTGCTTCTCCATCCAAGGTGGCTTCTCCTATCCAGATTAGCACAACTTCTCAGTCAAAGCATAAGGAAGATGACGACTTATTCTGGGGTCCAGTTCCACAGTCCAAACATGAACCCAAGCAGTATGATTTCTCTCTTCGTGCTGTGTTTTAATTGTCTCCTCTGCTTTGCTTCTTGGAGCCCACTGGTTGCTTTTTGGTGCGAGTAGATTTGATTTATTCTTATTCCCGAATGTTCTGTTTGGTTGCAAGTGTAATCAATTGTTCTACATGTTTAGGGTATGTTCATACAACGTTTGTACCTTTCACCATTTGACATGAGGTAGAAAATCCTGGTGGTGCTATAATATTACTTGGTTTCATTTGCTAACAGGTCAGAATACCCTCAACTTGCCAGCCAAGGAAGGTGGGGAACCAACACTACACCTGCTAAAGCAACGCTTCCTGGATCATTAAGCCGTCAGAAGTCTGCATCTCCTGCACAGACTTCTGTGAAAGGGAAGAAAAATGCAGAAAAAAATAAGCAAGCAGGTAGATTACTAGAATAGTAAACTTATCTTTTTTTCTCACCTGAAGATAGTACTTGACCTTGCATCTTCTTCTTACAGAGGCAATCGGTTTCAGAGATTGGTGTGAAAGTGAGTGTGTTAGACTGATGGGGTCAAAAGGTATCAATCTTATCACTTAACTTCCATGATGAGCAAGAAACAACATATGAGTTTGGTTAATGTCTAACATTAAGTGACAGTTGAAGACATAGTTTCCAGGAGCGGGACTTCCTCTGACGGATCTTTCTTGTTGTTACAGATACGAGCTTCTTGGAGTTCTGCTTGAAGCAATCGAGATCAGAAGCGGAGACGTTGCTGGTTGAGAATCTTGGATCATTTGACCCAAATCACCAGTTCATTGAAAAATTCCTGAATTATAAGGAGTTGCTGCCGACAGATGTTGTTGACATAGCATTTCAAAGTCGGAAGGTGAGTGCCGGAAACATGAGTTATAATAATAATGCAGTCGTCATCAAGGACTTGGAGCTGGATGCAGCAGAAGCAGCAGGTTCTGCAGATGGATTGTCAAAGGGGGGAGGAGCGAAGAAGAAAGGCAAGAGAGGGAAGAAGGTTAGCTCTGCAGTTTTGGGTTTTAACGTGGTGAGCAACAGAATCAATATGGGAGAGATTCAAACAGCTGAGGATTAAACTAGATAAGAATGTGTATTTGAGGATGAGAGAACAAAAGGATGCGGATCCTGTAGTATAATACTTCTCTGGGTTTTACTTTAAATGCTTTCTTTTTTGTACATTGCATTTCCCAGTTACCTTCTCTCTTCCTTGTGCTTCTTTTTTTTCCTGCCTGCTTGATAGACAGCAGAACTTCAATTCATCTCTGCTCGGGCGATTTTGTGGTCTACACTTTAATTTAGTCTAATTCAATTTTTTATAAGCAATATAGCGTCTTATTCAATTATTGTGCCTTCTTTTTTTTCACCTTCAATTATGGGAGCTGAAATTCTGATGCCTTAGAATTAGTAAACGGACGCCCTAAAATTTTGAATTTGGTATATACAATTATGCAAATGCCTTACGATTTGTGTTTAACAACCCCTATACATCCCAATTCTAAAGTAAGTCTTTCGAACTCATTCTTCATTTTTGTTTCTATCTACTCCTTGTCGCCTCGCCTATTCCCTAGGTGGCCCTCGGCAAAATTTCATTTTCATCACCGAAAGCCCTAATCGGGTACCCTCTATCGATGGCAAGAGTCCTGGTTGGGCGCTCGTCGCCGAAAGGGAGAGCCCACCTTGAAACAAACTTTTCAAAAAACGAATAAACGTTTCTTTCCGCGCCTATAGATATGGTAATCGAACGGTCATAATTTCAATTCTGCCAATTTTTTATCCAATGGTCCAAGATTGATAGAAGGTATTTCAGCAAAATATCCACCACTTTAATTGAAATTTTCAATCTCAAAATAACATATATAATATTCATTCACTTCTCTTTTCCATTTAATCCTTTCTCTCTCTCTCTTTCTCTCTCATCCCTCTCACCTCTCTTTTCTCCCAATTCAGTTCTGAAAAATAAAAATTTGGGTTGGATCCATAGATTCTTCCTCCGGCACATAAATAAAAAAAAAACTTTTCCCGTTTGTCTCTTTGTAAAATTGTTGAAGTAGATTCCAAATAGGTAGGGATTTTTAATAATCGATTGAAAGTGTAAAAAAGTTTTGCTCGATTCAAGAAAGTTGGGTGGAGTTTTTTGAAGTTTTACTCAATTTGATTTTATGGTTTTAACCAGGGTTCGTGACGATTTGGGTTATGATGATGTGAACAAGGTCACGTCACCAAAATTAACGGGAGTTTAGACGGAATACGAATAATTTAATAAAATAATTTTATTATTGATTTCCCCCCAATTCCAGCATCGACCATCACCTCCGGCGAGGGCTGCCGCCGGCAACTCTCCGAGGACTTTTTCCGACGACTTTTCCGGATACTTATCTGACGACTTTTCCATTAGCTTTTCTAGCTTAATTTTTTAGTGTTTCTGTATTATAGATTATAATAATTCGTAATAGGTTACACGAATTATCCGGTAATTCCAACCTACAGAGATGTAGATCTGATGATCAAACAACTATTGAGCTGTGTTCCAAACTCTGCGTTCCAGTTAATTAGCGAATAATTAGGGGATATGTATTGTCGACGAAGGTGGATGTGGAGGGATTTAATGTGAGGGAGATTTGGGAAGGTGAATGCGAATCCTGAAGGATTTGTGTTTATTTTGCTTTTATTGAACTGCAGTGGTATAGTTGGATGATGATGGCGGTGACCATAGGTGCGACGTCTGCGACGGAGAGAGAAGGACGGAAGAATGAGACAGAGAGGAAATGCAGGGATGGATTGAATAAGGTGGTAGTGGAGGTGGTGAGAGTGTTAACCTAAGAGATTGGGTAAGAAGAAGATAGGAGGAGGAGAAAGTGAATAAGAAGAGGCGGCTGCAATAGTGTTGGGCGGAGACAGAGGAAGTGAAGACGATGAAGGTATAATGTATGTATATATTTATTCTGAACTGTCATAAAACGCTTTATAATAACCGTCAGTCAAACGTTCTATAATTTAAAATTGACATATAAAATTACGCGAATGTTCTTCGAACGTTTTCTTCAAATACAAATGACGAATGTTGAATCAAACACACTTCGTAGTTTTCAGAAACTTTTTCCTCTCAAAATACTCTATGAAATCAATCCCCGAAACCGCCCACCCACCGCCCCTGCCGCCTGCCATAGCCGACCTCTCTAGCCGCCGTCCAGGTACTAACAAAAATTAGATACCGGCGGCACGTCGACTGTCCCCTATTTTTTTAATTTATATTAATATTATTTAAATTGAATTATATTTTATATTTAGTTTAATGAATTAGCAATAAAATAGGTAATAATTAATACTTGATAATTAAATAATTAATCGATTAATTATTCAAAATTAGTAAATAAGATTAATTTACAAATTAATAAATATTAATTAGGGTTAATTAATAAAAGTTATAAAAATTATCGTAACTTGTAGTGGACATTCATGTTTTTTTAAACTTCGGTTAGTGGCTCAATACGTATATATTCATTACATAATTCAAATGTGTACAAAGATATATATACACCATCTGAAACATAGAATACATCATCAACTCCGGGTTGGGGGAGTTCGGATTGTGCCTCCCACGATTGCGGAATAACTGTAGTTCATCTTTGTAGATGTCATGCCACAATGTTGTTCGAGTCGTACCCTCTCCCCTTCCCAAACCGGATGGAAAGGCGGCATCGACCTCACCCTGTCCACCTCGCCCAATTATATCTGCAACCAATGGTTGCCCGTGCAAATTCACTCAACAACTCGATCTGCACACTGCAATAAACACTAAACCCTATGATAGGATTAACAACGATGCATTTCGCACAACAACGAGAATTAACCAAACTACTCATGACGGCGCTTCAACCTTCCCGTATAATAATAGTCCCGATCCTCACTGCATAGATTATTACTACTAATGTTAGTAATTAAAAGTACTGAAATATGAGTTCAAAACCCTAAACTCTAACTATTAATCCTTTCAACTATCAATAATTTACAATTCCAAATAATTACCCTAATAAAGTTTTGTAATTTGAAAAAAATGAAAATGTAAATATAAAACAAAATACTCGTCACGCTTACAATTTCAAATAATTATTACATTTTCTAAGAAATGTACTTAAAAAATTGTTTATAAAATTATGAAACTATTATCATATAATTATCCTAATATAGTTCTGTAATTTGGAAAAATAAAATTTAGTCGGCACGACCACTACCGCACGCCGTGGTCGGTGTCGGAAGCCGACGACCGTTAAGGACGGTCAGCCTCGGCTGCCGCCGGCGGCGAACGACGGTCGGCGTCCAAGGTCGACGGTCCGTAACTACGGTCGGCTTCCAACGCCGAACCCCACTAAATTAAATTTCTTTTCTTACGACAAATTAGGGTTTAGTATTTAAGGTTTATAATTTAGAGTTTATGGTTTGCGGTTTATAATTTAGAGTTTATGATTTGGGGTTTAGGATTATTTAGTTTAGAATTCCAAATAATTATTACATATCTTAAAAAATGTACATAATGAATTAAGGTTTAGGATTTTTTTAGTTTAGAGTCAACATAATCACATAAGACGCCACGTCATCTGATAGTGACACATCAGGCTCGAAGTGTACAATTAGCATAAATAACCCTAAAATAAATAATAATAATAATCATATCTTCTTCTTCACTTCCTCTCTCCCCCACCCAACACCATTGCTACTGTTGCCCCTTTTTCTTCACTTCTCCCCATTTCATCTGAAGTAAATAGAATAGAAGCCACTCAGTGCCGATTGGGCAAACGAGTCCCTCCTCCACCTTAATGTGATCTATATAGGGGTTTTGAATCATAGTTTCACCTCCAACAACATCAGTTGATCCAACCAGCATGCCTTTGGTTTCTGAAGTAGCTAAGAAGCAACTGAGTCTGCAACCCACCACAATCCCAAAATCCCTAATATGTTAAAAACACAAAATCCCTTATAAACAAAATCATCCATCAAAGAATAACACAAGCATATATACCTTCTGTTGGATTTGCAAATCCCATAATTCAATCTTGCATCTTGGTTTCGCACTTTAATATTTATTAATATGTTTCTGCTTCTTACGCTTATCCGGCAAAGGTCCGGCAATGGTTAGGATCTCCGGCGTCGGCGGTCAAGTCTTCGAGGGTTTCGGCTATACCGACGCCCCTCCTCTTCGGCCAAGTACACCGCCTTCCACGTCATCGGCCTTCTTGATTTTTTGGAGACGGAGGAGGAGGAGGAGGAGGATAAGAAGAGTAGAGAAGTTGGATTGTTTGATTGAATAAAAAATTTCAGGAGGAAGAATGGAGAAGAAGAAATCTAGACCATTTATTTTTTTGGATAAGGTTATTGAGTTGACGAATCTGGTCCATGCATTTTTTAATTGTGCCAACGGTGTATTTCAGTCCGTTTTGTTGACTCTCCATCCATCATCGTCGGACTTGGCGTGTGCCTTATCAGTATCTGTCAATCATTTGTTAAATCTAAGCGTTAACACATTTTGAATTTTGAGCCAGAAAATATATTATAGAAATATGTGGGAGATTGTGTGTCGAGACTTAACGTTAGGATTTATTTGATTATTTTTCAAAAAAAAATTGAATGGCCACTCAACTCAATATATTCCAATAAGTATGAGGTCTATCTTCCTAGTTCGGCCCTAATTTTTTTTTCATATGTAAACATATTAACATTAGCCCTTATGAATCATTTGTTTTTATGATATGAATTTATGGATGAATGAACCTAACATCATCCATTGTTATTTTATTTCAACTCTTTTTATCTTTTAAGTTTTGCATAGATGTGATGTACTGAACGTCGGTTTTGGAGCATGATAATTTATAACAACCAGAGTTACTGCAATGACAAATTAAGTTATTCATCTTTCTTTCTGGGCGGCTGTTGGAATAATGTGGTGATTAAAATGTACGGAATGAAAGTTTGATGATTGATATGTGAAAAGATGAAATTGAGTGATTGTTTTGTAAAATAAAAAGAAGTTGTTGAGAGAAGCAGAGGAAACAAGCTACTTCTTGTCTTTGTTTTTTGGAATAAAGTTACTTAGATTGATTGATAAACAATAGATGTAAGGCTTTATATAGCCTTTACAAACTTTACAAGACAAAACACATTTATTTTATCATCTTATCACAACTAATTTTATTTAATTTTGGTGGCTTGATGATGGAGATTTGTTGGTGGGTTGTTGGTGGATTGTTGGTGGATTGTGTTGGTGGCTTGTTGTCTCTGAAGTGAGTCAAAGATCCATATTTTAACACTCCTCCTTGGAGCTTTGACTCATCATTCCGAGTGCAGTTCGAAAGTGTTGAAATTTGTCCCTTGGAAGAGGCTTCGTGAAAATGTCAACAACTTGTTCGTTGGATCCGCAATGAATTAATGAAACTGATGTGTTCCTTCAGCTTCTCTGATGAAATGATATTTCACCTTGATACATTAGGTCTGGTCTGGTGGCTGTGAGATAGAGTAAACTTCCCACCAAACTTCTAAATTGCTTCTCATCGGTTGATGTGTAGCCGTCTTCTTTTGATAATTCTAGGTTTGCTTCTAATGGTGTAGCGATCGACTTGCACGTGTGCATCTTGAATTTCTTTAGAATATCTTCAGCATATTTTTATGGCAGATGAAGATCCCGTCTTTTGATTGATGAATCTCCATCCCTAAAAAATAGTTCATTTCTTCGAGATCGGACATTTCGAACTCCGTTTTCCTGTCGGCCTTGAACTTTTGTACTTCTCTGGGATTGCTGCCTGTAACTGATAAATCATCAACGTAAAGTGAGACAATTAGAAAATCTTCCGAGTCTACCTTCTTCACGTAGAGTGTAGGCTCGCTTGAACTCTTTCTAAATCCACTTTCGGTGAAGTAGTTGTCAATTCTGCTATACCATGCTCGCGGAGCTTGTTTGAGGCCGTATAGTGATTTCTTCAATTTGTAAAAATAATCTTCTTTCTCCCGGATGGCATAGCCTTCAGGTTGCTCGATGTAGAATTCTTCTTCAAGATAACCATTAAGAAATGCTTATTTGATGTCGAGTTGGAAGATTTTCCACCCCTTTTATGCTGAGAGTGCCAAAAGTATTAGGATGGTATCGTGTCTGGCGATGGGTGCAAATGTTTTGGAGTAATCGACTCCTGCTTCCTGTGAATATCCCTTGGCTACGAGTTTTGCTTTGTGTTTATTGATTGTGCCATCAGGATTCATCTTCGTTCTGTAGATCCACTTGACACTGATGACTTTCCTTTGGAAAGGTCGTTTGGTTAGCTCCCAAGTTTGGTTTTTCTCGATCATCTTCAGCTCCTCCTCTATGGCAACATTCCATTCTTCATATTGAGATGCTTCTTCATAGCAGTGAGGTTCAACCACATCTCTGTTGCAGTCGTATATCTCCGCCAATGATCGCATCTTCGTTGGTGGTGATTCAGACGAATTGGTTGAGCTTTCTCCGTCTGAGTCTGAGTTGGTCGGATCTGTTGGTTGAGATGGTTCTGGATCCGGTAGTGTGTGAGTTGTCACTGTTTGTCTTCTCTCTGACTTTCCTTCAACCCAGGCCCAGGTAGCATCTTCATCAACTTTTATGTCTCGATTCATGATGACCTTTTTTGTTTCAATGTTGTACACCTTGAAGCCTTTGGAATAATGTGGTGTTTGAAATGTACGGAATGGGAGTTTGATGATTGATATGTGAAAAGATGAAATTGGGTGATTGGTTTGTAAAGTAAAAAGAAGTTGTTGAGAGAAGCATTGGAAGCAAGCTGCTTCTTGTCTTTGTTTTTGGAATGGAGTTGTTTAGATTGATTGTTACACAATAGATGTAAGGCTTTATATAGCCTTTACAAACTTAACAAGACAAAATACATTTATTTTATCATCTTATCACAACTAATTTTATTTAATTTTGGTGGCTTGATGATGGAGATCTGTTGGTGGGTTGTTGGTGGATTGTGTTGGTGGCTTGTTGTCTATGAAGTGAGTCAAAGATCCATATTTTAACAGCGGCACATGATTTTCCTCCATCTCTTTAATGTCCTTCTACATATCTTTTGTGAGCTCGGTTCGTTGTATACTTCCTTCATGAAACAACTCCTACTTGCGATTGTGGAAACCCCTAAACTCACCAAGATTATCCTTGTCCGCAACACCAACAATCAACCATTTTCATCTACAACCTATGGGTATAGCCCTCAGAGCCACTTTAGAACTTACAACCCAACTTTTTAGTCTTTGTCATATGTCTACAATTCTTTGAATATAAACGTATATGAGACTCTCTTATCCCATTAGAGCATATCATATGAGACACTCTGTAGCCACTTTTTCACTTCACCGAGGTTACCTTTGTATGATCCCCAATTCAAGAAAACATCATAAACCCTATGATAATCTCATTTGCCGCATCACAAGCTGAATTCAAGCATATAGAAAAGAACTCCTCTCTGGAACCATGGAGTGTAATCCCTAACGCTAGCCACATCATCACCATTGACACTACCCTTTTCATCACCATCTACTAAACTTCTTAAAAATAGTATAGCAAAACCTATAAGTAAATAGTATAACAAAACCTATAAGTGTGTTTAACATATTCAAATTGTTCGTTCATACAATTCAAAAACTAAACCTATCAATCGTTGTAACATGTTCAACTCATGTATCTCAAAGAAACGAACATTTACCATATGTCTCATAACTATAATACGCTCAGACCTCAAATAATAAGTCGACATATCGTCACATGGGAAAAGAAAAGGTGCAGCTTCATAATTCATATTTATTTAATTGAAGATATTAAAAAATATTATGATTAAACCATAATAAATAATATAATTTATACAATTACGATTTCATTACTTAAAAATATAGTGGACGATTGAAGTATATAAAATAATTAAAATATTAATTTATTAAAATATAATTACTTACATAACACATTATTTACAATCTAACAACAAAAATAATTACTATTTTAAATACTTAAATACATATATTAAGTTCTTAATTATACTATTATGTAAAAATGTAAATATATAATATAATTTATACAATTACAATTTTATTACTTAAAATATAGTGGACGATTTAAGTATATAAAATAATTAAAAACTTAATTTATTAATATATAATTACTTACATAACCCATTATTTACAATCTAACAAAAAAATAATTACTATTTTAAATACTTAAATACATATTTGAAGTTCTTAATTATACTATTATGTGAAAATGTAAATATATAATTTATAAATTTGTAAAGAGTTTTATTCAAATTATATAATTATTAAAAAAGAAAATTTTTTTTTTAGTGAAGGTGCCAAAATAGTGCTTTCGTAACACTATGGTGGGTGCTCTAATAAAGCTGTTAGAATACATGTGGGCGCCCTATTAGGGCTCTCGAAACTATAGTATGGCCCAAATAGATCTCTCAGAACACAATATGAGCGCCATATTAGGGCTGTCAGAACTATGGTGGGCGCCCTAATAGGACTCTTAGAACACACGATGCGCACCCTATTATGGATCTCGTTACACTATGGGGGGCGCCCTATTACGCACTCGTTACACTATCGTGGGCGCCCTATTAGGGCTCTCGTTAGGCCATGGTGGGTGCCCTACTAGGATTCTTGGAAAAGAAAAACTCCTCAAGGCGGAATTTAGAGGAGGAGTATGAGTCAGTGGCAGTTGGGGGTGGTGATGGGTCGTTGATGGTTGGGTTGGCGGTGGGGTAGGCACAAACCGGTGGTGTGGTGGGCGATGGTGGTGGTGGAGGACGGCGACAACAATAGTGGGGTGTGTTGCTGGCGGCGAAGAGTAACTGCGACCAAGAGTTTTAGAGAGAATCGAAAACAAGATTGGTGGAATAATTTTTTATTGGAATGATAACTAAATGTCAAAGGCAGTCACGTAATTCTACACAATAAATTTAAAATTTAAATCGTTTGTATACGAATACTAGGGTGACGAATATTAATTCGGTAAATCTAATCCAAACACAACCTCATGTAATTTTATATTTCATATATATATAGTCCCTCAATATGAGGATTGTTGTCGTCCAATAAATTTAGAAAATCAGTGTTATGAGTTTAGGGCTTATCTGGGCAAATTAAATTTTGATTTTACCTCTCTTAAAATCTACTTAAAGTAGGTTTGTGACTGAACTAACCGGGGGGGGGGGGCAGGGGTCAAGCGAGTGAACTTTAGTCACATTTGAGAAAAAGAGTAAATACGACAAAAAGGAAAGAAAAAGGAAAATTTAAATTTTTTATTATTCAACAGGGCAGTCCAGATTTGTCAAATGTTGAGTGAGCAAACAAAATTAGATTTTGCTCAAATTTAGTCATATTTTTTCGTGGTTCCTAGCGCTACATTTTGACTGTTGGATCATTGATCTGAGGTCTGGTTCATCAATAATCTCTGCTTAAAGTTGGTGGACACAATCTGTTTTTGGTAAAATTCTTCCCTATTGATCTCTTGTTTGTTGGTGTGTTATGAAATTTTGTACCTTGGATGTGTATTGTTTTGCCCTTAATTTCTGCATAATAAGAGAAGGCAATGATGAGTTCCTCACAAGTCCCGCGGGTTTTACTCTTCACATAAAAGAGGTTTTTCACATATAAATCGTGTGTCTCATTGTTGTTTTTTGATTGAGTGTCTTGGAACAGATCCTTGTGGGTAGTTTGATAAACTACCAATGACCTATTAGTTGGTATAAGAGCATTGGTTGAAGTTGGACATCGATATGGATTGCATTAGTAGTAGTGACAGCTCAATGGTAAAATTGACATCAACCAACTACTCCAATGGGGACCAATGATGGAGGATTTGTTGCATTATAGAAATTTGTATGATCTGATTGGCTCAGCTACAACTACAATGACATGATGGAAGCGAAAGAATGAGAAAAGTTGAAGTGAAAACTCTCAGGACGGTTAGACAATGGGTTATTCTCAGCATTTTGAACCATGTGTCTCAAAATTTTGATCCATTTGATTTGTGGAAGAAATTGATAGGTCTTTATAAAAGAAAGACGACACACAACAAAGCTTCATTGATCAAGAAGCTTGTTAATATGAAGTTGAAGGTGGAAAGTCAGTATCTCAACATTTAAATGACTTTCTCGATATCACTACCAAAATTACTACGATGAAAATTGTTCTTGATGATGAATTGCAGGTTTTGTTCTTGAACTCTTTACCAGATAGTTGCGAGACCTCCATGGTGATCATTAATAACTCTGCTCTAGATGGTGTAATTTTTTATCTTTTGCATATGATCAAAGTAAGCATGTTCAATGAAGAAATCCGAAGAAAAACATATGGAAGCTTATAACTCACATGCTCTTGTCATGGAGAATCAAGAAAGAAGCAAGAGTATGAGTCTGAAAGGTCATGGTAGCTCAAAAATAAGTTCCAAGTTTAGAGATAAGAAGAAAAATACTAGGACTTGTCAGTACTATAATCAACCATGTCATATTCAAAAGTTTTGCCGCATTTAGAAGAATGAGCAAGGTAAAAGACGATATTCTCAAAAGGATGATGATAAAAATACTGCAGCAATCACCTCTAAAAGTGATGATGGAGTCACTTTGATTTGTGCAACTAGTGAGTGTCATCTGTAGGAAATCATTTTAGATGCATACAAACAATCATAGCTAAAACAACAAAAGCATCTAATATCATAGACCGACTTGTTTGCATGTAAATAAATAACAAGGTTTATCACGATTTACCTCTTGAAGCGTGATTACTAGCTCGACCACTAGTACTTGTCGAAGCCTTAGATCGAATACGAAAGCTTCACATAGAGCTTCTCTACTCATTCCATACTAGCTGGGTTCCGGATTTCCTTTGTCAACACCTGCTAGAATGCTTAATCGAAGAACAAAGTTGAGAGGGTTTTGGTGGCTAGGGTTTTCTATCATAAGGAGTCTCAAGGCATCGAAATAACCTTATACAACTAACAATATTTATAGAGTTTCTCATAAACCCTAACCCTATTGGGCCACCAACACACTAACCCTAATCCGTCTTGAATTAGGACATTGATATGGTCCATACTATAAGCGTGTGACCTTGTAGGATCACGTCCGAGTAGCCGTGGCCCAAACCAGTAATTAACCGTGGTTTCTAGAAAGACATGTTAACTCATAACCTGCCTCAATTAATTTTGATTAATCAGGTCCAACACTTTACTAGTTCCTATGCCGACTTGGGCCGAATGACATAAATCCTTTAGTCTCCCACTTGGCCTCGGATCAAGTTGGCACCGTGTCTCCTAGTCGAACGTTTTGAGAACGTGATAACTTGAAGTAGTTACTCACTTATAGCTCAAAAACTATTTCCCGATACCAAGATTCTTGAATTATTTAAAATAACAAATGACTGTAAAACAATCCATTTGAGCACGACCATGCATTTATCTAGTTCTCACTCTACAAGGGGCCCATGTCTGCTTACTAGTAGGAGAGACATCTCCAGTCTTGTATCGATCATGCTCCCACTTAATTTATGACTACCCCAAAACGTGCATTTATAACTCCCTTTATTCAAGTGAGAATTTAATAGAATCATGAGATCATATTATACCTATGACACCTCGACTTCAGTTCAAATTTTGGTTTGAGTTTGGGGTTGAATCAGCCGGGTTTGTGCCTGATAAGAGGACCATCATGGGCGTGACAAGTATTCTGTCACGGGCGTGGTTGCCAAACAGGCCACGGTCGTGGCTATTTGTGAGACCATGGGCATGATGAACCGTCAGTCACGGGCATGCTACTAAGTCAGGCGTGGGCGTGGTGAGCCTATTATATGTCAGAATCGTTACCAATAGCTAAGAAACACACAGAAACAAAGAAAACCCTCTTCCGGCAATTTTTCTCCCAAGGATGAAGGAGAAAAATCATAGGAGGGAGTCTGGGCTGGCCGATGCAAGGATAGGGGATTAGAGAGACTAGTAGATACGTGAGAAGGTAATAAGTCTTCTTCCTTCTCTTTATCCTTTTGATTGAAGCTCATTTAAGAAAACCTAACAGTCAGGGTTTCGTGAGATTCAATCCTCGATTGATCTCCATCGGTCCATCAAGACAGAAGAATCAAGCTTCGGGAAGAAAGCATCGAATCAGACTCTACTAGGAAGCTTATCAAAAGTGGGCTTTAGAATTACTTTTCTGCTCTAAGCGTAGAACTATAATTAGATTGTTACGAATCCATTGTTTGGATTCTCAAGACTATACAATAGTGTGTTATCTACTATACATGTGTTGTGTTATGGAGCCGGGCTTTCAAGGTTGTACAATAACGTGTGATCTACTATACATATGTTGTGATTTAGAGCCGAGCACTCAGGCTGTGCAGTAACGTGTGATCTACTGTACAAACAGTTGTTAATTTTCGAGCATAAGCTCATGACGCTTGAACTGTGGTGCACAGTTCATATTTAGGACATGATTCAGGTTTAGCTGGATAGTTCCCGATTATGCTTTGGTCACCCACCCATGGATTGTGCAATCTCCCATTTTACAGGATACGATGAGTATGCATTCAGTTGCTGCTCTCACCGTATCTAGGGTGATTTCATGGTCTTATCCACCATGAGGTCGTCCGCTCACAGTTAGGTTGATTCCTACTGGACCACATGGTCGCTTTATTAGAGTAGTGACTAGGATGACTTTCTTGTTCTATCCTCAATTCAATATCAGTTTAGTGATTGACAGACTTCTCAGTTCTACGCAAGTCTAGATAGCCACTTAGTGCTTATCAATAACCCCGTTATACATTGTTTTCCTTGGTGTATCTATGTGTTCAGTCACAGGTACTAGAGCTGACGGTGGAGGGAGAGGTGGTCGGGGTTTTGATATCAGATGATATTGTTTTTATGTATTTTCATACTAGAGTTGGATCTCCATTTGACTTGTTGTGTTTTGGGATCCAGGATCCTAGTTGGTCAGTTATTTAAAGTATTTTCAGTTCAACTTTTAATGCTTGGTTACTAGATTAGAGTGGTGTTATGGTTCAGGTTGAGACCCGAGCATGACTGTCCGATTGAGCTAGTGGTTCGACCGAAACTACTAGGGTGGGTTTCGCAATACTCATGTCAGAGAAATCCACTAGAAGTGTAAAAGTTTCCGAAAGTCGTTGGTTATTTTCCAAAGCCGGTCACGTCCACTATGCAACCCTTATGCATATCCATGTAAATGGAAAGACACAACACTGTCTCCATAGTCCGTGAAACTCACGACTATCACAACCATCCTACAAACTAATCGATGGAATTTAAAATTAAAAGGAAAACCGAATATCGAAAGGAATTGAAAATATTACCATTAATCCTAAAAGTTGAATAAATTTTATTGTCGACACAAATAAAATAATAAAGGAGTTTGATATATAGGGTTTGCTTGGAATAACATATATTTTATTCGTAATTAAATATCACCTTAATTAAAATTAGGTAATTAGAGTCTTTAATTTCGATTTACATATTGTAGTGAATGAATGAATGCTTCTAAACACTTATTTAGCAATGTATAATGTTGTCCTTCTGCCACCTCAGCCTATGACCTTCTCTCTTTATGTTCCACACTTTCTTTCAACTTTTTTCCGCCAAAAAACACAGTATCTATTTATCATTTATGCCCATAAAAAACTCCTATTTTGGTGGAATTAATACTCTGAATGTCCTCACTTTTTTCATCTATAATTTTTAAATGAATACACTGCATACTTTAATACTCTTTACGGGTTTCTTAATAAAATTTTATGTATAATTATATTAAGGTGCACGTTCTGGTGCATCTTCACGAGACACTTACATAATATAGTGCAAGGTAATGATTAAACATCTTGAGTTTAAAGTACCTAATATATTTGTTTGTGTAATGTTTAGTTCCTTTTATTTTGAAATGTATCAAAATATCTTGAGTTTAATGGGTTGAAGTTAACTGTCCATTTTTTTATAATTTTCTGATCAAATGACATTATTAAAGTATTTCTAACTAGATCTACATTCCAAATAGCCGATATCATCTCTTATTTTTAGAAGAAAAATGTAATCATTCAAATTGACTCTGGTCTTCCTATTTTTCGGCAAAAACTCATCTACGCCTATAAAACGAACATAAGTAAACCTTCCCAAACTTTTCTATGATGGAAATCCTTATATCCGCGACTATCTACTCATGCGACTATGTACTAACCCCTAGAATCCAATCTTCTCCTCCTTCCCCATATTGTTTAAATTCCCAGATGTATCCAACGAAATTATCCAATACATACCAAAGCCCTCTTTGGTGTCAATCTTCATTATATTCTCCGGCCGCCACTCCAGGCTTCTCTCAAAATTCACCATCGTGGAATCGTTAGATCACTGGATGTTCACGACCATATGATAAAGTTCGGAATCTAGCTAGCAGGTCATAATGCAACATCACCAAATTAAAGATCCCAACTTCGTGTCATTCATCGTTGTAAAAAAATTTCCCCACATTTCACTGGAAGTGACGAATCCACGGAAACACCACAGCTCTGCTGCAACTTGATTTCATATTCTATTTCCAGATCGTATTTAAGTATCCATTTTAATTGATATAGCAATCCCTGTCACACGTGATGTAGGGAACCACTTCTGACTGTGTCTACCCATAAGTGAGCCAATGTGCCTAATGACCAACCCTGAATGTCCATTGATCTTTGTCGTACTAACGAAAAGTAATAAGGTAGCTTCTCCAAACATGTTGGCTGGGAATCCAGGCCACCAATAATTGAAAACATGATCTATATATGTGACTCCTGCTAGCCTCTACAAAATAGTAAACAAACCTTATGACATCCAACCAATTTCGAAACCATGACATAATGTGAAAATTTCCATTACTTTACAACCTCTGAAGGATGTATTTGAGGCACCCCTAAAACCCAGCAATGTACGTAGAATTTGGGAAAGTCTCAAATGATCATTAAGCTACTTTACATCCAAGGGCCAAGGCCAAGCTTCCGGGGATCCGCTTTCGGTCAGGATCACTCTCTCTGTAATCCAGCCTGTCAAACTGTTAGGACACAATATGCACTCCTAGCTCTTGGTAAACTTCCTGTGTAGAAGATAAAAGATTCCAAATTGATGTGTGAATTGAAGTGGCATTGCACAACAAGAGACTGCATGATAAAAATCGGGTGTGGTTATTATCAGAGGGTAAGTGATGACAAGATCGTGGTCAAAAGAGGAGAATATAATCCATGGATGAATAAGCCACGTCTCTTAATTTTTTAGGCATGGGAATCATGAAGGATACCTGCTAGGGAAGAAGAAATCACCACTGACTGCAGGACAAGGAGCCCGCTGAAGCATGAATTGGCGTTTGTTTCCTAATGTCGAAACTAGAGGCAAGATACGCCAAAACAAATTCGGAAATGAACGATGTGCAGTGGAGGACAATGTTGACGCAATGAACGTCGCGGAGTTTGGACCTACTGAACGTCGTAGTGCAGCCTTTCTTCCTTTCTCTTCTCTAGTTCTATGAGAAGCAAAGAAAAAACTCTAGAAATCAAGTGTAAGAATCTTTTCTCATCTTTTTTATTCTGTGCGTACTACTATGATAAAAATGAGGATTGTTGTAGGTCACTGATATTAGTTGTTTAGATGGGACTCCTATGAATCTTATCAGTTATACATGGATCAGAACTTTACTGATTGATTTGAATCGGATTTGTAATAATATTTTATGGATTAAATTCACTGATCAACTTGGAAAAATATATAAAGCTAAAGACCAAAACGTATACGTAAATTAGTACATGAAGTAAATAGAAATTAAAATGTCTAATCATTGCCTCGCAGTATACCACATAAGTGTTTAAAGTTGATATTGATTTAACAATTATCAAATTTAAATTATGCTTTTTAAGTTTCAAAAACTTTTATCTCTGTTTCATTATTTAAAATTATTAATATTTTAACTCTTTTAGTTTTTCATTAATATAATAAAATATAATAACAATAGTTAAATCGAGAATGATGTCTTTTTTTTACAAGAGAATGATGTCGAATATCAAAATTAGAGAAATATTTATATAATATTTTTAATTTTCATTAGTATAATAAAATAAAGGCAAATATTTTGGTGAAAATATAAACGCTAAAAATATGCATTCCGATGAAACATGCATTCTGATGAAAACAAAATATAGGTTTTATTGAACAAAATCATCAAAGGAATATTTTATTGAGACTTGAGAGGGGGTAAAAGCTTGGAAAGAATTTATGATCTATTCACAATTGAATCTCTTACTTTAAGAGAAGTGGTGTATTAGGATAAGGTTATTCAATGGAGGTGATGTTGAATTTGTACAATTTCAAATCCAACATCCAATTTTACTTTACTCTAAGGATGAGAAATTATTCAAAAAATCAGAGATATTTAAATAAGTTTTCAAACTTTTATTATATTAAGCGATAACTTAAAAAGTAAACCCACATTAAAATTAAATTTGTACTACAATTTCTACCATCCACCTTCATGTTGCATAATTTTATTTTTTTATTGGTGATAATTCTTAGTTGTTTTTTATGTTTGAGTCCTCTTTAATCTGACTTTTCCTTTTCTACCTCATTTTTTTCACCTTTAATTTTTTATTAAGTATAAATTAAATTGATGTACTATTTTGATTTTTTATTTATGAAAAAATTTAATCTAAAAAAATATATATACCTGTATAAATACTATATGATGGAATATTATTGATTGACTTTTTTTAATAAAAAATAATATTAAATTAACACTCATATATTTCAAAGAATGCAACTAAACGAAGTTGAAAGAAAACAAGCCAACACATTTTGGGTGATTCCGATGAGAATTGATCGCTCATCTCAAGCAAGCTAATGAACCTGCTGCAATCGAATTCCGTTCTGTTAATTCTAGGGTTTGCTCTAGGATTTCCCAGGAGCTGCCATGGAGGAAAGTCGTCCACTTGTTAAATGGTATACAAAGAAGGCGGTGCTCCGGCGGTGTTCTAGTCTCCCAAATGTTCCTGCTGGAGTCTTTCCAGCTACCACCAGCCTCAACCAGACAGCTCCACTGCCACTCCTACCAGAGGCCGTTTCCAATGGGTGATGCTTCGAGGTCGAAGAAAGTATCAGGAAGACAAAATCCTCTGCGCTCATGATCTTCACATTCCTTTACTTGGTATTTTTCGATTCCGTACGAATTTTGAATTCATGTTGCAAAATTAGAGTCTGACTTGTGTTTTACCCTAAGAGGATAAAAGATTTGGAGCCGATTGAGCAGTTATGTTTGCCTCGATGCTTCTCTTAGATGATAGTTGTTGCGTTGTTTCAGGTAAAATAGGGCTAAGGAAGTCAGGTTGGACATGGTCGCGGTGTTTGATGGTCATAATGGTGCTGAGGCAAGTGAGATGGCTTCGAAGCTCCTGTTGGAATATTTTGCGCCTGCATACTTACTTCCTTTTGGATGCAACCTATTCTTTAGCTTTCAAGAAATCCACCGGAAGAATGAGGTACGAGGGACCTAAGGATGTCACGTTTCAATTGCTAAGTTCAGTTGAAGAACTTGGTCAACCTGATTACAAAATTGAGAGGTGCTCTTCACTTTGCATATTCTATTTGTTTTTATCAATGAGATTGACTGGCGTGAGTTCATATAGCATGTTTTCTTTTGGGAGCGATAAGCGGAAATTAAAAAAGGGAGTTAATGGATTTAAATTAAATAAATTTGAATTATGTAATTGTATTATTGAATATATTTAGGGGTTAACTCGGCATTATGTTTTATTTAAAAAATAATCAATATTATTACGGTATGTAGCACTTGTATCGAGTACATATTTTTATCGGACTATTTTTCTAAAATAAAATAGCAATAGTTGATCGAGAATGATCTCCTTTTTTATAAGAGAATGATGTCGAATTTCAAGAGTAAAACAATATTTATAGATTGTTATTTATGAGTTGGATAAAGAGTTTTTCTAAACGACTGTTGTTCTTCAATTTGAATAATTGAAAAACTTATTCAGTTGGTTTATTTAAATGGTCACTAGTAAAGTAAGAAACTAAAATTTTCAATCGGTCGGGTCGAAAAATTGTCAATAATTTTTGTTGTTGTAGTTAAAGGGCCATTTTACAACCATTAAAAGGATTGAATTAGAATTATGGGCTGATTCATCGAAATATGTAGAAGCCTTTTATGACTTATTATATCACACAAACAATACCGCTAATTTAGTTTGGCCAATTTAATTCGGCCAACCGGACAAATAAAACATTAAATAGTTTTTTGACCCGTTGGCGGAATGAAATAAATATTTTGGATCATATCATATGAAATTTGTTGAATTTTGAACAGATCAAGATAATTGGATTCCAAACTTTGTATTAACGGATTTAAATAACCTTCAATTTATTTAATGCTCACCTCAAAAGATAACTAAAAAGAAAATTGCATGTAGACACCCACAAAAGTCAATTAAAAAGAAATAAACAAAATTTGAAGCATAGTTCATATAATATGATTTTTTTTCACGATTCTTTTAACGTGCCATAAAAGTTATATTTTTCATCATGCTTAACTATTCATCAAAAAATGTGTTTTATACAAAGAACAAAAAGTGTTAATTGCATATTTTTATTTGCACAATTAATCATTTTAAATAATCACGAGCATTATAAATGGGAGGTTAAACTTCATTAGATGAATTTTAAACACATTAAATTAGCATTAACGATAAACATCCTTCTATTAGTACTCGAGAGGAAAAAAAATTCAACGACTGCTCCGAACTTTTCGAAGGTCACGATGACATACGTCTCGATGGGTGCCGCAACCCTACCAGAGACCAAGCCACCGGATCCGGGTGCTCGACAACAGGAGATCCCTCTGGTGATGACCCAACCCGCTCCGCCTTACCACATCGATTCGTGAAAACGCCAGAGACCTGTGGCGGTGGCCATGCTCTCTTTACCGGACAGTGATTCTACGCGCCGGCTTCTTAAGCCACCGGATCTCAGCTCCGTGTCGGCGACTATGACAATCAGCTTCCTTTGAACACTGGTTAGTCCAAGTTGAACACGAGCACTAAAAGTCCTCTTCCCCAACTCCGATTGCCGCTACGGCTTCGTCCGAGCCCCAAACGCACCGCTCCTTCCAGGACGTGACACAGGGCCACTTATGGCTTCTGCCAATGAATGAGATTGAGATTCTGATGCCCGTTCCAATATATGCTATAATTAAAGGTGATTCGGACCCGGACTACCCACCCGTTGAATTCACAGCGGAGGAGTTGCAGGAGTTTTGTCGACCATGGAGTAGGGCACGATCATGAAGGTCCTTGAAAGTTCCTTTGCCTATGGCTCACTTAAGAGACATCTCGAGTTTCTTTGGGCTCGTCATGGTCCCATTTAGGTCACCGACATCAGTAATGATGTTTTTATGGTTAGATTTTCATCGGAGGAAGACTACAGGATAGCTACGCTAATGGGAACCTAGCAAATCTATGAATATTACATCACAGTTCAGCAATGGACACCAGACTTTGATGTTGGTAGCTTAGTCCAAAAACACTCTGAGCTGGATCCCATTTCAAGATGTGTCGCTACAATTCTTCAACAAGGAAGCATTAACTCGCATTGGTAACAAGGTTGGACGCGCTATTAGGGTGTGGACCTTGCCACGCAAGCTGGTGCCTGAGGAGAATTTGCAAGGGTTTGTGTTGAAGTTTATTGTCGAAGAAGCTTTTAGGGAAGTATAGTTTTGTAAGGAAAAGAGAAGAAAATTGGTTGGCCTTGAAAACATGTGTTTCACGTGTGGTTTTTATGGTCACAAGCAGGATGCATGTCCCACGACTACTATAGTGCCGGCAGCTGCAGCCAACGATACCCTGGCCCATCCGCTAGTGATTCCAATCCTGGAGAAAACTGCTTACAGTTCATGGATGGTGATTCATACCAGGAATTGGTGATTCCTGCCCCTCCGGATTCGCCGAGCTCCCTGAAATCCCAGCCAAAGAAGAAGGCTCCATGGAAGGTTAAAGCTAAGGATCCCCTTAAAGAACTGGCACAAGTGTTGGATGAGACATGGATGAAGCAGTTTCCGGATGGCGTCGCAATGAAGAAGGGATAAGGAGTTAACCAGAAGGAGGAAATTCAGTTACATGATGTTTGAGTTGATTTTTTGGGTGCTACTATTCACCTCCCTCGCCATGGAATCAAGGTGGAAGCAATCCAGTAACCTCTCTCCTTTGAAGTAGCTCTGTCCACCTCCTTGGCAAAGACTCAAACCAACACGAAAGTAGGCCACGACGTTAAAGGTACCCCTTGACCTCTCTCTACCTAGCAGATGAAGGTTGACATCCCTAATGTTGGAGCAACAACGGAAGGATCAGGGAAGAGGATGGACGAGGAGAAGAAGCTCTCAGATGGGACCGTGCCCTTACTAGGGTCCTCAAAGCAATAACTAGGGGAGTCCCCTCTCTCTTCTTTTTTCTCAATGATGAGTGTTTTTTTCCAGGAACTATAGGAGAACTAGCCCTGATAGATTCCTCCCTGTTTTCAAAGCTTTTATGTGTGATCATTGTCCTAATGTTGTGTTTTTGTTGAACCTCGCATTAGTGGGGTTCAAGCGCATATGGTTACTAATAAGCTGGGTTTTAGTTCTTGTTTTGTAGTGGCTTTTCAGGTGGTATCTGGGTGCTCTGGTGGGAACCGAATATTAAGGTACATATCATTCATCACTCGAAGCAAGTTTTCCACATTTAGATTCAGGCTGCACAAGGTGATGAATGCATGCGGCGGCATTTTACGACGCCCCAAATCCAGCTAGTCGGGACGTTCTGTGGGATGAGATTTGTCTTCTGGCACACGGCATGCAACTCCCATGGTTCCTTGCTGGAGAATTCAATGCTATCCTACATCCTTTAAAGAAATGATGAGGTGCGCCCTTTGACTGAAGACACACATTTTTCTTTGCTCGGTGTGTTTGAGATTGCACCCTGGGAGATTTGTGGTTTATAGGGCCAAAGTTTACTTGGTTTTGGGGTTTCTTCGAGAGCAGTTTGATAGGGTGCTGGTCAATGATATGTGGCTCTCCACATTCCCCGATGATATGGTTCACCACCGCCAGTGCCTCTAGTCAGATCACCACCCTATTCATTTTGTGTCCTATGTTGTTTCTGCTCTGTCCAAACTTTGGCGTCCCTTTCGTTTTCTTGCGCCTTGATTGGGCCATGAGGATTTTCCACGTCTTCTCACCTCCTCATGGGTAGGCCAAGGTGGTTTCTGTTCAGCCTTGCAAGGTTTTTGAGAATCTGTCAAAAAGTGGAATAAGGAGGTATTTGGAAACATTTTTCGACGTTAGCATGATCTTTCTAAGAAATTGTGAACTCTTGAGATGGAAATCATGGATTGTGCCCTGAATGATCCAAGGAGATAGTAGGAAAACGGGTAAGGGAGGATTTGGATCATACTCTCTGGGAGGAAGACCTCCCATGGCAACATAGATCTCGCATCCAGTCCATCATGGAGGGTGACAGGAATACAAAGTTCTTCCACACTTCTACCCATGCGACGCTGGAACCATAACCGCATCACATGCCTTAAAGATGAGGATGGATAGTGGATTGTTGATAAGACTCAACTTAAGTGGATGCACCGAGACTTCTTTCTAAGACTCTATACGTCGACAGGAGGTAACCTTCCCTCCCATCTCGCTTTCTAGTAATCAATGATTTTTTACATATTGGGAGATGACCCTTGGTGGAGGAGATTCTCCTTGCAGTTAAGAGCATGGGTGGTCTCAAGGCACTAGGGAAGGACGTATTCCAACCAGTCTTCTACTAGAAATGTCGGGATACAGTTGGACTGAGCGTGGCGGAGTTTGTTGCTGCTTGTTTCAAGATACCTAAGATGGTGGGAATTGTGAATGCCATGATTCTTATGTTAATTCCCAAGGTGACACATCCAGAACTCCTTTCCCAACTCTGGCCAATCAGCCTCTGGAATGTCTCATACAAAGTGATCACGAAATGCTTGGCAAACATTGTTAAGACATTCATGCCGAGTCTTGTCCATGCTAATCAAACAAGCTTTGTCCCTAAGCGCAACATCAAAGATAATATTATCATCCTTCAGAAAGTTGTACACACTATTAAATGGAGGAAAGGGAAGAAAGGCTTGATGATTTTGAAGACTGACCTTGCTAAAACCTATGACTGGATCCACTGGGGGTTCATCAAGGATACCCTTGAGTCGACCTGGTTACCTGAGGATTTCACTGAGTTGGTCATGAGCTGCATCTCAACCCCTACTTTCCATGGTAAGATGATTGGGAATCCATTAATGGGATTCGATGTCGTGATTGTATTCATGATGATGAGCGAGGGATCTCAGGCTCTACTGTAGCATGCGATCTACTGTACATGCATATATTGTAGTTCGATCATAAGCTCCTAATAGTTGAACTCTGGCATGTGATCTAGAGTTCCTGACATACCTGTATAGGACAGGCCTACTAGGCTGGTTCATGACTTGTGCGTCGGTCACACACCCCCAAATTGCGTAATCCCTCGGGAATTCATGCATTAGGCAGGACGTGTTGAGTGTGCCTACAGATGCTTCTCACACACATATTTAGGGTGGTTTGATGGTCTGATCCACCATGAGGTCGTCCACATAGTAAGGGGTGGCTGATGCTAGGTAGATGCCTATAGGAACACATAGTCACATTACTAGATGCAGTGATTAGATATATTTCTATGGTCTATTCTCAGTATGATCCCTGTACAGTCTTAGTATAGTCTTAGTACAGTATCAGTACAGTCGTGCAGTATGAATACAGACTCAGTATAGCCTCAGTTCAACATGAGTTTAGATAGCCACTCACTGCTTATTGCTGACCCCATTATATGTTTGTTTTCCTATTGTATCTGTGTATTTCAGTCACAGGTACTGGAGCTAATGGTAGGGAAAGAGCTGGTCAGAGTTTTGATACCAGATGATATATGTTTTGATGTGTTTTCAAAACTAGAGTTGAATCTCCACTTGTCTTGTTTTAGCTTGTATTTAAGGATTTAGGATCCTTGTCTATTAGTATTAAAAGGTTTAATAAATGGTTTCAGTTTCAGTATTTAATGCTTGATTTATGCATTATTAGTAGTAGTGGGTTGAGTTTGGTTCAGGTTGGAACCCGAGTATAATTCCTTGGTTGAACTTGTGGTTCGATCAGGTCATTTAGGTTCGGGTTTCACAAATGGTATTAGAGCTCGGTTGTCTTCTACCGCTACCGGTGTACTACCTCCTCCTCAGAGGCGTCGCAAACCTCAGGAGGGGAGAAGGTTCCACACTTGTAACGATACTGGACTTCCATGGGGGTAGTAGATGAGTGTCCCTTAGGATAGGATTCCGGATTTGCTAGATTAGTTCCCGATATGCACTGGTCACCCACCCATGGATTGTGCAATCCCTCAGGTTGTTTCTACGGCTACGGAGGACGTGTCGAGTATGCCTACAAATTTTGCTCACACGATATCTATGGTCTACCAGGTGGTTTCATGGTCTGATCCACCATGAGGTTATCAACTATAGCTACGGGTGACTGATGATAGGATGATGCCTACGGGATCACAATGTCAGTTAATTAGAGTAGTAACTAGGATGACTTTCTTGTTCTATCCTCAACTTATGTTTCTATAAACTTTTAGTATAGTCTCAAATCTACGCCAGTCGAGTTAGCCACTCAGTGCTTATCACTGACCCTATTAGATATTGTTTTCCCTGGTTTTTCTATGTGTTCAGTCACACGTACTGGAGCTGATGGTGGGTAGAGAGCTAGCCGGAGTTTTGATTTATGGGATATCATTTTAATGTATTTTCATACTGGAGTTATATCTCCTTTTGTCTTGTTCTGTTTTGGGATATGAGATCCTAGTTGGTCAGTTATTTTAGTAATTTTAGTTTAGCTTTTAATGCTTGTTTTACCGCTTTTAAGTAGTTATGTTTTGAGAATGGTTCAGGTTGAAACCTGAGTGGAACTCTTGGTTGAACCAACAGTTCGATCGGGACTCAAAGGGTGGAGTTTCACATCGTATTTAAGGCTTCATGATCTTTGTCAGTTAGTATTAAAAGGTTTAGTAAATGGTTTCATATTCAGTATTTAATACTTGATTTATGCATTTGTTAGTAGTCGTAGGTTGGGTTTGGTTCAGGTTGGAACCTGAGTAGAATTTCTTGGTTGAACCAATGGTTCGATCGGGTGTTCCAAGGTCTAGTGTCACACAACACATCTTTGGGATCTAGTCTATCTATGCATATCTTATCCTATTCTGAATAGAGAATCACATATTAATGTTCATTCCTTAGAACTTAAAGCTCAACGTTCAATTCAACTTATGTACAATAAATCATACGCTACTGAATACACCTTAGAGCCCTCGCTCCACAACATCACTCATCACTAGGGATATCACACATGAATGTCCTCTACATCTAGCTATAGTTCTACAATGGACTAAATTTGAATTGAACATAAACCCCCACCTCTAATCGCCTTTCTGAAGAGTTGTAACGAAGCTACCATCCAGATTTCAAGCCCTTTTCTCCTGGTAGGCTTGAAGAGATCAATCAAAGGATTGCATCTAAAAAACCCCATACACTCTGGATTTCTATGTAAATTTCTAACTCAAGGATTGAGAGAGAAGAGGAAAATTGATCACCTTCCAGTGGAAACTCCCTACCTCTCTAATACTCTAGCAATGATTGGAGATCAATCAGATCCACCTTCCTCCCTTAATCTCTTTCTTCCAAGATGAGAAAATCGCCATTCGTATTGAGAGAAGATAAGTTATTTAGGTTTCTCTAATCCTGATCCTCGGGTCATAGAGTGGCTTTTATAAATAGTCCATCACGCCCGTGAAGAGCTTACTGACCCGCCCGTGATGCACCTGACATCACGCTCGTGGTCCACTAATGGTTACGGCTGTGATGTGCTGGTAACCACCCCCATGACGTACTCCTGACCATGATCGTGACTGCCCTATAACCGCAGCCTTGACAGACTCACAGTCATGCTCGTGATTGTCCAACTGCCAACCCGAAATCGGGGTATCACATGTTTTAAAGAACAAGAAAGATGTTGAGAAGATAGTGAAAAGAAAGCCATATTCGTAGTGAAGGGATGCAACCAAAAGAAATGCATTAATTTTGAGATTTTCTCTCTAGTAATCAAAATATCATCTATTAGAATAATGTTGTGTTTAACTGCAAGTCTTGATTTTGAGTTTGAGAAACATGATGTAAAAACAGTGTTTTTGCCCAAAGACATGCATGGCAAGACTACATGGAGTGGCTGGAAGTTTTAAAATAAGGGAATGTTGAACTTGTCTATAAGCTAAAGAAAAGTCTTTTTAGGCTAAAGCAGGCACCAAGACAATGGTACATGAAGTTTAATTCATTTATGAAAAACAGTGGATATAAACAAACTATATAAGATCCTTATGTGTATTTCATAAAGTTTACCGAAGGTATCTTCATCATCCTTCTCTTATATGTAGATGATATGTTGATAGTTGGATAAGACGCAATTTAACATGAAATACTTAAGTCCTATAAAGCAAATCTTAGGCATGAAGATTTCTCATGACAGCAAATCTCAGAAGTTATGGTTATCCCAAGAGAAACACATTAGACAAGTTCTTCACAAGTTCAATATGAAGAATGCTTAATCTGTAAGTAAACCATTAGCTACTCATTTCAAGCAAAGTGAGAAAGCTTGTCCCGCTATAGAGAATGAGAAAGAAGCAATGTCGTCCATACCTAATTCCTCTACATTTGGTTCTTTAATGTATGTTATGGTTCGTACTCGTCTTAATACTGCGCATGCAGTTGGTTTAGCGAGCAAGTTCTTATCTAATCAAAGTAAGGCTCACTGAAAACGGGTGAAGTGGATCTTTGTATACTTGTGAGGTACCTCCCAGCCGTGCTTATGTTATAGAGGTGGAAAACCTATGCAACCATAACAGGTGATCTTGATTGTGGAAAGTCTACCTCATGTTATGTGTTTACATTTTCGGAGGGAGTCATTTCATAGCAATCTAAACTACAGAAATGTGTAGCATATCAACTATTGAGGCAGAGTATATTGCAACTATGGAAGCAGGAAAAGAGATATTATGGTTGAAGAGATTCCTTCCAGATTTGGATTTGAAGAAAAGTGAGTATGTAGTATTTTGTGATAGTCAGAGTGCTATGGATTTGAGCTAGAATCTATCTACCATTCCTGCGCCAAGCATATTGATGTGAGATCTTATTGGTTGTGAGATGTGATTGAAGAGAACATGATGAAACTGAAGAAGGTTCACACCAACAAGAATTGTGCAGATGTGCTAATAGAGGTTGTCCACGGAATCAAGGTTGAGTTGTACAACAAGCTTGTCGGGATGAGATTCAAGTAATTTTCGAAGTGATTGTCGTCATTGTGGGCTGGAGGGGGAGATTGTTATGTGTCTAGCCCTTATTTGGCCTAAATTAAGTCTTGGTTTTACCTCTCTAGAAGCCCACTTAGAGTAGGATTGTTAGATATACTAAGGGGTCAAGAGAGAGAGAGCTTTCATTAGTCACATTTGAGAGGAAAAAAAAGAAAGAAAAAAAGAAGGGAGAAGAAACGTGCAAATTTTTCATCACTCAGCAGGGCAGTTCTTATTCGTCTGACTTTTCACTCAGCATAGAAATCCGGATTTTGGTCATTTTTGGTCAGCTTATTTTTTGTATGTCGGTTTATATTCTGTTCATTGAGGTTTGGGTCCATTGAGGTTTGGTTCATCGGTAATCACTGCTGGAAGTTGGTGGACACAATTTGTTTTTTTTTTGGTGAAATTCTTCTCTAGTGCTCTCTTATGTATGGAAGTGTTGGTGGGTTGTGAACCTCTGTACCTTTGATGTGTGTTCCTTTGCCCTTAATCTCTGCATAATCAGAGAAGAAAATGATCGGTTCCTCACAAGTCCTATGGTTTTTACTCTTCATACCGAAGAGGTGTTCTACGTATAAAACGCGTCGCTTGCATTTGTTTTGTGCATTTTGATCGTATATTTGTTGTCCCATTGTTGTTTGTTTGGTTGTCTTGAAACATATCTTTGTAGATAGTTGATACACTATCGAAGACCTATCAATTACAACATACTAGAAGAAAAGTGAATGAATAAGTATGCTTAGTATATTCCACATTTGTCAATGATACTCATACTCCATAGGTCCAAAATTTGGCTCCGGTAGATTTGATATTCCAAGGTTGAAATTAATGATTCTACAAGCAAAACTTAGGGTACTAATATTGATGGATGTAGTTAACATTTTACACTCTCGTAATTTCTAAAGACAATACCAAAAATATAATATAAACATCGGTGAGGCAATCATAACAAGGAAGAATTTGCAAAGTCAAATGCTGCTTCGTGTGTTACTTTTTTGCTGAACACAATAACAACAACATATATAAAAGGACTTAGTTTTCCATGCATCCGATTTTACATCAAATTTTCAACTCCCACCGGGATAGTCGCAAGTATTGTAGCCTGCAACATAACCAAGAAAAACAACACTGTAATTTTGTAGTCAGATTATTATCTTATATATTTGAATTCGACATAGCTATATGCGTGATTATATTGTTCTAGACGGTAAATAAAGGAACTCACTAGGATTCTTGGCGGAGAGAATGGCGGTATGTAAGAAATCACAACTCCATCCTCCCAAATTGTGAAACAAGAGATTCATAGCGTAAGCAGCGTGCGACGACACCGTATTAGGCTCGAAGCAAGGCCCGCCAGGTTGGATTGGGCTACAATCAACCCCATTTTTTCCGCACGCGTAATCCACATTGGCCTGAAGCTCGGCCTCTTTTACTCCTTTCTTCGGCACACACCACTCCCCTTTTGTTTTCGCTACTTTCGGAGGCGGAGCAGCTGTTGGACCTTCTGTCTTTGTCGTCGGCATTGGACTCAACTAAAACACAAAACCTCAAGAGTTAGTAACTTTTTGACCATAAATCTAAATTTAGACATTAGTTCCACTATTCTACCCAATTTTACCTGACTATCGCTGCTGTAGTTGTTGTTTTCGGTCCTCATCAATCCAACGTCATAAGTGGCAGTGAGGTCTGAGTTAAAGAGTCCGAAACCCCGTTCGGATCCCGGCCCAGGTTTCAGATCCTCGTCGTACATTGCGAAAATATATGTATCGATTGATTTCCCTGGCATGAGCGGCGTTCCGACCATAGATCTGAGGTGGGCAATCAAGTTGCCGTTATAAGCCTTAGCGTTCTCCACAGTCGATCCGATCTCGTCCCCATCTCCTTTATAAGGCCATCCTGTTTCCGCTACCAGAATATCCACTTCCTTGAATCCGGCGGTGTTTAGTGCTGAGTGGATCGCGTCCAATTGTGCATCCCACATGTTCATGTACCTGATTTTCGTGTTCCCGTCGACCCGACCCGAATTCGGCTGGAATAGGCAAAACGATAGGGTGTCGGGTCGTGGATCGTCCCGGTAAGCGAAGTACGGGTAGGGGTTGATTGCGAGGGGGGAGCCTGTGGCCTTGTTGAATTCCAATAGGCCCTTCATCAAGACAGCGGATGCCGGGTCGAACATTCCTGCTGAGGGGGGCTCCGATTGCGTCATCACAGCCATGGAATGGACGGTGGAGACCTTGATCTTGTCGCCGAGGGAAGCGGAAATGAGGGCGTTCTGCACATTCTGGATGGCCGGGAGGAGTTTGTTCATGAGGTTCTGGTCGCCAGAAGAGAAAACCTCGTTGCCGACGGTGATTAGGACGATGTTGCTTGCCGGGTAGAAAGGGACGACATTGGTGTTTATCCAGCTTGCAGCGGAGTTAGGGTCGGATGCTAGGCTTGGGATGTCGCCGTTTGCCGCGCCGATTACTATTCCGATGCCTGTGTTTGCCAGCGACTTGATGATTGCAGGGTCGGCGCCGTAAAGCCGGACTTTCTGAATTGTGGTGGATTGGAGGAGCTTGGCCGTGGCGGAAGGCGATGGGAGGTTGTCGGCTACCTGCCCGATGTTTATTCCGATGTACGACTGTGAGACTGCCAAAAAATATAAAGAAGAGGGAAATTGTTATAAGCTCGGGAACAGAGGAAATGAGGGATTGAGAATCATGTAGATAGGATAGCTTACGTCCGGTATTGATGGTGAGAAACAGAGTAAGAAGAAGGAAACAAGTTGCATAGCTAAGCATCACCATGGATGAAACTGAGATGTAATAAGAGTACTATTTTCTGTGTGGGGAGATAGTCAGATAGATGCTTTGCCGGATTATACACAAAATAGAAGCAAAGTGAGTAGTTAATTTATAATAAAGAAAGTCCACATGGCACTTGGCAGGGAAGAGAGGTAAGCTTGGGACGGAAATAAATTAAGCCTTTTTTTACTTTTCTTTTATAATAAACCTGTTTTTACTTGCGATCAGTTTTCTATACATATTATTTCCATTTTGGAAAATAAATTTCCATTCATTCATTTTATTAATTTATCTAACCACTTACAAATATTAATATAATATTTACACATAATATGAATAAATAAGTTATATGTGTAAATAAAAATGAATGTGCGTGAATTATTTTTCACATTAATAATCAATTTGAATAAGTAATATTTGTATGTAAATGGTTATTTTGACTCGACAACAAAATTCTCAAATATACATATGCACCCTCCAGTTTACATTTTCGGCGCAAATTTAATATCATTTATTTTGGGTTGTGATACCACATCTCATCTTTCATACTAAAGTTACCTTCTTCATGAATTGTTGGAGTCGATCAAGAGGGGATTGTAGCATGCTGAATTCCGACTTCTATGTGTGTTTCCTTAGGCGAAGGGCATCATAGTTCACACTCCTTAATTTTCGGGTGCAATTTGGGTATAAAATAGCTGAATTATGATGGTTAGAAATTTTGAATAAAGTTTTAATTTTGGGAGAATATTAGTACACTAAGTGAAATATTAGGTTATCAAAAAAATTCATATAATTTTATTAATCTAAAACCATAAAACCGTAGACGGTTTCCCGAGTTGGCCCATTACTAGGTTCACCACTGATATAAATATGACCACCTTTGATATGTAGTAGTCACTGAAAGACTTTGTTGGACCCTAAACATCTTTCAACAACATGAACACGTTTGGCTAAAATATGTATTTCTTCGAAATGTAAATTATGTTGTACTAAAATGGGAAAGGTGCCTGAAAGATTAAGAACTTATTTGTGTAGGTGAAAATAATGGAAATTTTAGGTGATTATTTTTTTCTACTTTTTTAGTAATTGCTAAATAATGTGAAGATTGAGGTGACATACAATTGGTAGGGATGGAGGATTGCTTGTTAAATTAGCAATGCCATATGTAAAATGACTCAGTTTTTAAGAAATGTATTTATGAATGAAAATAAATTGAAGATAAAAATTAGATAATGATTTTTTATTAGTTCATTCTAATTATGTTTGTAAATATGATGGAGAGAAATTAACAAAAAAATTGTCGGGATGAAGATGATTAGAAATTGATGAATGAGTTAGTTGCTAATGTTGGCGATGTGACGATAAAGTTCCTATTAGAAAGTTAATCAATTTAATCTATTTCATTTCAATTTTGAATTCTCTTGTCCTAATAATCATCTAAAATGACACATCTAAACATACTATTCTCAAAATAGCATAACCTCATATTCTCTAACTATTTGAATTCTCTCCTTACGAATTTATCCGCACAAACGAAGTCTAAAATATTGGTTAACTTGGTGGAGAAGGAAAAGAAATGAAAAGTGGGGCGCGAACTGCATTCAAAAATTAGTGGTCAAAAGAGCAACAAACATTGCTTTATTATCTCATAATAATATACAGCCAAAAACACAAGGCTTAGTAGTAGTAGTAGTAGTAGGTAAAAGATTTCTGGCGAATCTGTGTGTTCAAGTTTTAAGCACTCCTTTTCATTTTATCCCTTTTTTCGCTTTTTGGTAGAGAACCCTACATATTTAATTGTTTACTTCACCACTAAGAAATCAACCCATTCCGTTTCCAATGCACAAAGAATGAGAAAGTCTTTTTTTTTTTATCAATGCAAAGAACGGGAAAGTAAAAGAGGAAGAAAACAATAAAGTCACGAAAAACACATAATAGGTATTGGTGAATATTTGGATATTTGTAAGTATCAGTATTACCTATAATAAAAAAATTATATTTTGTATATTTATAATTTGAAAAATATATTTTAAATTTTTATAATAAAATAAACCCTAAACATTAAAAAATGGTGCTATCATTTTAAAGACAAAAACTTCAAACACTATATTATAAACTCAAATTTTATATTGTATTATAAATTTTACTTTTGATCATAAGTTCAAATTAATAAACATTTAAATCATAAAAATTAAATTCTAATGTCTAATATACCACAAACGCTGAATATAAACATACAACTTTAAAACTTTTAATATTTTTAAAAAATTAGTATCCAATTTAAGCATAAAATAAAGTAACATGGTAGGAAATTTGATTAGTTGAGCTGCTCGCGTTCAATTTGAAAAAGGCTGGTTTGTATTATTAGTTCAATAGAGTTCAATAGTAAAGTGAAGTAAATGCATTAAGAATAGTGAGGAAAAACTTGCTTTGTATTATTAGTTCTGATGGACACTCTCCATTTAAAGTTTGCATGAAAGCAAAAAGGGGGGCATGTCCAAAATAGTATGAAGTAAGTAGTGCGGTTGCTTTAGATAATTGGAGAGAGAGAGCAACAAAAGGTTAGAGCTTTCAGATTAGTCGACCACTACCAAATCCAAGTGTAGATCAAACTAATTACTTAATATTTCTTTCCATTTTTTGTGATTATACCTGACTTAAAATAGACTCCATTTTTTAAATAATAACTGAACGACCTTTATAATTGATTGGTCCCTTTAAAAATTTTCTTTGGCATAATTTAATAAAACATAACTTTAAAAAACATAATGGAACTAAAATAACAAGGTTTGTCGTTCTTAGGCCCTACACTGCATTTGCATGATGATGTGCAGCGGCCTCCAATCGCTAGTTTTTAACAAATGTTAGGAATTAGCAGTTTGAGGCTACTCTACTGTTGCGTTGTGAAGGTACCTCAAACAATCCTATAAATTCATTAGCTATTCGAAAGAACAAACTAACCCATCTTTTCATATTCTGCATTTTCTGCAAACCTCACATCTTTCTCTTCGTGAAAATATTTTCAAATTAAAATATTGAGAATATTATGTACAAGTTACGCCGTCCTGATCCAAAAGAAGACTTGTTCACCTACAACAGAGATGAAGTGGTATGTGATTGCTGGTTTCGTGCATCACGACTCATGACAGCAAAGTTCGAGAAATACTTTGCCAGCCACTTATGGAAGTGTAAGTTCAAGAAGAAGCATGAGGTGGTAGGGAGTCGTGAACTCGGCGAGGTGTGAGCTAAAAGTAACAATGCAGGAGAAGCTTGCCGAATTGGAGGCAAAGAAGGATGTTGCGCGTGCTGAATGGGAAGCTAAGAGAGAAACCATCCTGAAGTTCAAAGATGGTATGATAAAAGATTTGGATCAACGGTTGGGAGGGATGGATTGGAAGGTTCAAGAAGCAGAAGTTGGCGCCAATAGGGCGAAGAAGGATCTAGAGAAATACATGAGGGAACATCGTCTAGTAGATACTAATCGTATATATACCTCTAATGCATTATTGAATAAAAGAATTGTTTCTCGTTAACAAATGGTCAAATAAATTACTTTAGTTTGTCTAATCCAATTTCATTCAAATGACTGTTGTTTCCTTTCACAAGGCCAAAAAGAACAACACAAATATTGATAAAGTACATAACTAAACCATTAACAATCTCCTTAAGTACTAAACGTGTTACATAACCGACATATAAACACAAATACATAAACAAAGTCTCTAACTGCAGCCTCGGCCTCGACCATCTCCAATGTTTCCCTTCCAATAGTTAGCTATCAGATGATCTCCAATGTCGCACTGTCTCTACCGAGGAGCCTAGCGTAACTCGTAGCCGCGCGGTCTAATTGTTGATGCCTCTAGCGTCCAGCTGGCCGTGTAACCCTCCTGCTTCGGTAGTGGGGTGCGGTGGTTGAAGTCATCATGATCTTATGGAGCCTGGGTGGGCTGGCTCTGGGCCACCAAAAACAGTGGCTTGCTTAAGTTGTCATACGGGTCGTATCCGGGTGGGTCAGTCCATCGGGTACCATACAAGGGACGCCGCCAACACCTCTCTCAAATGTATGCATCATCCCTCTGATCGTGAACATCACGAAGCGTATAGTCTGACACACGATATAGTCTGACACACGAGTTAAAATAACCTAACTGCCCAAGCAATTAGAGCCGAATTACACAGGGTCTCAAAGATGCACTTACTCAAAGTGTGAAAAAGTTTAATCGAATAAAGCCAAATTTCATGGTGTGCGTTTCACAATTAAACTAAGAATGCAAATAACTAGAAAATAAAGATTGCAAGACTGCACTAAAAAGGTTGGACGAAACTGCTTAGATTTTGAATCCCCCTAGGTTACCGAGACAAAGATTTCAAGATTGCACTAAAATGGTAGGGAAAAAGATTGGATAAAACTGCTTACATTTTGATTTTCCCTAGGCTATCTAGACAAACAAATGATAAGCAATCAAATCATTTATGTAAAACAAGATGTAAATAATTTATCATCGCAATTCTTCTCTACCTAGATCGCGCCCTTATGGGTCCTGCTAACCTACTATCAAATCTAGAGTCTTAGAACGCCCTTTTGAGTCCTACATCTAAGTCGTGTACGATGATTTATTGATCTAGAGTTGCTCTTACGACGGACTAACCTGGTCCGCCATGTCTTTGAGGATACCGTCTAACCTAATTAATCGATTTTGGTGTTTTAAGATACATAAGCTCTTTTCAGTGGTTCGAAAATATAATAAAATCCTATTCAAGTTGATCAGACAAGAAAAAAAATGATAATCAAAATCAATTATAAATTGAATTACTTCAAGTTTGCATACATCAAAATAATTAGTACATCATTCGGTCATAAGGAATTAGCTAAGGTTTATTTAATCCAAGC
This sequence comes from Linum usitatissimum, assembly GCA_030674075.2. Lineage (NCBI taxonomy): Eukaryota > Viridiplantae > Streptophyta > Magnoliopsida > Malpighiales > Linaceae > Linum > Linum usitatissimum. The sequence continues at coordinate 8,558,872 of JAUJYP020000804.1, forward strand.
AAAGAGGGAATTTAGGTACTCACAATCCTGAAGAACAAATCGAAATCCATAAAAGAAAATATTGAAATTAGTTTCTTTCTTATTGAACTCCCGTCGGCTAAGCTTTCTGACTGGGTGCTTGGGCGAATGTGGCACATCCATCATTCGGCTACGATTTTGAGAAGGTGGGAGGTGGTCATTATGCCTCTGGATCTTGAAGAAGAAGTTGCACCCACCTGGCGCACTTTGAAGGGTGTTCCACCTTAATGGGTAACTGAACATGGTATAGGCTGGAACCTTAGTCGCATTGGAAAACCGCTCAACAAATTTATTCATCAAGGCCTTGAGATCATAGTGTGTATCCTGCTTGCCAACAATGTTGTTTGTCCTTGCATTTGTGGTTAGATGGTACTAAAATTCATATTCTGATTGAGGTCCAACAATCTCGGACCTATGCTTCACAAAAGGTGAAGCCTCAGAGTCCATTCTGGAGGGAAGTTGTGAAGAATGCCCAGCCATCTCGTTCCTTGATTCCTAGTCCTCCTGCAGGCAATGTCTCTGAACCTTCATTGCAAGGGAATGAGGCACCTGTAGTGGCTGGAGAGTCATCGTTTGGAGGGGATGAGGGGGGAGGCTAAGACTTCCAAGAAAGTGAAGGTTGTCACTCCTGCTCAACAAATTGTCCTGGCTGAGCCTTTATTAGAAGGGGAAGTTAGTACACTGAGCCCAGATTCTTCGTACAAAATTGACAAACTGATAGAAGAGCTGGCAATTCTAATTCCTGCTAATGTGCTTCAAGAGACTACAGTGAAGAAGAATATTGATAATGCTCACTCTGAGTGTGATGAGGAAATTGTGGTTGAAAATTCAGATGGAACGTCGGTGAAAACTTCTATTGGTGATTATTTACCCTCTGCGAAAGTCAGTCGGAGGAAAAAGAAAAACTGGTAGTTAAGATTCTTGTTTGGAATCAATGAGGTTTTAACTCGCCGATTATTCATAGTTTACTTCTTTCTTTTCTAAATAAGTATAGCAAAGATATAGTGGGTATTCTTGAGATTAGAGTTAAAAGTAGCAAAGCCAAGTCAATTTTTGATGCCACCTTTTCTGGTTGGTAGTATTTTACCAATTATGATAAGAGCTCGCTCGGGAAAATTTGGATCCTTTGGAGAGCAACAGTTCAGCTCAGTGTGCTTCACTACTCTTCCCAGTATGTCACTTTGGCGGTGGGTGGGAGTAACCCCTTTCACGTGTGCGTTATATATGGAGCCAATAAGATCAATGAGAGTAATCAGATGTATGAAGCCACTTCTGTAGTTTTTAAGTCTTTGCTTCCTCCGATTATTCTGCGGGACTTTAACGCAATCTCTTCACCTTCTAAAGCATCAAATTCTGTTGGCGTCTCTGGTGGTATGACGGATTTTAATGATAATGATTTAATGGAACATAAAGCATATGGACCTTTTTCACTTGGCATCCAATCAAAGGGATGAGCCTATTACAAGGAGGTTGGATAAATGTTTTATCGATCAGGTCTAGGCTAGTGTGTTTCCTTTCAGTAATGTGGAGATGTTAAGCCCAGGAGTCTCTGATCACTATGGTCTTCTATTGAGCTCTTTCATTCAGGTTGATTGCATGCCAAAACCGTTCAAGTTCTTCAATTTCTGGATCAATTAGGAGGGTTTTCATGGTGTTGCGGAATCTGCTTGGAGATCTTCTAGTGATGCTACTCATTGTAATAGTTTTGAAAGATTTTATGCTTGTTTGAAGAATGTTAAGGCATCAATGAGAGTGTTTACTGCTCAAAATTGTTCTGATTTAAGTAGTAGAGTTAAGACGGCTGAATAACAACTTCTGACGGCGCAACACTCATCTTTGTGCTCCCCCTCTTAGGTAAACTTAGATGTTGAGAAGGCTTGTAGAATGAAATGGAATGATTTGAAGAAGGCCGATGAGCATATGTATAGGCAACACACTCATGAAAAATGGTTGAAGGATGGAGACTCTAATACAACATTTCACATTAAACAAGCTCGTAAGCAAATTTTGTAGTTGGAGGATGACGCGAGAGTTATGGTCTCTGATATTTCCACTATCTCGGACATAATTGTCACTTATTATAAAAATGGGCACTGTCAATGCGGATGTGAAGCGATACTCTCTAGCCCTAGACAAGCTAAAGACCTTCGTTATGAAGAAGTTGTCTCCAGAACATGCACATATGCTATGTCTTGGGATGATTCAAGATGATGCAACAAAAATGCTCTGTTCTCTATTCCTAATGATAAAAGTCCGGGTCCCGATGGTTTTACTTTGGGTTCTTTAAGAAAGCATGGTCCATTCTGGGAAATGATATCACTGCTGCCGTTATGTAGTTTTTTGACACTGGTGAGCTCCCTCGTGTTGTTAATTCTACGCTCCTCGCCCTTATTCCGAAGAAGGTTAATGTAAGTAGTATTGTTGACTATCATCCCATTGCTTGCTGTAATGGTCTATTGGTCTATATAAATGCATCACAAACTGTCTTTCCAAGAGATTGAGTGTGTGCCTGCCAGATATTATTAGTCACAGTCAGTCGGCATTTGTTGCCGGTAGGCAGATTGGGGACGATATTCTCATGGGGCATGAGCTTTTCAACGCCTATCACTTGTAACATGTCACCCCCGATGTATAATGAAGATTGATTTGAGGAAGGTGTTTGATACAGTTGACCTTTGTTTCCTTCAGAATTTGTTGCGAGCGATGGAGTTTCCGGAGCATTTCATCTATTGGATTTGCCAGTGTTTGTCTTCTGCTATGTCCTTGTCTTGCAAATCACGACTTGAATTAATAGCTGGCTTGCAAGAGCTCTGAGCTATGCTCGTTGTCTTCAATTGGTGAAATCAATCTTAAGTGCTATGAGCCAATTCTGCCAGTCTATTTTTCTTTTACCAAAGGCAGTGACTAATGGTGTTGATCAGATTTGTAGTAATTATCTCTGAGGGGTGCAAGAAGCAGGGAAGAAGCTTGCCAAGATTGATTAGAAAGTTTTTGCTCGTCCAAAGTTTAAGGGTGATTTGGGAATTGGCGATTTGGGGGCTTGGAACGAAGCATGTATTGCATGCCATGTTTCGAACCACTTGCTGAAATCAAAATCTCTCTGGATTACGTAGATTTATCAAGTAAAGATTAAGAGGGTCCATTTGGGAGTGCAAAGGGGGCTCTTATCAATCCTAGGTTTGGAGGCGCATCCTTAAGGTCAGAGATGTTATTTCTTGTTTCATTTCTTATCATTCTGATGACTTACCCCTCTGGAATGGTTATCTTATAGCAAGGCTTTCAGTTTCACTTGTGTGGAGTACTATTTGCACTGCTTATCCTCTTGTGGACTGGAGTGCCCTTGTCTAGGACTCTCCGTTTATGCCAAATCACTCCTTCATCATTTGGCTTGCTTTTCACGAGAGACTTATTACTAATTCTCAAATTCCATCGTGGGGGCTTTGCACATACATCCCTTGTTATCTTTGTGACAAAGGTGTTGACTCAATTGAGCATATCATGATTGACTGCGAGTTTGATACTTCTATATGGCGTTAGTGTTTTGGAAGCTGGAGCAAAGCTGCCAGCTGGGCTGCTCTTGTGCAGCCGGCTATTTGCAAGTTTTTAGGGAGAGCTGCAGATGTGCAATCTAGTCGTGTGATTTGGAGGGCTCTTATCAGCCAAATTTAGCTTGAACGATGTCGTCGGCATGTTGGGAAGAGAAATTGTGAAGTGATTGAGATGGCTCGGGTGATCTGTAAGGATTCAAAGTTTTTGGTGAGATAGATTTTTCTATCCTTTTTCCATTTCTCGTATTAGTGAGCAGACTCTTTGCCTTGTTTAGAACTGACATTGTTGCCGATCTCGTGACTTGTGCTTTTTGATGAATAAAATTTCTAATATTAAGCTAAAAAAAGATATTTGAAAATCTAATTTCACCGAGTTCTGTCGAAGAACAAAAATGTTGTTGTCAATCAAAGCTCCTCAATGTTGTCACCTTCTTGTTGCTTGGAATTTTTTGTCTCTCTCTCTCTCTCGAATTTCATCCATCCCAGTATGAAGGGGAAACCGACCTTTAAATAGGAATAGAAAATCAAACCCCCGATGGAGTTGATATTTGCACCTAGGATTCTGAGATTTGCGCCTTACCAAGAGTTGGTCGCTTATGCAAAAATCTCGACAGGTTGGATTGGGAGATCCATGCTTCCTATGTTGACTTTTGGGCCTTGACCGTTGACACTTGGACTGGAAAATTGTTGCATGTCCTGCGGGCATATCTCGACAGCTTTCAACACTTGGGGTTTTATCACTCCGACTAATTCCTCGATGTCGTGAAATATCTGAAATGTATTAAAAAATGCTTCAAAATGAAATGAAATGTACCCCGACCTGGTCCGAGATACTAATTTGAGATATAAGTTTCTAATGCATAAAACATCATAATCTTCTACCCAAAGCAATAAAATTATGCATGTGTTGCTTAAATGCGGTAAATCAAATGCCATCAATGCCATATGTTGTTTTTATTGCTTTGTGGTTTATGTTGGTGCCTTTTCAAAATTTCCAAGTGGCGTTGCACAGTTCCAACAAACATGATGAGTCCGAATGAGGTTGTTAAGAGTCTAACATGTCCAACAAATGTCATGGAGGTTCATTCGGTTGGACATAAATACATGAGGTGGGTTTCGATCCGCCGCCTAATTGCTCGCCAATTAAGTCTCTTTTTATCAACCCTTCGAGGCATAGGTTGGGGTACTGGTGCCCAACACTGGAAATCAATGACCGGATCTGAGTCTGACTAGTGTTACAACCAACCATATTTTGAAAATTAAGCCTTACGAAGAAAAAAGAAATTCTAAAACAAAATAAAAATAGTCAAGCAGACAAGTTCAAAATAAGAGGGAGTGCTAGTATGCTTGAATTCTAAGTTTCTTATCTTGTGTTGAAAAGCATCTCATCCCTCAGGAGGAGAAAAATATCCGGCCAGGACGTTCCGAATGTCTGTTCCTTCCATTGGCACCGCAAAGGCCTAAGTGTTTAGGGAGATTCTAGATACACTCCCGTAGGTAGGTGTTGAGTCATAAGTGTCATATGCATGAATTTGTCTTGTAATAGTATTGAGAACTCAATATTTGTAATTGTGTGGTTTGGTGATTAACTTGCCCTCTTAGTGTCGTGAAGTATGCTTAACATTCTACATAGTATTTTTCTTATTACCACATTTTGAGTTCTCTTTGATTGTGATTAATAGAATTGCTTGAGGATAAGCAATGTTTAAGGTGGTGTAGTTTGGTGTCACCCCAAAATTTGATAATTATCACACTGATCTTGACTGTTTTTCCTCCCGTTTTGACAGTTTTTCTTGTGGTTTATACCCTTGGTGATTCGTAGTATTTTTTTTCTCCAATTCGCCATTTCTATCTATTTGGCTTGTTTTCTTGAGATTTCTTTGAGAATGCAAGTGTCTGATTGTTATTAGCTCTTGATGTTGTTGTTGCAACGATATTTCCCTCAAATGATAGGGTTGGCAACATTTGGATGTTAATATATGGTTATGTTGTGTTTGGACTATGGTGGTTTCAACCTAATTTGTGCTATGGTTTAGACTATGTCAAATTATGTGTCCCTATGCATGCAAGTGGTAGGAATGTGCCTGTTTGTAGTCCAAGATTGAAGAGGACTGTGTGTGGACCAAGCCATACTCCAATAAACCTCTTGTGCTAGGATTTCTTTTTAAGCATTTCATTAAACACTTTGTGGGCATTCAATATATCACCCAATTGAGTGACACAATTGAGGGATGGTGTGCTATGGGTGTCTATTACTGAGTTAACACCCTTTATAAGTGTTTTTAATACCCCCAAAATCATCTAGGCATTTAGCCATTTTGTCGAACACCTCGTATTCCTTAACGAGGAACCCAAAAAAATGACAGCTTTGGGGAGAAGGTAATACTAGACATGGCATAGGACATGCCAAGATTTCGTATGACTTCCTATTGGGAATACCAAACTGATAGTAGCCCCCGACCATATCCAACTAATTGAAGTGAATTGAGCAATGACAGAATCTTGACCAAGCAACATTCCCCTTCTACAATTGCTTGACCTCTTGTGATTCACCATTTATTGGTTCTTTCCTAGTTTGTCTAGTTTCATAGTGTAGTATCCTTTGACTGAATCAACTCTTACCATTTGTTATCCCAAACCATGGAATCCCAATCGTGTAAAGGCATAGGGAGGAGGAATTCGAGAACATTTACAACACTTACATGTCTAGTCTTTCACTCGTAGTGTCTGGTTAGTCATTAAGTTATTGGCGCCATTGTCGGGAAACTTTCTTGGTGCCTTGGAACATTTTCAATTCGCCACTTTAAGCCTTCAAGTCAGATTACTTTTGCTTCTAATTTCTTATTACTACTGATTGCTATTCGGAACTTCAAGCTCAAATTTAATTACATCTATATGGTTTAGCATAACCACTACATTGGTCCTTTTACAAAAAAAGTAAAGCCGCAATGTCGTATTCATTGTATAAAAATCTAGGACTTAGTGAACTTGAACCATATCAAATGTGCATCCCATTAGGAGATAAATCCATCAAGTCACGTCAAGGGGTTGTTGAGGATGTTATTGTTTAAATTGGAAAAAAATTCATGTTTCTGGCAGATTTTGTAATGATTAAATCTAGAGACACAAATATCTCTCTAATTCGAGGTAGACCCTTCTTAAAAACGTCAAAGGCAGTCATTGATGTGTTTAATTAGACACTTACCTCATGAGTAGGTTATTGGGAAGCTACTTTCAAATGAAATATGTAGTATTAAATATTCAGCTGCCCGAGATGATGAGATGATGAATATGATGACTAAGTTGACATGGCTTTGGCCTATTCTATCACTGACTTTGTCTACCAAGATGCCTTGGATTCATCCTTTGCAATCTCATGTAAAAGGATAGTGAACATGTTGAAGGTATTTTTTGCGAAACATTACCCGAGAAAGGATCAATCGAGGACGTTCATGCCATCACCCTGAAACCATCCGGATACCCAAGCCAAAGACCTCATATGAATCACTACCTAAGTTAGAATTCAAACTTCTTCTATCCCATCTACAGTATGCTTACTTGTTCGAGGGGGGAGGGGACAAGTTACTACTTGTAACACCTTAGGAAACTTCCACATCGACAAAGCACGAGAGAGATTCATGGGCTATAAGGAATAATATGTCCCTAACTGAAAGGCCTTTTATTGTAAAGAACTCTGAAGTTAATCATGCTAGTAGTGCAGAAATGGCTGACCTCATAGGAAGTCACTGTCATGCACCCAAAAACAAATCCGTGAGGGATTAGCTATGCCTAAGGCGGAGAATATCTTGTCGGAAAAGGGCGGTTTGTTACAAAAATTATTAGAGCCTCTCCGCGTCCCTCTTGAACGATGGTGGGGAAAACCTCAACGAGGACGTTGAGTCTTAAGGGGGTATAATGTAGCACCTTAGGAAACTCCCACATCGAAAAAGCATGGGGCATATCCATGGGCTATAAGGAATAGTCCGTCCCTAACTAACAAGATGCAATTTCGAGGTGAGATTTAGGAGTTCTTGTAAAGAACTTTGAAGTTAATCATGTTCAGGTGGGATGCAGAAATGGGAGACGTCTTGGAAAGTCACTGTTAGGACACCCGAAAACAAAACCATGAGGGATTAGTTATGCCCAAAGCAGACAATATCTTGTCGGAAAGGTTCAGGGTGTTACGCTAGTGATCATTAACGCTTCTCTCAACCCAGATCAAAAGGGTCGCCAAACCCTTCTCCAATGACACAAAATGGAAATTGCTTGAAGCACTTCAGACATCCGCAACATCAACCCCACTTTCTGTATACATAAGATTTTACTCAAGGACGATTATACGCCGGTGGTACAACAGCAAAGACGTCAGAATCCAAACCTGCAAAAAGTGATCTAGAAAGAGGTGGTCAAGCTCGTGGATGCTAATAACACATATCCCATCTGAAACAATTAACGGATGAAGGTCGTGAAGAATGATCAACAAGAACCTATTCCTACCTGGACGGTCCCCGAGTCATGAGTGTGCATTAATTACCATCAACATAATGAAGCTGCTCACTGGGACCACTTCCCACTGTTATTAATGGACCAAACGTGGAACAACTAACCAAACATTACTTTTTCTATTTTCTCAAAGTTATGTCAGGTTACTTCTAGATCTACATTCATCTCCCCTTTGGCACATTTTCCTACAGATGGATGCCTTTTAGGATATGAAACGCCCCAACCACTTTTCAGCTATGTGTGTTGGCTATTTTCAATGATCTTTTCAAAGACATCATGGAGGTCTTCTTGGGTCACTTTTCAGTTGACGACGATTCATTCAATTTGTTCTTCAAGAATTTTGAAACTATTCTGCAAAGGTGCAAAAACACCATCCTTAGTGAAATTGGGAGAAATGCCTTCCATGAAGTTTCAAGTCACAACATCGAGGTGAATAAGGCCAAACTCGGAACTCTCACGAAACTCCCATATCTTACATCCATAAAGGGAATTCGGAATTGCCTTGGGCATGCATGAATTTACAAAACATTTATTAAGGATTTCTCAAAGATTGCTACATCGATGAACCGTCTTTTGGAGAAAGATGTGTCTTTTGATTTCAACCATAATTGTCTACATGTGTTGAAGGTGCTCAAAGAGATGATCACCAATGCCCCAATCCTTGTTTCCCGCAGTGGGCACTCCCATTCGAGCTGATGTGCGACGCTAGTGATTATGCAGTGGGAATCATCCTAGGTCAATGAAGGAAGAAGTAGTTCCATCCTATTGACTATGCCAACGAAATCTTGAATGATGCAGAATGGAATTAAATGACTACAGAAAAAGAGTTGTTGTCTGTAGCCTTTGTATTCGACAAGTTTCGAGCATATTTGGTCTTACCTCACACCAAAGTAGTCACTAATCATGCCGCCCTGAAGTACCTCATGTCTAACCCAGTCGCCAAACCCCGATTGATTAGATGGATCCTCCTATTGCATGAGTTTGACATCCAAATCCAAGACAAAAGGGGTAAAAGAATGTTGTAGTGGACCACCTTTCTTGCTTGGCCGAGAGCAAAACCCCATCAACGATTTCTCCCTGGTTGAGAAAGTCTTCTATATCATAGAAAATGAAGTGGAAGGGCCTCGGTTTGCCAATATTGCGAACTAACTATGTTGGAAGACCTTCCTAGGGGTTCCCCGTCCAAGAAAAAATACGCATCTTGAATGATGTGAAAAACTATATGAACTATCTTTGGGGTGATATATTTCTTTTCCTTATTGTCGCAGACTAGGTGCTCTGATGATGTGTGCCACTAAGCTAGGGCGAGTTTATTCTAGCATACTGCCACTCTAGACCCATGGGCGCCCATCACAGAGCGAAGAAAAAGGAAGGTATTTGACTCTGGATTTTATTGGGAAAGCTTTTGTAAGGATAGTGTTACCTTTTCAAAGTTTCTCATAAATGCTAAAGGGAAGGTAACATTTCTCATCTTGATGAGATGCCCAAAAATGTGAGGCTAGAATGTAAAATATTTTATGTATGGGACATCTATTTCATGGGATTGTTTCGACCGTCTCGAGGCCGTCAAAACATTCTAGTGGTGGTGAATTACCCGTCCAAGTGGGCAGAGGCCGTACCTCTGATCACCGATAATGTCCGGACTGTATGCAAGTTCCTCATTTAGCGTTTATCCCGGATGGGTGCATTGGGCCATAAGTAGTGATCAAGACACCCACTTTCAGGGGAAGTTCAATAGCAGTTTTCACCATTTTGGCGTGCCTCATTGGTTGTCTACGACCTACCTCCCGCATACTACCAGACTGGCCGGAGTGACAAACCTCAAGTTGAAAAGAGTTGTCTCTAAAACGGTCGACTAGCCATGCGTAGATTGGTCGGCTAGGCTTTGTCTATGGGATTCTTTCTAAAAAATCCTTGCAAACTTAGAGAAAGTCCTGGTGGGTTGTGAAGAAACACATCTTGCTTGGAGTTGGGAGAAGTACCATCATGGTCTAGACAAGAATCGTCCTAGGCCATAAGGTCTCCAAACGAGGTATTGAGGTGGATCGAGCTAAGCTCAAACCATCTCCCAACTTTCCCCTCCTACTTTCGTGAATGCAGTGCTTATTATCTTATAGCATACGGGTTCCAATCATTGATTCATTACATATTTCTCTAAGATGACATTAATTATGGCTAAGTCGTTAGAGAAAGATATGCCTTTTGTTTTCAACGACGATTGTTTGCTGGCTTTCAAAACTCGAAAGAAGAACCTAACGACTCCACATATCTCGGTAGCACCAGATTGGGAGTCACCTTTTGAATTAATTGTGATGCTAGTGACTTTATCGTCGGGGACATCCTAGGACAAAGGAACAAGTAGACTTTATTGTGAATGTATTGTTATGGATATTTTCAGAGTATTGTTGTGGATATTATAAGTGTATCCTTGTTCATATTGTGGCGGCAATAATTATTACTAACTCGTCCATCTTCATGGATGTATTCGTGACTAAGGATCTGAAGGTTAGGCCTTTGTCGCGGATGGCAGATCTGCGATAGCCCTTTTTGTAAGTGCGACCATTATCGTAGGTAATTTTATCCGCGACAATAAGGTCGACTACAAACATATCCTTGACTATGGGTGAATTTATCCGCAACAACAGACACAATTTTTTATAGTGGCCTACTTTCACTTATATCGATTAACTAGGTTAGTCGGTATCATCAGAGATGGGGCCGGCTAGGTTAGTCCATCGTAGGAACAATTCTAGATCGATAAATCGTCATGTATATGCTAGATGGGGGACCCGAAAGGGCGGTCTAAGTCACTAGGATTGGTAGTAGGTTAGTAAGACCCAAAATGGTCTTGCTTAAATAGAGAAGAATTGTGAAAGTGAATTGTTTACAACTTGTTTTGCATAAATTGATTTGATTGATTATCGTATGAATAGCCTCATAGTAGATCAGACCACGAAACCACCTGAAACTTTGTGAGTAGCATCTGTAAGCATCCCCAACTCCTTCTTAATCTTTCCTTTACATTCCTAAGGGATTGCGTAATTCGCGGGTGGGTCACCAACACATTCACAACATTGACGTCTAATCTAGCTAAACCTAAACCTATCTTATCCTATTCTGAACAGGGAATCACACATCACTGTTCAGTCCCTGAAGATTCATTTTCAACATCTTTAACACGTTATATATATAAATCACACGTTACTACACAACCTTGAGAGCTCTCGCCCTACATCATCAATCGTCACAAGAGAATCCAATAAAAGGATTCCATGAACCTAAGTGCAATTCTACTCTAATTGAGGAATCCATAAAAGGAATCCAGAAACCTAGGCATTTTGTCAAACACCTTGTTTTTTTATGAGTGCCTAGTGGAAATACCTAATGAATATGTGTTTCAACCATATCCGACCTTATCATTGAAGTGAATTGAGTAACGATCCAATCTCAACCTAGTGACTTTCCCCCTCCCTCCAATTTTTTGACCTTGTGTGATTCACAATTTACAGTTTCTTCTAGTTTCTTCCATCTTTGAAGATATTACAACCATAGACAGAGTCAACTCTCTCCCTTTAATTAGGCCAAACCGTAGACTCTCAATTGAGTTGAGAAATAGTGAAGAGGACCAAGAACAATAACGACACTTGTGTGTCAAGTTCTACTTTAGTAGGATTAACAGCTCTCAAGACTAAGCCACAATCAAACACCAAGGGTTGGGTAGGTAGCTCTCTCTTTGCACAACCATCTATGTCCATCCACCCAGTATCCTGTAGGTAATTGTAACACCCTCACTTCTTAACAAAAGAAAATTTCTACCCTTTTGGCATCGAAAACATAAAAATATATGAGGGCGTTATTTTACTATAACAAATTAACCAATTACTTCACTAAAATGCCACAACTAGGGAACATAAAATAATAAAAAAGAGAAAATAAAGAAAATGGGAATTAACTATTTTTTTCATAAACGTTAAAAACAAATTTCTCTGCATCTTTCAAATCATCTTTTCAAAATGAAAGTCCACTTCACGACATCTCGAATCAGTTCCACTCTCCTCCTTCTATGCCACAACTTTAAAAAGACACTCTGCTAGATAGTTTGGGGTCAGTCTGTCGTGTTCAAATTATAAAAGAGAATTCATTGGAGACAAATAACACATTATTAAATATCAACCATGAATAATATATTCTAAAGTAGGATTATGAACCATGAATATATTCAAGAGAATTATCATTCACGGGCATTGAAGGCTGAAATCCATTTATAATGATCTTGGTGAAACCATCAAAGGCGATCATGAAATGTATTATCACAACAAAGCCATAGCTTTGATTTTTTTTCCATTATATAGGCGAAGGGTAACACATGAGAACCAAGAGCCTCAAGTTGTCAAAAGTTATATAACTAATATGTCTCCAATAGTGATGGTTCGAGAGATAATATATTTCTCCGAAGTGGATGATTTTTATACAATGTCCATAGTGACAATATATATTCCGACAAAGGCAATACATATATGTTTGTGGATGAAAAGGACTATTATTTTAGTCATGAAAAGGAAATTTGAGAAATACATATTTCCCTATGAAAGGGAGTTGTGATTTGATGTTGAAAAACTCCAATCACATAAATGGTGATATAACCATCAATTTTATTTTGATGATCTTATACAAATGATACTGCTTTATAAGCCATCAAATGTGCAAAGATCCATTCATTGCACTATTTTTAAAAGCACATGTAACAAGTTATTATAATTGTTCCTATATGGATCATTTTCCTTGGTGGTGGTACATTTATATTGTATAAATATTATTCATCCCTTAATTGGTGACATTGATGGTTAAGACAATCATGATGAAGTATCTTTATTTATCATTTGCACTATCCAATCATTCTCTTGCAAAATGAGTATTGCCATGATGAGAAATGACATAATATAGTGTTGTATATAACTAATCGATAATGCACCATATACCAAGTAGTACAAAATCGATCACAAGCTCTAGCAAAGCTATTGCATTATTCAATAAGGAACAAGATCGTTTTTATTCATTGATGATCAAAGGGAGAGGAATAATAATGTGGTCTATGACCATCAAATTATTGAATCTTCTCCTCCAATTTGTATTACACATATGTTATTGTGATTGATTTTATACTACTTGATATTAGTGTAAACTAAAAGCTTACTAGCCCTGACTAATATTACTTCGTATAACTTGTGAGACCATCCCGGTTCAATCATGATGTGAATTAATAAATACCTATATGGTCAATTTCTATGATTCCACAATCTAAAAGTAGGTTCTCTTGAACTTTTTTGTGCACGAAGGTCACAACTTGGGTATTCAAAAGTAATGATTTCTAAGGTTATAGAGATTTAAGTACTCCTTGTGACTTCCCTACTTCCCTGGAACACATACGATTTTATATTCTGTCAACAGAGTTTTGTTTCTAAGAAAGCCTCGCCACCTTTCCATTAACCATTGTTGAGTGAAATCTCCAACAAACCATAACTTATTTGTGGGTTGCATGTTCTCAAATAAAGTTGATTGTGAGATAACATCAACGTAACATATATAAAAAGAAAGGGTGATATTTGGCGATCCACACACCCAACATGTGGTCCAATTATTATAATTGATGCATCAACTATATGGGCACGTGTATGAAAGCAAACTAGAATTTGCGCAATTACTAGCTAAACCATTTTGGTTATGAGCATATTTTCATGATTATCCAACAATGAAAATGTATTATTGAAAACAAATATTTTCCATATATATTGTTGGGAACATGTTATTTACATGAACAAGGCAAATTCACATTGCGTCAAGCAATTATTATGAATTCCTCTATTATATTTGGTTTTGTGGTCAAAACCTTATACTTCCCATCTATGCTTATATGGATGTATGGATGTGATATACACATCTGAATTATTCCACCATAATTTGTTAGGATGGGTTCCCTACAAAGATTGAGAATTATGCTGATTACGAGTTCATGGATGGTAAAATATTCGCATCGTTGTTAGGAGATTTATTGATGACTTGTTTGGAGTTTGATTATTTATATAATCATAATTTCCAACATTGTGGGGAGAAAATAAAAAATTGGCACTGAGATCATTTGAATAATCATTATATCATTTCAATCCTCACACTAATCAATATGAACTTGAAATTCAAAAGTATTTAATTCAATAGTTGCCGGACATTTTACTAACCCAACTAGAGTAAAGCTCTTATGTGCCAACTAGAATTTTCTAATAAATATGATGCTCTTATATACTTGGCAATGGGTCGGATACGGGGCGGATACCCCCTATCCGTTGCCTGTCATTTTTATCCATCAGTTTTATCCGTCCCCGACCCATTAAGGTTGATGGGTAAGTAATTCTAACCAAACCCAATATATGCTGGTTATCGAGTAAAACCGTGACTATCGATTTTCCCCATGAAGTTACAACCTAAAATCTGAAACAGGGCCAATTAAGAAACATCAAGTCAACATATCAAAAGTAAGAGCATAAATCAAAGCAACAAGAACTTAATATCATAAAACAATAACATAATACCACAAAATAAGAACCAAATCCTAGAAACCAGAACATAATACAGAAAGAAGAACTAAAATCCAAAAAATAAGAACAAAATCTCAACAAACAAAAACCAAATCCCATAAAATTTGAAACAACTAAAATAGGAGGCTTCTTAATAATCAAATATGAAAACTTTATTTCTTCTTCACCAATCATCATCTATCAGATTCACTCCGAAAATAATATTGCAACATCTGCAAATAAACCATTATAGAATTCATTGGATTAGAGATCTATACACTAAAATACAACCAGACATGGGATTAGGGAAAGCAAGAATTGAAAGCTTAGCTCGATCTGTAAAAGAACTCCTTTGCATGCACGATTCCAAGAAGATTTGTGGGGATTGAGGCAGTTTCGGTGACTGGAGAATTGATTAGGAGTAAGTCCTGATGATGGATTGAAATATATTCGAAGTAAAATGGGCTAGAAATGAGGAGATTGCGATGGAATCGAAAGGCTGTGCAAGATGAGTTTAGAGGAAATAAGTGTTTTGGAGACAATATTGGAGAGGGAAGAGTGAAAATGGCGGCTGCCAAAACCCTAATAGCTGAACTAAGGGTATTTACACTTATTCTAAACGGCGTCGTTTTCACTATCGGGCGAATACGGCGGATAGTTCGATACACGTAACCGTCCGTCACCCGATGGTCCCGGTTCGCGGGTTTACCCATAACCGGTAATACACCGTGGGTTGTGGGCACAAGCCCAACCAATTTGGGTGGGCCCTGATGGTTACACAATACCCATGGGCTTATTGCCAAGCCTATGCTCTTATTAGGAAATCTCTTATTATAAATGTGTTTATAAAAATGCATGACCCGTGATAGGCCACTTGGTTCCAAAAAAAAGTCCTTAAAAATGAAACGAGGTTATATATTAAGATGGTCAAATTAAAGTTAAGATCATTTTAGCAAAATTACCAAGAGATACAAATAATATGCTCGAGAAGAGCCTCAGGTACCTCAATGATATGAACAAAGATATCATAATTATCTATACCTTGGATGGAAAATACTAGATACGCAATGAAGTCAACGTTGACACAAATTTTGCGTATAGTACAACGCTAAATAAGATAGTTGAAAATGAGGATCAGAAGCCAAAATGCATGCAAAGAAAGATATGATTGGACAAAAAATTTCAATTGAGGCAAAACCAAGTTCCCATCTGAAAAGTTTTAAGACATAAAGTGTTTATACATGAAATGTAAAGCAAATGTGACAAATGTTTATCTCATTGCAAGTTATAAGACATCTCATTTTGAGAGGTTTTGAACTAGATCATAGAACTCCCTTCCTCGCTCGGTTCGAAAAACTTTGATGGAGGCACCTTGTTACAATTCAACTTCGGTTTTAAATACAAAATTTCTCAAGGGCTTCATCTTTCGATTATAACAAGTATAGCAGAATTGAGAGTACTCATCAATGAAGTTGATGACATACTTCTTTCCTCCGATGGTTGGAGTGCTATACAAGTCACACAAATCATTGTGTATCAACTCAAGCATCACTTATTTTCATTGAATATCAGTGAAAGCCTGACATGTAATCTTTGTGAGCTAACAAGTTTTACATCTTTCAGCACCGACATCAAAAGAGGGTAGCAACCCTTCTTCTGAGATATCCGTTAGACCTTTGTAATTAACGTGTCCTAACCGGGCATGCCACAACGAAAAGTAAGAGGGACCAACCATGTATGCATAACCATTAGTAGTATTATTAATATTCAGCATAACCATGCCATTGTTATAATAGTCGAAGCCTACAAACACACTACCCTTAGATAATACATATCTATCAGATTGGTTCACCTGCTTGTAACCATATATATTAGGAATATTACCGAAACCAAGTTCTTCCTAATCTTAGGGACGTGACGTACATCTCTAAGCTCTAGGAATTTCCCCAAAACTAAGCTTCAATACCACCGATCTACGTCCAACAATGGGGATTGTTGACTCGTTGCCCATGTGAAGAACATGATTGTCATCTGATGCCTTGTATGTTTTCAACAAGTAACGATCCTTGCATACATGTCTGTTGGCACCTGAGTCAATCCACCATGCCACTATGTGATCCGGCATATAGAATGCTTCTGATATTAGTGATACAAAATTCACATCAATATCTAAATCAATGTTGAAAGACCGACCTTTTGAAATGGAAGCACCTTGATCTTTCGATCCACGCTTTTGGTGCTTGTTGTTCTCGTGATTCTGACCCTTTTTGGCAGGACAGTCACGTTTGAAGTGACCTGCTTTCCCACACGACCAGTACGAAACTTTTTTTTCTTGTTTAGGTCTCTTTTGGTGTTATTCCAAGGGTGCTTCTTCCCTTTCCGTCGAGTAGATGGCTATCTTTCTTCTCTCGTATATGAACAAATGAAGAATCATTTGGTTTCCCACCTTCTTGCACCCGTAAAGACTCCTCTATCCGCAAGTGGCTTCTAAGTTCCTCCTTCCCATGCGTAAGCGTGTACTTAAAGTCCTTTCGCGAATGAGGAAGCTTGTCGATTATACAAGACACTGAGATGGCCTCGTCCATCTTCATATCAAGTTGGGGACACTGTTACACCCCTCTCCTGGTGGGGAAAAATAACTGGCATTTGTCAGTGGCAACGCCTGGACTTTTCGTGATTATGTTTAAGTCACTGAACTTTCAAGAAAATTGAATTAGTACCTTAAGTCCTGGTAAATTTCCGAACGTAAACAAACTATTTGGAGTTGACAGTTTAGCCATTAGTTGTTCCCTTCTGTCGCGGTCTGAACTTTCTGATTGTCACAGTTTGCAGCCAAACAATTCTAGAAGCCCCTTTAAGTCCTATAATTAGCTCTAATCGGTTCTAGAATGCTAGTAAATTAATTCAGAGTTAGTAACATGACCCCAATATTCATAAATTGATTAAGGTATTTCATCAAGATTACTAATTAAAAGTATAATGTAATTATGATTCCTTATAGGATAATTTGATTAAGTGAATTGTATTAGATATTCTCTTCGACCTCTCTTTTCCTTATCTTGAAAATTAGCACCTATAGGATACAACTAATAATATACTTCTTCGAGTTCTTCCACTTATTTAGTCTCATTAACTCGAATTCTTCGAATTAATCTCTTCCGTCATATCACATTAATTGTGAACACAATTCCTTGAATATCGCAAGTCATCGCCAAGACTATTTCAACATGTGTTGGAATTTATTCTAATGTCTAAATCCTCGTCTTCAGGTCATCAAAGATGTACCGACCTTACAGCTTCGATCTTCATCCCTCAGATTGGATCCTCACCGCTTTATTATCAAGTGGGTGGTTTATAGGGGTAAATTCTACCATTGCTGTTTTTTAATTTAAGTCATGAACTACGTTACAGTATTTATTTTACTTTATGAGTACTTCATTCATGAATCTCATGTAGAACATTACTAAGTGGAATAACACAAAAGAACCTCACTAGCTAGACCCCCAGTACCACACGAATTGGGCTAGTATTGCCCACACGATATGTTGTTTGGCGGATACGTTCTCCCAATCATCCACGATTTACACGATATGTTGTTTGAGGATACATGCTCCCAAACATCCACGATTTTTCATGATTGAGAGGTTAGTGAGAAGAGGGGACGCCCTATAAGAATTAATAAACCTTGAATGAAGCTCAAGACTAGTATAAGAAAACAAGTCACATAGTTTGACTTTAATGATAATGCCTACTATTGCTTGAATAACACGATACCACGATTTCATAACGTACTAATAAGATACTAAATTGAGCACGAAAGACTATCCCGAGCCACCCACCAAGTCATACGTGAGATACCGTAGCAGAGACGTCTTGCAAGAGCTGCAGCTGCTGTCAATCATGTCCCAAGACTCGGCGTGAGTAAATGGCAAAGGATGTTCATCATTTATGATATTTTGCTTTGGAGTTATTAGACTTGAGACTTATTTACGATTTATGGAGTTATTAGACTTGAGACTTATTTATGATTTATGGACTTGGTTTATCATTTCGGTTTGCCCACGTGTTTAGGGCTATATAGTTCAAACAATGTTTTAGATTTGAATCATTTATTTTGTTGACTTTGACTTTTGTCATTAATTCGAATCTTTTGCCCGCCCTTGGGAAATTCGGTCATTTAATAAATGCTAGAAGTTTAGAATGTTTCACAAACTGAACAAAAATCCAAAGCATCTCATTTTATTGCTCCATGTCCGGGCTTGTCTCGACCATCTTGTAATTTAAGAAATTACTAACTAGGAACTTCTTGATCGAAGCATCATTAGCCAAATACTTTGACTCCAACGCATCCCACAACTTGTGGGCTGATTCATAGTTTCATAGATATCAAACAATGAATCTGACATGTCATTCAAAACATGGCCACGACATATGTAGTTGTCATTGTCCCACTTGAATTGCTTCACCCTTTCCTCCCTCTGCTCATTTTTTTCTCTCCTTCGGCCTCTGAGGGATATGGTGTAGAGAGAACATATATAACCTTTACTGTGGTGAGAAGGAAGTGCATCTTCTTCTGCCACCAGCGGAAATCCACACCCTCAAACTTGTGAAGCTTGCCAAATGATGTTGTCATCGACTTGATTGCTACAACCTTGGACATGGTGAATACGCTTTTTCGAATGTTAGAATGGGAGGTTCCGAGCAGCAATTTTTCGAGCTTTCACAAGTAAAGAGATATTGGATCAGAAGGAATCATGGGCACCACTTTTCAAAAAGAGTATTTCTACCTACAAGCCTTGGGTATCAAGAAATCCCTTCCGAGGATAAGACCGTCTACACTGGAGTTTTTAGACTTTAGAAATTATAGTAATTTAAAATCTCGTAGGTTAGGATAGATGTGACTTTTCTGTGTATTTCTTTGACAAAACTGGCCTCTTTATATAGGAAAAGGATCCAAGGTGAAGGGGTACAAGTTCATGCACCACGAGGCATCCTTATCATTATGGATAGAATTGCATGTGGTTATAAAGTAACTACCTTGCAGCCCTACGGGTTTGGAGGGAAAACAACTCAGATTTGAGTTTGAATTTCATGAAGAGGTGTGAGCCAATTCGTCCTAGGAGGAAGAGTAACCATCCAATCACCTAGCTCCATACCATCACCGTAGCTCAACTCAGCATCACAACTACTGACACTAGCATCGAGCTCAAGTTCAGTTGGATGAGCTAGAGTGTTAGTCTCTGAAAGGCTAAGGAAAACACAGACAACGGTCAAGGTCGAGTCAGCCTGGTGGGGCCACAAAATGGAGAGTCAGCAAGGGTACTAAACTAAGTATAGAGGGTTAGGCGGACACGGAAATCAAAAGAGTCTTGCGGGAGGGCAACCAAATTCTCATGACCACGAGCGCCAGACTTGGCGATTTTCCCGTTAGGAAGAGAGAGTTGTGACACCCCGATTTCGTATTGATGATTAGTTCTAGTTATAGAGCAGTAAAGAGAGGGTCGTGGGTGGGTTGTTGATCACAGGCGTAACTATAGAGATGCCATGGGCGTGGGCAGAGGACCATCATGACCATGACAAATAAGTAGCACAAGTGATATCGTAGGCTCATCACCGGCTTGGTTGACTCTCAATCACGGACATGGTGAGTAATGGGTATAAAACCTTTCACAATTGGAACTCTTTAGAAACTCAAAACCCTATTCTCTTCTCTCCATTGTCTAGAATAGCGATGCCTCTTCTTAGAGTTTGGTCAATCAAAGGAGAATTTAATAGTGGATCATTCCCTAGCTGAGAGTGGAGATCTGAGGAGTCAATGTGGTCATCCCCCTTAGTCTTAAGAAGGAAAAAAGATCTAGGCGACTTGGATGACTTTCTCAATTCATACCCTTCAGGAACGCAATAGAGGTGGAGTTTCATGTTTACTTACTACGTAGTCTAGTGTAGAACTGTGGTTAGATGTTGCAGAATCCTATGATTAAATTCCTCAAGAAATGATAATGATGTGGAACGAGGGCTCTCAAGGCTATACATAAGGTGTAATGATCTGGAGCTTGAAATGCCTAAGGACTGAATAGTGGCGTATAATTCACTATTTAGAATAGGATAAGATAGGCTTAGAAAGATTAAATGGTGATGATGATGTCAACATGCCAGTCACCCAGCCCCGGATTGCGTAATCCTTTGGGAATATAGGGAAAGATTCAGGACGTGTCAAGTATGCCTATAGATGTTTCTCACACGGTTTAGGGTGGTTTCATGGTCTGATTCACTATGAAGCTATTCGCATGATGTTAGGTGTGGCTGATGCTCGGTAGTATGATTACTGTCCGGTAGGGTCACTTTACTAGTATAGACTTGAGGAGTCGATGTGATATCTTCTATGATGTTTCCCTATCATTTTTTGGACACAGTTCTACCTTGGATGATGTTTAGGCACTCCGTGATTAGTACTGAACCTATGGATGTTGTCATTCTATATGTATATTGTTTGTTGTTTTTTTGAACTGGAGTTGTATCACCGCCTCTCTATGTTTGAAAGCTTGTATTTTAGGATCCGAGACCCTGGTGTTGTTTGTTTTCCAATGATTTATTAAAGGATTTAATTACATTCTTTAATGCTGCTTGTTTGTATCTATGAGTATAAGTGGGTCAAAGTTTGTCAAGTTGGAGCCTGAGTAGGTTTTATGGGTTGAACTAGTGCTTTGACCGGGGCTCTTCTAGGGTTGGGTTTCACATGCACTTTCACGAGGTTGGTCGCGCCTTCACTTGGTTCATATGGAGCAAACATGTAATCAGACTCAGGCATACACGATACACTATTTCTTTGAAAACCAACATATGTATGATGCAAATGCAGTCTTTTAGGTATGGTATCAACGCAATCCCCATTGCATGGGGGTAGTGAATCAAGAGTTAGTACACGTTGGGGTTAGTCTGTTCACCCATGGTTGATTTTGCGGATGTCATCATGAAGAGGCTCTAGGACTTAGTGCTAGCTTTGGGAGGCATTCTATTGAAACTAAAGGGCACGTTTGTTTGTAGAGAGATGGTTCTTAGACTGTGTTGAAATAAGCCTTATACTCAAGAAGGTCGACTTGTCATAGTTTGGTTTGAGAACCCTGCGAGCAGGATGCTATTGCAACCCACAGAGTGCCTGCCACCCCTGATATCTACATTTCAATCACAAGTATAGAGCTTGTGAGAACCTTGGACCAAATTAAATCCTAAAAGGCGGTAACATTCATGAAAGAGACACCCAAAACTTCTCAACATTTTGTGCATCTTGCCCTAAGGAAGTTGTTCCTTGTCCCCAACTGAGTCACCATCAATGTTGAGGTCTCCCATTCGAGACCACATTTCGCACGTGATCCGTCACTTTTGCTGAGGGGAAGGGGGATCGGCTCACGCGTGCAGCGCAAGTTTGAAGTACCTTGGAGTCGGCGTTGATCTGAGGAACTTCGTGGTGGATCGAACACCCTACTCATTTTTCCATCCCATCATGGCTTGGGAATGAGGCTTTGTGACATTGCCTGGAAAACTTGAGAATTCTGGATCGGGGGTCTATTAAGTTACGAAAGAAAATTAATGCTATCGATCTGCCCGGCGCAAGGCCGATACTAGTAGACGACAAGTTCTCATTCACTATTTGGGTTACTCTGGGTGTAAACTCAGAGATTTAGAATGGCTTTGGATTTGGGGGAGAGATGATAAGTGGACTCGAATAAAAATGACTGCCTACGTACCCAGACCTCAAGGTTAAAGTCCGCTTTGTTCGAATTTGAAAACTTTGGGTTTTGCAACCTATTTATACCCTAATGCTCGGGTTAAATCGTTTTGAAACTTGGGTGATTTTGACCATTATAAATAATGGGACAATTTTTTGGGTGGACTGATTTGCTTGATTATCAACATACTCATTCCCGCTTTACACAACATTTTTGGATGTTTGGATGCCTCAACTTGATCGAATTCATGGCGTTTTTTCAATATTTGGTTATGCATTGGCCGTTTGGGCTATTTGATGTTTCTTTCCACGTTTTGATGCATTTAAAGTGTCATACGGCATCCTGGGATAAGCCAAAGCCTGACGGGAAAGCTAGAACAAATCCAAACGGTCAACTTGGTTGAAAAATGTCACAATGTAGTATTATGGCCACGATTCCTTGCTCAAAACTCTGATTGATACAAATTAAGCTTCATTGGAAATCTAATTCGATTTCATGCAACTTTAATGTTGATGTTGAGTCCAAAATCTCTATGTTTTTAATACGCAATATGTGTTATCTCTGCCAAGATTATGGACCTTAAATCCTTCTAAAACTTGAAAGACATCTTATATAAATCCTTGAGACCCCCTTTGGACGAAACATACATTATTTTAGACAGATAAGGAGTTCCAGAGAATGATTGAAGCAAGACTTCATCCACTGATAGAGACAGATCGAAGATCGATAATAAGTAGGAAATTTTGTGTTGTTTAGATTAGATGAAACTTTAGTCTAGACTTCGTATGGATGATGGGTTATTCACCCTTTGATTATGCTATCAATGTTATTGAGGATAATACTTTGTTCTTGCTAAAACTGAATTTTAGATTTAATCTTGCTTGATCCTCTTGATTTAATCTTTGTTATCGATTAGTGGTACCAAGAGGGACAGTAATTGATAGGACACTTAGGACAAACTCTAGATTCCACGTTAGCTTGAGAGAGGAGAAGTTTGTCTAGGCTTTTCACATCGTTTATCATTGTGGCATTTCATCGAACACATATAGCGTGTTCTGATTGGGTTAAGATTAGCTCGAGAGAGGAGTCTTAGGTCAAGAAGAATAGATCCTTAGACTTGTGGGAGCGATCTAAGGTTATCTTAGGAAATTTCCAATCCATTATTACTTTTTAATTGAGATTGAATATTATTCATCCATAAATTACTTGGATTCGAGTCTAAGTAACCTTCTATCTCATATTTGAAACTCGATTACTTTCATTTTGCTTTCTTTTAATTAAATTATTAGTTGTTATTGAATCACACTATCACTTGAACAAGCAAACCCCCACCCCCCTACCCCCTTGTTACTTAGTATAGTTTGCATATTAAAGTTGAGTAATAATATTAGAAAGACCCTTTGAAAAATACGATTCCATTAGATCAATCTGAATATTTGAGAGGCGGGATGAAATACGTTTATCAAATTGGCGATGTTCTTTGATAACTTTTCTAATTCTAGGAAAGACTTAGATTATTAGCTACTCTTTTATTTTTATTTTTATCTATTTCCTCTCACATGGTTTAACATGGTTTTTTTTAGTTCTATTATGTAGGATCACAATTGGGATAGATATTGGCAAGGTTCTTATGTTGAAGAGTAACAACAATGAAAATTGAGGTTCTTCACCCAACCAATATTATGATAACCTAGGTACACCAAACTACTACCAACCCAATCATGAAGAAGAAGAATAATAATAAAATAACTTTGAGTAAGAATTAAATCATATTGGAAAGTGTTCTTCTGATTGATGCTCTGGTCTGAATCTATTATGACAGTACCTGAGCTGACTGAGGGCGGCCCGCTTGCTGATCTGAAGCTCAATTCACAACCCATTTGGAAAAGGAAACTGAGGTCAATTTTAAACTCACATCCGACCCGACCAGACCCAACCTTATCTGACTTAACCTGAGAGAGGAAGAGGACTCCTTATCCTCCTCCTCATTTTGGGAGGGTTACTAAATGACGCCCTAGTTTTTGAATAAAACGACGCCCTACATTCTATAATGAGCTAAACGTCCATTCCGTAAAAATGAAAAACTTACTAGTCCAATCCAAAAAAACCCTTATTTAGTATGTTTTAGTTGCTCGAAAACACTCTCGACGAACCACGGCTCAAAATTGGAAAGGTACGAAATTGAAATTTGGATCTGAAAAAAAAAACCGGACGGACCGGCGTTCTGTCTGGTCAGACCACCCAGACGGAACCACCCGGACGGAACGCTGATTCGTCCGAATTGATCAGTGGATGGAACAGCATTCCCTCTGGGTGGTCTGACCGGACGGAACACCGATCCGTCCAGTTGGTCCGTGCGTTTTTTTGAATTAATTAAATTTATTAATTTCTTTAATTTTCGGTTGCTTCATTAATTTGGATACTTCAAATATAGGGTCGATGCACGGGATATGTCAACGAGTACCGCGGTAATTGTTCGGCCAACTTCTTTAGCATTATCAATGAATAGGGTATGTAAATGATTCATTTTGGTGTTGATATTCCGTAGAAAGTTGATGCCGGTGACAGAATTGATTACTCCGCCTGGTTCTTATCCAATGATGTGTACGATGACACAACCGGTGAAGCGGCGCAAGCAGCAAAACAAATTGTTTTAACGCTTAATTTCCATCTGATTAAAGGGTCCAATAAAAGCAATGACTCGGAATAGGAGTGTCGGTTGTATCTTTATTGCTCACGTGGACCAGTTCGCAAGTCTGAGGGTTCAGATCCGCTGAAACGTGCTACGAAGTCAAAGAAGTGTAATTGCCCATTCGGACTTGCCGTGCGGTCAAGGGTGGTAGATTGCGAGTGGAAGTATTTTATTGACGAATTCGGAGACATAAAAAACCCTGATAAATCAAAGGGGTACCACAATCATCCTCTGATTCATTTCACTGAAGTAAGCATAGAAAGCAATCTGTTATCAGATGAGGCGAAAAAAGATATTCGGTATATGGTGGTTGTTCACACACAACCGAATAAGATAAAGTTTCTTTGAATAAGAAGTTCAACACTCGTCACAATATGAATCAGATTTACAACGAGTCATACAAGATTAGGAAAGAGAAATTAGGTGGCTTGGATCCGATGGAGTGGACTTTGCATGAGGCTACAGAACTAGGTTATTTCATTCAGTACTTAAAGGATGATTATGACAATCTTGTTCATCTGTTTCTTAGTCACCCCGAATGTGTCCAGATGGTTAGCTCATGGTATTTCGTGATTGTAATTGGCTCGACTTTCAACACCAACGACTATAGGAAGCTAGTGATCCAATTTGTTGGTGTGACACCGGTGCGTAAGAACTTTAGCATCGAGTTTGCATTCGTTGATAATGAAAAAATAGAGTTTTATGTTTGAATGTTGGAATGTTTGGAGTTGATGTTGGGTAGGCGGCAACCTACTGCATTTTTTACTGATAAGGAGCGAGGTCTGGCAGGGGCCCTCCGCACCGTATTTCCAAAGACTCCCCATTTACTGTGCATTTGGCACATGAAGAGGAATATCGAGGCAAAGATTAAATACATCACGAGTAATGCGGAAATGGCTATGGCTGAGGCTTTCGTGCATGGTAGGTGGAATAAAGTGTTGTATGCACAAATAGATGCAGAGTTCTTCAAGGAGTTGGAGGATATGATCATGAGTGATTGGGATAATGTCGGAGGATTGATGGAGTACTTAGGAAGCGAGTGGTTACCGTATAAGACTCAATGGCCCATTGCAACACTAACGAGATTTTCCATATTGGGTGTACGAGTACGAACATGGATGAGTCCCAACACTGGTCTCTCAAAACATTGTACAACTCTTCCAATTAGGGAGTTGATACACTATTTAAGGGATATCATGCATCGATCGAAGACCAAGTCATAGAAGTGCAGCGGTCTCTAGCTGAATCACGAAGCAAAGTATTGTATTGTTTAGATAAGTATTTAGTTAATCACTAGTTATTTGGTTATGTTTAAGGTCTCACATTGTCAAATCGTGTGTATATAACTAGTTATTTGGTTTGGTTTAGGCTCATCGTTTCTCGCACAGACGACCGTTTACGTATCTGAAAAATGAAGTCAACCTTTGGGGTATTTAGTTGGTGAATGAGGCATTATCAAGTAAGGACGATCGTGATTGTGTGATCGAAGATACGCATGGCCTGCCTTGTACATGTAGGCTCGAATCTATGGAGCGCGATGGGGTCGAGCTGAAACCATACCACCTCCACCACTTTTGGCGATTGTTGGAATACCGTCTTCCTGTAGACAGTGAGAAGTGGGAAGACCATGACGGGATGGTACAGACGATTTGTGATAGAGGTGGGCCTGCTATACGTGCCTTGACAACACTGGTGCAGTCCCAGTATCAACCAGAATCACATGGAGTAAAAGAGCCGAAGAAGTCAGACGCGCCTAAGGGCAGGCCCCGTGTGCGAAAGACGGATAAGTGGAATCCTTCGTACCACGAGCATGTGAGTGCTCATTGTATCCCATCTAAGGGAAAGACCAAATGAGGTTTGTGCTTTGTACTATTCAGTTACCGGTGTCGTTGTTTTGAGAGGTTCTTAACATAAGTAAATCACCTAACAGGTCGCTCAACGCCCCATGCGGCTAAACCCACCCCAAGCATGTCTAGAAACTCTATTCCGAAAGGAGGTGTGTAGTTTTTACTTACAACAATATTTTCCCCGATTCAGTATAGTTAGTAGCCGTCCTAATTATATGATTGACCTTCACTTTCAGTGCTTCCATATATCTCGTATATCCCTGCCGGTCTCTGGCCTGTGGTGAATAACGTATCCGACGTTATTGGTGACGGCCATTGTGGGTTTAGGTGTGTATCCCACTCTGTTACCGGCGGTGACCAACATCAATACGTGGCTATGCGTTAGGAGCTTATGGATCACGTCCATGTATACTGGGGACGGTGGTATCATAAGGTGTATGACGGCGAGCTGGACACTGTCCTAGCAAGACTGGGTGGCTATGGAACACACCATGCAGCATAATTCTACACATGTACCAATAATCGTCTACATAATCGGATTTTTTACTTCGGCGCACTTGAACAATGGACGGCTGCGGTTTTGGGACAATGGTATTGCGTAATAAATAACGTGTTCACATACATAATGTCAAAAGTACTAAAGTATCAAAAGTACATAATGTCAAAAGTAAATAATGACATAAGTCTCAAAACAAAAGTACGTAAGTCTCAATACATCACATGGATAGAAAATGATAACATAAGACAGTCACAACGTCTAACGGTACGGTCTCTAGTGGCGGAAGTCCATGTACATGTCTGCAACACTACATCTGAGATGCTCGACCGCCTCCAGGTACTCATCATCAGACTTGTACTCCTATCTCATCGTCCCAACAAGGTATCGATGCATATGGGTCCAACACCCTATAAGCTAGCTGCACAGCGGAAAAGGAAACAAGTCAACTACCTTTATCAAATACGGACCTAAACCCTACACCAAAAATAAACCGAAGTATAATTACCAAATTTGTTGGCGCCTGAGCACCAGTAGGGAGCGGCCTGAGGATGCGCCGGTGGGTGTGGCGTCGATACCAGTACATGTATCGCGAATCGACGTCGATCACATCGACGACACATCTAAACAAAGACTGAAATGACATTAGTCTGGACTAATCCTCGTCCCTCCACGCTCTATCTGTGCTGTCAACCCACTCAATGAGGTACCCATTAGGCTCAGTCGTCCTAAATGCCCTGGCAGGGGCAAGGATAAGACCATGAATCATCTACGCATAATTGAACTATCTAACCACACGTGTCGGATCATAGTACTTTGTTGTCGTCGCGAACTGAATCACGCCACGAAACACCGAGTCGGGAACCTCTACCTCGGGACGTGGCCCACATGGCAGCCAGATCACATCCCATGCGGTTATATCATCAAGCAGACGACAGTAGTACTCCAGCCGATGGTGCATGAACTCACATGATCTATCTCACAGCTCGCTACTACTCCACCGCCCAACTAAGGCCTCGACATCACCCCGCTCTCAGGCCACTAGTCTAGCAGCACGAGTACTAGGGAAGTACTTGTGAATCCAAGACTGAAGTAGATACACACTCCCCGCCACCCCCTTACACTTACCCAGCCCGTGGTATAGCCATGCTAGAGCCCTAGTCCCCCAAGCATATTGTGACATAATGGACACGCCCCCCATCAAATACTCCCACAACACCATACGAGTACGATAGGCAGATTTATCAGTGAACAGCGTCGAACCTAGCAAACAAAACATGAAGACCCAGTATGCATCCTCATCCACTAAACCGCTCCCCACGTCTAACATCGACTTCTCATGCATTGCAGCACCCTTCAGCGAAGGCTATCGGGCATCACCACCTGCAGCGCCTCCAACTGGCAACTTCAAATCCCCGTGATGGATACAGAGAGCCCTAGCTATATCGGCATGCAGGTCAACCTTTGGATCGAGGAATGTGAAGTGGACGTTCGTGCACTAGGATACGGAGAATATGCCATACATCATGAACTATGATGGTCATCTCTCCGAAGGGCATGTGGAACGTGTTACCATCTAGCTGCCACCTCTCAACAAAAGCATGGATCAGTGCCTCTTCCAAATGATCGATCATACCAAAACGACCCAAATGGAGAAGTCCAAAGGTAGACATCATCATCTCAAGTGTCGATGTCAGAGGCTGAAATCTCATCACATGCCTGAGATGACTCGGACGAGTGTAGAACTTGAAATCGCGGATGTTAGGTAGTCCGGATCGACCTCCCACAGATAATGTGCAATGTGACCCCCGAAAGTGGGAATCACACTGGTCGCAATCAGGCCACCATCCTCTATCCCCGACTCGATCAGCCAAGTGCAGGAAAGATTTCCCCCCAACCCCAGTAGTCTCAACCTCCTCATCTATCGGTACAGCATGTGTACTCGTGGCATGAGTAAAACGAGCATCTCTCCCAACTGCAACACCAACACTCGCTGAAGCATGAAACAAACTAGTGGAAACCCTAAACGGTGGAGGCGGATATGTATCAGACTCATAGCCACCGAGTAACTCCTCCTCGTCGTCCTCTGCCATAAATCTCCGGCGTTAAGTTAGAAGGGGGGGTCTAACAAGCCTAGCAGGGCATGGAGGTCTATCTTGCATACCGGAATCCTAATTGGGGGAAGGCTCAGGGGTTTCATAGATTTTTTGTTTTTTCTTCTTTTCATCTGCTTCTCTCCTATTCGAAGCCGTAATCGCACGCTCGGCAAGTCGATTAATAGTTTCCATTGACTTTCCCTTCCCTCTCATTTTCTGAATTCCATCAGTCTCTTCTTCGATAGGGTCAGTGCTATGCTGCTTACCTCCGCCTTTTGTCTTTGCCATTTTTATTCAGAAACTATATTAAACAAAATTATCTAATTAATCACGTGCCTATTAAATCTAATTAATATTAATTAACACTAACTATCATTGAATACTAAACTATTCAAATAAATTAAAGCATTTAACTAATTCATAATTCATTAATTTCATTTTAACTACACAATTACCAAGAATTATATTCTAATTCTTTTAATTAATTTTGAAAAAAAAACAATTAAATAATCCAGATGGATTTTGATTTTAGTTTAAATTTGAAAAATGATGACTTTCAATTTTACATAGAAAGGAATACCGACTTACATACACTTCTAGTTAATGCTCTTAACTTGTTCTCTTGTCACATAATTTCTCATTTGGATGGTAAATGGTTTGTTATATTCATAGAATACCATAATTCTATCTTGTAATTAGTATGTGTTTAAACCATTTTTTGTGTTTTTTCACATTACATACAAGAGTTTGGAAGGATCATACATCAAGAATCACTTTAAAGTTAGACGCATATCGCTAGGAAGGCACTTCATACTCGTTCAAATCTCTAGCTCATCCTACTCAAGGTTATTATCAATTTATTTCAAAAACTACAACTTAGAATTTAGAAAGCATAATTGATATTTTAGCTTTATTACGCTACAATAAGAGTTTAGGTAGCTAATAATAATAATGAATTTGAGTAAATTCCAATGATAGATTTGTCATATTATCCAAATGTTAATGGGCTAATACACTAATCAACAAAGGGATAAAGAAAGATGACTTAGAATTCATCCTAATCAACTTCACACAATCTTTATACACACATGTGTACATGCTGATGATGAATCATACATTAATGCAAGTAGTGTTAAAATGGTGTAATATGTTGATGATATGGAAGACAAAGGGTGGTATATTCCAGTTCATCTTAAACCAAGAGATGTTTACGATATGGGTGAAGACATAGTAAACTTCAGTAATAAAGCTGAAACTTTTGAACGACAAAACTTGACTACAGTCACTGAGAATGCATATTAGGCAAGATCGAGTGTAGTTGCTGATTATTCACCATTTAGCAGCAGAACCCACAAAACCACTGTTAAACGGCTTCATTGCTTCGTTTAACAACGGATCTTAAACCGCTGTTAAACTGTTTGACATGGGTTCAAATCGCTGTTACGTGACGTTATAACCCCTGTCAAAAACTGTCTTCCTTTTAGTGTATTTCCCAATGTAAGCATAGTACTATTAAACGTCTCTATGATGAGGCTGGTCGGTGGTTTATTGGTCAGGAGGCAGTTGCGGAGTGTTTGAATGATTATTTCATTAGTCATTTCTTTGTGGGGGTTGTCCCTGATCAAACGCCTTTAAATTCAATGCGGCCTGGCATCTCGAAGCTAGATAATGAGTCTTTGATTTGGCCCTTCAATAATGAGGAGGTCCTCATTTCCCTTAAGCAAATGGGCTCCCGAAAATCCTTCGGTGGTGACGGTATGTACTTTTTTTATTTCGTAAATTCTGACAATTATTGGCGATGAGGTGTTGGCTCTAGTGTTGGATATTTTTAATAGGGATGTGATGTCGGATGATCTGAACTATACTCTTATATGCCTTATACCTAAGGTTAAGTGCCCTGAATTCCCCAAAGAATTTAGGCCTATAAGCTTATGCAATGCCTTGTATAAGGTGGTTGCTAAGGTGTTGGGTAATCATTTGAAGTTGATTCTCTGATTCATAGGGATTTTATGTCCCGAAGGTTTATTACTGATAATGATATGGCAGCGTTTGAGAGTTTTTTCTCTATGAAGAAAATTACAAAAGCAATAGTTGGTAACTTTGCAGCGAAGGTTGATATGGCAAAAGCATATGATCGGGTTAAGTATGTCTTTCTTCATACAACAATGAGACATCTTAGTTACTGTGATAGATGGGTTCATCTTGTTATGACATGTGTGTGATTTCTCATTTTGATTAATAATACATCAGCAAATTTCAGTAAAAAAAGAAGATGGTGCTTATAAAAGAATTAATAAAATTATTGTGATACTCTTATAGAAAAATTACATCACCTTTACATATAAGACAATTATGACGTTATTATACTACCGTTATACTTTTGTTATGTTCATATAGGAGAACGAGCAACAAACTTTAAATCTTGCATTCAAAAACAACTTATAGTATTAGTTAGGAGATTTTTTAATCATTATCAGTTGGTTTTGAATGCAAGATTTAAACTTTGTTGCTCGTTCTCCTATGTGAAGCCCGGGAAATATTTTAATCTTTCTTGGTGTAAGGTATATAATTTAATTTTTTGAACCAAATATGTATATCTAGTTAGGTTGAACAATAGACCTAGTATACATTGAAATATGTTTTTAGTTGATTGGTTTGAAATAATTATTGATTATTAAAACATTGAACTATTTTCTTTGGTTTAAATTTAATTAGGTGATTTTAAAATGAATAAGTATTGGATTAAAATTCACCGTCTTTCCGATGACGATAGGATCGGTTTGAAAAACTTGTTAGACTTTGCTTTCTCTAACAATAACGACGGTGACATGATAATATGTCCTTGTCCAAAATGTTCTTTTAAGAAGTGGCTTTCCATAGATAATTTTTACGAACATCTCCTTCGTAAGCAATTTCCTTTGGGTTACACTTTCTGGAGTCGCCATGAGAGTTAGATATTTGACAATCATCTCAGAATGCTGCAACCCAATCAGATGCACCTTTATATGTAGTGGAGAATACTAAAACTACGTATCATGATAATATTGCAACTCATGATCTCATCAATAATGCATTTGGTGGTTAGACCAAAGTATCCTGTGATGGTATGCCTAACAATACCGAAGTGCCTATGAATGAATATGATGTCGACCTAGTTGGATTGAACCTAGAATCAAATGATGTTAAC
Source organism: Linum usitatissimum (assembly GCA_030674075.2). Taxonomy (NCBI): domain Eukaryota; kingdom Viridiplantae; phylum Streptophyta; class Magnoliopsida; order Malpighiales; family Linaceae; genus Linum; species Linum usitatissimum. Next base: position 8,591,555 of record JAUJYP020000804.1, read on the forward strand.
ATGGACATCATCCAACAAATGAAGGATATTGATGAACCTTTATATGAGGGAGCTTCCAGCAAGACCTCAAAGCTCTCATTTATCTTGAGACTATATCATATCAAGTACATGCACAATATTAGCGACAAGGCAATGTCAATACTAATTGAGCTGATGCATGACACATTAGATTTTTCCAAAATACCCTCATTAGGATATGATGCAAAAAAGATTATTAAATCACTTGGGTTGGGATACACTAAGATACATGCATGTATGCGAAGAACAACGCAATGCAATGCTGATTGAGCTACTGCATGACACATTAGAATTTGCCAAAATACCCTCATTTGGATGTGATGCGAAGAAAATTATCAAATCACTTGGGTTGGGATATACTAAGATACATGCATGCATGCGAAGAAGAAGATTATCAAATCACTTGGGTTGGGGAGATTACATCGATCAAGAAGTTTGTAGAGTTTGTGGAGACTCTAGATACAACGATGGTGGGAATGTAAAGTTGGTTGATAAAAAGAAAAAAAACCGAAAAGGAAACAAGATATTTCGCTATTTTATTTTGATTCCATAATTGGAAAGACTATTCTTGTCTCAAAAAGTGATGAGAGTATGATGCGGCATTCAAAAGAGAAGAGTACTCATGGGATAGCTAGACATCCATGTGATGGTGAGACGTAGAAGAACTTTGACTTGACATTTCCACATTTTTCTTCGGATCCACGAAACCTTAGACAAGGTCTTGCAACCGATAATTTCAATCCTTTTAGAAATATGAGCAACATTCATAGTACTTGGCCAATCATTCTTATGCCTTACCATACTCCTCCTTGGGGATGTCTGAAGTCGACGAGTATGATTCTATCTAGTATCATTCCTGAGAAGAAAGCTCTAGGAAATGATATAGATATCTACCTACAACCATTGATTGATGAGTTAAAACTATTATGGACTGGTATTGAAGCATTTGATGTATAAAAATGAAGTTTTCACATTGAGAGCAGCGGTGATTTGTACATTTAGAGTTTTTCGAATATTAAGGCTGTTATCTGGCTGGAACACTTACACAATGCAAGCATGTCTCACTTGTAATTGTGGTTAAGAACCTCTACGTTTGGGAGATAGTTTAAAGAGTTATTTCATTGACAGTAGACCGTTCTTACCCAATGGGACATCATTTTCGACATCAAAAATCTAGATTTAATGGTAAAGTTGAGCAAAGGGGTCCAACCAAACTATTATTAGGATCAGAAATATTAAAGCAAGTAAAAATGTTACCGTCGCATTTGGAAAGGAGAAGGAAATAAAAAAGGATGGACCTCCAAAAAAGAAGAGAGCACTTGAAAGTGAAAATGTTGGAGGAAAGAAAAAGGTTGAACAATGAAAGAAGAAAAGTTGCTTCTTTCAACTTTCTTATTGGGAGTTCAATTTGCTTCGACACAATCTCAATGGTATGCATATTGAAAAAATGTGTGTGATGACATTTTATATACTCTATTGAATGAGAAGGATCAAAGAAAATATCATTTGAAAGCACGACTTACTGATGATGGGAAGACATGTCCTGCTGCTTTGCACACCTTGGGCAAGCAAGAAATAGTAGTTATGCTTACGACTTTACATGATATTGTTGTGTTCGATGGATACTCAAGTAACATATTCAGATGTGTTGATGTAGAACACTGAAAGGTAATAAGATTAGAAACACATGACTGTCACATTCTTATGCATGAGCTATTACCATTGGCCATTCATAATGTTCTACCTGCTCAAGCGTGTTCGATCTTAGTTGAGTTTTGTTCATACTTGAAACAATTATGTGCAAAAGTTAAACATATAGATGGGCAAGAGAAGCTTCAAGAATGGATAATTGTAGCAAAATGTTGGTTGGAGATGTTATTCCCCCCATCATTCTTCACAGTAATGGTTCATCTTGTAGTCTATTTGGTTGAAGAGGTTAAAATCGATGGACCAATATACTCTCGATGGATTTATCCCATTCAAAGGTACTAATAAATGACTCTTGTTTCCAAGTCTAAGTGCTTAAAATCAAGTTTTTTAGTGGGAATCTTAGTCTTGTTTATTTGTAGATTTTTAGGCAAGCTCAAATCCTTTGTGCGGAATAAATCACTATCGAAAGATTTTATAGCAGAAGTTTGGATTTCTGAAGAAATCTTCAACTCCACATCATTATATTTCAAAGCTGAAGTTTAGACGAGATTAAACCGTGAATCTCAAGTGCATGGTGTATTTGTTGATCAAACATCTGATGCATCCACCTTCCCGTTGGTTGGAAAGCATGTTGGTGTTGTACAATATTTTACTCTTTCTGAGCTGGAAATCCAATCAAGTTGGTTGCATTTCCAATCAAGTTGGATTTTAATCAAGTTGGTTGCTTTCTAGAGTAATTTCAATGTTTCTAATTTTCCTTACACATTCAGAGAGATTATCTTGTTGCAATTATCTCATTAATCTCATTGAATATTAGAAAATTGCGGACTCTAACGTCTCCGTGGAAGAAACGCATCAAGAATGGACAAAGTTGTTCATAGAGACTTTGTTAATTGGTTTAGAGATCGAGTAAGTACTCATCTACTTGTGGTTTACTTATAAATATCTTAGAATTTCTAATCACATATCTATATATGTACAACTAGATTCTAAATACTCAAGATGTTGAAGCACATTCAATGACCTAATTGTGTTGGCTCGAGGTCCTCAACGACAATCAAGAAGATTTAATGCTTATGATGTCAATGGGTATCGGTTTCGGATAGTTGCACGAGAAAAGAACTCAAAAACTCAAAATAGTGGTGCGTTTGGCAGATTTGGAACCCAAAACTATGCAAGTTTGGTGGATAATCGACCTGTAGCTGGAGAAGTGGCATATTATGGGAAGTTGGTTGACATTATAGAGTTGAACTATTATGGAGAATTCGATTTAGTGTTTTCCAAGTGTCAATGGGCCAACACACTGAATCCTAGATTTGTGAAGAAAGATGTGTTTACCTTCACTTCCATTACCTTCTCGCACCTCTTGTACCTCGGTGAACGTGCAAATGATGAGCCATATATATTGATGCAAACGAGGAAAATGGTATATTATGTCCAAGATAAAGTTCATGATGGATGGTGCATTCCAGTACATATGAAAGCAAGAGACTTATATGACATGGGTGATAGAGAAGGGAGTATTATGTCTGAAGTTGAGGTCTTTGAAATGCAAGACTTGTCATCTTTTGATGTTAGCTCTTTTCCATTATGTAGAGTCGGTGTCGTTGCAGAGTTTGATGATTAGATTATACGAGTCATTGTGGTAATGAAAATATCTTATTGGAATGGATATTCATGTGCACTAATTTAGAATTACTGTACATGTACTTTACTTGTCAATTTCTTTTGCAGATAGAACGGCACAACACAGGAAGACTTGGGACGTTGAGGAACTTACTCCTACTCATGTATGTTTTCATTACACTACTTCAATTCATATGTAAATAGAAAATAATCAATTGCTAATCTTACATTTACACTAATAGGTTGGCCTAAGTGGGAAGGGTAAACGCATTGGACAGTCTAGTGTAGACTGTAGTCCACTACAAAAAAGACAGTTATTAGTGACTGTACAAATTCATCACTAATAGCCCAATTAGTCAATAATGCCTATTTGTGATGCCCTACATTCGTCGGATGTCGTCGTTGATGTCGCCCCACAAATAACTTATTTGTGACGACTCGTCGGAAACACGTATTTATGACCAGTGCTAGTAGTCACTATACATATTTCTTTCATCGATAAACATATGCCAAATTTCTCTGAATTTCGTCATAAATAATATATGATCGAGACCCATCAATATTTCGGTTATATTTTGTCAAATAGTATTTGTGACGCATATAATTAGTCGATAACGTTTGTGATTTCCTCGTTAAATACATGACACGATTTTTTCGAATTCGTCGTAAATGCTTCTGTAGCGACCAGTTTTAATCGTCAGTTATATGTATGACGAACATAACCGGTCGCTATTTATTTTGGTTTCCTCGATAAATGTATAAGAAACTTTGCAAGGAGGCGTAGTAAATCCTTTTTTACCGACTAGTTTTTTCAATCGATTATATTCGTCAATCAGCGGTAGTGACAAGATTGTTCCGTCAGATATATTAATTAGTGACTGTTACGTTTGAGTCCGAATTTTTCAGGGGGATGCTCGTATCGGTCCTTGAGCGACGTGTACTTAGAAAATACTCCATGCCTAATAGTATACATCCAATCGGAGAATCTGAATTTGACATAGTCTTTGGCAGCCTTTTCTATGTTCTCCTCAGGTAGAGAACACTCAAATTTTGCATCCTTGAACCGAGCATATAAATTATTCAACTCTACCTCTGGATATTCAAAATAAGTTATCCATGGCCCATTTATATTTTGATTAAAAAGAATAGTAATCTCACGAACAACTTTTGAAGAAATAATCCTGCAATCAATCATTACAAAAGATATATATATATATATATATATATATATATATTAGCATCAAAACATAAAAATAAATATCAAAATAGCATACTATGTACCAAAAATATAACTTAAAAATCATTAAAAATACATATTTGTAATAATCATCACAGAAATCCACCACTATAATGAAACCAACTGCAACATCTCAATTAAAGCCCCACTACAATATAAACTTTATATCAAATAACGCAATCAAATTAACTCATGTAGCTAGTTATATACAAGTCTTCATATATATATATATATATATATTCAACAGTGTAATTCAAATACACATCAGTAAATTCCATTATCATAGTATCTAATTACCTTGAATCATAAAGCTCCATTTTCATTTTCTTTCCAGATTACACTCCCTTGCCCTTTCCTCTACCTCTACACTTCACCATACTCTCCGCTGTGATATATTTTTTTCTAAATCCCAATGTAATATATGAAAATTATATACTATAAATTAACATTGATAATATGCTTCATATCTTGGCTACAATCACCATCAGAACGAGTGATCGAGTTTTCAATGTTAAGGCTATTTGGGGAAGACTCATCTTCATTTGATTTTGTATCATGTTCTTGAGGACTACTCTCATATGTGTCCCTTTGCGAGATATTTGAATTAATTTCAGGTTCTTATTGCTTTAGCCTTTTCAAACTCCTCAAACTCTTCGAACTCTTCAACTCTTACCTTTCTTTGACATCTTCGAACTCTTCGAACTCTTGCTTTTCTCAAACTCTTCCATACTGTAATATACTATAGGATTGGTGTACAGTAAGATCACTAAGCAATAGAGCATTTATTTATTTGACAAGTATATTAGATAGTTATTTACCTACGGTGCTGATCGGAAGCGATTGCTGTGCAGAGAAAAGAAGAAAGGAAGAAGATGATATTTCATAAACCCTAGGAATTAAGTTTGTTTATTTATTGATTTCTGTAGTTGATTGTTTCGTAAAGAGACATGGAAACAATAATTTCTGTATTTGTTTCGCCTTTTAAAAAAAGAAAAAGCGGAGGAATTGTGCGTTATTTATTCGGCCAAATTCCCGCCCCCACACTATTCACCGCTAAATGAAATTTGTTAGATTTCTTAATACTATTCTCACATTTAGATTTCTTAATTAACAATAAAGAATTGCATCAGTTAGTATGAACATGAAGTTTTGGTCTTAAATCATGTTCTTATTTAAGTACACATTATATCACTTACAAATGTTACATTATATAACAAATGTTACCATTTTATCTATTTATGAAATTTTCAATATTTTAAAAAAGTCTATTCTATCCCTAATTTATCTCACCACTTACAAATACTACCTTATGAAAAGATGTTAAAATTTTGAAAACTTATTATGACACATTTATCAAGTCGAAAATAGTTTATGATGAACAGCGACGAAATGCTCTGATTTCATCAGAAAAGGTTTCTCGCCCATTTTCTCTGTAAAGAGCTCATATCACTGGTCGAATATTTCAACATCATCGACGAAAAAATAACTTGTCACAAATACATAGCACTTTGACGACTTATAATGACACATTTAGCTGGTCCAAAATAATTTATTTTCAATAGCGACAGAATATTCAAATTTAGTCGGAAATAGTTTGCCCACCGATTTTCGCGGCAAACAACTCATATTTCTAACCGAATATTTGTTCATCATTGACCACATATATAATTTGTCAGAAATACATAACAGTTTGACGGGTGTTTGTTGACAAATTAATCTCCTCGGAAATATTTAAGTTCAATATCGACGAATTATTTTCATTTCGTCACAAAAAAATTCCCGCCACAGATTCGCGGTACACCGCACATATTAATGACAACAAATTCGTTCATCAGCGACGAAACATATGGATAGTGAGAAATACATATCAATTTGAAGAAGTATTTGTGACAACGTTTTTTCCATGTCACAAAAACACGTTTAACGACAACATAAAGGCCTTCGTCGCAAAGTACTGGTCACTAATAACTGTTTGTTTTGTAGTGGTCAATCATATTTTCATCTCCCATGGCATTTTCCTACCTCATTGATGGCACTAGATCGTGTCCGAGTTTTGGAAGAAGAAATTAGCTTGACGAGGGAAGAAATGGCATGAGGAAACCAACAAGTGCAAGAAGACGAGGACGATTTTAATGATTACTAAGGGTATAAGAGGTAAGGTGATCTAGAATGTATACAGACTTGGAATGTTAGTTTGAATGTTAGGTTGAATGTTTGGATTTCGTATTATATTAGTGATATGAAGTTGTGATTGTTGCAAGATGTGTGGTATGAAATTATAGCAATGTGAATGTTTGTAAGTTTGTTATTGATGTAGTTTAGTGGATTGAAGAGTATGTGAAATTCTGAAAACTAGACATAATCAGTTTCTGTAAATAGAACATGTCGTCGATTGATATATTTCGCGTCGGTCTTAAACTGACACCAAATAAGGATCTGAGACATGTAATAACTTTGATGAATAATCTTTTCTTCGGTTGCAACAGACGTTAGAAGTAAGTCAAAACATAGTTGACCTGTAACTTATCGTCGGTTTCAACCGACGCCAAATCAGGTCAATCAGCGTTGACCTTATTTTAGCATCATTTTTTGCTGTCGCTTAATGCCGATATTAAGTTAAGGTCGAATTACATTGACCAGATTGACTTCAGAATTTCACGTCGCTCCTCTTATGACAGACAAAAAATTATTTAACTTCACCAAAATCGTCGTTGTTTCTCGACCGACTGGAAGTAATATGTCGTCGGATGATGACTGACGCCGCATACGGCTTTTGACTGACGACAAGTGACTGATTTCTTGTAGTGTGTTATGCATGTCTATGTTAACTTTATGAGTACCTTATGTCAATGTATGCCCACTTTACTAGTCAATTATGTCACCCTAATGTCTGGTTTAAGAGTAATATGTTCATACAACTTTATGTTTAAGTTATGTTCAATGTTTGAATCTGATATGTCCATTTTATGTTTACTTTAAGATATGTTATGAGGAAAATTTAAAGTGAGGATATTCATTTTTTGTCCTCAACGTAAGGACACTTTAAGACCATTAATTTTTTTGTTGATTATTTGATGATTGAAATTAATCTTTAATTATAGTCTTGAACTATTTTTTGGACAAAGTCTTGAATTTTATAAGACAAAAACTATAACACAATTATTTAATATCCTAATATCACGTTACTCTCTCCTAAATCACTTATTGGCGGATTTTTGAAAAGTTTTCAATGGTTTTAATCTCCTTCCCTCTTTTAAGATCACATTTTGGGTTTTTTCTCGATCAAAGCGCATCGTCATTGGTGAATTTCATTATTAAATTTGGTCGAAGCCTTTATAATGAAGTACAATTGCCACGCATCAGAAGGCAATCTACCTTAGGTAGAGTTGCATGGGGATGATCCTTCTTTAGAAAAACAGAATCTCATACAACCGCGTCAACCGGTGTGACTTGGGCAGCAAGGAGAATCGAAAAAACATATCCAGCGAAAAACGCCAGAAAACAAAACAAACCCATAAACAGACAAAGTTGTTAGATAATACTGAAAAATTAAAAGGAAAACTAGGGTCAGTGACACGGTTGATTCCGTTGCGCTGAACCGGCTCCTAAGCAGACCGGTTACCCGGGATTACACATCATGACTTGCCGAAGAGGTTGGAGAAATCAACTCGGGCTTCTTCTGGAGTTTGGTCGATTGTCGACTAGCTATCACATCTGTGCCTATCAGGTTGTGGTCTTTCCTTCGACGTCTACGTTTCTTCTCCTCAAGGATTTCCAATTCTGTTGATCTCGAGCAGTTGTCTCCATATTGAAGCAGCTTGTCTCTGTCCTGAACGATGATTTGATCATTGCTAAAATAGTAGAGGAACATCTGGTTCTCCAGGGTATCGATCCCGACTTCTCACTCTCGCTACCATACATCTGGCAACTTTGCAACATCAGCCGCCATTGTTATATAAATCTCAGTTGATCGTCCGTAGAGTTTCATTTAAAAACCCCTAATAGAGAACCTTCGAAGCAAAAGAAAATCCTTCCAAGATAGAGATCAAAATCCAATTCACAGACGAGAGTAATACAAACCGTGAAAAGAAATTCAAGAGCCCGCGAGGATCCAAATTCAAGAGCCCGCAAGAAGTAAAGGAGACTGTAACGAAAAAAAGTATCTTCAAATAAAGGAAAACACCACCTCCTACGAAAATCAACGCAAGGCCATCACCAAAAGTCATTGCCAAAATCGTTCGACAATCTTCAAATGCCAATTTTTCAAATCACCAATCTATAAATTAATTGTCGAATTTAATTTCCTAAATCACTTACCAGGGCTCTTTATTTTTGCACCAATGAATGGAAAACCGCATTAATATAGATTATCTCTCATTTTATGAAATGCGACATAGGTTCTAATTTCTTTGTTTAGACACTTCAAGAAACTATTAGAATATATACAGATTATGTACAAAGTGAACCAAATATTATTTCAAATCGATAGAATCAATACAAACTGATTAGAATTCATATTAAAGAAAAAGGTAAAATGTTACTTCTATAGTCTATTGTACAACGGACTCTTAAACATCCTATGATTACCATCATACATCTTATGCAAGAAATATTCAAACTATACGTGGTTAATCCTCTCACTCATACCCTAAGAGAATTTACGTAAAACGACGTCCGATGCTTCTTCGACGGTAATCCCAATCTTACTTCTTGGTGTATGTAATTAACATATGTGGTTTTAATGTATCTTAACACCCTACAATGATGCAACCCGGCCATCCCTCATCTTCATACTCGATGAATGCAATCCCGGGCTGTGTTTTTTAATGGAGCTTCACATCTGTTTTTGACACCAAAAAACGAAAAATTAATAAATAAACACAACAAAACAAAACACGAGTAGGATACAATATGTGTTACATCCCAATTTTATTGATGCAATTTATACATTGAAATCCTTAGGAAAATCGAGGATAAATTGTTTCTTGTTAGATAATAATATTATTATTATTATTATTATTATTATTATTATTATGATTAGGAGTATTATTAGAATTATTATTTCATGTTTAGTTACCATCTTGTTTATGTATTAATTATGATCGGTTTGAAATTATTAGGATTGTTTGACTCGTGGTCCCTTGGTCAATTTAAGAAGATAAATTTGCTGGCTATCTAGAAGTTAAACTAACTGGATAAAACTGATACATATATGTTGTTTTGACCCATGTCTTTGACGTTTTTCTTCTTTTTTTTTTCTTTTACTCCCTTGGCCAGAGAGGTCACCGCTAACATCATGGATGACATCAACAGCATTCTCTACCTTTCCAAACATAGAATGCCAACAATTGTTTGTTTTTTTCTAGAAAATCTGTTATGATAATATTTTTTTTGTCACATAATAATATTATTATTCATCATTAAATTAGTATCAAAATTTTTAAGCTGAAATAAAAAGGATAAATATGTAAAATTCCTATTTAATTAAAAACTTTATTCTATTTAACAACCCACACACCTACAAAACAACTCATCATCGATGTCTTCTTAATTTCTATGACAACCACTTCAATCTCCTCACATTTATCTAAATCTATTATATCTTTCCCCTACTTCATAAAAAACGCACTCTTCTCACCTTTATATAAATCTATTATCGCCTTCCCCTCCTTCATAAAAACACACAGTAGAATAAAGAAGAGGAGAAGAAGAAAGAAGATAACAACACTAACTAAAACATGAAGAATCAGAGTTGAGTTTTTCTATGGAAATCGCACCTCGAGTACTTTCAATTTTTGACATCTACTATGGACTAAGAGAAAGGCAATAGTTAATTGAGAAATCCTAATCTGGAGGTCGGCGATTCTCGATCTGGAACGGAGCTCGTCGATCAGCTACCATGCAGGAATGATCGATTAAGGTTGAGAGGTCTTCAACAAGTAATGAATATCATAACCAATGAAAACATGTATCTACCATATATCTTTAAATAATTCATTTCAAATCTCAAGTCCACAATTTCATATTCTGAATCAGCCTCACTCTACTCCATCAACAACTTTCGAAACACCCAGGTGGGCAGTTCGGTGTCAATCTTTCGTGCTCAAATCTTAATTAAGAATTTCAATTAATCATTGAAATACAATACATGTTATTTCATAACAATCATCAACATTTTCTAAATAGACATATCACATAAAGAAATCATCTTTATGTAATCCTAACATACACATGTAACTTTAATCACAAAAAACAAGTATACATCATCGAGTAATCATCAACATAGATTGAAACACAACTCAATCAAGTTAGGTTCAATATGAATCGTAGTATCATGATTCTTATAAATTGACATATCATAACATCATGTTCGTGGAAGTCAAATTACACGACTTAATTCTTGTACTATTCTCAACCTTATTTGAGGCAACTCATTTCTTGCCGAAAATCTCAACCTTATTTGAGGCAACTCATTTCTTGCCGAAAATCCATTAACTAGCCCAATTTCTTTTAATGAAAATCTATTTACCCCCTTTAGAAATCGGTTTACTATTCCACCCATGAATTCTTTTCCAAATTCGCATTTTAAGGTAATTGAAAACCGACCGTCAATTCCTCCCTACCAACGATGACAACCCCAAGTAACCGCCCGTATCGAGCGGCACCTCGATCTCAAGGATATGCCTCAACCTATCCTTCAACATAACATAGGTATTAGGACTGAAAATCCCCATTTAATGTAGTTATTAGATTGGCTCGAAGCCGCCTCGTACATTTCAAACATTTGTTTAAGGCCCCTCACCTCCACAATTTCTGCTCTACTAAAGAAAAAACTATCGTCAGCAAAAAGGAGGTGTGAGACCGTCGGAGCCCGACGATACAAGCAAGCCATATGGATTCGCCCACAACTATTCTCCCTCCGCATAATCGCCGACAACCCTTCAGTGCAAAAAACGAACAATAACGATGACAGCGGACACCCCTGTCTCAACCCTCGCTCCGGAATAATCGGTCCCACCAACTCTGAATTAACTGCTACCTAATACTCGATGAAAGTCACACACATCATCATTAATTACACCCATCTCGCCGCAAACCCTAATTTTCTCAAAATCGCCTCCATGTATTGCCAATCCACCCTATCGTGAGCTTTCAAGATATCTAGTTTTATTGCCAGTACTTCATGTTTAGCCCGCCTCTTCAACTTCATACCATGGAGCGTTTCAAAAGAAATTAAAATATTATCAACTATGGAACGCCCATGCACAAAAACTGATTGTTCCTCAGAAACCAACCCCGACATTATTCTTCGCACTTTGTTCGCGAACACAATCGTCGTATCCTGGACAAATTGCGGTAACTCACCACCACCCACTCTCTGCAACTCGTCGCCACTTGTCATCCAATAGTAGACCAGTATTTCTGAGAAAAATTTGGGTTAAAACCATCTGATCCTGACTCCTATCCGGGTTCATTGACAACATTACTACTCAAACCTCCTCGTTTGTAATAGGTAACAGTAACATCTGGTTGTCTTTGTCAATTACTCGCTACTTAACACATCCCACCACCTCCTCCCATTTGATATCCCCTCTCACAAACAAATCGCCAAAATACTGAGTTACCAGCTGAGTTATATCACCCATATCCTCCGTCCATACACCATGTGCTTCTCTTAAACCCACCATCAATTTATGCTTTAAACGCCCATCTGCAACTGCATGAAAAACTTTTGCATTGAGGTCTCCATCCTCCAATTTCTTAGCTCGTTGTTTCCAATATGGATCCTCATCCTCATGTTGTAACAACATAAGTAGTTAATTAACTCTTACTCTCCTTAAGCTCCTCCTTTATCAGAAGAGGAGAAGAAGGATGCAGGCTGTGCAACATCCAAAGCAGGAAATGAAGAACATTCATTTCCATTGGAGGAAGATGCGTAGAGTGACCAGATTGCAATGGAATAAAAGTTCGATGATTGGAAGTGCAACTGAACACACTTTGGTTTAATGGAACTATGTCGTTTTCATTACTACCGCTTATGTAATAAGTTGACACGTGGTAATTTTAGTTTATTACCGTTAGATCGTTAAACAAGTAAAAACGGAAAGGTCTTGTAACTATAAGAACAAAGGGATGAGGATGAGAATGAAGCAAGCTTTCCAGAAATCTTCTTCCTCTTCCTTTCCTTTCTCTCTATCGACTGCCTTCTCCATTTCTCATATGGTATCAGAGCTCTTCTGATGGTGGTCAATCCGGGAAACTCCACTCCGATCGTCTTTGGATCGATGCAGGATGAAGAAGAAGATGGTGATAGTGACAACGCAAATCGTCAGCGTCATCACAACCATGGCGGAAGCTCGAACACTCCACCCCTCTCACTCAGTTTTGGTAACCCGTTCTACCTCAATCCAAACGAAAACCTTGCGCAATCTATCGTTAATGTTAATTTAGATGGTGGGAATTATCAGCTGTGGAGTAATCTATAAAGTTTGCTCTTAAGACTAAACATAAGATTGGGTTCGTTGATGGAACCATTCACCCACCTGAATACTCTGATGATAAATACACTCTCCGGGATGCCTACAACACGATGGTGTTGTGTTGGATTATGAATTCCTTGCACCCAGAGATAAGAAGGAGCGTCATGAATCACGAAAATGCACAGGTCCTATGGAATGAGCTTAAAGCTCGATTTGGACAAGCTAATGCTCTAAGATTGGCCAACTTACAGGATGAAATCCATGCTTGCAAGCAGGGCCAGATGACTGTCACACAATACTATACTACGATTAAAGGGTTGTGGGAGGAATATGGACAGTTCTCCCCAATCGTTGCTTGCACATGCTTACCTGGGAATCCAAACATATGCCCAGCTGTGCTTGCATTCCAAACTAAACAGGATACTGACTATCTGATTAGGTTCCTAAGGGGTCTGAATAATGAATATGACACGATGAAGACTCAATTGTTGATGATGAGGCCTCTTCCCTCCATAACATCAGCATATGACAGTGCCTTGCAACATGAAGAGAAATTGACGGGAGGAGCAGTGATCAATAATGACTCCGTCCAGTCCAGCGTGTTCAGTGTTGGCCAAAACAACACCTCTGATCAGACTAAACAAGCCATGGCAATTACTAGGGATAGAAGGCTTTTCTGCAAATACTGCAGAAAGGACAATCATGTAGTTGAGGATTGCCTCAAGCTGAAAAATAAGAAGAAAAGGGAACAAGAGCAGAAAGCTGGTGGCTATCCAAATAATTCTAATGCTGGGAGATTTGTAGGGATGGTCACTCAAGAAGCTGAGTCTAGTAGCTCAGACTCAACAACATCCACTGTCCATCACAGTCCCTTTACATCAGAGGAACTTCATCAACTCAGGACCTTGCTCTAGCAAGCAACGACCTCCCAACACAAGGCACTGGCAGTGAGCCACGCTCCCCCTCAGACATCTCGTCATCCAGGTATGTTTATTCTATCTGCTAGTACTGACTACGATTTGTTAACAACCTGGATCATTGATACTGGTGCATCAGACCACATCTATTGCAATCTTAGGTATTTCTTTAACTATAAAGCTGTCGTTGGTGTCTATGTGTTTCTCCCTAACTCCACAAAAGCCCCTGTTAGCCATATTGGATCGGTCACCCTTCCTTTCGGATCGATCCTTCATGATGTCTCTTGGTTCCTAGTTTTGGATTCAATCGATTTACGTCGAAGCAAATTAACTCGTGACTCCTCTGTGTCATTCTTTGTTTCAATCCCAAAATTGTGTAATCCAGGATCGTATCACCAGCAGGACGATTGGTTTAGCAACAACCATTAAAGGTTTATATCAACTACCAGCTCAGGATTTGATTCAAGAGCCTAAAAGTGCTTCTCCCCCTACCCGTGTCCTTGCAGTCATCTACAATTTCCAACCTCAGGCCATTAATCTTTGGCATTGGAGACTAGGTCACCCTAGTGATGACTGAATCCATTCTTTAAAACAATATAACCCTCAAATTGTAGCTGGACACATTTCTCACTGTGAAGTTTGTCATTTTGCAAAACAGAAACGTTTATCCTTCCCTGTTAGTGAATCTGTTGCTCTTAAGGCTTTTGATCTGGTCCACATGGACATTTGGGGGGCTCTCTTAGTCAAGTCCTATGACAAGTTTTCCTTCTTTCTCACTATTGTTGATGACTATTCGAGGGGGACATGGATTTACCTAATGAAACATAAATCTGACGTTCGTTCTCTTGTTGAGTCTTTCTGCAATATGGTTCATACTCAGTTTGAAACAAAAGTCAAAGTTATTAGAAGTGATCAGGGTAAAGAATTTGCTATGACAAAATACTTCTCTGATCATGGCATTATACATCAAACATCTTGCGTTGAAACTCCTCAACAAAATGCTCGTGTAGAACGCAAACATCAGCATATACTGAATGGTGCTCGAGCATTACAGTTTCAAGCTGGTTTGCCTCTCAAATTTTGGAGTGCCTGCGTTCTTCATGCAGTGCACTTAACCAATAGAATGCCTACCCCTGTCCTCAAAAATGTATCTCCGTTTGAAAAACTGTACCATTCTCCTCCTGCCCTTGCTTATCTTCGGGTGTTTGGTTGTCTATGCTATGCCTCCACTTTAGCTAGTCATAGGACCAAGTTCCAGTCTAGAGCTCGTCAATGCGTTTTTATAGGAATTCCAGCAAGGGTCAAAGGTTATAAGGTCATGGATTTGAGCATTTCTTTCTAGAGACGTTGTGTTCCACGAAACTATATTCCCTTTCAAGGGTGTGTCTGGTTTAGCCTTACCAAATATCAACATTGATCCTCCTGAGTTCATTCTAGATTCTGAACTCAGGCTGCCTCATGCAGAATTGAGTCAGTCTGTCCATCTATCAAGTCCTCCTAATCATGATCCAGTTGTTGACGATCCTAGTTCTTTACCAGCATCATTGAGTATACATCCTGGTGATGATGATGTTCTGGTTCCTTCTGTGATAGACGATGACTTAGAGGACACATCTACTGATGTTCCTCCCTTAGTCACTCGCAATCCTCAAGAACTAGACGTCCTCCCACTTATCTGCAGGATTACCACCTTGATCTAACTGCTGCCAAGCATGCCCTTGCTGCAGTGGTTTGTTATGATTTCCTTTCTGCAGGTCATAGGAAGTTTTCCTCGAGTGTGGTGACACTCCAGGAGCCTAAAACTTATAGGGAGGCTGCCCTCCAAGCCTGCTGGATTAAAGCTATGGAGGAGGAGCTCTCAGCGTTGGTGTCTAATCTCACCTGGACTGTTGTTCCCATTCCACCGTGTAAGCACCCGGTTGGCTGCAAGTGGGTTTACAAAATCAAACTGCATGCTGATGGCTCCATTGAACGTCATAAGGCAAGATTGGTTGCCAAAGGTTTCACTCAAGATTGGTAATTGCTACTGCTAAGAATTGGCACCTTCAGCAGATGGATGTCTCAAATGCCTTCCTCAATGGTGAGCTTGAGGAGGAGGTTTACATGCAAGCTTCACCTGATTTTGATGTCCCACCTGGATATTGTTGCAAGCTCCAGAAGTCCCTATATGGTCTTAAGCAAGCCAGTCGTCAGTGGTTTGCTAAGCTAACTGAATCCCTTATGCAGAACGGATTTAGACAATCTGGAGCTGATTACTCCCTCTTCTTGAAGGGTTATGGTGATGACATGGTTGTCTTGCTCGTTTATGTTGACGACATTATTTTGGCTGGACACAATCACTCAGAAATTGACATTGTCAAGGCTCATTTGCAGAAAATATTCAAAATACGAGACTTACGACCACTGAAGTATTTCCTTGGTCTCGAGATTGCCAGATCAAGTGCTGGGATTTCAATTTCTCAGAGAAAATATTGCATTGATCTACTTACTGACACTGGCTTCATTGAATCCAAGGGAGCGAAATCACCAATGGATCCATTAATGCACCTGACAGCTGAACATGGAGAGCTGTTGGAGGATCCAAGCAGTTACAGGCAACTGGTTGGTCGTTTGCACTATCTGACCATCACCAGACCTGATATTGCATTTGCAGTGCAGCAGCTGAGCCAATTTCAAACATCACCACGCACTGGTCACATTCAAGCAGCCTATAGAGTCCTCAGATACCTGAAATTGGCACCAGGTCAGGGACTCTTCTATAAGTCTGGTGCCGCTATGGAAATGAAAGGGTTCTGTGACTCAGATTGGGCATCCTGCCCTGAGACCAGACGATCCATCACAGGGTATTGTACCTACCTTGGAGAGAACTTGATATCGTGGAAATCTAAGAAGCAATGCACGGTATCGCGTTCATCATCTGAAGCAGAGTATAGGGCCCTGGCACATCTGGTTTGTGAACTACAATGGTTGTCAGGGTTAGTAACTGAACTTGGCATCCAGGTACACACACCTATTTCTGTGTACTATGACAACAAGTCAGCAATACACATAGCTGAAAATCCAGTCTTCCATGAACGAACAAAACATATAGAGATTGATTGTCACGTTTTCCGGGAACGAATCAAGACAGGGTTGATCAAGCTTCTACATGTGAGCACAGAGGACCAGGTTGCTGACATATTTACCAAACCTCTTCACCGTCGTCGTGTTCACTATCTCCTTGGCAAGTTGGGAATAATTGATATATAGTCGCCAACTTGTGGGAGGCTATCAGAAGAGGAGAAGAAGGATGCAGGCTGTGCAACATCCAAAGCAGGAAATGAAGAACATTCATTTCCGTTGGAGGAAGATGCGCAGAGTGACCAGATTGCAATGGAATAAAAGTTCGATGATTGGAAGTGCAACTGAACACACTTTGGTTTAATGGAACTATGTCGTTTTCATTACGACCGCTTATGTAATAAGTTGACACGTGGTAATTGTAGTTTATTACCGTTAGACTGTTAAACAGTAAAAACGGAAAGGTCTTGTAACTATAAGAACAAAGGGATGAGGATGAGAATGAAGCAAGCTTTCCAGAAATCTTCTTCCTCTTCCTTTCCTTTCTCTCTGTCGACTGCCTTCTCCATTTCTCATATCCTTCGCTATACTATTTTGCCTCTCTCGCTAGTCTTCGATTCGTTGTTCTAGGTCCCCGCTTCCGATCCCGGAACTTAGCACTAAGCTCTCTTCCCCATTTATACAGCTCCACAGCACAAACTTTCAAACGCTCCTGCAATGAAACTCCCACAATCTCTTGCCATTTATTTTGCATTGGCGGACTTAACTCGTGCTCTTCACACCACTTATTCTCAAATTTGAAACGTCTCCTACCTCTCCTAACAAACCGCGGGTGCGTGTTGAGAAATATAGGCGAATGATCCGACAATGGCGCCATTAAATTCCTTAACGTAGCGTCTGGAAACGCATGCAACCATGCGACATTTGCCATCGCTTGATTCAATCTTTCATCCACACAATTTGGCCTACGTTTCTACCGGACCCAAGGAAACTGGTATCCCTCCAAAAGAATTACCACACCTGGGCTGTGAGTTTTAATCAACTCACTCAACACCTGAATCAGTCGAGGTTGGCCCATCCCCTAACAGTTCCAGCTTAAGACAATCATTGTTCCTAGCAGGACCTGATCATCAGACCTGCCTGATCCAAGTTATTTTGGTCCTGGCATCCCATATTCACTGTAAGTGTACCAAAAACTCGCCCATGTGCCTCTCTATCCGTCTCTTCTCCTCCCTTTGACGTTTAAACCTGTCCTCCGCCACCTCCGTTCCATCGTCATCCTCTTCCTCTTCCATAATAATGTCCCTTCTACCCCTTGTCCCCTCGGATTTCTTTCCACCAACCTCCAGCTGTGTTGCTCCCCTTACTTTTGAGGAGCCTGCTTACTAGCCTCATTCCCCACCGGCCCTCCCCCACTATTTCGTCCCACCAGCGGCTTATCATCCTCCACCAGATACTTTGAGCTCCCTATCACCTTCTTCTATCTTGGCGCAGCTCACAAAGAAGAACTCCATCTTTGTGGGAGGTTCTGGTTACCTGCTTGATAACGTAACCCGCAACTTCGATCAACATTGTCCCATCCTTCCGCACGTGAAACAAAAAGTAGGCAATTTTTCATATTTGAAAAATGCGATTAACCACTCTCCCCCAGTCTCCGAATCTATTTCTCCTTCTTCAAAGGTTTACGCACAGCCACCCTCGCTCGCAAACACATATACGGTTCAGCCGCAGTATATCGATGGTCCTCGTCAATCATCACAAAGCCTCCCACGTGGTCTCCCAACACTTTCCCCACCCCCTTCGTACAATACCTAGTCGACAAGTTATACGCGTGCACCCAAAACGCCTCCAACGTCAGATCGACTTGTGATGGCTGCTGACCCCTGAGAATTTCGGCCATGTTCACCAAACACGATTGATACGTCCGTGGTCTGTTATCTAATACCAACCTTAGGTCGAGCTCATGATAGAATCGAAACATAATTAACTGGTCGTCGAGTTCCTCGATCTTAATCCCTTGATAAGGTATCCATAAGTCAGCCATACGGGTTTTAATGTTTGAGAAGTTGATGTCTCGATCCGTGATCACCATCCCCACCACGCACAACGGGTATTCCTCCTCCGTCTCTACCTCTTCAAGCTCCGGAACTTTTGTCCCCACATCTACCTCTTCATCCTCCAGCGTTAGCATCTCAAGCTCCTTTTCTACCGCTGCCATTAGTGCCGTCACTCTCCTCTACGCGCCTCTCTGACATTAAATCCCTAGTCCGGCGCTGCGTTTTCCGCAAAAGTCGCTTCCGCAGAAAAATAATAATATAACTGTAGTTAACTATATCAAACATAAAAAGCAAAAATAAAAAATAATGTAAAAGGAGTAATTATGCGCGTGGGTTAGGAATGATGATTTAAAGCAAATTTATTAGGGGCGTGTTGGCACGCATACAGCCCGGGTCCGTCCTTCCTTTTCCACTGTTTTTTGTAATTTGGCCCAACTATATTAACAGCTCATATATTAGCTTATATTCGTTCACTTTTATAAGGTTAGCTACTAATTTTTCAAATTTAGTTAGTCTGCTTATATTTTGTGAGGCGGGTTAAAGGTTTTTGCGAACTTGTATTTTGCAAGTTTACACTGAGGGTTGACTTAGCTCAACAGTACGCCTTTTCCTACAACCACACAATCTCTTGGTGGGAGGCTACGTATAATGTAATACTGTGACACGCACAATTGTGGAGGCTGCACAAGTATAAGAAGGAATCCAGGAGCAAAATATGAAGATGGCAACCACCGTGCCGTGCAGTCTCACTTGTGCCGTCAATGCGTACCCACCCCCAACTTTCTGTTTACAGTGACACTCTTGACTTGAGATAGAAACTAGAAACATGAAACGACAGCTTCCAACTTGCCGCAAGCTGGTGTCTTGTCAAAATTCATAAAACAAATAACAGTATCTTTTGAAAATAATTCAAAGCGGATCTCTATAACCTCATTGGTTTACTTGGCTCTATGATGCCGCTCTTTCTTATATCGAGATTGATCGGGATCGAATCCACCTTCTTCAGCACCATACACAGCCCAGGATGGTGTTGCAGCCATGTAATCAGAACTATTGAAAGATTTTCCAGAAGCAACCTGCAATCACAGAAATCCAATCTTCAATTTGTTACTTCACAATAATTCTTTATCCCTGCAGCTTGTTTATAGCTAGCGTAACTTCACAATAATTATTATTATTAGTCTCTATTATTGCTAACCAGATCGTGGAACTTCTCATAGTCTATCCAGGTAAACCACTGCCCATTCACTTTGAACTTGTCAGTTCTAGCCAACAGGACACAACACGAGTGGGCATGCTCGCAAGCAACTTCATATTCCCCTTTGCTCTTCACAGCTATTGCTTCCGAGAAGGCTTTCACATCAGCATGCCACGGTACATTCTCCATAGTCAATTTTGATGTAGCAGACCTGGATAGGAACACAAAAGTACAATCAAACGCAGCATAACAATGATGGAAACAAAGCAAATTTTTCTCTAACTTACGATCCGCAGTATGTGACGCCTTTTATTTCCACTAAATCAGGCTGTCCGAGGCTGAACAGTTGAAAATAAGCATCCAATTCCTCTGTATTCCATCCTTTCACCAGTGTCAACCGGTATACTGTTCGTTGTTGTTTATCCCTCAGTGATTTCAAGGAGTCCTATCAGCAGTTTTCATAAACCCAAGACGCAGATTAGGTGCGGATAAATGGAAGGAGAAACAAAAAGTTTCAACTCAAGAGCCCAATCATTGATATATAACACAACTTAATACATACAAGAAAGCGTTCCCAAAAGTCTCCAAATAGTGGCCTATCAACTGCTTTTAAGCTTTCTTTGGTTGCAGCATCTACACTGACATATAACTGCACGAATTATCAATACAATGAGCATTGTATTCGCTAAAAACATCACAACATTGGCCAAAAGATATTATGAAGTTAACAAACCTGAGTTATTGATTCATTAATAAATAAATAAAAACTAACCTGAGTGATTGGCTTGAGCGATTTTATTTTTTCTGGGAACTGGGCATTTGTCACAAGAAAAGTTGATATTCTCCTTTTATGCAATTCATCTATAAGCGTATTAATCTCTGGGTACATTATAGGTTCACCAACTAGTGATAAAGCACAATGCCTAGGAGAGAGACCTTCAGCCAATCGCTCCTGGGTAACTCCTGCAAAGGATATGACTGCGGATGAATACACTGGGAGTAATCTGGATATGAATTCTACACCCATCGTGTCTTCCTTCATCGATGAAAAATTATTAATCAAAGAAGAACAGAAGATAATTTCATTTTGAACATATCCACCTACCAGGAACTCCTTTCATTTGCTTGATCATCTGTTTATGCTGTTCTAATGCAGAATTCAGAATTTCTAAAGGATCATCCATCTTCCACTGCCAACTCTTTCCCACGGGATTTGTGTGGTGTCTCCAGCAGAAGACACACTTATTAGCACAAGCCAAACTTGGAGTGGCCTCCATACACCTGTTTTATGCAAAATAACGATGTAGAAAAATGAACCTAAGCTCAGGAAAAGAGAAAGAAATCTAGGAAATAAAATATTTAGCACAAAATATGCACACAAACAAAACAAATACCAGTATTTTGGTAATTGAAATAGAGAAGCCTCTAAATGAAAGCATGCGAATATGTGTAATCAAACGATTTTACCTTCATGAGCTGCGATGGTCTCTAAATATGATAACAAGGTACAATACCTGTGACTGTCAATGCCGTAGAATGAATGTTTGTAGCAACCTCCACGGCCTCGTAGCTGAGATTTAGTCCATCTACAGATCTTAACGCCACTATGTGAGCCAAGGATTTTGTATCCCTGTAAATCAAATATTAACTGACAAGAGCAAACAAAGAAGAAGTAAAGAGAAAAAATTTCAGGATCAGGACAACTTCCCAAAGACATCCCACCTGCTTTTCCAAGCTCGCTCTAATCACAGGAGTTACCATTTCTTTTGGACCATTACACACTTTCCCATTAGTTTGCCTAACAGAAGCAGATCTCCTCGATGGCCCTTTACCAGCTATATCTTCCAGATCAACGACAGCAGACTCCATGTCATTCGCTTCATCCTCTTCATCACTGTCGTACTCATCATCACTACTTCCGCAATTGAACCTCTCTTCACCAACGATCCCATTGCTACTAATCACATGCCCATTTTCCTCTCCAGTTCCCTTCAAAATGTTAACCATCTTCCTGCTCCATTCCTCGAAGATAACATCCAGTTCGCCACCATCCACATCGCCTTCCCCTAACGGAACAATCTCGCTGGCTCCTAATTCTCTCAACCGTCTGCTAAAGCCTCTAGCTACCGCATTGAACGAATCTCCATATGCACTACTTCCAACTCCAAATACCGCGATTCTGCAGCCGGAGAGAAGCAAGGATCCGACTCTGAAATCATCGGCACTCTCCGTGAGCCAATTAGTAAAGAAATCGGCGTCCGGCGGCGGCTTCCCGTCTTCCCAAGTGGAAGCAATGATCACAACTAGCCTCTCCTTGGCTAAATCCTCAGGCTCGTAGCTTTTAGCATCCACAACGTCGAACGGGATCCCATTGGAGGTCAAAAGGCTGTGAAGACGGTGAGCTAGGGTTTTGGAGGTTCCGGTTTGAGAGACGAAGATGACCTTCCCTTTCGTGGTGGTGCAAGAACTAGGGTTGAGAGAGAGCTGAATGAGCCGGAGACGGCGAGACTTGTAGAAGCAGTACAAAGAGGTTGCGGAGAGGAGTGCAAGGAGCGTTAACCGAGCTGGAGTTGAAGAAGAGAAGGACATAGCGGGAACATTACGGTTTGTTTCTTTCATGGCTTCGTAGGTGTGAAGAGACGGGGGGACGTGGTTCAGGAAAGATGGAGAAATGGAAATGACGGGATCATAGGATGATTGATGAAGAAACAGAGTTCGCACTTGCCGCAGCGGAGAGGAGAAGAAAAAAGAAGAACGGCGGCGGCGGGTGGCTGTGTGTTCAGTGGCTCTATCCAGTGCTGGTTGCCAACAGATGGTGGTGGGCTGTTACGCCTATTCAATGTTGTTTCATAATTTTTTGGGCTTTGTTGTTGTTTCCATAGATTGAGCTTAACCTGAAAGCTCATAGAATCAGAAATCGCTATTAGTGTAAAGCCCAACTATGATTACAAGGCCTTCCATTCTGTGGGCCTCAAAGGGTTTAATTTCAACGTTAAGAATTAAAGAAGAGATTTGGACAAGTCATTTGTGGTGATTTGGACTTTTGAAGAGTTTTTGTTTTAAATCACTTGATTGGAAATCAAAATGAGAAGATATTTGAGAAAATTTGAAATCACAATGTAGTCTTGGGTAAAAATTCGTGAGTGATAACAAATCACCTAAGAGAGCCTTACTGAAATTGATGATATGTTAGGGTTGTGGAACGAATTTGAACTTAATTGTTTACTGTTTTCCATGTCAATTATGCTTAATGACTCTCTTTGGTGATCTCCTACCCTCATGTTAGCGGTTTTTTATTAATTGATTCTTGTAAGGGGGATTATTTTTGTCATGAAATCTTAAGACGTTGTAATGTTGATGAGGACGCTTATTTAGCATGCCATGTACTTAGGTGCTTTGGTTCTTCATTTTCCCTATTTCGAACTATTTAAGTGTGGGGGGATCTACCTTGATTTGATTGAGCATTGTGAAGTGGTGTTGTGTAGCGATTGTGTTCATTGTGGTTCATGAGATGTATGATTGTATCTTGTTGTTTGCCTTGCCCTTGTTACCTCTTTTTAGCTATGTTGTAGCTTATATCTTGAAGGATGACTCTTAGGCCATTGAATAAGCGACAGAAGGATAAAAATTATATCACTTTCAAGCCATGCCAGGACACGAAGAAGCAGGATGTCATCAAGTTCCAACTTGGTGGTGTTCGCCGGAACTGTTCGATCGATGAGTACGGGGTAGCCCTTGGTCTTTACCAGGTAGAGGACTTGGTCGAGTGTGATCAGTGGGAGATTTTAAGAGGCAGGGAAATGGATGAAGCTCAACCATTTTGGAGGAGCATATCACCTCATGATTCGGCTTACAGGTCGAGTAGTTCCAAGGCGGGCATGATGGAGGTCCAATTCTCCGGTCCTTACATGTGCTCTTTCGACATACGATATGTTAGAGGGTGTAATCTGAGGGGGTCATAAGTGCCAAGGATCTTTTCATTTTATACCACCTTCAGAAGGACCTGAAGTTGCATATGGCTCTGTTGGTAGCTTACCAACTTAACAACCAACGTACAAGGGAATGGGTAAAGAATGGACATCTGTTTGGTGGGTCATGTGTGGCTCCTCTTGTCTCGTCCTTCGCCTTCCAAGATGCATTTTCTCGTATTCCTCACGACAGGGTACCAAAGTACCTGGTGGGGGAAGAGCTCTGGCAGCGATACACACTTCCGGCAGACATCTGGTCTGAGCATTGCGACCCAGCGAGGGGGGCTGATGATACTGCTGATGAGGATGATACTGCTGAGGATCTTGGTGAGGAGGATCCTGCCGATCCTAACTTTGTTGGGAATGATACAGGTAGTGTGTGTGCCCACTTGGATCGGCTAACCTTCGATATCTCCAACTTTCGACTTTAAGGTGCTCGTCGTGATGCTTACCTGGAGTACATGTTCATGGAGTAGCAACGTTACTACGCCTACACCATCCTTGTCTACCTGCAGTTGCACCATTCCAATACCCCCCACCACCTCCGAAGTAGGATATGGACGAGCAGTAGTCACCTTTCTATCTTTCGGATTTCAGTTTTTCATCCAGAACTTGTGGTTATGTTTTAATTTTCTTTTCTGTGTCTCATGGTTGAACTTATGTGAGTTTGTGTTTTTATTCTCATTTGCTATGGATTGATGTAACGAATTGGCAGTGCCCTTTCTTCCTTTGCTTCTTTTGTTTCTATATGGTTGTAGAACTCCATTCATATCCGGAGGAAGTCTCGATCTCACTTGACGTTCGAATGGAGCCTTAGTCCTAGTACAGGCTCTACATGTGCTCACTATCATGATCTCTAAGTTAGTACCATTTTTTCTGGCCCTATCTCACTTGCTTGTTTGGTCCGTTGGGGACAATGTCCTGTTTAAGTGTGGGGTGAATTAGGGTGCTTCTAAATTTTTGGGTACTTAACTTGTGACCATTTGTGCTTAATTATTGTTCTTGCTTTTCGAAACTCCTTATCGAGCGTACTTTGTGGATGTCATTAGATGCATGATTAGTGTTCTAGTTCTATTTGTGGATGTCTTAGATGTTAGGATCTCAATTTTGAACCACCTGCCCTTTTACCTTAAGTTAGTATACTAAAGACTTTTGTATATGATACATATGGATTGCCACATTCTACTGTTTTATTCTATGTCGCGGTAGAGTGTATGTTGTATCCATCCCAAGCGAGTTTGTCTTGATTTTTACGAAGCTAAAACAGACGGGAGGAGTCCGAATGAGGTTTCTATTAAAAAATGCCATGGGGGTTTGATTACCCCGAAACACATAGGGCGACCCTAAAGGTCTACCGTCTTCCCAACCTTTCTGAGGCTTGGGGCATGAACTAGAGACTAGTTACTTCTAAGTCCAACTAAGGGTGAGATTATTCTCCCCATTTGAAAAAGCCACTATCTAAGAAAGCCTTAAAGAAAGAAAAGCAAAGAAAAAACAGAAATAACGTTTCACCATTCGAGATTTGTTTATAGTAGTATATAGTTTTAGATAATGCAGTAAGAAACTCAAAATAAGAAGGAGGTGCTAGCATAACTTGAATGCTATTTAAAATTGAAGCACCTCCTCCCCCGGGACAAAAGAGAAATCCCGGCTAGGACGAGCCGTCGGTCTGTTACTTCGATTTGCAATTCGAAAGTGTAAGTGTTCTGGAGGATATGAATACACTCCAGTGGTTAGGTGTTGAGTCGTTTGTATCATATGCATGAGTATGTCTTATACTAACCTTATGGATTCAGTGTTATATGCCTAATTGTGTGGTTTGTTGATTGACTTGCATTTTGTTACACATGATAGAGTTGACGGCCTAAACTATGTTTTTTCTATCACCACATGTTGAGTTCTTTGTAGAATGTGATTAATAGATTTGCTTGAAGACAAACAAACATTTAAGTGTGGGGTGATTTGATGACCTCGATTATTAGCATAATTATTCCCGCTCCAAACAACGTTTTGGATATTTGGACGTCTCACTTTCATCGTATCCGGAGTGTTTCGTGCATATTCGGTTACCCATGGCCCCTTAGGTCGTGTGATGTTGTTATCCGTATTTTTGGTGTATTTCAGGTGTCATACAACATCAAGGGATGACCCAAAGCACATTTCGTAAGTTGGAAAAGTCAACGAGATGAAGATTGCTGACGGAGGCTAACACACGCCGTGTAATACCAACGAACTTCGTGTGTTGATAACACACGAGCGTGTGTTAAGCCATCCAAGAGTTCTGCTTAGCAACACACGCCGGTGTGTTGTCAAGACACGCCGTGTGTTGTCTTCAACGAGCTATTTTTCATCCCAATCTTTTTCAGATTTGGAAGACACCATATAAATACCCTCGGGGACCCTATTGACGAGATACACATTATTTCAGATATATTTTCGAGCTTTGCTAGAGAGAAACAGTTCCAGAGATCGATTGAGGCTAGAGTACATTAACGATTGGAGACGGATCAAAGATTGGCGACAAGATGGAGTTTTCTGGACGAAAGATGGAGTTTATGGTGTACATCGTTGATGATAATATAGATAATGGTTGGTATGTTCCAATACACTTGAAACCTACAGATCTATACGACATGGGTGACAGACATATATCAGGTTATCTATCTGAGGCTTTTTAAAGTCAACACCTGCCCGTTGAGGATGATAGAACCAATTTGGTATTATCAAGACCAGGTTTCGAGGCAGAGTTTGATTAAGTAATACTTGTATTTTGTTTCTTACATTTAGCTTATCCAACTACTTTGGTTGTACTTATAGTGTTTAATTATCTAATAGCTAGTTTGTATAAACTTATTGATAGCAGATGTGATGGATGGAGGTCCCAACTTGGATGGTGCAAGTGGAGCTGGTGATGAGGTGATGATGAACGTCGTCCCAAGAAGTAATAAAGGCAATGGTGGGATGTACACCTAGTTGTTAAGACATGAACATGTATTTGAATTAAATAAAATTACACTTAGTAAGTTTTCAGCAATTTATTGAGTTGGTTATGAATTTGTTTCATATGCGAATGATGACGATTTAGGGATCGAGGCTTGAAAGATAAAAGATTGGACAAAGTTAGGGTGTAACGTGAAGAAGATAATGGTAAATGCTGACTCATTTGGGCTTCCATCCTAGGAGATTGGCAGATACTTGCATTGAGGATTGGCATGCCATAGATTCAGAGAGCAAGGGAGCACTTTAGGATGAGTTGATTGTGGTATGATTTTTCATATATGAAAGCAGTTAAAACTCGAAAATTGGGTTTCTGCTCGTTGCTGTGTTTAACATGTAATAGTGGCTTACAATGTAGCCATTGTTAAATTTATCGATGGCTCAAAGTAAAGCCACTGTTAAATTTGACAACGAAAGACATCGCTATTAAATATAACAGCTGGTGAAAGCCGCAGTTAAAGTAGGTCTGGTTTAAAAGAGGAAGGTTGTTTCCGATGTTAAAGTCTTTAGCATTAGACAATTTAATAGCAGTATAGCGTCCATTGTTAAATAATTTACTGGCGGCTAAAACCGTTGTTAAACTCTGTTTTAGCTGCCGTTAAATTAGCGGATTCTTTTAGTTCATGCGCATTAGTACAGTACATTCCCACTATGCAGCTTCATACGGTGCACTTCTACCATGCCCTATGTACCAAGCAGCATGGAACGGTGTGCTTCCACTTACCACGATGCACCTTGGTATGGTGCAATTCCATTATGGTTTCTAATTTTATTGTTACCCGATTGGCAAACCGATAAACCCGAGGCCCGCCCAACCCGCCATCGAATAACCCTAGACCCGAAAAACCCGCATCCCAACGAACCCATAATCCGACGAACCCGCGACCCGACGAGCCCGCAACCCGACTACCCCGCAACCCGCTAACCCGCAACCTTAATAACCCGACCTGTGACCCGCCCAACCCGCCCGTTTGATGACAGCTTTAGTTGTATTGTTGCCCACCCGCGTTCTTTGCTCTAAACTCTTGGTATCCCTACTGACTGAAGGGGAAACCCTATCGCACAAAATCCACTTCTTCTACCGTCATGGGTTTGGATGTGCGGAAGGCATCACATTCTCCCTAGCTTTCACAAACCCCACACCAAGCACAAGTGTAAACTGAGCAGCGGGGGGTTAGAAACTCTGAAAGTGACATTATTCATCTTCTTCTTAAACGCCTTCATTGGAGCTCTTAAAGCAATATTATCTACATTGTCATAAGATACTGCATTCGTTGGCTGAATTGTGTTCCTTGCCCTGTTTCTAAACATTATTGCACATGAAACAAAGTATTCCAAAACATATGCAGGGTTGAGAGCAATTACATCTCTATACTAGTTGATGTACTAGCTTTGTTGTTGCCCGGTCCAATGATCTGCTAAACATGTCTGCCAGCTGACTGCCGGTGTAACCTTGGTGAGGGCAATCAGACAAAAGCTCCAAGAATCTATTCCAAGGGTCATATATAGCTCTCTCTTTCTTTCTGGTGAATCCGAGAAATGGATTCTCTAATAGATGCAGTCTTTGCTAGCAGCTATCAGAGAAATTGATAACCGTGGTGAGGGCAATTAGAAAAAAGCTCTTGAAATCTATTCCATAGGTCACATAAGCTCTATCCTTCTCTCTAATGAATCCAAGAAATTGATTCTCTGGTAGTTGCAGTCTTTGCTGGCAGATAGTACTCTTCTACAAAAGCTTGTGCTAGAGTATCTCAATATCTGAATGTGCCACTAGGTTGACTAGTCAACCATCTTCTTGCTGCTCCGTGAAGAGATCATTGAAAAGTTTAAACTTCATTGCTTCATCGATCAAACCATGCAGTTTGACACTCTCGTAGTAAGCATAGAAATGCACAAGATGAGCACATGGATTCTCGTTGGTCCTCCCTTCGAACTTCAGGTTTTGCTGAATTAATTTGATGAGATTCCCTTTGATCTCGTAGTTGGCATCATCTTGTTCGGGTGGAACCACACTTGGTGGAGTTTACAGTACTCGGCATCGTGTAATCGGCAAGAGTTCTCGCCGGCATTGGTTCGATAAGACGTGAGGTGTAACTGTGATCTGAGCCTGATTCTGAAGATGATTTGTACCAAGATCCTACTTTGCTTCCAAGTAAACCTCATATAGATTCATCCATCTCTCCTTCTTCTTCGGACGAGCGCGAGTCCTGATGCGAGTTTTGATTTGATTGAGACTGTGTCACTACAGGTGACTTGCAATGAATTCTCACTTGCGCAAAGAAAAACAATACAAAACATAAAAAGTAAATGTGAAAGCAGACAAATCATTGCGGTTAATTTTGGGCATCTAATCTAACTAATTACTTCAATCTAATTAATAACAATTTAGCCACAATTATTTGGCAACATTGATTTAGCTCCCCCCCCCCCAATTCTTATTTTCTCATAACTGTCGTAGCGCAATCCTTCTCTGCGGTGGTCGGAGCTGATGCCAATATAATAGACACTTTTATCAGCGATTCTTCGACCCTTTGTGAAGTCATACTCTACAGTATCGAGCGAAATTTGTCAGAATTAAATTTTGAAGGCCATGTCTCTATTGTTCAAAAAATAATCACTCATCATGTCTCTCTACACTCTCGTGAGGGGATAGTATTCAGGAAATCAAAACCATTCTCAAACACTTCCCTAGATATCAAATTTGTCACATTCAAAGGCAAGTTAATCACTTAGCTCATGATACTGCCCGTTTCGCCCTATAATTTCTTGATACCTTCTCCCCTCTTCACAATTTATACTTCTTTGGCTCTTGACAACAATGATTTACTGCTTTCTGGTACCCCACCTTTCTCCCTTCATTTATTCCCCCTCCCCTCTATGTTAGATTAGTTAGACTAGGTTGTTTTGTTAGTTTAGGTTGGTTCGTTATCCGAATATCTCCTCCGTAAGGTATCCCGACCAAAACAATGTAAGATACTCTGCATCTGGCCTGCACTCCCTAGTTGATGCCTCAACTCTAGTATTATCTGTGCGACCTAATGGGTGGTTCAGGGTCAGTCTTTAAGTACCGACTAAGTAGCTAAATTATCTTATTAAATCGATTCATAGGTTAAAGAGTTAACTGACCCTATAAATTACTACTCTATCATAACACCACACAACACATACACTAACTTAATCATGAACTTATAATGATAAGATTAGATTGTAATTATACTTGTACTAGGAATAACAATAAATAACATAATAGTAATATACTAATTGTAATCATAATCGTTATAAAGCAACTTCTCTTAGAACTTCTTAGAGGTAGATTACGGATTTTAAGATAGAAAATTTATCTCCTAGTTCTAGGTGTAAACACTTTACCAGCTGGGATTCGAGTCGTCCGAAGATTTCTTGGGGCTCAGGACGCTCCGGCTTTGTCGGTGCATGCTGTCGCCCCGCCACGTGTCGGAAGGCCACCAACATTACTACTCGTTCCATTAGATTCCAAATCTGAAGAAGCTCAGGTTGATAGAATGCGAATACCATACCGATCTCTCGGTCATAGTTCCGGGCAGTGACTAGCTGACTGAGTTTATTGTGGTGTTTCCTAGGGGTTCGAAAGATCTGTATTTCGCTAAGATCGTAGTCTATGGTATAGGATTTAGATCTCCCATCGTTGGAGTCTTTCGATTTTGATATCTATTTGAATAGATTTACTTGAAAGGTTTCCTCACCATAAAAACTTAAAGCAACTAAAGTTGCATCACAATATAATCAAAGGTAAATAGGTTTATCATCATTCATCGCCATTTGAATTTGATTCTATTCCTTAGCATCTTGTAATAACATGATTATGATTATATATATGACTTTCTAAGTGTTAGATGTTGGGGATTTTGCTTAGATGGACTTGCGTCTTTCGACGACTTACGTACTCAATAAAATTGGGATCAAACTCCACGTAGTTCGAGATTGCAACGCTCTAACTAAAGTGCACAAACAGCTTTGGAATGTGTTAATTCGAACTTTGATGCTTCATCTCGAATGTTGTTAACTTTCCAAATGAGTGATCGACTAAACCTAGTCGTGTCTTCGATTAT
Organism: Linum usitatissimum; assembly: GCA_030674075.2. Lineage (NCBI taxonomy): Eukaryota > Viridiplantae > Streptophyta > Magnoliopsida > Malpighiales > Linaceae > Linum > Linum usitatissimum. Next base: position 8,622,851 of record JAUJYP020000804.1, read on the forward strand.
AGTAGAGTCGTGTACACACTTTCCGTAAAGAATATTCCTACCCTTATCCAAAACCTAGTGTCACAAAAAATTTCTTCGTTGAATAAAACTACTAACACCTTCAAAATCAAAGTTTAATGTAATTAAAGAACTTCAAAAAGTTGTGAGATGATAGATATTTGTGAGTGTACACACGAATTACAGAACAAAAATGGCTAGATTGTCATTATAAAAAATCATTGCATCTATAAAAAATAAATATTTCTTTAAAGCATTTAAAATGTACTAATTATTCTTTCCTAATATTTATACTTTTTATAATTCATGGAGGGGTGCAAATAATGAAGATATGTATCTCTTCAAACCTAAGTAATACAATTCTTCACAAATAATCACATCCATGCTTTATCTTAAACAAAATTAATACTTATCCAATTAATTTCAAAATGCCAAATATTTCACACCAAATTTAACCAAAAGTGGCGGCAATGGGCCTGGATTTTGGGTCAGTTTTCTGACTAGAAAATCAGCCCAAAACTTAGTTTAAAACCGGTCTATTAATCAAACCAAAATCAATTCAAAGTTTTGGATCATTAAAATTTTTGTTTTAATAACATAGTTCTTAATCAATCTTACAAAAATCATCATTATAATAATATTGTGTAAGCATTAAATTAATTCTTAACTTATATACTAGCTAATCTAGTCACTATGAATAAATCACTATTAGTATACAATCTAAAATTTCAACTTTTCTTTTCAATTTTGATGATTTATATGAAAATACTAAAATTACAAAAATATGAAATTTATTTCCAACATTAGATGTGTGTACATGTGTATGCGTATTGATGATGATCTTCCCTTCAATGTTTTTAGGATTTAGGAAAATTGTATTTTGTAAAGAGCAGGAGGACTATAGGTAATAAATAAAAATACTAAGTTTAATCAGCAAAAGGAATCGCACCAAGAACATGGAATGGGCTTGAAGTTAAAAGGGTGGAATAATATAAAGGTTAGTTGAAAGAAAAGGCTAAATAATAGGGTTAATTATACTTGAGGAGCTACTAGGAAACCCCCTTGTTGGACTTAAAAGGATGAAGGATGCGCTTTGTTTTTTTTGACAGTGCGGTAGAGCTGGAAGATTTCCAGAATCCGGTCATCTTCCCCAACTTTCCAGGAGGATTTCCAGAATCCGGCGAGGGAAAATCCCAACTCCGGCGACAAACTAAACAACATAAAACTTGACCATAATGACAGAAAATCGCCGGGAAACAGTTCCTGACCTTATTCCGAAGCTAATCGAACGAATTGAGGGACTTGGGTTGTCTTAGAGTTCCGAATCGGGGAGGTCGACGAACTGCCGTCGTAGAGTGTGAAGAGATCGACGATTCAACGGAGAGACTCTCCTCAAGTTTACAGGAACAATTTTTGAAAGGAAACAAACAACGAATCCCTTACCTAGCAAAAGAGAGACTACGATGCTTGTATCCGCGAAGCTCTCGTCACCGGAGGAGTTGACGTTGACTTCCAACAGTAATGGAGATTGAACAAAGGAGCTGGTTAGGGAGAACGAGAAAGGGAGATCAAGAACAAGGGAGGAAACGACTGTCTCTTACCCAGGCGCGTCTTGGAGGCCCCGGAAGTCGTCACTGTTCCGCCGTCGAAGCTAGCTGGAAACAGGGATAAACTTGGGAGGAACAATTGCTCAAGGAGTCTCTAAATCGAGTCTCTGGCTGCGGAGAGATTTCCAGAAGGAGAGATAGTAGTTTAGGGCTTGCAGATACGGAATTTAAATAGGATTTAGAGCTTGATCGTAGGGCTAGAATGCTCGCCGGGAAAATCGGTGCTGCTCGCTGATTTGGGCTTGAAGAGGAGGAGAAGTGGCTTCAGGCCTACACGTCATCGTTCAAGCAGATCTGAGCTGTTGATCCAATCTCCAGTCGGAACGACGTTGTTTGGTTAAAAGGTGAAAAAGGAAAAATAATTCAGGGAGGTTCAAATCTCTGGCCACAGATTCATTGGTTCAGACACTTAGCCACTAGGCTACAACCCTTTTCGCAACTTAAACTCGCCTGAGGTCTTTAAGTTCCAATTAGGAAGCAGGCTTGCTCTATCACAATAACATAGAATTAATAAGCTTATTCAACATGTAATGATAACGATCATATCCCATAGTCATATTTATTTAATAATATTATCATTCGTAATAGTAGTAATATTATCATACCGTAAGCAATTACTCATGGACTTCTTAAAGTATTTGGGAACATGGAGCATTGATTTATCCCATCAGGTTCAGGGTGTAACAACTAATTTCATTAGTTTGGTTGATTGACAATTAGAATGTTACTAGATTTTGTAAGGGAAATTTATAGTTTATCTTTTTTTCATGTTGTTGATTTGTTTGTTCGGGTATTAACGAGTATCCGAACCTGAACCCGCAATATCTGTACGAGTGTATTGGGTACCCGAACCCTGAACGAATTCGGAGTTTGTTTTGAGTTTCATTTCATCTTCATGTACGGATACTCGCTCGATACAGGTATGGTACCGAACTCGTCCCAACTTAATTAAATAGGTTTGAAGATGAAAAAGGATGTGTATGGACAGTTTCAACCTTCATCCTTCTCGGTCAACAACTGTCAACAATGGTGGTTTTGTTAAATAAGTCATTGTCAATCCAAGCTCCTCGAAAAAATCATCTTCTTGTCGCTTGAAAGTCTCTAAAAAACTTATCAAATTTTATCCAAATGCTCTCTCTTAATGATGACTTCACGATGACCTCCTGGGAGCGATGAAAACACCGCTGTTTGCTGCTCCAAACCCAGGGGAGTCAACAGTGTTTTCCCGAATTCCACCGAAACAGTGAGGCGGAACCACCAATTGAATCGTCATATCCATGAACTGCAGACGATCAAAAAGTTCCCATGGAACCAGATTGATAATACTTGATTTGAAACTCCATGGCTGGTCCTTCAATATCGAATCCCTAACGGCCACTGTTGGTAAGACAAACTGCAGCAAGCCATGTCCTACAGAGGAGACGAATAAATCCCTAGGGTTCATCTTCCATTTTTGCGCCATCTCTTGGTGTACCGCATGCGTTGGCTTTGGAAGAACCCAGAACACACGCCGATCAGACTCAATTTGCAACGACCGCAACTGGATTGCGCATCAGCCTCTATGAAGTCCACCGAGAGGACCGTAGGCTTGACCTGAGATGGGAGAGCCTCCATTCCAAAGTTGGGAAACCTCAATTGAAAGCAAATTGAAAAGAAGTTGGTCAGAGTATTTATTGAATCCTCTAGGGTTTAGTGGAATCAGCTCATCTTTTCATTGAAGCAAGCCAGCCAGGGTTTATATACAAAGACAAGGAAGGAAGAAATGACAAATTGCACAACAATGAGCTGGTTGAAATGGTCAGGTGCAGCAACGGAAAAATGCAGAGGAGATGCAGGTGATGAGCTGTTGGTGCAGTGTACGAATGGTGACGTTTTCATTCCTATCCGTTCTTATTCCACAGCGCACCGTTTCACTTGGATGTTGGTTTGGCGGGAAAAGTGAAAAAAAATTCTTTTCTTTCTCCCTAATATCCCCCCTCAAGCTGGTGGGCACAGGTTGTGCAGACCAAGCTTGGAAATCAAATACTAGAACGGTGCTGGGGAGAGTGCCTTGGTCAGGACGTCAACGACTTGATGATTGGTAGGGACATGGATGAGCTTTACCAATCTTGCTTGTACCTTTTCTCTCACAAAGTGACAGTCCAACTCAATATGTTTTGTTCTTTCATGGAACATAGCATTTTGTGCTACATGTATTGCTGATTGGTTGTCGCAAAATATTGTTGTTGGCTGGTGATGTTGTGCTTGCAGCTCTGTAAGCAGGTAGATCAGCTATTGCAGCTCGCTGGCGGTGTGAGCAAGGACACGATACTCTGCTTCACAGGAGCTTCTCGAGATGGTAATCTGTTTCTTGCTTTTCCAGGAAATTGGTGAACTTCCCAGGAACACATAGTATCCAGTGACTGATTTCCTGGTATCCGGACATGCTGCCCAGTCTGAGTCACTATACGCTTGCAATTGGAGGCTTGAGGTAGAAGATAGCATTATCCTAGTAGCAGGAACACCCTTCAGATATCTCAAAATTCTTGTAACAGCCCTGTAATGAATGTTCAATGGTTTCGACATGTATTGACTCACTTGTTGAGTGGCAAAACTTATGTCTGGTCTTGTGTTGTTTAGGTAGATCAGTTTTCCCACTATTCTTCAGTATAATTCCGGGTTGTGGAATTCATCATCACCAATTGAAGATAGATGTGTTTTGTAGTCCATTGGGGTAGCAACTGGTTTGCTTTCCAGCATATCAGCTTCCTCCAGCAATTCAAGTGTGTATTTCCTTTGAGACAGATGAATTCCTGAAACACTCCTTGCCACTTCCAGGCCTAGAAAATACTTCAATTCACCTAGGTCCTTAATTTTAAAAGCATTGTGCAGTTCTTGTTTCAACACTAAAATTTCTGCAAGGTCATTTCCTCCCACAATTAGATCATCAACATAAACCAACACTGCTGTGAATGACATACCAGCGCTTTTCAGGAAGAGAGAGTGATCAACTCTGCTCTGTGTGTAGCCTATTGCTTGCAATTTCTCTGAAAGCTTGCAATACCACTGCCTGGATGCCTGTTTTAGGCCATATAGTGACTTGAGTAGCTTGCAGACTGGCCTCCTCATTGAGCTATCAACCTTCAATCCTTGAGGTGGCTTCATGTATACTTCTTCATGTAGGTCTCCATGAAGGAAGGCGTTATTGACATCTAACTGATGCACATACCAGGAAGGTTCTGATAGTTGTCATCTTTACAACTGGTGAAATGTTTCCTGATAGTCTACTCCCTCTTCTTGTGTGAACCCTTTGGCTACTGTTCTTGCTTTAAATCTTTCCACTGAACCATCTGACTTATATTTTATTCTGTACACCCATTTGTTGCCAACTTCCTTCATCCCCATAGGCAGTTCAACCACCTCCCAGGTGTTGTTTGTTTTCAAAGCCCTTGTCTCCTGATTCATTGCTTCAATCCATCTAGGATCCTTGATGGCCTCTGCATAGGATTTTAGTTCTTTTTTTACAGTTATACTCAAAATGAAATTTTTATGTCCATAGTCAAGATCATCATAGGACAGTACACTATTGAGGGGATGAACCATCATTCCAGTATTGCATGTTTTGGGACATACCTTTGGAGCAGGATGACTGGCTTCACTTTGCTGCACAAGGAGCTGGCAGTGATAATCCTGCAGGTAAGATGGCAGTTTATGTGGTCTGGTGCTTTTTCTGGGATTGGGAGAAGGAGAGTTTTGAGGTGAAGGTGACAATAATGATATGTCTTGAGTTGTGGTGGCATCATCATCACTGTCATTGTTAGGGCTATAGTCATTATCTTCATGGGGAGCTGGTTCTGGTTCTGGTTCAGGTATGGCATTGGGATCATGGTTGAGACTTGGTGAGTCATTGTAGTAGACTTCTATGGGAGACATTGAGTCAGCGGAAGAGGTATCTTGATCAGCGAAGGAGGGCTGATTTTCAGTTGGAGGATGAACATTATGAAATGGAAAAACGTTTTCATAGAAGCGCACATCTCTAGAGACAAATGTCTGGTGTGAATCTAGATCATAAATTTTGTATCCTTTGATTCCAGGGGTGAAACCTATGAAAATTCCTTTTCTGCCTCGCTTCTGGAACTTAGTCCTATGTCCAGCAAGAGTGCTGGCATAGCACAGACTTCCAAAAATCCTTAGTTCCTCAAGTTTGGGTTTAGAATGATTGAGGGCTTCAAAGGGTGTTTTGTTGTCAAGGACATGAGTGGGAATTCTGTTCATTAGGAACACTGAGTGCTTGACACAATCAGACCAGAAGGTTATGGGAAGGTTGGCTTGGAATTTGAGGGCTCTGACAATGTTTAAAATCTGTTGATGTTTTCTCTCGAATTTACTATTTTGCTGGGGTGTTTCAACGCATGACATTTCATGAAAGATTCCTTTCTCCTTATAAAAAACAGGCATGGAAAATTCCTTGCCTTAATCACTTCGAATTCGTTTGATACTGGTTTTATATTGGTTAGAGACATAAGAGCAGAAATTCTGTTGTGAGGGTCTGGCTTCAGATTTCAACTTAAGCATCATGATCCAGGTCATGCGGGTGAAATCATCAACTATGGTTAGGAAATAGAGGTAGCCATCGTAAGAAGGACAAGCATTTGGCCCCCTAAAGATCAACATGGATTAACTCGAAAGGAACTTTCATACTTGAAACACTTTGAAGAAAAGATAAACGTTTTTGACGAGCAAAATGACAAACATCACAGGGGGGCAACTGAAATGTTTCTATACTAGAATGGAGCTGCTTAAGGAAGGGAGTTCTATGATGGGAAATGTGTCCTATACGATAATGTCATAAATCAAAAGGTTTATTTCTTTGAGTGGAAGCGATGTGACTAACTGGTTTGCAAGTCATCAGCTTGTACAGTCCCTTGTGCAGTTTAGCTAAACCAATCGTGGTGTTCTTTGATAGGTCCCGCAACACACAATGTGTGGAAGAGAAGGTTAGTCTCAAGGGCTGCTGAGCAGTTAATCTACTAACTGAGATGAGATTAAATGTAAAGTCAGGAACATATAAAACGTTCTGCAACAACAAAGTGTCATTGATCAAAACATTTCCAACGTGAGTTGCTTGAACTTGCTGTCCAGTAGGCAACGTGATCATCAAGGCATCGATTTTCTTGCTTGATGTCATCAGGTCCAGTAAGCTGACAACGTAATCAGAGGCACCTGTATCTACAATCCAAACGATCTCATCTGGTTGAGAATGTACAAAATTACCACAACAAAACTTGCCTGCTGAGTACATTAGTGTAGTTGGCTTATGAGCACCTGATGTTTGAGGGCTGAAGGTGGTTGCTCCTGGTGTGTCCTTGAGCTTGCACTCATAAGTTGAGAGAATTGGTCCCGTGTCAGCTGCATTGCCCCTCCTTCGCCTGGTTGTGCAGCTGCATGAACTTGAGGTTTGTAACTTGAATGACTTGGGGTAAAAGAAGGTCTGGGACTTGCTGGTGGCCTTGGCATTGGCTGTGGCATAGGCCTTGGAGTAACTCCTGGAGGGAAACTATTTTTGAAGAAACATCTTTCTATTGTGTGGTTCTGCATCTTGCAGAAAGTGCAGAAAAGTGTTCTTCCCTTTTGAGGTCCTGGTCTCCAACCCCCTTGCCGACCAGCATAGTTGATGTTGGATGTTGGAGCCATCATGGTCATGGGATCACTAGAGCCTTTAAGCTGAGTCCCATACAACTGCCTTTCATGTTGTATCATGCGTTGAATCACCTTGTCTATATTAGGCAGTTCATCACCAAAGAGCACTTGTGTGCGCGGACCAGCAAAGTTCTCATTGAGACCTCTTAGGAAGTGGATAACATTGTTTGTATCCTCATAGACATAAACCTTTCTCATTGCCAGGCAATCCATATGACTGGTGGCCGTGCAGTCACAATTGAACAAGGGTTGGTAGTTTCTCAATTCATCTCTAAGAGTGATAATGGATCCATAGTATTCAGTCACCGTTTGATTACCTTGCTTTAGATTTGAAAGTTGCCCCCAGCAGTTCTGCAATTCTGATCACATCTCCTTGGCCATAACGAGCCTTCAAGCTCTCCCAAGCATGCTGAGCATTCTTGAGCCCCATAATGGTCTTTCTGATTCCTGGCTCGACTGATTGCTGCAACCAGCTCAACACCATGATGTTGCAACGAGTCCAGGGCCAGAATATTGGATGTACTACTTCTGGTTCCTCTATGCTTCCATCAATGAATCCCACTTTGTTCTTTGCACCAAGAGCATTGTGTATTGCTTTGCTCCAGTCTGTATAGTTGCTTGTGGTTAACTTTTCTGTGACGAGTGAATGTCCTGGTTGCTCACTACCATGAAGGTAGTAAGGATCAGCCAGGGGGTATTCCGTGACGGCCATGATATTTTAGAACCGCTCTGATACCATATTGAATCCTCTAGGGTTTAGTGGAATCAGCTCATCTTTTCATTGAAGCAAGCCAGCCAGGGTTTATATACAAAAACAAGGAAGGAAGAAATGACAAATTGCACAGCAATGAGTTGGCTGAAATGGTCAGGTGTAGTAACGGAAAAATGCAGAGGAGATGCAGGTGATGAGCTGTTGGTGTAGTGTACAAACAGTGACGTTTTCCTATCTGTTCTTATTCCACAGCGCATCGTTTCACTTGGATGTTGGTTTGGCGGGCAAAGTGAAAGAAAAATTCTTTTCTTTCTCCCTAATAGTATTGGTCTTGACGAACAACAGGATTGTGCAGGATGAAGAGAGGAGAACCAGAAACAAGTCTGCACCTAATATAGGCCTTATGGAACATTGTAGGAGAGAAGTTGAGTGGATAATGCCAAGAATAACTGATGGGATAACTCTCACGGTAACTGCCCGGGACCAACTGCCGGAGAGAGGAACCCTAAAATTGGGATTTATTGCCAGTGATAAACGCTGAGGAGTGACGAGAGATTGGACATATGACACCCACCATGAAGAAGACAGATTATCAATAGTCGGAAATTCCACCGTTAATCCTTGGGATTGGAGGAAGAGACAGACGCCCAAAGGCGAAGAGGGGAGGAGGCGGAGAAAGGGGGAGGCGGAGGAGAGAAACTTGTTCCAATTACATATACTAAAAATATTTTCGCAAAAGCCAAAAAACATAGAAAATCTAGATTTTCTACTCTCATATGCACAGGAACGAGTGTGAGTGAGGAGAGAGAGAGAGAAAAAGACAGAGATAAAAGGACCCAACTTTTCTCTTATTTTTTTATACATTTGATTTTACATTTTTTTCTTGGGCTGTTCATTTAGAGAGACGGTGAATTTTCTTTTTTGGGCCTGTTTGACAGAAGATATAGAAGAAGAAGAACAACACACACAAAGGAGAAGAAAGGAGCTCCTGCGTTTCAATGGTTGAAGTAGAAGAATCTATCTCATTGTCATTTGATAATTAAGGCGGAAAAGAAAAGGGGAAAACAAAAAAAAGAGGGAGAGAGAGATAGAGAGAGAGAAGAGGAGCAGATTGGTTTGATGGGTTTTTCTGGGATTTGTGGAATGAAAGCGAAGAAGCGATCTCTTTGATTGGGTGATTGATTGTGGAGTGGACTTCTTCAATCTCGTCTAAGCGCATGCGATTCGATTGTCGTTCATCATTTTTCAAAGCAGGAAGATTAGATAGATTGGGTGGAATAGATAGATAGAGCGGGAGAGAGATTGAGAGAGCGATTATTAGCAAAATGAACGGTGGCGATGAGGTCGCAGCAGCAACTCCCGCGGGCCCACCACCGCATCTGGACTGGAAATTCTCTCAGGTGTTCGGCGAGCGTACTGCCGGCGAGGAATTACAAGAAGGTATAAAAAAAAGAGTTCCGGATCTAGTTTGTTCTTCCTGTGCTTACAACAAGTTAGGGGCTGTTTTCTAGGTCTTGGATCCGAAATGGATCTTGGGTTGATGACTACTTGATGTCTAGCTTTGTGTGTTTCTCATATCGTTTTGGAGTTTCTTTGTCGTGATTTGGCTAACACGGGCGATTTTTCGGAGATTAATTACCTTGATATTAGGGATACACCGTGGGTAAGTGAGCTTGGTGATGATAGTGAACATTCGAGGTTCTTTTACTGTCATTCTCTTGTATTGTCTCAAAATCAAATGTATGCAATGGTTTTCTTAATTTATGAATTGGTTCAGCTAAGCTAGCTACGGATGCTTGACTTTTAGGTTGGTATTAATTCGATCTTGTAATGTTTTGATAACACAACTATTGACATGGACTTTGCCGGTGATTTTGATTCAGTAGTTGCCTCTGTGATTCTGAACTTGGTGTCTTTAATTTGCTACGGTGACTGACAGGTTTGATGTTTTTTCAACCACATTTCACATGGTTCTGTTTGCTTTTGTGTATGTCAATGATGTTTCAATTTGATGACTGATTTCTTGAAATTTATGGAACTCCAGGCGTTCTTTTCCTTTTTAGTCTGGAGAATTAAGTTCTAGAGCTAATACTTCATTATTTACCACTGCCCGATTGTTCCAGTAATTTAGGAATTTGTGGGACTGATGATCTGGTAGACAGTACGTTATTACAGAACTTGAAGTGTATTGGGGTAAATGAGACTATTGTTCACAAACATTATACAACGGATTAAGATGCTTAAGGATGCATGAGCACGAGTTGCTCTTTATGACCTTTATATGGAAGTAATTAGCTACTAGTATGTGATCTCATTTCTTGTCTGTATTGAGATAATTAGCGTCTTTTGAAGCTGACCAGGGTTATGAGACTGACCATATTCGATTCTGGTTTGATGGGGAATTAAATAAGCAATTTTTGAGCCCATCAGGTGATGTTATTTGCTGAGTCTATCTCCTTATCCCATCAAAAGAATAAGAGCTCTGGCAAGGAAAAGAAAAGGAAAAAGGAGGGGGTAGGGTGTGGGGGGTGAGTCTGCAGGTAAAAGAAGATGAGGTGTTTCGCATGGAAGCTAGCATTTTTCTTTATTTTTGTAGCTTATGGCCATTTCGCCGAGGTTTTGTAGCATCCTAACATGGATCTGGAATTCAACGACTCTTTAAGTCCTGTACTGGCATGATAACAGACAGCGGAAAGCCAACATATAAACGTGATGGTGAATAGTGGTGACAAAAATTGATGACTGCTAGTGGTCTTGAAGCTTCTGAGAAAGATTATGTGTAGGATTCTTCATGATTGGAATAGATTGTTAGTTATCATGACATGACCATGACTTGCCTGTATTATGCATATTTTAAAAAAGGTTAAGACAACGCTTCTGTGGATCAGTGTTATAGTATATTTCTGATATATAGGATGGACTTTTCTGGAGAGACGTAACCCATGATGGTTGTTTTTGCTGGTAGGTTTTGTTTTAATGCTTTTTGCTTGAGTAGGTCTTGATATGGGTAATTTCCATATGAGAAATTGAAAGAAGAGTTCAAACAAGTATATGTTTGTACTGCAGAACTAATTTTGCAAATCGCTTTCCTGTCCTTTGAAGTTCAACTGGCTGCATATTTTAATTTCTTCATTATTTCCATATTACTGATACTGTTCTAGGGTTTTCCATAAGATCCCATCTCTTACTTATTTTCTGTCTTCTTGCAGTTGACATAATTTCAGCCATAGAATTTGATAAAACTGGGGATCATCTTGCTACTGGGGATCGTGGAGGGCGAGTGGTTCTGTTTGAGAGGACAGATACCAAGGATGTGTGTTTATTCCTCCTTTTATGTGTTCATTCTAAAGTAGACATTGCACTATACCATCATACATTCAGTTCATAGTCATTAATCTAATTGTTATGATCTGTAGCATTGTGGGTCAAGGAGAGATTTGGAAAGGATCGATTATCCAATTAGTAGGCATCCTGAGTTCCGTTACAAAACAGAATTTCAGAGCCACGAACCGGAGGTATACTTTCCACAAGTTCTGTTGTTACAGCGAGAATGTTGTTACTAATATCACCATACTTTCTATCAGTTTGACTATCTCAAGAGTTTGGAAATAGAGGAGAAAATAAACAAAATCAGATGGTGCCAAACAGCAAATGGTGCTCTTTTCCTTCTATCTACAAATGATAAAACAATTAAGTTTTGGAAGGTAAGGAAGCTCATTATCTTCTTTATCTGCAAAACTCTTTTTTTTATTCGGGATATTTTGAAGAGTGTTTAGTTCTAAATGGAATCTAATACGCTTTTCAGCTGTTGCCGACGCCTGCAGATGAAAGCTATATTTACTTACGAAGTATATAAATTAGATTATTTTGTAACTTTTGTTTTGCTTTGGTTTTGTGCTCTATACGATATTACTTTATATTATTGAAACAGGTCTTATGTATATGGATAAATGAGTTGTTCTAGTTGTGTATTACTGAGCAATATTGTATGCATTCAACTTTTAACTTCTGTTTTTTTGCTTGCTAACCGATTAACATAGTTCACTAATTTAGTACTGTGATTAATCAGTCATTAGCTGCTATGAGAATGTACTCGTAGTGTCTTTCGCGACTACTTATTTCTTTCTGTTTCTGCCTGATAATAGGTCCAAGAAAAGAAGGTTAAGAAGATCTCTGAGATGAATGTTGACCCTTCAAAAGCTGTTGGAAATGGTAGTGTTGCTAGTTCAAGTAATTCAAGTGCTCCTAAGCCATGTCTTGCAAATGGTGATTGCGTTGATAGGTTGCACAACTCTTTAAGCAATGATTTCAAAATCCCAGTCGGAGGCTTCCCATCTCTGCGTTTGCCAGTGGTAGTTGTGCTCAAACCAATTCTTTTCTCTCTGTGCATATATTAATCTTCCTAATATACACTCCTTTTTTTTCATTTTCCATGGCCATGATGTTAACAAAACAGGACCTGTGAACTTTTTCATGGGACTTATTCAGGGAGAATAATAAATTTTGAACTTTTGTATCTACCAATGTGTGCCATTTTGCTATATTGTTGAGAAACAGACGGAAAGATCTAACTGGTAGTTGATATAGGTTTCTAGCACAGAGACGAGTTTGATGGCCAGATGTCGCAGGGTGTATGCTCATGCTCATGATTATCACATAAATTCCATTTCAAACAATAGGTATGTTTACTCTTCCAATGACTTCGGCCCATTTTTGAATTTTGTCTATCATTGGATTTGCATCTGTTAGATGGCTTCTTTACCCTTTCTGTTCCGACATCTTATTTCCCAAACTTCTTTTGTCATTTGTGGATGTTCTTGTTAATATAGGGTACATACTGGTATTTGTGTTGTTATGATGTGTGCTTTATTATAATCTTTAACCACTGTAATATGGTTCATTTCTTGCTGAAGTTTGGTGTTTGTCTTCAGTATCAATGATATCAAGTTTCTCCGTGCTATGTGCATGCAAGGGGATCCCTTGTCATGTCTGGATTCGTTAGTTCTATGGCTTTGCTTAGGCAGTGGAACTTGACCTCATCTCGATTGATTTGTTGTAGTGATGGCGAGACTTTTATATCAGCTGATGATTTGCGAATAAATCTTTGGAACTTGGAAATTAGCAACCAAAGTTTCAATATTGTTGATGTGAAACCTGCAAATATGGAGGATCTAACTGGTAAGTAATGGAATATGTTATCTAAAGTTTTACATCGAGCGCATGTTGCGGTTTGAATATTTTCATATGTCGGTGTATGCATACGTTTTATAGTTTCAGACCCATGTTTTCTCAAGTCATGGTCTTTGTAATCTTTGTATGCACTTTATCAATTCAGCGAAAGCTCCGTGGGAATAAACCATTGTTAACCTGTTCTCCGTTTTCTAATCTGTGTTCTACCATTTCATGTGCTCTTATTGGTGTGTGCTTGACATTTTAATGGTCATTATGCAGAGGTAATAACTTCAGCCGAATTCCACCCGAACCAATGTAATACGTTAGCTTATAGCAGTTCAAAAGGCTCAATCAGATTAATTGATCTACGGCAATCAGCTCTCTGCGATTCTCATGCTAAACTGTGAGTACTTGCTTTCTTTTGAGTTTTGACTACTCATTTCTTGCTTTTGGTTTGACTGAGTTGGCTATATGGAAGGATCATTGGTGTGTGATGAAGATTTTATTGAGTCAGTTTATGCCTCCATAACTGTATTCTGTCTAATTGTTTCCTTTATGTCAGCTTTGAAGAACAGGAGGCCCCTGGCTCTAGGTCATTTTTCACAGAGATAATTGCATCCATCTCTGATATTAAATTTTCAAAAGATGGGCGATATTTACTTAGTCGTGATTACATGACCCTAAAGGTTGGTGTTTTTCTGGCAACTAACTTTGGTAGGGTTCGTAACTGGATTGCTTATATAAAAAGTTGATTGAATGTGATTAAATGCTGCTGTTGATGTCTGTGAGGGTTACTATGTATACCTGAGAGGCTGATAATATGTGATTTCATTTCTACGCCTCACCACTTGAATGGTGGGTGCTGTAACACTTGTTCTGGAGAAACAGCACTTATCTGCACAATGTTTTTTTCTTTGCGTTTCAGTGACCAGTTATCAACGCTGTACCTGTCATTGATTAGTCTAATGAAACTAGTCAATTGAACTGGGTTCATTACATGTGACAATTGCACGCGAGTAACAATTTGTTGGTCAGGAGGCTTGCCTAGGATATGGTCCAAGGCTTCAGTTTAGTTATCTCAACAACATTGTTTGCTTTAGACATAAATGATGGTTTGAGCTCATTTAGACTCTGTTATCTACTCTGGTGTTTGTTCATGACCCCATCAGAGAAATTGTTGTTCAAACAGTCGTCTGAAAATAAAATTAATTGATCTACAGTCTGGATGGATGTTGTGCCATTTGCGTTGACTTCGTACGTATTAAAGTTAATTAAAGTCAAGATGCATAACCTCGAATAAACACTTAATGATTCCTGTACGCTTGCCTTCCCTTTTCTGCTTCTTTTTTTTTTGCCTAATCAAAGATGCAATTTTACTAGGAGTATCTAATTAAGCAGAAACTGTGTGTTTGTAATCCGTCAGCAATTATTTAAGCATGCTTTTGCTGAACCAGCCTTTTCATGCCTGAGTCTGCTCTACTGTTGCTGATGCAGGTCTTTGCAATCACAATTGTTTTACTTGTTGGCTTTAACATGATTGAACACTGACTTCCCCTAGTCAGTGCTATGCTTTTTTGTACAACGCTTTGGTCAGATTTCTGCTTGCCTGTTGTTAGAATAAGAACATAAATGATAATTGAAGCCATTATAGAGTTCAAAGAATCGTCTAGGTTGCTGTTTGTTGTGTACCTGTTTTTGTCTTCTAATTATTGTGACGTAATTCGTTGCCTTTTACAATTGTTTCACTTATTAATCTAATTCTTAACATTCTGAAAGGAAAAAACATTACGAGGAACCTGTTGCATTGCAGTTTTTGTCATTACACCTGGAAATTGTCGTACAGTTAAGTTGTAGTCTTTCGGATACTTGTCTTATTCCCTTCACCTAATGTTTTGTGTTAGTTGTGGGATATTAATATGGATTCAGGCCCAGTTTCAACCTTCCAAGTCCACGAACATTTGAGACCTAAGGTGGGATCCGTTTCTTGACGTGAGGCGCTGAGATGAGTGTGCTGTTTCGTTGCTAGTTGCTAATTGTTACATTTAATGTTTGCAGCTGTGTGATTTATATGAAAATGATTCTATATTCGACAAATTTGAGTGTTGTTTGAGTGGAGACGGGTCACGTGTAGCTACAGGATCTTATAGGTACGTGTTTTACGTTTATGACATCTATGGGTATGCTAACATGGTAGATGGGGAAAATAACTGAATACCCTATCTTGTTCTCTTTGAAATGGCAGCAATCTGTTTCGTGTATTTGGTTGCTCCCCTGGAAGTAATGAGGCAACAACTTTGGAAGCCAGCAAAAATCCAATGAGGTACATAGTATCCTATTCGACCTACTGATGTAGATGATTAAGTAGGGTAATGATTTAGTTGATAAAATATGTCATGATCTCGCTGTTTTTGTATTTAGGAGACAAGTTCAAACCCCGGCAAGGCCTTCCAGATCCCTCACCACTCTAACACGTGTTGTAAGACGGGGTTCGTACATCTCTCTTGTTTGGTGTCTCGAACTAAACTAGGGAGCGCTTTATTTGTACTCTACTTAGCTATCCGTGCATTAAACATAAGAAGAATCCATTGACAGGAGGAGGAGCAGAAAGTCCAGGAGTTGATGCAAACGGGAATTCTTTTGATGCTGCGACGAAGTTGCTGCACTTAGCGTGGCACCCGACTGAGAATTCAATTGCCTGTGCTGCCGCAAACAGTTTGTACATGTACTATGCATAAATGACCAGTCCGTACATCAACAAGAAGTGTACTTCGACTTTTTTGTGTGTGGGAGGGTTGCTGTGGGAGGAAATTTATTTACCATTCCCACGGAGGACCGTTAGGGTGAAGGCTACAAAAAGTTATTATCACTGACATATTGGATGCACGCCCACCTTTCCTTCAATATGTAGGACAATGGCTATGCTAATTTGACTGTATCGGAGGTCCTGAAGTGGCTGTCACCGGTATCCAAGACGAGGCACACTTGTTTACATACCTGGGTGGGAAGCTTGATTCTCTTTGCACTTTACTTTGATCTCTGCAAATTGCCTTTTTCATTTTTTTCTGTTTTTACCTCCTTTTTTACCATTCTACCCCACTGAAAATCTTCTACGAGGTAGAAGATGAAGCTATGTTATAAACATGTGTTGGGTTGAAGACTTATCGGGATTAAAGAAAATGTGATTGTAGTAGTAGTAGTAGTAGTAGTAGTAGTAGTAGTAGTAGTAGTAGTAGTAGCTCTTCTTCTAAAAGGGAAACATAAAGAAAAGGATGTTCAGTTCAGCTCAGTATTTGGCCAGTTGGTGTAAGTTAAAGAAGAAAAGTTTGTAGATGTTTTCTTTCATTTTTATGTTTCGAGGTAAAGGGAGTAGCTGTTGAAACTGACAGTGCATTTTTGAATTGATTCTTTCACTGTGTTGCAGACTTTGATGGCCTAGTTAAGTGTAGATTCTCTTATCCCAATTTGTCATTCGTTAGCTTTAAATCGGCCCGAATCCAGGTGTTGATTTCTCTCTTCAGCAGCCTGCTTAGCGAAACAAAGACTAATTAAATTAGATCCATGTCAATTCAATTTATGGCACTGCCGTTTGTTCTTGTTATTTATTTTTGCAACGGTTACTCTATTTTGGCAAGGCACTTTGCTATCTCAGCTGCTGTTGCATCAGAGAGGTATTAATGAAATTACAAACCTTCTTGGTGCTAACACAGCGGGTAGTCACGCATTCCTCAACCAAAACTATGCGGATGAAGTGCAGTTCAAGCTACATCCCACCATACCTATGAGGGTCAAAATGGCCAATGGGGAGGCTAGCTCAACTGAATACAAAGGAGTGTAGGCTTCACTTGGATGATGCAAGGTCAAAAGTTCACCTTTGATTCTAAGGTGTTACCCCTTAAGCTTCATTTAGCGCATGAGTGGGAAGGTAAACCATTGGTGCTGCAAGGAGCTGAAAATACTGGTCAATGCCAAGCCATGACTTGTCAAGAGTTTACAAGAGCCTGCAAAAAGGAAACATAACGACTATGGCTGATTACATGTTGTAGATGGAAGGGGAAACTAACCACACCCTAGTCCATTGTAGAAGAGTTCAAGGACGTATTCGATGACCCCAAGACCACCTATCATCAAATACCCTTGGGGCCCGCAGCGAAACGGTGAACATCAGGCCCTATAGATACACACCAGATAAAAAATGAAATAGAGAGGCAAGTGAAAGAGATGATGAGGAATCACATCATCAATGAGAGCCATAGCTTTACTTCCCTGGTCCTATTAGTAAAAAGGAAGGATGGAAAAAGGAGATTTTGTGTGGATTATAGGCAGCTGAACACCTACACCACAAGGAAAAGTTCCCTATTTCCCTGATAGGTGACCTTTTGGATGAGATCCATGGTGCCATATACTTTACTAAGTTGGATCTGAGAGCAGGATATCATCAGATCCGCATGAAGCCTGAGGATCAACATAAGACAACATTCAGAACACAACATGGTCACTTTGAATTTATGGTGATACCATTTGGACTCACAAATGTACCAGCCACCTTCCAAACATTGATGAATCGAGTGCTGGCACCATATCTGAAGAAATTTGTATTGGTGATCTTCGATGACATGGTTTACAACATTACCTTAAAGAGTCACTTAGAGCACCGAACAAAGACCTTACAACTGCTCAGATCTCACCAGTTCTTTGCCAAGCTATCTAAGTGCACTTTTGGTCAGAGACAAATCGAGCAATAAGGGCTTGTGATCACTTGAGAGGGGGTTGCACCGATCAAAGTAAGATTCAGGACGGGAGTGATTGGTCGGTCCCTAGCAACATCAAAGGGTTGGGAGGGTTCCTTGACCTCACCGGATATTACATGAAATTTATCAAGGATTACGGGATGATCGGCAACATCAAAGGGTTGATAGCTTTACATAGACAGATAAGGCCACCCAAGCTTTTGATCAACTTAAAAGAGCAATGATGAAGCACCAGTGTTGGCTATTCCTAACTTCCAACTGCCCTTCACCTTAGAAATCAATGTATCGGAGACGGGTTTAGGGGCTGTTTTAACTCAGCAGGGAAGGCCTATTGTATAATTGGGCAAGGCTACATGTCCAAGGAACCAAGGGTTATCAACCTACGAGAAAGAGTACATGGCACTACTCTTTGCTGTCCACCGGTGGAGGCACTACTTGGAGGGGATACCTTTCATTATTGTCACCGACCATGAAAGCCTGAAACATCTACTTGAGCAAAAGATCCACACCAACATAAGTGGAGCTAGAATATTGACCAAGGGAGTTCTAAATTTGTAGAAAAAAATCAACAACATAATTAAAAAGTCACTTGTAAAAAATTAAAAATCTCATATATAATACTTAAGATTTATATAATAATTGAAGAATAGTTCAGTGCATCATATTTACAATAAATCACGACGAAATTTTCATTATCTCTCATTTATGCAGATATGATTTTTGAAAATTTTAAATAATATCTCTTTCCCTATTTGAAAGTAATTCACAAACAAAACAACAACGGGAACTTGTACACTTAAATGGTTTAGTAAATCATCACAAAATAAAATTTTAACTAAACCCTAAAATTTTCAATCCACAAAAAATCGTGAACTAGTACACTTAAATGGTTTATGATAATTGTTGAAAGATAGAAGATATGTATTGGGTTTGCAGACAAGCAAAACGTAAATTAAAATGAAATGGTTGGGATGGGATGGGATTTAATTGTATTGTGCTTGAACTGCTGCCTGTGGGACAAGCAAAACATAAAAGTGAAATGGTGGGGATGGGATGCAATTTGCCAAGGGGGTTCCATGGCACCCCAAACCCATTACCTCCCCCTCCAACATTCAAAAGAAGGGTCTAGTGAAGCTTCTTGGTCCGGACTTCCTTATTAAATTTGGACAAGGTAAGTTGAATCACACAACAAATGTCTTGTTTAGGAAAGTGAATGTGCAGCAAACCGGAAATTTCAACTGCACTCCCTGAGTGGATGTTGAACATTGAGGAGAGTTACAAAGGGGATCAAATAGCTCATCAGATGATCATCGAGAAAGTAGTCATGACACCATATTTAGTCACTGCTTGCTCGGTGATCATGTCATGAGCTATTTAATCGAAAGAGACAGTGGTGAATCTGACAGAGAAGATGGAGAAGTTACAGTTCAGTCACCATATGTTTTTTACCAAATGGTCACCAAAAAATTTCAAATATCCAAGATTCACTACAACAATCCGTCTGTCTAACAGCGGATAAATTGACTCCTAACGATGGCCAGATCCGCTGTTAGAAATCCTAACAATGGCCACTTATCCCCTGTTAGAGCGGTCAATGCTACTGGATCCTAATAGTGGCCACTTATCCCCTGTTAGAGCGACCAATGTCAATGGATCCTAACAGTGGGCCACGAAGCCACGGTTAAATAAAACGGCCTAATAGCGGCCACTTACCCGCTGTTAGGATCCTAACAGCAACTAAGTGGTCGCTGTTAGACCGTTTTATTTAACCGCGGCTTCATGGCCGCTATTAGGCATTTTAATCCTAACAGTGGCTAAGTGGCCGCTGTTAGAAAAGTCAGACTGCCAAAAAAAATTGCAACAACGATATTGCTGCTGGAATCAGAAAATCTGAATTGTACTACTAATTAACACAAAATTTAAAATCATCATATCATAAAATAGATAATCATGCACGTTCATACAAACAACGTTGGCACGTCATTGTTCTTATACATAGTTATAAACCCTTAGCTTGTGTCACGATACTAATTTCAAACACTACTACTCTTTATCGTCATTTTCATCATCTTGATTTCCCGTCTGGTCTTCATTGTCCCTTTGATCTTCATCCATGTCCGTTGGAGTGTTGGTATCCGGTGGCGCTGTGCTACTGCCACATCCTTGACTTTCGAATAGATTCTTCACCGCCTCCAATTCCAGAGTCAAGCCAATCCCCGAGTTAGTAAGAAGGCCTAAGATTTGAGATTGAAAGGTGGTAAAGTACTCGGGAATATTCTGATTCGCTGTTTGTTGGGAACCAACAGAAGAAGATCCTCCTTTATACACCTGTAATGAAGAAGTTACAAATAAGACATTTTATAAAAAAAACAGACATGACTTATTTGTATTGTTATCTAAATTCGTACTCTTCCACCTACAAAATAAGAATTTGATACTTCTTCAAGGATACAAAAACACACTTATCCATCCATAACTCAAACAAGTGACTTTCTAGCTAGTTCTCATATGCATCATTTTACTAACTATTCCAAAATATATAATACTAGCTCTACTAAACACATAACCATAAATTTAAACAAGTGGTTTTCTAAACTACTACTCACCCATTTTGGTTAACTCCAAACCCACCATGACACACTCTCCCTGATTTTTCTGGTCTATCTGTTCCACTATATGCTCTTCCAACAACATCATTCTGGCTAGTATTAATATCAGTGTTAAGGCCATTCGCCAACCCTTTCACATAACTCTACAATTAGTTACAACAGTATTACAATAATTGCAATTCACTCTATTCAAATAACACAAAATTTAATACATAAGTTTTGAAACCTACAACAAACTCTTCTGGGGGATGTTCGCATGGCTCCCATCTTCTCTTTCATAACACTTGAGGAATACTTCAGTGCTTCCTACTGGACCTCCTTTCTCTTGTTTCTATACAACATGTCAAATCATGTAAGTTCATGTAGAATCATGCTACTCTATACTTTATACTACAAGTTCATGTATGTTGATACTTACCAACTATTCATGAACTCTGTTGAAAGGCTTTGATCCTTTTGTATGATAGATGTATTGATTAGCCCGGTTTGCTTTGCTTCTCTATGAGGCTTCCTACATTCATTAAAAGACATAAACTAGGTTTCAAGCCATAGAAATTAAAAACATGCTGCTTAGTTAGCTTACTGAATACTCCTTAGAACACTTATATCGACATAACATATCCTAATCACGTGCATCTATCAAAGGTGGTCTCTTTGAGATGTTGAACTCAACATTTTGAGTTTCATCATAGTTTGCCTTCCTCCACAGCCATCCTCTTTGCTCCCTCCACTTAATTCCCAAATTCTCCATTATGAACTTCTCCATCTGCTCATCATCTTCCATTTTCCAAATAAACTTTTCCTGCGATTAGAGTAACACTGTTATAGTAACATATTGAACACACGAATTAGATAAAAGTTAGAAGTTTATAAATTTCAACCTTGATGAAGGCATTCCAAATATGTTACTTATCATTTTCTGGGACTTTTTAACCTATCATCAACTCCAATGGAAAATATGTTGGGTTGCACCCTCTTTTTTTCCAGGAACACCAGTGACTTTATGCAAACAACCACAATGAAACAATCAGTCTCAGCTACATTAGACCAATCTATTACCTTTACCTTCTATACCCACCTGTTAGTCCCAGTGTAATCGAACCAATCATACAATTATGTACTAGGCACAATATGAGCAGCAAAGTACTATACTAACCTGAAATGCAAACAAAGACTTACCGACCATATGTAGATTATACCATTCTTTCTTCACCTTCTTAGGACGATGATTTTCATCACCGTCCTCGCCACCAACAGAACCATCTATCACATTTGCCATCACTATTCAACATATATATACTAGAAACATTAACCATTTAACCCGAGAATGAATACAAATAGTTTAGACAATCATCTATTACATACTTAAGAAAATCATCTACTAAATACATAACATTATTACTCATCAAACTCTACTTCTAATCCTAATCTAACAAGTGTTAAGTTGTGTCTGTCCTCGACCATAGGAAGTCTTGCCTTTGAAGTGAATCATACACATAGTTCAGTCCGTCGTGCATGTCGTACAAGTCCCTTGGTTTAATGTGTATTGGAATACACCATCCCCTTTCCTTCAAATCATCAACATAATACACCATTCGGGCAAGACTTGCTAAGATATAAGGTTCATAGCTTGCTTGTGTGCTAGTGTGTATTGGATGATCAAAATTTACACCTTTGAATCCCAACTCCTCTACCTTGTAGCCCTACTAGTAATTGTATTGGCCCACCTATACTTGAACAGAACAGCTTGTCATCCACAATAGTTCAAGGCAATGACTTCTTCCAACTTTTCATAGTATGGAACAGAGCCCTCAACTGGTCGAGTGTCTGGAAAGCTTCCATAACTTTAAGTGTCCAAGTTTGCAAAGACACCACTATTTTGTGTTCTTTACATCCTTTCTCGTTCGATGGTGCGAAATCTGTATTCATTCACATTGTATGATGTATAACGTCTGACACCAATAAGTGGCCCTCTAGCTAACAACTTCATATCAGTGGAGTGGGACACTAGTTCATCGTTTAGAATTTAAAAAAACATTTGCATTAGATTGTTAGACTATTAATACCGTCAATCAAGTAAAATTCTACATGAAAAATGCGTACCCTTCTACGAAACTAGTCATGAAAGTCTCGATGCACCGTTTTCTTTATTTCAGCCGTAGCTCTCTGTTGCGCCCTAATCCCTTTATACTGCAACCTCGTATGGTCTCTAAACTATCTAGATATGCAGTTATCAACATTATTACATGTCCAATCAATGCAACAACGGTACACACTACAAACCAAAATGTACTCCTTTGTAGAAAAGGTTCAATTCCCTCCAAATTGAACAACACATGTCGATGAGCTTGAAGTAGCTCTGTCTCGGTGAGTGTCTTTAACTTTGCAGCACTGCTTGGTTTCCAACGGAAAGAAAAAGTACAGGTTCACTACCTTCTAGCTTTTCATCAAGTTCTTGTACTCGTTAAGCACGATTGAACCGTGTTTCAGTACTATCATTTAGAGACAATGATGAGTAAGTGAACATTTCATCTTCAATCCAACCTTCAACAATACATCCTTCTAGATGTGCTCTGTTGCTAACGAATCCCTTCAACTTGTCTAGGAACCTTTCTATAGGGTACATCCAATGGTATTGAACTGGTCCTCCAATTCGAACTTCTTCAACTAAATGCAATACCAGATGCACCATCACAGTGAAGAAGCCGGGTGGAAAGTACATCTCCATGTGACAACTAGCCATGGCTAAGCGCTCCTGAACTGTATCAAACTCTGCAATGTTGACAACTTCAGAGGTTAATGCTTTTATACACGAGTTGAAATAAAAAAACACTGCAACTACTTGCCTTGGCATTACTAGTGTTCGGGAAGGCGTGCCTCCGCGGCCGCTTAGGCGATAAAATCGGCGGGGCGGAGAGGAAACGCGGCGATTAGTGCGAGGCGGACTGATTAAGGCGGATCGTCGCCGAATCGTCGCCGAATCGTCGCCTCGAGCGCCTCCGCGGCGCCGAATCGGAAAAGGCGGTGTCGCCGCGTTTAAAAAAAGAAGGAAACAGGAGTCAACGCCTCACACATCGTCGTCCTCCGCCTCGATCGACGCCGTCTCCTCCTTCATCTCCGACGCATCTCCTCCTTTCATCTCCGACGCCGTCTCCTTTGACGGAGGGCAAGACAGTGGGAGTTATTGTGAGGGACGGGATCGGAAGTGATGACGTGGAAGTGGTCGGAGGTGTGGGTGGAGGAAAAGAAGGAGGAGAGGATGTTGGCGGTGGAGTCAGCGGAGGGGAAGGCGGAGACGACGAGGCGGAGGTGGAGAGAGAGAGGGAGGGAAAGGGATAGAGAAAAAGGTCGGGGGAGGAAATAAAAATCGTTCAGTTTGGAGGAGAGGGTTGCATGTGTAATTTTGTGAGCCACATGAATTAAATAAAGAATTCCAGAAGCTTCTCTTTTATCTTCTTCTTAATAAATAGAAATAAAAAGGAGTAATTTAAACAATAAAAAATAGGCAAAAATTATTTTTGACAATATATTGGATAAAACAAATAATATTAATTATGATAAAAAAATTAATAGAGGAGAAATAAAAAAAATAAATTTTTCTATTAAATCTATTATATTTTTTCAAAACGCCTAATCACGATTAGGCAACGCCTAATCGACCAAGGCGTAAAGCAGGACCTCACCGCCTTACTACCGCCTTACGCCTTCCACAACCTTGGGCATTACATTTCTTATTGCTACAAACAACACCTCATATAAAGAACGTGTGAATCATGACTTTTCAAGCCAAATATCTTCAGTTTCTCTAAGTCAACACTGGGATATATTACTTGAATATCCATCTAAAACGGACAGAGACTTGAGATTTTGCAACATTAGATCAATCTCCTATTTGGCTAGACTAAATAATCCTGCTGGACATTTTCCATTCTCCAAAGGGCACAGGTCTATCTTTATATTCATTGACACCAACTCTTGTCTTGCCTTCAAATTTTCTTTGCTTTTATCTTTGTCATTAATAAGTGTGAATGGAATGTTGTAACACACATTTTTCTCGATATGCATCACATCTAGGTTATGGTGCAATAGATTGTGCTGCCAATATGATAGATCAAAAAATGTACTACGCTTCTTCCACTGTTGTGTTTCCTTAGTGGCTGATGTAGGTCTTTTCTTCCCAATTCTAAGATCAATCATCTTGCCAAATGTGATGTTTATGTCCTTGACTTGTTCAAGGATTTGAGTTCCAGATAGAAGAGGAGGAGGTGGCCTAAATTCATTGTGGCCATTGAAGCGGGCTTGCTGATTTCTAAACTGATGACCCATTGGTAAAAATTGACAACTGTTCATGATGGAAGACTTACCACTTTTTGGAAGACGGAATGGGTGGTATCAAAATTACAAGATGGACAGGCTGTAGCGGTATGAGTGTTCCATTCAGATAGAGTGTCTAGTCCAGGAAAGTCACTAATAGTCCAAATCAGAGCTGCTCCCAATGTGAACATTCCTTCTTTGCAGCATCATATGCAGTGACCCCATCCCACAAAATCTTCCATTCTTCAATTAAAGGACCAAGGTAGACATCTATGTCATTCCTTGGCTGTGTTTTTCCAGGAATAATACAATTTAACATCAAACTGGTTTGCTTCATGCACAACTAAGGGGCGGTGTTATATGGGATCAGAACTACCGGCCAAATACTAGTGGCAGTCCCCATGGTTCGGTAAGGATTGAAACCATCACTAGAAAGTCCTAAACGTACATTATGAGGGTCACTACAAAACATAGGATATTTGAGATCAAAGTCCTTCCAAACTTTTGAATCCCTTGGGTGTCACACTTTTCCATAATTTGTTTCTTCTGTTGAGTGCCAAACCATATTACCAGCCAACTTAGAAGACAAATAAATCCTCTTTAGCCGAGGGATCAGAGGAAAGTACCGAAATACTTTAACCAGAATATGATTCTTCTTATTAGTTACAATACTCCCAATCTTTGTCTTCTTGTATCTAGAAGAATGACAAACTTGACACTCTTTGTCGTCTATAGCATCTTCCCAGAACAACATGCAATCCATTTTAAAGGCATCTATCTTCTTATAGTCAGACCTAGTGCATCATGCACTAAATCATGCATTGCCTGAACATGACGAGGTCGCACCAGAATATTGTCCACATGAGTTGTAGTAGTATGGGAACTAATATTATTTGAACTACTCGAGGTAGAAGATGTTTGTGCCTCCACCACCTCTCCATGTATGTACCATACTTGGTAGTGTGATGGAAACAGTTTTCATAACAAGTGGTCAAAAACCGTTTCCCTATCAGAGAAGTTGTTGAACTTGTACTTAGAACAAGGACACAAAATCACAGTTCCGCCTCAATTGTGTGCAAAAGTAAAATAAGTATATTTGTACACCATCAAGGTATTGGGGGTTTGTGCGAGGCAAGCTAATCTAAGATTTATCCATATCTACCTAAGTGACAAATAATATATTGATTATATTAGTATATATATATCATTTTAAACTATTCACATAAAAATAAAGGAAATTTACAATAACGCCTAAACACAAAACACGATAGCTAGTTCATATACATGTTCACATTATATCTATATCCTACTTATTCAACTTTATAATTACTAGCTAGAGAGATCAAAGTTCTTATCTTCTTTCACTAACTCACAAACTTCCAACTTTAACCTCTTCCTTAGTCTTGACCAATATAATGATGTAGACCTTCCAAAACATCATTAAATTAGATCAAGAATCAACTCAAAATACTCAATATATAAAGGTACATTCCTAAACCAATAACCCTAATTTGTCAACAATCAAACCTAAGCTAAGATTTTGAACATCTTCTTAACCATATAACTAGATATAACATGTTGACAACAAATTAAATCCATATCAATCTAAATTACAGAATTTAACATCATAGAACAAAAAAGCCCAAATTAAGAATTATGGTTCATCCCACAATTCCTAAATTCTAAAATCTATGTAATTGTATACCCACAACTTCGTATTCATGGTTCAAACAACAAAACTACTTATCATTATCCCACACATATTTAATTTCAACAATTTTAACTCAATCAATGAAATTCCTAAATTTGAAAAAATTAGACTTTTGCTCATAACTTACCTTGAATCGGAGATTGGCTCGCGGATCATAACTTGTCATATATAAGGTTTGGTTGGTAGTTGTGGAAAAAAGTAGTTGTTTATGGTAAAAAAAAACCGGTGCATGTCACATGACTCAATATTGACATTGTTTGGTAGATCCTGATTTAGCATTTTGGTAGGTTGACTGCTGGGAATTAAAATGGTGAGTTTGGTTTGTAACGGATAAGCAAGTCAATGGAGAGGGCGCCAACTTCACCAACTTACTACGATTTCCCTTCAATACAAGCTACTGCTGCCGATCACGCTCATTTGTGGGAAGGAGGGGTTCGGGTTAGGTCATCTAATAATACACCCATCACAATTTGTATTTTAGTTCACGCTTATTATATACTACGCATTCTGATTCTTCTCCCTTCAACACACACATTAATTACATGAAACTATTTCTCTCGCATCTCAAAGACAGACGGAGAGACACATTCATCAATATGGCTGACCCGAATTCGCTTTGTTTTAATCTCCTAGCCGCCGCCGTTGTTCTCAGCCTAGCCTTCTCATCTTGCGGCGCCACAACTTACACGGTCGGAGACAATTCAGGTTGGGACATAAGCAGTGATCTCGACAGTTGGGCTCAGGATAAAACCTTCTACGTCGGAGATGCTCTCTGTAAGCCTTACTACATATATACACCTCATCTCAGCATCTAATTTATCCATTGTTCTCTTCTTCTCTTTTGACCGGCAGAGTCTAGTTAAATCCGGCCGGATTTCCACTATGAATGAGTAAAATATATTATACTGTTGAAGTAGATTATATATGATTTTTGTATATATTGCAAAACTATTTATATATTACTTCAAAACCAATTTTATATATAATGTTGTGATTCCTCATTAATCATTGTTTTGTATATCTCTTCAATCTTCTTTCCAAATTAATGAATATCAATTCACTAAAATTATGATCTTCATACAAGGTAGTAACTCTATAACAGTAGCTTAATGGTTATGATATGGTTTTTTATCGTTTGACTCCGATTTGGTAAGAGCTTTACCCGAAAAATCTGAAAATCCAAATTTATGTATTATATGTTGACCCGAGCTCGATCCGATCCTATTAACTTTAAACTTTCAGGTTAACCAAAACACGATTGACCATACTGGGCTAAGTCCAGTTGGAACCCAATCAAATTCCCAATCTCTAAACCTATCCCATCATCCATAACTTTTATCTAAAAAATTAAACTAATAGAAAAGGCTAAAACAAAGTAATGAAATTCAAAATGAACTAAATTGATGAAAAATCATATGATGGGATAGGTTTAGTTAAACTATATTCAAAGTACACCTGCATAATGAATAGTGTAGAGCATTTGTGCTTTCTATAATAATAATAATTTGGTATTTTCCAATTTGAAATTAGTGTTTCAGTACAAATCCTCAGAGACAGTAGAAGAAGTGAACAAAGCATCTTTCGACGGCTGCAATACGACGGACGTAATGAAATCGTTCAACGACGGGAATACGACGGTGGAATTGGACAGTGGTGGACCCTGGTATTTCATCTGTGGGAACAAGTTGTACTGCTTTGGAGGGATGAAGCTCCAGGTGGACGTCAAAGGTAATCAGACTGTTGCAGATTCACCAATTGGTTCCCCTGAGGGGCAGCCTGCAAACCCTTCTTCCAAGACCGACTTCCCCTCTTCTTCAGCTTTTGTTCATCGCAGCACTGAGACTCTTGTGATCATTGTTGTGAGTTTCATGAGCATTTTATGGGTTGTTCATCTATGACTCTTGAGTGTGTTTATATTCGTTTTACCGGAGTGAGTCATTGTTTGTTTCTTTCATTTTCTACACAAATATTGTTTTCTATTATGTGCAGGGTGGAAACCCAAGTTGAAATATCATAAATTTCTAGTATTTATTAAATGATTGAATTGTTTCGGGATGGATAAAAACTCGAATAAAAGACAAAAAACAAAGTCAACAAAATAAATGACTCAAATTTTAAAACATTGTTTCCAACTAAATAACTCTAAACACGTGGGCAAACCAAAATGAGATATCAAGTCCATAAATCATAAATAAGTCTCAAGTCTAATAATTCTAAAGGAAAACATCATAAATGTTGAAAGTCCTTTGCCATTTTCTCACTCCGAGTCTTGGGACATGATTGGCAGCAACTGCAACTCTTGCAAGACGTCTCCGTTCCGATATCTCTCGTATGACCTGGTGGGTGACTCGGGGTGAGTCTTTCGTGATCAATTTATTATCTTGTTAATACATTATGAAATCGTGGTATCGTGTTATTCGAATAATATTATGTATTATCGTGAAACTCAAACTATGTGACTTATTTTCTTATACTAGCCTTGAACTTCATTCAAGGTTTCTTAATTCTTGTAGGGCGTCCCCTCTTCTCACTAACTAGTCCTACCGCCCAATCGTGAAAAATCGTGGATGTTTGGGAGCATGTATCCTCAAACAACATACCGTGTAACGCGTGATGCCTGTGAGAACGTATCCGTCAGACAACATATCATGTGAGCAATATTGGCCCAATTCGTTTGGGAGCGGGGGGGGGGGTCTAGCTAGTGAGGTTCTTTTCTTGTTATTCCACCTAGTAATGGTCTAGGTGAGATTCGTGAATGTAGTACTCATAAAGTAAAAAAAACTGTAACGTAATTAATGACTTAAATTAAAAAAAACAGCAACGGTAGAATTTACCCCTTAAATCATCCACCTGATAATAAAGGGTTGATGATCTGAAGACGAGGATTTAGATATTAGACTAAATTCCAACACATGTTAAAATAGTCTGGGCAACGACTTACGATATTCGAGGAATTGTATTCACAATTAATGTGATATTATGGAAATGATTAATTCAAAGAATTCGAGTTAATGAGATTAACTAAAAACTTGAAAAAGTATACTATTAGTTGTATCTTATAGATGCTAATTTTTAAGATAAAGAAAAAAGAGGTCGAAGAAAAGATCTAATACAGGGCACTTAATCAAATTATCCTATAAAAAATCATAACTATATTTTACTTTGAATTAGTAATCCTGATGAAATACTCATACTTAATCAATTTATGAATATAGGGATGACGTTACTAACTTCCGCTTAATTATTAGCATTCTATATCATATTAGAGCTAATTATAGGACTTACAGGGCCTTCTAGAATCGTTTGGGTACAAACTGTCACAGTCAGAAAGTTTGAGACCGCGACAGCTACAAGGGAACAACTCATGGCTAAACTGTCAACTTCTAATAGTTTGTTTACAACAGGCAATTTACTAGGAGTTCAGGTACTGAATCAATTTTCTAGAAGTTTAGTGACTGAAATGTAATCAGTGAAAGTCCAGGCGTCGCCACAGACAAATGCCAGTTATCTTCTCCTGGAGAATTCCGGCGAGGCTCCGGTGAGACTCAGGGAACTCAATTTAAATGCTATGAATCGATTTCTAACCTTATTCCGAAGCTAAGAGAGAGTTTGTATGGACTTGGGTTGCTATGGAAGCTTCGAATCGAGAAAGGACCAGCGGTCGACGAAATCCAATTCCTGGAAATAAAAGAGACTGATGGTTCAGTTGTTTGGCTTCCATGTAGACTAGAACGAAACTAACGAGGGATGAGACGGTGGAACCCTTACCTAATCGAGATAGGAATCGATTATCTTCAGTTGAGAGAGTCCTGGTTTGCCGGAAACAGAGACGGGAAAGAAGACTGATGTCTTCGCCCGTCTTGAAGATCAGAGCTCGATCTTTGGCTGCAGAATCAATTGATAGGGCTTAGGGTTGAGTAAATTGAGTTTAATAGAGATGGGCGTTAGATGGAGCATGATTGGAGGGCTAGGATCGTTGCCAAAAACCTCGCTGAGAAACTCGCGGCTGCCGTCGAGCTGTATTGGAGAAAAGGTAGGTGCTGATGACGTCACCGCCCACGTCAACATCATTGGTGACGTGTCATCCATTGGTTGGGAAAACCAACATCCTCATTTCCACGTCATCCTGCCTCGTCACTACCATCCACATGTCAACCACTAGTGGGTGGGATGTACTAAAGTCATCGACACGTGTCACTTTTGTGTACTTAAATGATGGATCAAACCGGAAGCATTTTGATAATGGATGAAAAGAAAAGAAATAGAATTCGAACACATCCTCATTTCGATATCATCTTGCCTCGTCGCTACCATCCACATGTCAACCACTAGTTGGTGGGATGTAGTGACGTCATCGACACGTGTCACTTCCGTGTACTTAAGTGATGGATCAAACCGGAAGCGTATTGATAATGAATGAAAAGAAATAAAATTCAGACATTAGCCTTGAACTCTTGATCTACCGATTAATGGTTCGGTCGCTTAACCACTAAGCTACAACTTAGTCCATATTTCTAAACCGCCTGGAGTTCTTAAATACTGCCCAGAGCGCTGACTTGGTCTATTAAATCAAGGGTCAAGAGCCGACCGGTTCTAATAATTACTACTCTATCATAATAATAACATGGAACTAATAAGCTAATTAAACATGGAATAGTAATGCTCACATAACATAGTCATAGTTATTTAATAATATTATTAATCGTAATAGTAGTAATAATACTTTCCTACCGTAAGCAACAATTTTTCCCCACCAGGTTCAGGGTGTAACATTTCTCCCCCACTTGAAAAAAATTTCATCACCGGAATTCCGGCATTGACATGAATTCAACCACTCAATCAATTCAAAACTAAGAACAGGATCTGTCAAGATCTAACCTTATTCAACAAATGAACATCTTTAGATATCTCTTCCTTATGTTATCTTTTGTCTCCTCGGTTGCTGCTTCGATTCCTTGGTTACCCCATACAACCTTCACTATAGGGATTATCTTCCTACGAAGCTTTTTTTCCTGCCGGTCAATTATCCGAATAGGTACTTCCTCGAATGTCAGATCATCAGCTAACTTAATATCCTCCAATCTCAGCACGTGATCTGGTATGGATCTGTAAGCCCTCAACATGCTCACATGGAAGACGTCATGGATCATGGATAGACTAGGAGGTAGAGCAAGTCTATATGTTAATGGGCCAATATGCTCAAGGATCTCATAAGGCCCAATGTAGCGTGGGCTCAACTTCCCTTTCTACTCGAACCGCATAACACCCTTCCAAGGGGACACCCTTAGAAACACTTTATCACCAACTTCATGAGTACGAGGAGTTCCTGGTCCTTGGGCATTGCTCTTCTGTCGGTCCTGAGCCACCTTCAAGTTCTTACGGATTGCATCAACTTTCTCCACTAACTGCTGAATCATCTCTGGTCCTTCTAGCTGTCTCACTCCTTCCGCATCCCAACACAATGGGTTTCCGCACTTCCTTCCATACAACACTTTATATGGTGCCGTCTTAATAGAACTATGGTACTAATTTTCATAAGCAAACCCCAACAAGGGTGGATGCTCATCCCAATACCCCTTCATGGGCAATACACATGGTCTAAGGAGTTCCTCCACTATCTGAATAGTCCTCTCTGATTGTCCATCCATTTATGGATGGTAAGCTGTAGAGAAGTGCACTTTCATCCCTAAGGCCTTCTGTAGGCTAACCCAGAATCAAGAGGTGAAGCTTGGTCACGATTAGAGATGATGCTCATCGGCACGCCATGCAATCTAATGATCTCTCTGACATACAACCTGGCCAAGTCATCAGGGCCTGGCTTGAATCTAATGGGGATGAAATGAGCTACCTTGGAAAAATGATCACAATCACCCACACGCCATCGTTACCGCTTGGGGTCTTAAGCAACCCATACATGAAATCCGCCGCGATCTTCTCCCATGTCCACTCCGGTATCTCAAGTGGCAGATGCATTGCATACAACGCTGAGTGTGCTTCATCAAGGATATCCTGGCTCATCTTGTTGACATTGGGTACAAATGCTTTACCTTGATATGCTAGCATACCTTCCACCATTTGAACTTGGTATTCTTGCTTGCTTGAATGTGCTCCTAATTCAGGGTCCTCGTTCTGCTTCTCTTTTATCCGATCGCGGAGCATAGGTCAAATTTTCAAGTTCACCAGTAATGGCGAGTGACTTCTTCCATCCGCAGCTCAACGTTCATAGCTCAAAGAGCTACTAGCTCTAGTAGCAAACTGTTCTTCTTCCTGCTCAATACATCATCGACTACATTTGCTTTCTCGAGGTGGTACTTAATGGTGTAGTCGTACTCACTAAGAAGTTCTACCCATCTTCTTTGCCTCATGTTTAACTCTTTTTGGTTGGTGAGATGCTGCAAACTCTTATGAACAGTGAATATGGTGAAGGTCTCTCCATATAGATAATGCCTCCAAAGCTTCAAAGCAAATACCATTGCAGCTAACTCCAAGTCATGGGTAGGGTAGTTAACTTCATGTGAACGTAGTTTCCTTGAGGCATAGGTGACCAATTTCTTGTCTTGCATTAGTAGACAACCCAACCCTTAATAAGAAGCATCACTGTAAATGTAGTACTCTCCCTTACTTGAAGAAAGGGTTAGCGGTAGTAAGCCTCTTCTTTAGCTCCTCGAAAGCCTCCTGACACTTCTCATCCCACTTGAATGCTTTCTCCTTTTGCAGCAGCTGGGTCATAGGTCTTGCAATCTGAGAAAAGCCTTCCCCAAACCTCCGGTAATACCCAACCAGACCTAGAAAACTTCTTACTTCAGCAACGTTCTTCGGTGGTACCCAATTGGCTACAACTTCTATCTTCTTTGGGTCCACTTTCATACCTTTTTCGGATATCATATGCCCAAGGAAAAGGACTTCCTTTAGCCAAAACTCACATTTCCAGAATTTGGCATATAATTCCACATCCTTCAACTTCTGCAAAGTAATCCTTAAATGTTCTTCATACTCCTCCTGACTCCTTGAATATATAAGGATATCATCAATAAATACAATGACAATTTTGTCAGGATATTCATGAAATATCCTTTTCATCAATGCCATGAACACTACATGGACATTCGTCAACATAAATGGCATTACTAAGAACTCGTAATGATCATATTGATGACACTCAAGTGTTCATCGCCCTGGTTTTAGCGACATTTCATGCATATTTGTATAGTTTTGGGTAGAAGTTTAGGATGTTTCATGCATTTCTAGCATCTATCTCGATTTAGTGTCTCAGACACGTTCAGGGTCCATTTGATGTTGTTTGGTAGTGTTATCTCGATTTAGTGTCTCAGACCCGTTGAGGGTCCATTTGATGTTGTTTGGTAGTGTTTTTATCGATTTCAGGAACACGGCGGCATCAGAGCATCATTCGGAATTGTATGAAGTGCAAGGAAAGGCTGGATGCATTGGCGAATGGAGAAAATCACCAAATCGGCGTTAATGACCAAAAATGCACCTAACATGTAGCAAACGTGCACAACACACTTTTGGTCTGTTAGGGTGCACTTTTGGTCCTAAATTGGATGTCAGGTCTCTCACATTAATACAAAAAATGCACCTTATATGTACCAAAAGTGCGCATCAACTTGAATGAATGTCTGCTAGATTTTTCTTAGACTCGAAAGAGCTTGCATATCTAGAACGCCAAAATCAAATAACTAGGTTAGCCGTTAACTCTCATCCGGGAGCGAATGAACTAGTCTGTCGTGTGAGCAATTCTAAATCGGTAAATCGCCGAGCGGGTTTTATATCTTTGTCTCGAAAGAGTGGACTAGGATACTAGATAGGTAGAAAATTAGCATACCCAAAAGGGCGTGATTTGATTAGAGAAGAATTGCAACAATGTAATGCATCTATCCTGTTTCGTCTAAATCGTGGAATTTTTTTGCCATTTGTGGATTAGAATTGCCTAGGGGGCTTCGACGTCTAAACAGTTTCATCTTTGATTGCCTAAACTCTTATCATGCAGTCTTGCAACCCATTTACTTTAAAGCAATTTTCATATTTCATTTTGACTTTTTGATTGATCCTCGTGGCACCTAAACCACACTACTTGTTACTTTGATTAATACTAATTTCAACTTTGAGTAAGATACTAAAAGATACCATAGGGAGATTCGACTCGGTTAATTCATTAGCTGGACTATTTTGATAACGCATAAAAATCGTGCATCAAATTGGCGCCGTTGTCGGGGACTTCTTTCTAGTATCTAAAAGTAGTTAGATTAGTATTAGTCATTCATTCCCGCTAATTTTTTTTGCTTTCACGGTTACTTTTCACGGGTGTTATTGTTTTTCTTTGCACATGAGAGAATTCATTATATGTCACCAGTAGTGACACGATCCAAATCCGGCCAAAGTTCTCACCAAAACTCGGGCTCATCAACGAAAGAAGGAGATATCTCTGATTCTCTCAAGGGTATTCAGAAGTGACAACGAATCTAGACTCGAAGACTCTTGAAACTCATATTATTCAAACACTCCCACGGATCACAGCTACACGTATAGACTTACTGAACCAATGGCGGCAGCAAGAACACTTATCGATTACACTAAGCCTAGTGTGATTCCCCCTGAGTAGGATGATCCCAATTATGAGATCAAGGGGAATCCCATCTTCTTAATTCAACAGAATTTGCAGTTTGAAGAGAAAACTAATGAAAATCCATGTGCTCATCTAGTGGATTTCTATGGTTATTGTGAGACTGTTAAACTTTGGGGTCTGTCCGAAGAAGCAATGAAGCTGAAGCTCTTCAAGTGGTCTTTCCGAGGAGCAGCTAGAAGATGGTTGACTAATCAACTCGGAGGTACATTTAGAAACTGGGTTACTGTAGCTCAAGCTTTTGTAGAGGAGTATTATCCACCAGCAAATACAACTGCTATTCGTGAATCAATCTCTCAAATTTATCAGACAGAAGGAGAAAGCTTTTATGGGTTGTGGAACAAATTTTAGGAGCTTTTATATGACTGCCATCACTACGGTTATACAGACAACCAACTAGCAGACATGTTCAACAGATCGTTAGACCAAGCTTCCTCAATGCTAGTACATCTACTCGCGGATGGAGATGTTACCGCCCTCACTCTTGAAGCTGCTTTAGCACATTTTGCTTCCTATGCTACCAAGTCCAGAAACTGGTCAAGGAATAAAATTCAGCCAACACATGCAGTATCTTCTATTAGTGCTTGCTTTAAGAGCTCAAGTTCAAGCTTTGGAAAAGAGGATGGATAATTGAAAGGTTGCAAACCCCCTACTGCATCTATCTACATTTGTGCATGGTGTGGTATTTGTGATAGTTACGGGTAATGTGAAAATTTCTACAACAAACCAATGATTGTGGAAGAAGTAGATTTTGTTAGAGGTGGTTACCCTTTCCAGAATGCTTATCCCCGCTCAGATTTCTACAAGCATAGAATGGAGGACTACAACACCACTCCACAAAGGAATTCGAGCAACCAAGGACCACCGGGATTTCCAAATAAGCCACCTCAGCAATAGAATTCAGCCACTACTGGGAGTCTACTAATGACCTTATCTGAATGATGCAGAGAATGGAAGCGATGTTGGCAAGCCAAGGAAATATTTTGGAAGGTCAGTAAGCAATGATTCAGAGGATGAAGGCGGATTACAATTCTTTGGCGTAGTGGGTACATTAGAGACCTCTTGGACAGCTTCCGGGGAATACTGAGCAAACCCAACAATACTCAACGCACAGGAAAGGGGCACATGGATGCTAAATCGATTTCATTAAGGAGTGGAAAGATAATTCGAGGTAATCCCAAATCTGTTAAAGAACCAAAGATGGTGTCATATGATATTGCTATTGATATTCCAGAGGAGGAATAAGAAACACCAGTGGCATCTACAACCCCTGCTCCAAAATTTTGAAGGCCTCCAAACATAAACTTCATGCTCACTCCTAAAATAAATAAGAAGCATGCTAGGATTCCATATCCAGTGGCGGTCAAGAAGAAGGGGCTATTAAAGGAGTTTGAGAGATTTGCTGAAATCATCAAGATGCAAGAGGTTACACTAACTTCCTAGAGGCTTTCATGAAGATTCCAACATATGCCAAGTTCTTGAAGGATGTGCTAAACAAGAAGATAAATCTTAGCGATCCAAGGTCTCCATATATGAAGAGGGTGCAACTATTCAAGTCGGACCGACAAAGTGAAAAGACCCAGGGAGCTTTACTCTACCTTGCACTATTAATAATGTTAAAGCTGGTAGAAGTCTTGTTGATCTAGGTGCTAGTATAAATGTGATGCCACATAGTTTGTTTGAGAAACTAGACATAGGTGAACTTAGACCGACTGAGATGATACTTCAACTTGCTAATAGATCTATGGTGAAACCTAGAGGAGTCATAGAGGTTGCGCCTATAGGACCATTTGAATTTCTTGCTGATTTCATTGTGTTAGATACCCATGAAGGTGATTGCAATATTTTTTTAGGACGTCCTTTCTTAGCTACTGCTTAAGCTGTGATTGATGTTTACAAAGGGTGTTTAACATTGAAAGTAGGACATGATGAAGTCACATTTCGTTTGAAAGAAGGCATGTAATATTCTAAGGCTCAAGATGATGATGATATATATTTGATAAGTATCAAGATGCCTCTGAAATGTTTGAATTGTCTCATATGCTTGTTGGAGATGTCTGTACTATTACAGGTGTTTATGGAGACTAGATGAACGACATGGAAAAAATGGCACAGGTAAAAGCCCTTGAGCAACTTGAGACCTATACTGACGCGCCACCCATGTTGGAACTTCCAACAATTCTGAAGATAACTACATACTATGAAGATCCACCGGAGTTGGAACCGAAGCTACCACCTAAGCATCTCAAGTATGCATTTCTCAAAGGGGGGGGGGGAATTGCATGTCATCATCAACTCGAAACTTGAACCTCAACAGAAGGAGCAGCTTCTAAAACTATTTAAGAAAACATGAACAATCCATAGCATGGAAGTTAGCTGACATTAAGGGAATCAATCCCTCATTCTGCACCCAAAAGATGCAAAACCGGTAGCGCAACAACAACGCCGACTGAATCCAGCTATGAAGGAAGTCGTAAAGAAGGAGTCACTCAAACTCCTAGATGCAGGGATTATCTACCCAATCTCTGATAATCGATGGGTCAGTCTTACATAGTCTGTACCGAAGAAGGGTGGATTCACGTTCGTGCCTGATAACAAGGGAGAGTTCATCAGTACCCGGACAGTCACCGGATGGAGAGTGTGTATTGATTATAGGTGCCTCAATGATGTTACCAAGAAAGAACACTTTCCACAGTCGTTCATTGATCAGATGTTGGAGCGTCTCGCCGGCCATGAGTTTTACTGCTTCTTCGATGGGATGTCTGGATACTTCCAGATCCCAATCGAGCGAGAGGATTAGGAGAAGACGACTTTCACATCTCCTTTCGACACATTTTCATACAAGCGTATCCCTTTCGGTCTTTGCAATGCACCTGGGACATTTCAAAGGTGTATGACAACAATTTTTGGGCATTTACTAGAAGATGTTGTGGAGGTCTTCATAGATGACTTCTCTGTTTATGGAGATTCATTTTCAAGATGTCTGGTGAATTTGGAAAAGGTACTAGCAAGGTGTGAAGAGACCAACTTAGCTCTAAGTTGGGAAAGGTGTCACGTCATGGTGGAGAAGGGGATCGTGCTAGGCCATATGGTATCCAAACGAGGTACTGAGTTGGATCGAGCTAAGCTCAAAACCATCTCTTAGCTTTCCCACCCGTGAATGTTAAAATTATGCGTAGCTTCTTAGGACATGCAGGTTTTTATTGTTGTTTTATCAAAGATTTCTCTAAAATTACATTGCCTATGACTAGGTTGTTAGAGAAAGATGTGTCGTTTGTATTCAATGATAAATATCTGCAGACATTCGAATCCCTCAAGAAGAAGTTGACGACTATGCCGATACTAATCTCCCTAGATTGGGGAGCCCCTTTTGAACTAATGTATGATGCTAGTGATTTTGCAGTTGGAGCTGTGTTGGGAAAAAGGAGAGAAAAGAGGTTTCATCCGATCTATTTCCTTGGCAAGACCCATTATGATGCGGTGAGGAACTACACAACTACAGAGAAGAAGCTTTGGCGATTATCTTTGCATTCGACAAGTTCAAGTCCTATCTATTACAGTCTCATACTACGGTTTTCCCTGACCACTTTTCTCTTAAGTATCTTCTAGCTAAATAGGATGCGAAACTGAGATTAATTCGATGGGTCCTACTCCTTGAAGAGTTTGATTTCTCTATCAAGGATAAGACGGGTGCTGAAAATGTTGCAACAGACCATCTTTCGCGCCTTGAAGGCCCTCCTCTGGGACTATTTACTGAAGTAGATATCAATGAGCTCTTCCCGGATGAATAGTTATTCCTCTTAGAAGAAGCAGAGGAAGTATCAAGGGATCACCCGAACAAACGCCCATGGTACGCTGAGATAGCTAATTTCCTTTCTCCTGGGATATATCCATAGGGTTACACTTATCAGCAGCGGAGGAAGTTCATTTTCGACGCCAAGCATTATATATGGGATGATCCCTACCTCTTCCACTCGGGGTCTAATCGAATGATCATGCAATGTGTCACCATGCATGAGTTCCTGAAGAACATGCTTGGCCGCCACACCGGTCCCTCTAGAGGACATCATAGTGGAAACCGCATAGCTCGAAAGATTTTGGATGCGGGATTCTATTGGAGGGCGATTTGGACGGACTGTGAAAATTACATGAAGAACTATGATCCCTGCCAGCGTTCAAGTAACATCTCAAATATGAATGAAACGCCACTGACAAAATTTATGCCTGTTGAGATTTTTTATGTGCGGGGAATTAATTTTATGGGTCCTTTCTCGTAGTCCCTGGTAATAAGTACATACTTGTTGCTGTGGATTATGTGTCAAAGTGGACAGAGGCACAAGCACTGCCTACTAATATTGCTAGGACAGTGGGAAAGTTTATCACGCGCCGTTTTATGCGTTTCGACACCCCTCGCACTATCATTAGCAATAGGGGTACTCACTTTCGTGGCCAATTTGATCGAGTTTGCCAAAAATCTAGCATAACTCATCGATTGACCATCGTGTACCACCCACAGGTAAGTGGTCAAGCTAAAGTGACGAATCGTGAGCTTAAGCAGATTCTTGACAAGACGGTCGATCAGTCTAAAAAGGATTGGTCTATTCAGCCTGATGAAACTCTCTGGGTTATCGGACCGCCTTCAAGACTCCTATCGTCACTTTACTGTATCGACTGGTTTATGACAAGGCTTGTCATTTACAGGTTAAGCTTGAGCATAAGTCATGGTAGGCCCTGTAGTTATTAACATTGGATTCCAGTCTAGCAGCTTCCAAAAGGAAATACAGCTCCTTGAGCTAGAGTACAAGTTTCACGCTTATGAGAGCTCATGGTTGTACAAACAGAAGATGAAACTCATTCAAGATGCAAAGCTGAAAAGTGCCAAAGAATTCGAGAAGGGAGATAGAGTGCTACTTTACAACTCTCGCCTCGGGCTATGTCCAGGAAAATTGCAATCATGATGGTCGAGACCGTATGAAGTCACACAATCCTTTCCCTACAAGACCGTAGCGATCACCCATCCGGATTAAGGAAAGTTTAAGTTCAACAGTCATCGTCTCAGGCGCTATCTCGATGCCATGCCTACCAACAGGGTCGAAGTTCATTTCTTCGACGATGCTAAGTAAAAGGCCAGGTATCGTCTAGTTCAAAGACGTTAAAAAAAGAGCGCTTCATGAGAGGCAGCCCATGTCTGGAGTTAGTATTTTTCATTTTATTTGAGTCAACATTGCATGTTTAGGTGTTAGATCGAGTCTAGAATGATGTGCTTTGGGTCATGTTTAGTTCGAAAGCTGCTGGTTTTCAAATTTAGGGGCTGAAATTTTTAGACCGATTCATACAAAAAATTCGCCTAAAACAGACTAAAAGTGTGCAGCGCACTTTTGGAGATTTTTGAAATTTTGGCCCCAGGAAAGTATACCAAAAATGCGCCTTAAATATACCAAAAGTGCGCAGCGCACTTTTGGTATAGCTTCAGGGCACTTTTGGTATATTATCGTGATTTATCAGCCGCTGCAGGTCGATTTTTGTCAAAACTTCTCCAATTTTTCACTTCAAAACCTTCGCTACCGCCGAACTCTTTGCCATCCGTCACCGCCATGGGCACCGTCTTCCGCCACTCCCCTTTCAATCTCATCCAATTCCGTTGAGTTTTCATCCAGTTTGATTTTCAACCTGTTCTTTCACTCGACTTCGATTTTCGCCGGATTTGTGTGTTTGTTCGGATGATTCTTCTTGGCTAGGGACAAGTAAGTACCTGTGATTGCTTCTCCCTTGTTATCTTTTGTTGTATTGCTCAGATTGTGCCCGATTTGGAGTTTGGTTGAAGAATGGGATGAACCCTTATTTTTGAAATTTGAGATTTGTGAAAATTGATGTACCATGATGAAATTAGGGATGACTTGATTCTGTTGATATGATTTACTCCATGATTGATTGAATTTTGCTTGATGAAAATGGAAAATTTGGTCGAAAAATTTAGGGTGTTTTTGAGATATTTCCCTATTGAATTGCATTGCTCTTATTTGCTGAATGTTGGATGTTGGAAGCAGCCTTGGTATTATATTGGTTTGTGCTATATGATGAATTGCTAGTGAAGTGTCAATGAAATGTGATTAATGAATGATGTTGTTATGAATTAGCAGTATCCCACCCATGATTGCTTTATGAATTATAAAGATATAAGTGTGGGGTGGCTCTCAAATGTGTTCTTATATGGTTTCTTCCCTTTTGCTGTAAGCGTGGTCGTGGTAACACTCGAGCTTCCACTAGTCGAGCACCTCCACCTCCTTCATCATCATCATCTTTCGAGGGAGAGCAAGAGCGTCATGTCAATGTACCGGCTCCAGGAACACAGCGGGATGTGCACCAATTCCTCACAGCCTTGGACACTAGAGCTTGGGTCCGATATTGGGAGCACCATACACTACCAACTGCACCAATTGTGGTTATCAACATAGACAGTATTTGGGAAAGCCACCCCGATTGGGTGGATGCCATCACAAAATAACTCACAAACTACGGACTTCTCGAGTTTACTCATATAGATGCTCAGCTGCATCTTCCCGCTCTTCGGGAATTTTGGAGTTCATTCCAATTCAAGTCTCGGGAACAATACGAAGACTCGAGATGTGTCTCATATCATCTTGGAGGGAGACTTTATATCGAGTCACTTAATGAGTTCCAATCGTCATTGGGTTTCCACTTTGACAATCGAAATGGACTAGTGAGATCGTTCAAAGAAGGGAAAGACTGGGTCACTGTCTGCAAGGAAATTAACAGGCTTTGAAGAGGTATAACATGAAACAAGGACGACCGTTCAGTTAAATTCAAGACTTCCACTTCATCCTACACTCAGATCATTGACCCGTACACCCATATGTTCCATATGTTTTTCCGCTACGGTCTCGCCTACAGGGATAGAGAAGAAAGTTGATCACACCATGTCCTCAAAGACGAAATGGTATTCTTTCGTGCTATGTGTAATCACCAGCAACTTCACTTGGGATGGGTGGTCGCCAAGTTCTTCAATTCTCGGCAAAGTAAGAAGATGGCAGCCTTGCCAGGTCGACAGTTTGTTTGGAGGAGTATGCAACTGAACAGGTTGGACCACCTTTGGGATGAAGTACCGGTGCCACCTGCTCTTCCGACGATTTAGCTTGGCATGGAGATATTGGAGTCCATGAACATAGATCTCAGTGCTACTTCTTTGGATCCGGCTTTGATCCGGTCTCGCCATAGTCGGTGGGGCTAGAGAGTTCAGATGCAGGGATGCGGTCGAGGCCCCAGTTGTGGGGATGTACAGCAGGTCAAGCAGGAAAAGTAGAGAGAGGAGATAGAGCAGGAGATGCACGAGGCACCGACTTTTCAGCAGCCTTCCCCCCACCAGCCACTCATTTTCAGAAGACTTCAGAGACGACAATGGAGTAGATTCGTCAGTGGCAGACATCTTTCGAGAAAGGCAGCCTACCTTGGCAGCAACATCAGACAGCTTGGGAGATTTCATTCTCTGAGGGTGGTTTGTCTTGGCAGCAAGAGCAGTCTTCATGGCAGGTTCATCAGGATGGCCAGCTAGCTAAGTTGGCAGCAGAACAGGAGGCTTAGAGACGCTTCTTTGAGGAGCAGTAGAGGAGGAAATAGTATGGGCGACGACTTACGATATTCGAGGAATTGTCTTCACAATTAATGTGATATGACAGAAGGAATTAATTTGAAGAATTTGAGTTAATGAGATCAACTAAGAACTTGAAGAAGTATATTATTAGTTGTATCCTATAGGTGCTATATTTCAAGATAAGGAAAAGAGAGGTCGAAGGGAAGATCTAATACAAATCACTTAATCAAATTATTCTATAAGGAATCATAATTACATTATACTTTTAATTAGTAATCCTGGTGAAATACTCTTACTTAATCAATTTATGAATATAGGGGTCATGTTACTAACTCTGAATAAGTTTACTAGCATTCTAGATCAGATTAGAGCTAAATATAGGACTTAAAGGGGCTTCTAAAAACGTTTGGGTGTAAACTGTCACAATCGAAAAGTTTCAAACCGTGGCAGCTACAACGGAACAGCTCATGGCTAAACTGTCAACTCATAATAGTTTGTTTACGGTAGGAAATTTACCAGGACTTTAGGTACTGATTCAATTTTCTGGAAGTTTAGTGACAGAAATGTAATCACTGAAAGTCCAGGCATTGCTGCAGACAAATGTCGTTCGAACGCTTACCTAATCTAGATAGGAATCGAGGATCTTCAGTTGAGAGAGTACT
Source organism: Linum usitatissimum (assembly GCA_030674075.2). Classification (NCBI taxonomy): domain Eukaryota; kingdom Viridiplantae; phylum Streptophyta; class Magnoliopsida; order Malpighiales; family Linaceae; genus Linum; species Linum usitatissimum. The sequence continues at coordinate 8,666,312 of JAUJYP020000804.1, forward strand.
CGTCCGCCGGGAACAGACATGGGAAAGAAGATTGATGTCTTCGCCCGTCTTGAAGATCAGAGCTCGATCTTTGGCTTTGGAATCAATTGATAGGGCTTAGGGTTGAGTAAATTGAGTTTAAATACAGATGGGCGGCTAGATGGAGCATGAGCGAAGGGTTAGGATCGTTGCCGGAAAACTCACCGAGAAACTCGTCGCCGCCGTCGATTGGTATTGGAGAAGAAGGTGGAGATTGTTGACATAACCGACCACGTCAAAGCCACGCTAACATCCTTGGTCACGTGTCATCCATTGGTTAGGCAAACCAACATCCTCATTCCCATGTCATCCTGCCTCGTCACCGCTACCATCCACATGTCAACCACTAGTTGGTGGGATGTACTGACGTCATCGACACGGGTCACTTTTGTGTGCTTAAGTGATGGATCAAAACGACAGTGTTTTGATAATCAGATAAAAAGAAATAAAATTCAAAGGTGAGCCTCAAATTTTTGATCTCCTAGTTAATGGTTCAGTCGTTTTACCACTGAGTTACAACTCAATTCATGATTCTAAACCGTATGGAGTTCTTAAATTCTGGCCAGAGCGCTAACTTTCTTTATTAAATCAATTTCTAAGGGTCAAAAGCGACCGATTCTAAAAATTACTACTCTATCATAATAACATAGAACTAATAAGTTACTTAAACATGAAATATTAATGCTTACATAACATAATCATAGTTATTTAATAATATTATTAATCGTAGTAGTAATACTTTTCTATCGTAATCAATTACTCATAAATTTTTAAAAATATTTTAGAAATATTAAGCAACAATTTCCCCCACAAGATTCGAGGTGTAACACAAGTGTTACAAGACACTTGAGCTTTGTGCCGCCTTGTTTCACTTCATTCCTAACATATCGAAATAACTATGCCCCACATTTTGGTTCATATGACTAATACCTTAACCGAGCAAACCATGGTCACTTTTTCCTAGAAATGGGGGATGACAGTTATCATTTTAATAGATTTAAATAAGCAGGGTTGCTAATGAACTAAGTTCCTCGGGAATGATTCGTTATTTGACCAGAAAAAATTCATTTGCAACTTGATTTTATTTTAAATACGGTATATTCCATTCGATAAATTTGAAAGTTAGTTTGAATTCGAGTTTGAATATCAAGTCGAATATTAACTCAATAATATCGCTCGTTAGTAAATTTATTCATTATTGCAATAAGTGTTTTGTCGCAAATACCATATACAATAAAAAAACACATGTAAAAATTTGTGCATTTTAAGATAGTTTGTTTTTTAGCTTGACTTGTCGATGTACTTTAGCGTACAAGATTCAAATTTAATTTTAATTGGGCTCCCATAGTGAGTTTTAACGAGTAAATTTTGAGTTGAGCATGAGAGTTTGGCCTACCAATGGTAGTTAACGAGCCAAATTCGAATGCACTCAAGCTCAACACAAGCAAAACAAATCTAAGTCGAGCTCGGCTAGAAAATTAATGAGTGAAAATTGAGCATGGTCAAATTCGATTCGACTTACTTGGTCAACAATCTAGAATTAAAATATCCACCAGAAAGCTTATTACAAAAGGATCATTGTAAACAAGCTTGTAGTTGATAAGATCATAAGATTACAATGGGAAGGCAATAAAACAATTAACCAAATAAAGGGTCGGAGAATAGAAGAAAAACACAAATTTAACTTTTGATGCCTGGATTCAGACGTTCGGCCCACGACAAGGAACTTGGGTGTGCCTCTAGTCTATTGATGAGGGGAAACCAGAGAATAGGATAAGAAAGAAATGTTGGGTGAAAAAGCCAACAACTACGTACGTACAAGGATATTCAATTGGCTTGTCCCGTCTATTCTGCGTGAGTATAGTTATGCATGCATGCTGCTTAGTAGCTGTCTCTCGTTTGAGGGCATTTCCCCTTGTCCTAATCGTGATTTCTGTAGCAGCCCGTTTAAAGATTGGAGATTTGCATTGAGGCTAGTTGGTAGGTAAGATTCAAGTCTGGAGTTTTACCGTGCGCGCAATTGAAATTAGCAGAGCATAAAATGAAATAGGTAGGCAGAGAGAGAGAGGGAATTTTGAAGTTGTGATTAACATTGAGAAGAGATGAGATAAGAGAGATGATTAAACAAGATAAACAAAGATAGGGGATTTTTATTTAGAGAGCACCGATGTTTTTTAGACCAAGAACAACACCAACACCAATGATGTGGCCAACAGTACCACAAGCCAAGGTATCAGCGAGAGTGAAGCCAGCTGGGTCCCCTGTTTGGAGTCCAGAATCCCTCACTTCCAGCTTCAATCCAGCAGTAGCCTTCCTGTTTGCGGATGGAGCCAGTCCGAATCTCCCTGCGAAAAGCATCAAGCTTGTCGATGTCACCATTATCAAGTTTGTCGGAGACCCAATGAAGTCCATTCTAACATTCAACCTTCCTCTCTTGCTGCTGCTCATCGCCTGCAAAACAACACATCTTCATCATTTATAATGGCTAACCACCAAACCCCAAAATCGTAACCATCTTCTTTCAACTGACCAGAGAGTTGGTTCTGATAGGACCAGCGGAGATTTGGGATCTTAGCCGGTTGAAGGTAGCAGTTGGACAAGTCACCATAGAGGAAGCTGCCATTTTTTGCTATTTTTTAAACTTATGATCGGCGTTCCTTGCTCTTCTTCTTGCCTTTGTCTTAGGAAATCTAAAACAGAGAGGGATGGGCGACTTACTTGACTTAAGGAGCACTCCCACCACACAACAATCATAAGGATTCTGTGGATTTCAGTTGGATAGGCTTCAGATACTTGTTGCTGACCTGGCACTAGTTTATTGGGTTATATTTCTCCGTTTGGGTAAGGGTCCTTGCCAGTCTAACCGGGTATCTACTCCAGTTTTGTTCAATATCCTTCACACTAACTCCCGATTCTTTAGCATACAAATGTGTTCTCACATTCGAACCGAGTCATTAGATTAGATACCGAATTTTTAAATTTCTGATTTTTTACTCGAGATCCATTTTTAAACTTGGCTTAGTCTTTGGCTATATCGGAAGTATAGAGAGCCACCGAAATTTTCGATTAACTCATTGCCTTGCCTCGAATGTAACGCTCCGCTTCTTGATCAGTTTGGCTTATTGGTTGAGCTGGGTAGGTATGAAAAAGAACATCAGAAATCGTGGTTGTTCACTAGTGGATCATGCAATAGTCGTCCTTCAGGGAATGGCTGTTGACTCCATTTTACTAAACGAGCGTTGCCAACTGAATGACTGTTGTCCCCTATTTGACTTAACGGGCGTTGCGCTCCCGACCGCCATTCTGCAGTTAAGTATATAAATCACTATTTCACTAACAGGAAAAAAATTGCGATGTCTAATCTATGCTTTCATTCGTTCCCTCTCTCACCACGCAGCTCCCTTCAATCCAAACGACGACCAACACTACAAGAAACATGTTGTTTAAGAGCAGATTTCTAGTCAAATAAAAACGATTTTAGCCAATGTTAAAATATTTGACAGCGACCTCCTTTTTGGCGTTAAATCTATCAATTTTAAATATTATTACAGCGGAAACAGGTTCTCCTTTAAATGACCTCATATGTAAAATCGGCTAAGTTCTAAACCGCAGTTAAATTTAACAGCGGTTTACAAAGTAGCAGCTGTTTAATTTACAGCGGCTTTCGAAGATTCGACCTCTGGCCGGGTATCGTCTACTGTTAAATTGAACAGTGACTTGGTATTGTCCGCTGTTAAATTTAACAACGGCTTGATCCTTGTAGCCGCTATTAAATTTTAAAACCATCAGTTGTTGTCCGCTGTTTTATCGGTGGTGTCCGCTGTTTCGCTGTTCGTTGTCCACAATAAGACATTTATACTTAAAACACTTTATAAAAGTAAATTAGAAATCATTCCATCATCCATAATGTGGAAAATTGCTGGAAAATCGAACTACTACTACATAAATCAGGGACAATTCACCTACTACTACATACTACTAGCTATCACTAATAAGACGCATTCAAGATGTCCTCGTCATCATGATCAACATTATCGTTATCTACATCCTGTTCTTCATCTCCATTCTCTTCTTCACAATTGAGTATCACTTAGACATTTGACTAACTTATAGTAGTGGGATAGCTCTTCCCATAAGCCTTTGTGCGAGTGGCGAAAAAAAGATCTTCCCTTTTTACAAGACCACCCTTCTTCCTCTCCTTCATACAAACTATTAAACCACCCTTCTTCCTCTCTGTTACACATAATATTATTAGCTAGTAATATAAACTTAAACCATAAGCAACATATTCATAATTAAGAGTATAATCTTACTATTTCTTTCTTCTTTCTATTGAACGGTTTTGAACCAAAATTACGGTACACATCTTGAACCGCTATGTTCTCTTTATTAGTGGTAGCACATTTCTGGACAATATTCCATTATCATATCAAAACTAGGTACAAGAATGAAGTTCAATGCTTAGTAAATCCATGAAGATCACTTACCTGAGATATTTTTCACACTTGTACTTGGAGAAGGCCTTTTAGTCATGTTTGTCAATCCCTTCTTTGTGCATCTTTGACTTGTTGAACTTCATATCCTTGTAGATATCACATCCTTGTTTCTTCCAAAGATTTATTTGTTACTTCCTCCAATTCTTAGATAGATCTAGCATGATAAACAATGGCATTGTTTCATCATGGATATCACGCCACATGAATCTTGGCTGGAAGTAGATAAAATGTAAATTTAGACCGTGTATTAAAAAAACAATGAAAAACCAAAACAATGGAAGTAGATGAGAAACCAAAACAAATAATCCTACAGTGATGACTTGCTCTCTTGATCTATGACATGACAATCATCGACTCAGATTGGTAGGTAATCTTCGCATTTTACACACTCCTCAAGGGACTGGCGGAAGTATCGCCACCCTCCCTGGATGGAATACCAAATGCATCAAATTCTACCAAAATTTTCTTCTTGTCACGTCCTAACTTTGCCCATTATTTTGTCTTACAGGCTCATCAAACCTTTTATCATTCACATTTGAAATAAATTCATAACCAACTTAATAAATTGATGAACCCCTATTAAATGTTTATGTATTAGTTAGTTCTATCTTACTGATTAGGTGAACATTCCATCACTGTCTTTGTTCCTTTTTGAGACGACGTTCATCGTCAACCTCATCACCAACTCCACTTGCATCATGCAAAGTGTGACCTTCATCCATCACATATGCTATCATTAAGTTTAGTAAAATAAAACTATTAGATAATTAAACACCAAATCACTTGAATGATGATAAATTGAGAAAGTTAAAATTAAACAACAAAATACATGTTAAATGAAAGTATTACTTAATCAAACTCTGCTTTAAAACTTGATGTTGATAATACAAAATTGGTTCTATCATCCTTAACAGGCAAGTTTTGACTTTGGAAAACCTTAAACATATAACCTCACCATCTGTCTATAACCCATGTGGTATGGATCTTTAGGTTTGATAAAGTGTATTGGAACAGATCAACCCTTATCTATATTATCATCAATGTAATACACTATATGTGTCAACCCTATTATAATGTATAACTCGTCACCTTCATGTGCACCAGTGTGTATAAGATGGTCAAAGTTTATGCATTCGAATCCTAACTCGTCCTTTTTGTACCCCATAGCAGGTAGTGTATTGGCCAATGCTACACTTGAAAAATGAGACAAATTTTCCACCATAATTCAACTCAATGTTATCTACTAACTTACTATAATATGGCATTGAGCTATCGATTGGACGAGCATCTGAGGTGTTAATGTAACTTTGGGTGCCTAGGTTAGCAAATATACCACTATTCTGTGTTTTCGACATCTTTTTTTTATCCAACGTAAGGAACCTATATCCATTGACATCGTGCGTAGTCTACCTCATCCTCTCAATCAAACGATCTCTAGCTAACAATTGCAAATCTTTAGAATGCACTTGTACCTTATCTCTAAGGATTTATTAAATAGATAAAAAAATAACTCATTAAACACCATCCGTGAAGTTGGAACATATATAAACCTACAAATATATTCTAACCTGAACTTTGAACCTATGAGGGAAGTTATGATGAACCGTCTTCTCAAATTGTGAAGAAGCTATTTGTTGTGCCATGCTACCTCTGTGCCGCAATCGAACTGTATCTCTTAACTCACTTTAATTTGAATATTATATTACAGATCATGCCTCATACTTATTGTGGCTAGATATAATAATGGTAAATTTGACAATATCACTCACTCATAAAATGGTGTCATATTGTCAGAGTTAACCAACACATGATGGTGGGCTTGCGGTATTTCCATGTTGGTAAGTAGCAAATCTTTCCAGCATTAGCCGGTTTACCAACCACTCAAAAAATTTCAGATGAACCACTACATTCATCATTAGGTTCATGAAGACAATTTCGCTGATGAATCGTGTTTCCATCCCATTACCCAGACACAAGGACGAGAAAGTGAACATTTCATCTGCAATCCACCTTCCTGTTTCTCCTTGTTGGCAACAAATTTGTTCAGTTTTCCTAACATCCTCTCTATAGTATACATCCATCGGTAAGGACCGAACCTCCAATCTTACTTGCTCAACAAGGTGCAACACCAAATGAACCATGACAGTGAAGAATGATGGTGGGAGAATTATTTTCATATGACATATTACAATCATTAACCTTTCTTATATCTTATCAAGATCATTATTATTTGTTACCCTAGCACTCAATGCCTTAATACAAGAGCTGAATTTCACAAACACGACAACTACTCGTTTTGGCAATACATTTCTAATTGCGACAGACAGCACTTCGTATAAAAGCACACACGAGTCTTGACATTTTAGCCCAAACACCTTTCGTTGAGCTAGGTCAACACACCGTGAGATGTTGTTGGAATATCCATCAGGAATTAAAAAAGACATCAAGATTTGGAGCATTGTTTCAACCTCCTGTTTAGCCAATGTGAACAAGGCAGCGTGACATTTTCCATTCTCATTGGGCAAGTGGTGTTTGTTCTTTCCAATCTTGACAGGCGGTCAAGTGGTGTTCGTTCTTCGCTTTCTTATTAATTAGTGTATTAAGAATGACCTCACATACATTGTTTTTAATGTGCATCACATCAAGATTGTGACGCAATTTATTGAGTTGTCAATAAGGAAGTTCAAAGAATATACTATTCTTTGTCCACTACTTTGTTTTCTTATCCTTAGTCTTCTATCGTGATATTATTCTTTCCTGTTCTAGGTGTGGTTAATGGTTTTCATCTGGGCCCGGTGAAAATTAAAACTTATTATTTATTTGACGGTTCGGGTCTTGTCTTACGACTTGATATATTTTAAGATAGACTGAGAGAGTTGAAATTGGGTGCTAAAAATAGGGATAAGGATGATGGACTTATACCCGAGAATTTTAAGTTTAAATTTGGCTGAATTTTAGGTGAGTTTGATCGATTAGGTAATTTATCCGGTCCGACTCCCTCGTTTGATATTAATCCGATTTAGATAAACCGATAAAATTCTCGATATAATGTTAGGTTTAATTAGCCTAATCACCTAAACCGCTCATAGATGCCTAAGGAGAAAAATCTCAATTTAATTACAATCCAATTAAGTTAAATTCCAGAAAATTTCAATTAACTCGGTTCAATTTAGGTGTCATTAAATGTAAAAGAACGATTTTATCCCTAGACATTTAATATGTGAGCTGACTGGTCAAAGTCAATTCGGCTGAGGGTCTAACCGGTCAGGCCAATTGGTTAGGCGGATGGTTCAGATTTTAAAATTGATTAAAGAATTATTTTTGTCTTTTAAATCGATGTGTTGAATTGTAACGAAATCCCTAAGCTTATTTTCGGAGGGTCTTGAAGGATTTATCGGATCGAGTTGGGATTGCGATGTGAATAGGTATCCGATTAGGTTTTTACCAAACCTGTTTGAGCCCAGTCTAACCAAGCTCAGCTAGGGGACAGCTAGGCTAGGTGGCAGATAGGGATAGGGTTAGATCAAACAGAAATACTTTGGGTATTCCACTGCTGCTCTATCCCCTTTTTCTGTGTTTATAAACCGAAACAAGAATGAGGTTTTGAAATAAAAGCGAGATTAATTAGTTGCAACCCAAATCGCACTCATCCTCAACTCACACTCTTCCCACAACAACATTTACCGCCTCCCCCCCCCCCCCCCCCCCCCCCAACACACACTACACTTCACACTCTTAAAACCGCACACATACCTTTCACCACAAATCCCTCACCCTCGCCACCCTCGATCACTCAATCTCTCCACATCATCATTCCCGATACTAATATCAACATCACCGGACCAACACCATCCTCGCCGCCAAGCTCTAGGATTGAATTCCACCAAAAAGACCTCACAAGAGAGGAAAAGACAATCGTCCATTAGTGCCAATTCCAAACACTAACCTGCACATCCAAGGTGAAAGGCACTAAAACTAAAAACATTATAAGCACCAAATTTCACTAAGCATAATCATGTAACATGTCATTATCATTAAGCTTGCCATGACTAAAATCAAAGAAATGTTGGATTAGGTTAGATTAGTAGTGATTATGGACGCTATTAACCTTTGACCTTTAATCCCTTTTGATGATTGGTTTGACATATATACCTCATTTCATGAATATGCCGAAATCTAATTCATAACTAGTTATTCTTGCTAAAACCAACGATTAAGACGATAAGAAATCAGTGTGGAAGTCTTTTAGAAGACCTCTCTTGATTTGATTTACTAGTTACCATTGAAAATCGACAAAACAAATTTAGAGGACTCTAGACCGAATAAGTACAAGACAGACCATCCAAACTCGGATTTACTGTCCAACAAAAGAACTAAAACCGATATTTCTATCACTGTTTTAGAAGATACGGTTCAAGATGGAAATATTGACTAAATGTCCACCAAGATAGAATCTGAAGTGCACTGAACGTGATAAATAAGCAGTAAGAGGGGATGTGAATGTTAAGGATAGGCATCTAAGGATAATGAAAACCTGCTAATGGAAAAAGTTCATTTAAAATAATGATATATATATATATATATATATAGTTTATTTACCCGAGGGTATGCAAATTCAACATGAAGAGAAAACTTCACATCTCTAATCGATTCCCTGCTTGATCAGTGTTGCATTCATGATATGTATTTATGTTTATGCTCGTAAATAATTTATAACCTTAATCTACACCCTTAAAAAGCTAGTTATGAGATAAAACAGAAGTGAACAAAGCCATGAGACAAGCAACTAAACTATCTTGTTGGGAACACCAAATTGAACCACCCATCAGACTAGGATGAGTTCCCAATTGACCATTGTTATGAAATCATTCAGTCCTACTGCAATTAAATAGATTTAAAAACGAGCCCACTAGTTAGAGCACCCGTAGTGTGAAGGGTCAATAGCAAACCTTTAAGCTAGCCGATTTTGATCTGCTCCCTTCATTTCGATCCCATTGGAAGCTCTTAGCCTGCAGCGCGTCCGTTTTTTAGCATTGTATCTATTCCCAAGCTGAAATCAAACCTAAGTAAACTAGCATTACCTGTGTCGACTTGGCTGCGCTTTTCCTTTGAATTCCAACCTCTACGATTAGAATAAGGTGCGACGAGGGCAGAACAATGATGAGGAAAGTGATCGAGATAAGGAACGAGAGGAGAGAAGGTTCTAGGTTTTACCTTTCATCTTGCGAAAAGAGAGGTGATGGCTCCCGATCGGGTGGGACGACCATGGCGATCAGATAAGAAGGGGGAGGGGGGGTCTCCGGCGTCCAAGCAATGGCAACAAGATCAATCGGGGTCGTCAGGTCGACGACAATTGATAAAGTAGGCGCCTAGAGTTTGAATGAGAGAAGGAGTAGGGTTGGCAATCCTGGCCGTTTAACCGTTAAACCGACCGTACCCTCACCGAGTTTGACGGCTATTAACCGTGTTGACTAGGTATTTTGCGGTTATGGTTATAACCGTTAACCGCTACGAATGGGTAAGGTTAGGTTATGGGTTTCGAAGTAATCGCACCATCACCGTAACCATACCTATAAGCATCCCCAACCCGTAACTTACCCTCTATTTACCCGTATATTATTAAAACAATAAAACCCAATGTCATTTGACTGTCCCAACCCACTTACATTTTAATCCTATGTCCCAACACAATACTTTTACTTTTAGTTTCAAGAACAAGACACAAGTGCTTTTAGTGTTCTAGAATGCTATTGTTACTATTGTTTGGAATTAGATTTGGAAATATTTCAGATGAATGAATGTGTATGCATTTTCGACTTTTCATTCCTTTTTTTTCTTGCATATCGGTGGTTAACCGTTAGGAGGAGCGGTTATAACCGTAATCGGGTGGGTATGAGGATGAAACGAAATCTATCACCGAAATAGAAATGGTGATGGTTATGGTTAATAACCGCCACGAAGGTAGATGAGTAATGGGTATGCCATAACCATCCCCGAACCTCCCCGTTGCCAAGCCTAAGAAGGAAAGAGTGCGCAATGTTGTTGTCGGCCGAAAGAAGAAGAGATGAAAAATAACCCTAGTCGTCTAATTTAAATCGTCATGAAGTCAGACTGGATCTGGGAGGATATTGGGCTCAACGAAGGCCAGGGCCAGCAAGGAGAGATCTATTTCGTGATTGGGCCGATCAGATGGTTTAAGTAGATGGGCTCAACTAATAAACATTGGATGCAAATTAGTTAATGAGCACATTTGACTCAGCGGTAAGTGCTTAGCCTAATAATCATTAGATCTAGCATTCAAATTCTACCTCCATTAAGTTCTATTAAACTTAATTTTTTAATTAATCATATTCCTAATTAATCATCAAATAAACCATAAAAAATCATTAAAAAAAACTTAAAATCTTTTCTCTATGATAATTTCAAAATGATTAATTCTCCAGAATCGACTATTCCAAATAATTATTATAAAATCCCAAAACATTCTTTATTAGCTTCTCTAATCTCTCTAAAACCCCTATAAATAAATAATAAATAAACAAAAATCTCCAACAATCTCTGTTAAATAAAATATAGGATAGTTAAATAATTTCCAAAAGATTAGTCTTTAGGGAGGTTATCTCGTAATAGATAATTCTTCGAGTTAGCTACTTGAAGTAATCCTTATAAATTTAACTTTCTATTAGGACTTCTACTCCCTTTTAGAAATATCCCTATAAAAATCTTAAATAATAATACTTTTAACAAATAACTAAATAAATCTTTTTTTGTATAATTACTTTGAATATGCTAAGTCCCACAACTTCGCTATCCTTAGTAATTATTCAAACCCCTAAAATAATTTTTTGAAATAGAATAAGTCTAAGAAATTCCTAAAACCCCTCTTACAGTTATCTCAAAATAGCGTGAGAATTAGCTACTTTCGAATAATTGTTCAAAAATTAGTAAAATATCAATAAATAAATAAATTACGATCCTAATAATAATAATTGATCAAATCCAAACTCCCTAAAAAGAAAGTTTGTTTTATTGTCGCTTAATAATTAATCTCTTGATGTTAATTTTTAGAGATAATTACCCTCTCCCAAACTATCCAAAGGTTATTAGATGTTGATTCCTTGCAAGTCGTGTTGATAAACATCGAAAGTCTCGGTCACAGCTAATATCTCAAAAGTCAAACCAAAATGATCAATTTCGAACTATGTTGACTTTGATCTCGATTCCTGGGTACGTACGTAGGCAGTCATTTCGACTAGAGTCCACCTACCCTTTTATTCATTCCCAAATCAAATTCGATATTTTTTCGTTTAGTCTACGAAAGTATCATCACCAAAAGTCAATCTCAATGTTTGCCGTTAAGTCAACGGTTAATATCACCGCAAGCATAAAAATAGTTCAACTCGAGCACTAGAATATAAATGGATTGCAAATAAACTAAATTCATCCAATTTATAAAATTCAATGTTTCCCCAAAAATCCAAATACTCTCCTAAAATCCTTGATTTTAAAACGCGTAGTAACCCAACCCTTGAAGCTAAACCCATAAAACTTATCGCTGAGCAGAATCGGACTTGAGCCGAGCAAAGTGAAGGCATTAAGTTGCCTTCATTTCGTAACCGACCCCTTGCCTAGATTTTATATTTCGTAGACCGAGTCAAAAGCGCCCGTCTTGAGCTATGACGGCTTAGACGGACGAGCAGGGCATTCGATCCACCTCTAAAGTTTGATTGATAGAGACTCCACACCACATCTTCAACCTTGACTACTATCACAAGCCGATCTACCTCTTTCCATGTGGCGGAAGAGAGTCGAGCGCCGGCGAAATGCATTCCCGGATGGCAGATCTCCGCTACCTTTAGGGTCTTCCACATCCTTCACTTGGTTTAGTATTTCAGACCATGATAGTATACTAGGTGGGTCCCTCAACCCCTTCTTCCTGTCAAACTTGGCTCGTTGTTGTCTAAACCAGTGATTCATTAGTTAGAAGGGTTGTCTTCTTGTAAGACACAGTTTCTTACTCATTGGAAACCGCAAAGGGGTGGTGTCAATATTGCAAGATGGGATCCTTTTGATGTGTGAGTGTTCCACCCATATAGTAAAATAAGTCCAAGAAAATCACAATGGTCTACATCAAAGCGACCATTAAAGAGAGCTTTTTTTCTTTGCAACATCTTACGTTCAGACTCTTTCCTACAAGTTTTTCAACTTGTCGATTTGTGGTTGGAGAAAATTTCAATGTCATTACCTGGTTGTTTTGGACTTGGAATGATGCTAGACAACACCATACTTGTCTCTTTTATGCACAACCAAGGAGCAGTGTTTTATGGCACTAAAACCATAGGACAGGTACTGTAATTTATGGCCATGTAACCAAACGGATTCAATCCATCATTTACAAGTGCTAGACGAATATTTCTTGGGTCACTAGCACATTCATGATACCTCAAATTAAAGGTTGATCACACCTTTAAATCCCGATGGTGTTTAACAATACCCCCTATTAATATCCTTTCAGTGCCATGCCATATCCGCAACTACTTTTGATGATGTGTACATCCTTTGTAGTTTGGGAATTGGAGGGATATAGCAGAATATTTTTACCAGCACTTGCTTCTTCATCTTTGTTACTACAGTCTCCGTTTTGGTATCTTTATATCTAGGCTTCTTAGATGTTCTACAACTCAGCTCGTGAATCGCATTGCCCTAATATAGATTGTAGTCATTAAGACAAGTGTGTATCTTTTGGTAAGATAAGATCATGGTTTTTATTGTCTTCTTCGCTTTATATATTGATTTTTTAAGCCGAGCTAATTCAAACGCTTCTTGCACAAGTTCTAGTATCTGACCCAACACCTTCTCATTTATTTTTGTGCATGTAATTAGTGTGGTATAACCTTAATAAGAAGAATTATTTTTGAGAACTTGCACCCATCATATACTGTTAATCCTCGCCATATTTAATCGGACGAAGGAACTCTGCATTTTCTCCAACTAAGGGGCCGTGATCATCTGAAGCAATTCCAATTTGAATGGTATAGGGTTTTCAAGTATACTGAATGCATCATGGACAAGGGAATGCATTATGACACATGATCATCGACCTCCATTGGCGCAAGATAAAATTGTACATTATTAGAACTCGTACGAAATCTAATTTGACTAGAAGGTTGATCCTATATTTTCTCCATAGATATCCCCCAATATGTAGTCAGAAGGAAACTGCTTCTGCATCCCTTGTGTGCAACTTGTTAAAAGGATATTTTGGAAAAGGATATATGATTGTTGATATGTCCCGATTGTTAGAGAATACAAAATCTAAAAACTTCTCTACACCCATGACTTATCCATAACTGTAACCTAGTTATAAAAATCATAAGTAAATTAAGATCACATTATAAGATACTCATGAAGTTATAAAATACAAGTACAAGCTAAGTTCTAGTTCATAAGTTTAAGAAATAAGTTTAGAAATCAAACTCTTCCAAATTCAAAATTAACCACACTTTTATTTAATTAACAATCACTATTCCCAAATTAGTAACAATTATCCGTCAATTAAAAAATTAAGATCAATTATCTCTAATTAACAACTTTTGTCCCCAAATTGAAAAGGGTTATTTGTCTCAATGCTTAAAATCAACATGCTCAATTTATAAATTACTACACAACCCTAGAACATGGTTTCTAAGGATAATCATCAAACTTATACAGATATAATCACATCATCTTTAGTCAATTTCGATTTTTAGCACACCCTAAATGATTCAAATTCCTGGATTGGAGTTAGACATTGAGAATAACGAGACTCTTATTATTATTATTATTATTATTATTATTATTATTATTCCTCTTCCTCTCGTTGTCGTTGTCGCTGTTCTTTGTGAAATGTGATATTCAAAAGGAAAATGGGCTTGAACTTATGGGGATTGCTAAAGGACGCCCTGCATTTTACTGTCCAACGCCCTAATATCGTCCCAATATTTGAGTTCGGTAATGAAATGACGTAATCACCCCTTAAATAGTAAAATGAAATTCTTTATAAGACGCGGAATTTCGAAGAACAGCTACACCTCATTCCAAACGAACGTTTGAAAATCTCTCGTAGTTGTCGTAGTCCTCGCTGGAAGAATGCCGCCGCGATGCCGGCGCCGCCGCTGAGGTTAACATTTTTGGCCGGCATGCCGACCGGTCGAAGACGGGGTCGGCGGTTTAACACCAACGGCCAAGCCACGCTGTCGGCGGTCAACGCCGACGGTCAGGAGTGTTCATTGTGTCGTCAATGATAAATAGGAACATATTACACGGACTCATAGGTTGTGGATAACCATGGTCAAGAGAGTTATAGTGACGATGATGATGTTGAGGAGCCGTTGAATTATGGAGTTTATTTCGTCAACAGGGTGTTTTACGACACAGTCGATGACGGGTGTGCTGCGGCTAAGGACATTGCCCTATGCTTAGGGTTTCAATTGACGCGTGGGTCACATAAGAACAACCCGCGTGAAGAGGAAAAGCCTTTGTACCTATACGGCTCCCATGGTGGCAGGGGCCCATCACAGTCCACAACGACTTCAGAGAGTTCGCGTACGACTACAACATACTTCACAAGTTGTACGTTCATGGTGTGTGTACGGCCTACATTTGTTGTCGCTGAGTGGAAATGTGGATTGCCACCGTTAAAGATGATGTGAAACACGGGATTTTAGGTCATTTCACAACCACCACTTCGAGTTGTAGCGTGAAGGTACACAACAACGAAATCAGCTTACCGACGAGATGAAAGATCACATTAGGCAGTTGGAGGAGAACCATGTTCTGCCAAGACAGATGCAGAGCATACTCAACAATGAGTACGGCCGTCGGATTAACATAAAACAGATTTATAACGAGACAGTCAAAATACGGTGGATTAGGTTGGGAAACATGAACCCCATGCAATGGGCGGTGACAGAGGCGCGTAAAATGGGGTACTTTACGAAGTATATAAAGGATTCCAGTGACCATGTCAGTCATCTGTACGTGTCACATGCGAAGTTAGTTCGCATGTTGTACGCTTGGTATTTTGTGATCCTGATCGACTCCACCTACAAAACCAACATTTTCAAGAAGGCGGTTGTGCAGTTTGTAGGCGATACTCAAGTGAAGAAAAACTTCAATATTTGATTGGAACTACTGGAAAATGAGACAAAAGAGTCGTATGCATGGGCATTGAACCAATTGCGTTTAGTTCTTGGGGGTCGTGTGCCGAATGCCTTCGTCACGGATAAGGAATGTGGATTGGCAGTTGCCCTACATGACGTATTTCCTTCTTTGGCACATTTGATGTGTGTGTGGCACATGAAGCAGAACATCGAAGGTAGGGTAACGCGGTTGTATGACAGAGATGTAGCTGAGAAATTCGTCCGGGGTCCATGGGGACAAGTGCTGAATGCAAGAACCACCCAAATGTTTTTCAGAAAATGGAGTGATTTGGAAGAAGGTTGCTGGAGCGAAGAGCTAATACAGTATCTGCCTTTGGAGTGGCTCCCTTGCAACTAGAAGTGGGCGTGTTACTACACGAACAAGGTGTTCCCTAATTTTAAATTATTTTTTGTATATGAACTAATTAACCTAAATTACTATAAGTATTTATTAATTACTTATTATTTATGACCAAATTTACTATTTTGATAATTTCGATGTTAATTGTTACGATATTGATTAATTAAACCCTAATTAATATTTATTAATTAGTAAAATAGCCTTAATTTTTTTTCGAATAATTACAAATCGTAGTAGTAGCTGGCCGGGGCCCCCTCCGGCCGAAACGAGCTTCCTGACGGGGCCTCTTGCGGCCGATTTTTTCGATTAATCCCGATTTGTTTTACTCCGTCGGAACTTTCGTATATGCCGAAATTTTATAATCATAAACCCTAAATTCTAAACTCTAAAATGATATAACCCTAAACCCTTAAACTCTAAACCCTAAATTCGAAAACTCAAAACCCTTAATCTTAAAATCCTAAACCAACAAACCCTAAACCCTAAATTCTTTAAAACCCTAAACCCTTACTTTAGAACCCTAAATTATCAAACCCTAAATCCTAAATTTTGAAATCCTAAACCCTTGATCCTAAAATTCTAAACAATGAAACGCTAAACCCTTAACCGTAAAATCCTAAATAATCAAATCCTATATCCTAAATTCTAAAACCCTAAACCATTAACCCTAGAACTCTAAATTATAAAACGTGTATCCTTAAACTGTAAATGCTAAACCCTAACTTTAGTATTCTAAATAATCAAGGCGTAAATCCTAAATTCTAAAACCCTAAACCCTTAACCCTAGAGTTCTAAATCATAAAACGCTTAACCTTATACTCTAAACGTTAAACCCTAAATTGAAGAAGGGTGGTTGAGACTGGACAGAAAGCTTCTGAGTATTAAAGCGTTCGTGATTGAAGCTCGTTTCGGCCGGGGGGGGGGGGGGGGGTACGGGCCGGAAGATCGTTTCGGCCGGAGGGGGTCCGGGGCCTTCCGATACCTAATTTTTGGAAGGACCGAGGCCTTCCGATACCTAATTTTTGGAAGGACCGAGGCTTTCCGAAACCTAAATTTCGGGAGGGATCGAGGCCTTCCGAAACCTAAATTTCGGAACGGCCGAGGCCTTCCGATACCTAAATTTTGGAAGGACCGAGGCCTTCTGAAGCCTAATTTTCGGAAGGGATCGATTCCTTCCGAAACCTAATGTTCGGGAGGCACCGAGGCCTTCGGAAACATAATTATCAAACCCTAAAGCCTAAATTGTAAAACCCTAAACCCTTAACCCTAGAACTCTGAATCATAAAACGCTTATCCTTAAACTCTAAATGCTAAACCCTAACTTTAGTATTCTAAATAATCAAACCCTAAACCTAAATTCTAAAACCCTAAACCCTTAATCCTAGAATTCTAAACCATCAATCGCTAAACCCTAAATTGTAAAACCCTTAACCCTAGAATCCTAAACCATCAAACCCTAAACTCTAAACTCTAACCCCTTAACTCTCAACCTAAAACCCTAAAACCCTAAAACTCCAAACTAAACGAAACCAAGAACTCGTAAATACTAAATCCTCTACTCATAATTGGTCAACTATTTGCTTCACCAGTTCTTGTTCATCTACAGTTACAATGATATATCCAAATCGGGAAACTTTGTAGTGAGAAAAATATCAAAATTTTAATTTCGAAAACCTCTCATGGTACGTTTTTCTTACATTTCGGGTATCAAAATTCGGGATGGAACCAAAAATTCGGCCTAAGGAGGCCCCGCCCGGAAGGAAATTTCGGCCGGGACCTCTTGCGGCCGAATTTTTCGTTCCATCCCAAACTTTTTCCGACATTTTTTCCGAAATTTTTAACGTTATATCGTAATCATTTTTTCAGGTAATCACATTGTTCACACGATATTAACGTTCCGTGGGTGCACTGACTCCGCATGAGCACTTCGGTAAGCGGTCGATAATGAAACTTTTGTAACTGTTGAAGGCCGGAACGAAATTCTGTCGATAATGATGTGTTGTGTGTTTATAATGTAGGGAGATTCATCGGTCAGTAAGGGTGACGACATCAATTACACCGAACATTTTTTGTCCGACGATGTTTATGATACAGTTGATGAAGCTTTTGAAGCCGCCAAGCGAATTGCCGAGACGTTTAATTTCAAGCTGACTAAAGGATCGAACAAAATAAATACGACGGAGCGAGAGTACCGTGTCTATCTTTATTGCTCTCGGGGACCTGTGCGTAAATCCTCATGTTCCACCCCGCCGAAATGGATTACGAAAACAAAAAAGTGTAACTGCCCCTTCAAACTGGCTGTGAGGTGCCGGGTCGTTCGTGGGGATTGGAAGTTCTTCATCGACGGTGTAGGCTACACCAACAATCGTACGGTATCAAATGGGTACCACAACCATTTTTTCGTGCCATACCCCGAAGCTAGCACAGAAAGTAATGCACTTACGAGTGAAGAGAAGAGCGAAATATGGGACATGCTTGCGACGCACACACAGCCGAACAAGATGAGGTACGCTCTGAACAAGAAGTTCAATTCTCACCATAATATAAATCAGATATACAACGAGTCGTACAAGGTTAGGAAAGAAAAATTAGGAGGCATGAGTTCGACGGATTGGACATTGAGAGCCGCTACACGACTTGGGTACTTTGTTCAGTCTATAGAGGATGACGACAAAGATTTGGCTAACCTTTTTCTCTGCCACCCCGAGAGTGCTCAGATGTTGGGGGCTTGGTATTACGTCATTCTAATTGATTCGACCTTCAACACCAACAAGTATAGGAAGCCAGTGATCCAGTTGATAGGCGTGACTCCAGTGCAGAAGAACTTTAGTATCGGCTTTGTACTCGTTGAGAACGACAAGGCGGAGACGTATGTTTGGTTGTTGAACCAGTTGCGCTCGTTGTTGGGCGAGCGACAACCAATGGCGTTTGTCACCGATAAGGAGCGCGGATTAGCTGTTGCGTTGCGGACTGTCTTCCCGGATACGCCACACTTACTTTGCTTGTGGCATATGAAGAGGAACATAGCTGCCAAAATTTCGGAAGGGACCGAAGCCTAAATTTGGGAAGGCCTTCCGATACCAACAGGGTGGAAATAAAAAATCGTCACTAAGTCTACAACGATGCTTGAGCACGTCATTATTGAGGAGAGTTTGCATGCCAATTTATCAAGGTACACTCTCCTACTATTGCACTCTTTCTTGACTCTTTTGTGGTTTTAAGAAGTCCATAGTCCTAGTTTTTCGTCAACCTCATATGTATATAATCTCAACCATTGGGTAAGTTTTCACATTAGGATGATAATAGAATAATGGAAAGGGAGGTGACAACCAATATTCAATCACCACTTTATGTTGAGGAGCAGCGGACGAGAATAGAGTAAATGTATTGCACTAATAAACCACATACCGTAAATATATCTCAGGCAAGTTGGAAGTGGCGGTAGTCCGCTACACTTAAAATCACTATGGATGGGTGATTACCACCGCAATACCATAATGACGATAGTTAAGCCAACCTCCTTAGACCAATTTACTGTGGTAATTAATAATGCAACATACAACGACTAATTCTCTAAATTGCCAAGCACAAAACGGTAAGTAAATAACACTGGGATTTATGTAATTCCTCTCTAATGCGGAGAGTACATCTACGGCAGCAGCGACAGCTACGAGCACTTCTTCACTATAACAAGGTAGCTACAAGGCGATCCGAGTCGATCAAAAAATAGTAACTCTCAAGTGTTTCCCAAACCCTGAAACAACTACTCACTATTTTTATCGCTCACAAAAAAATATTGCTACCATGATAAAATATTTATCGAAACTTTTTACCGCTCAACCATCTACCCAATGAGATAACTTATCTCGATAAATGAAGAAATGTCTCTACACAAAAGAAAACTAATATGCGTACAGAGAGAAGAAAGAAAGGTTGGAGAGGGATGATTTACAAAGAGTCCATATCTGCTCTTTTTATAGTGAAAATGGAGAAGGTAATTTAAATGAAAACAATTGGGGAGAGCCAACTACACTATCGGTGCACTAAATTGGTGGCGTTGAGATCCCTTTATTTATTTTCCTTGGCAGTCGAAACCAACCCTTTAACCCTTACTTGGTATGAGAAAGATAAAGATCCTTTATGGACAATCGTTTTAATCAATCTGTTAATAGATATGATTTGTTTATTAGCAACTTGAGATAAATACTTGGATAAACCCTATTGCTGGATTTTCCATTTGCTTACCCCTGTCCTTTTCTTGTTGGCCTTTATGGTAACCTGTTGGATAGTGATTAGTTTTAGCTAGCTTCTGCGGTATGTCCGTTCATTGATTTGATAGCCTGCTGAGTTTTAGTTCTCTTCTTCTTCTTCTTCTTCTTCTTCTTCTTCTTCTTCTTCTTCTTCTTCTTCTTCTTCTTCTTCTTCTGCTTCAGCAAGTGTTTAACATAACATTTTGTTTCTATCTTATGTAGACTAGAGCTTGCTCAGTGTAAAAGTATTGTGGCCTCTAGAACAATATTGTTACTACAGTCAAAGAATTAGAAAGAAAGAAACAAACAAAAATGGATAACTATAGTGTGTATAACTTTCGAACTACCAATCTATGGGTTGGTACATTTTACATCCCCCTTTTCACTGTAGTTGATTATTATTTGTAATGATCAAAACTATTTGTTGAATATAAATATGACTCGCAAATGTCCAAGAGAATTTGAAGAATGAAGTAATTCTCAGCGCATACAACAGTTACTTTGAACATATGCCATTCATCAATGCAAAATGCATGTTACTCGTGCGTACGCTAATCTATTTCTGCCAACGGGCCGAACGAACCACTAATCTAACAATTATATATATAGATAAATATATTTTAGAGGATAGTTTAGTAACTTCATGTAAATTCAACTTTTTTCCTAATTTTTTTATTTAATTAATATTATATATATATATATTTATTTGAATAATTTTTATGCCGACATCTTTAGACATGTTTAGTATCCATTCTGGTTTATAATTTTCTGTTTTTATTTTCGGTTTTTTACAAACTTGAACCAAAATCATGTTCAATATCAATTTCTATTTTTTGTTTTAAAAACTGGTTTTGAAAACGGATAAACTTGTAACAGATTTTTGAAAAAAAATGGTTTATGGAAACAGGTTTCTACGGGATTTTTTGTTTCCGGGATAATATAGGCAGTTCGAATCCTACTAGTAGCAGATTCCCCTCATTTTATTATTAAATACCTTTGTTTTGTCTTCTTCTACAGTGACAACTTTTTCCCTGCTAGTCTAATTCTCAAGCGACCAAATTGATTCTATTATTTCAACTAACCAACAAATTTCCTACGAAAGATAATTACGACTCAAAATGTGATGTGTGTTTGCTCTTTTGACATGTTTTCACATATGTTATGGCGGGACGGAAGATACAAAAATTGATTCTATAATCTTATTAGAGACAACATCAAATAATGTTTATGAGTTTCGGATGCCACGGGGAGGTATGAGTTTGACTTTATTTTCATACAACTTAATTTGATTAGCATAAATCGATTATTACTTAACAATGTAATTAATAAAAACAACCAATTAGTATTGATATATGGACAAGTTAGATGATTAAAAAAAAAAGAACTGCTTCAGCTACTTTAACCTTATTTTTATTCGGTAAATATTATCTTGTGGATTCTGGTTATTCAAATATGCCTGTTTTTAGCTTCGTATCTCAGTATTACATCGCATTTTCAAGAGATGAGATGTCGCGGTGGGCCCAAAGGTCATAAAGAATTATTTAACTTCAGGCATTTGAGTTTACGTAATGTTATTGAACGCTGCTTTGGAGTTCTTAAGGCGCGATTCTGAATTTTGAAATTCATGCTGAGTTACAGTTTCCGGAAACAAACACAAATTGTTATTGCATGTTGTGCAATCCATAATTTCATCAGGTTGTATGCTAAAAAAGATGAATTATTTAACGAGTATGAGGAGTTTAACACTGAAGCAACACCTGTCGACGACGTAGCACGTACATAGCTTAATACTAGCACCGGTCAACTACGAAAAATGGCTATAAAACGTGATGCAATTGCAATTCGAGTGTGAAATGATCATCAAAATATGTAATTTGCATTTGTTGTAAATTTTAATCATATTAGTTCTATATTAGAATTAGTTATTTGTAAGGTTTGCAACCCAAATTTAAAAGTTGTTAGCTAAATACAGTTTCGATTTCAGTTTTCAACTTTTAATAGTTTTTAAAAATGATTAAAACTAACATAATCTTGAGATGTTTTGATAAATTATTTTTTATGTCAAACTTATTGGTTGGTTGTCTCCATACTAGACTTCATATGTGAGGTAATTATTAGTAATTTAGATGTATGTATCTTCATTATAATGTTTCATTAAGTGCTTTTTTTTTCCAGATTTATCATTTAAGTATTTAAAGGTATATTGGTATTTTCAAGTGAATGGTACATTAATGCATGCATATCTATTATTACTTTCGAATATATAGTTTAGTTAGAATATTTTATTTTTCATATATATTTCTATGTCAAATGTTTAAAGTTACATTGGACTTTGAAGTAAATAAGACATTCATAAATTTATATCTATGATCCCTTTTAAATATAAAATTTTGTTATAATGTTTAATTTTCTGGATTTATGAAGTAAAATATTTAAAGAAACGCCGGGCTTTTAAAGTAATTAAATAATATATATTGGTGCGTAATTATTATGGATTTTGTTCATGACACGGATTGATATATATTTTTAATATTCATTCAAGTTTACACATGTCGAAAGAGTTAAGTATTAATGATTTGATATATTTTAACAACATAAGAATAATAATAATATATGCATCATATACAATAAAAGACATGATGTATATTAGACACAAAATTTCACTATTGCTCTTAGTTTTGAATAATTATGGTACTTTTTGACAACCATTTACGCTTCACTTGATTTATTTAGGTTATGAGTAGTGAAGTAAGAGAATAAATTTCAAATCGGTCGACAGATAAAAAAACTATCAGTTGATTATTTTTTGACGAAGAAAAGCTACAGTCCGAACAATCTTATTAATGCAGATACTGCGTTTACAAAGAGTTCAAAGCATTAAAAAGACTAATTGGGAGGTGTAAGCCCACACCGGGGATACATGGAGCCACGATCGTCATCAGGAAGATGACATGACTCATTTCCGTACTCTCCTGACAAATTAATACCCAAAATCAAACAAGAACAACTAAAAATCATCCGAAAATACAAGGCAACCAAAATCGAAAAAAAAATCCAAACAAGCCGAGTCTAATAGAGTGAAAGAATGAAAATGCTGGGAAAAAAACGATGGTCATTGACCGTTGTCTGCGTAAGGTGACCTGCCTCCGCAGTGTCATTGTGATATATGTTGATGGGCAGGTCACCGAAGGCTGACCTGCCTGTACCCTGGTTGTACGCCAAAGCTATTTTTCTTCGAGGATTTTGTTGCTTTGTAACCAGTTGTATTATCTGTGTCCATGAGGTCCGGGTTCTTGCCATGGCATAACCGTTGCTTGTCGTCCTGGATCTGCAGCTCCTGGTCGTCACTTTCCTCCAAGGACAAGTCCATGACCTGTCTTTCCATCATTATCGTAGTTATTAAAGCCATCACCAGATGCAGGTGCTAGATAGCGAGTGCGGGAGGGGCGAGACAAAATAAATTCGGAACAAACCTCTCAAATGCGAGGAAAAACAAAACTCTCAGATGCGAGAGAATAACAACGCTCTCATACTAGAGAAGACTTGAGATCTTAGAAACAATGATGGTGATGGCGTCGTGTAATCGTGGAAGGTTGCGAGCTTGAAGAAGGAGCAAAAGATTGGGCGGCCGATTTAAGATTTTCCGTTTGACCTATTAGTTGATTTTTTTAGTTTGTAAATAGTAAAGTAAGAAAAAAATACCTCAAATCGGACAACAGACATAACAATATCTAGTATATATATACGTTTTCACTATCCTTGCCCCGCCACATTAGCATGAGCAACACTCAATCAAATAGTTATCAAGTTTAAATTTTTTATAATTAAATTCTAAAGGAACCATTACCTCTCCCATGGCCTCCCCACTTCCTCTTCTTCTATTTTGTCCACCATTATAATTATAGAACCTTCTCCCGCCCTCAAATCCCTTGCCCTTCTTCTTCTTTTTCTTCTTCCTCTTCTTCTTCAACAACAACAAGTACTAACGATTTTAATCTAGTATTTTGCATATATTACTAGGTTAGGTTGGGTTCATCAATGATAGAATATAATTGGGTTTGGAGTTACAAACTACGTTGGATTCACTGATTTTCAAAACTAAATCTAAGTTAGGTCACTTTCTGATGTTGTTTGTATCTTATGTCTAATGAGGGTCTTTGATTCACAACAACCCACTTCTCCC
Organism: Linum usitatissimum; assembly: GCA_030674075.2. NCBI lineage: Eukaryota > Viridiplantae > Streptophyta > Magnoliopsida > Malpighiales > Linaceae > Linum > Linum usitatissimum. The sequence goes on from JAUJYP020000804.1 coordinate 8,690,800, forward strand.
TATGCATCATTGCTCGCTTAGCCGGTTGCAGTGGTCAAGCCCCAATTCTAGCTTCTAGGCTAGAGTAGGACATGGAATCCGTGCTTCCAAATCACATGAAATGTGAGAGGTTGTTTTTTCCGGCTTTAAATCTTTGATTTTATGTATTTTATTCTTAGATTTGTCTATAAATTTCTTAGATTCTTGTTTTGTGGTTCTTTAATGTAGGGAGTAGAGGAAAATGATGTGGCAGTTGTCAAATCTTCTAATTATTTTCATCTTTTGTCCCGAAATATTAAAATTAGGCTTTAAGCCTACAACTCATATATCGAGTCAAACATGTGGGTTGTAGGCTTGAAACCATGTGTTACGTTTCATGCCAAGTACGTGATAGATAAGATTCTTTCGAATTGTAATTGGACATTGAGTAGTTATTATGATTTTTTTAGGTATTGTCGAATGAATTTCAATTGTTATAAATGAAGTTGATATAATGGTTTTAATGTTCGATTTTGCTTCTTTTGTTGCCCACTGATAGATGTTCTTGCATTGACTAATCAATTGCTGTAGAGTGAAACTACTCAAGTTTTCACTCTTTATATAAAATCTTAAATCAAATATGCTATTGTATTTCCGCAGTGATTGTGTTTTGCTTAGCATTCTTAATCAAACTTATTGATAATTTGGTATATTTCATATTTTGACGTAGATATCAGATCTATCAGTAAGCTTACCAGTTTGTGCATACTCTATAGTCTGGCACCTTGAAAGAAACTACCAATAATTTCTTTTTTCCCAAATGCTAATTCCTTCCTAGTTCAAAGTATCTCTCTTCTCTTTCCCAAGCCTATGCTTTTAAGAAAGTGGGGAAAATTTGGTCCTTCAAAGTTGGAGATTTCAGAAACTTTTTTATTAATATTCTAAAATGTAATACTTGATATTGATAGGAATAAAAATATGATTTAGAGTCCAATTCATCTTAGGGTGTCGCTGTAGAAGATGCTTTGGCATATCTTGCCAAGTTGAGCAAAGAGTTCTCGTTGTTAATAATTCAATGCACTCATGGAATGTTTGGACAGGGTAGCTTATGTAACTTTTACCCTAACACTTTTATTCGGATGTAGGTTGACATTATAATCCCAGCACCAAGGAGTATACACATGAGGTAGTCAAAAGGTTTTGATCACGTGGGGCTTATCTTTATTTTGAAGCCATGAGGCAAACATCACCTACCAACAGTTTTTTATTCCAACTCTTTCTTTTCTCTAGACATTACCACTTCTGCTTACCTTTCTTTCGATGATTTTAGTTTGTGTCGATTCAGCTGGCCTTCAGTTCATCATTTCCCTATCCTTTCTTTTAACATCATTCAAGTTACTGTTACATTTGTTTTCATGATCTGTATTGTAATTTATATAGCACAGTGCAAAGACTCGGGCCATCAAGCAATCAATTCTTAACTAATCAAACACAAATCACCCTACGACTTATCTTTCCCATGTGGTTATTCATACAGGGCTAATACATATCTCTCCCATTGTATTAGAGCAAGTTCATGTTGCTTAACAGCTATAGCTTCAGTTTTGTTATTTGTTGGTACTTCAGTTTTTTTTTACATGGATCAGCCAAGAGTAGTGTATTTGGGAAAGCTTTGATTGATTTAGCAGCTTATGCCAAGGCAGCGAATGCTTTGAATGTGTCTCATCCGTTCAAGAACTCAAAGTCTACTGGCGTGTTACATGCAAGTAATTTAGCTGGCATTGTTGGCTTTCTACAATTGCGTTCTTAAGTTGAGGAATTGGTGTTTGACTTGTGTGATCACAGTCTAAATAGCTTTCGGTTCAAAAGTTCTTGCTGATTGACTTCCCGTGAATTAGATTACTTTCAGCTAATTGGAATATGCGTTTTAGGTTCTCTTTTCTTCATTGATTTCATTTTTATATTCTGAATCTACAACATTGAAGGTTGAACCTAGACATCTTGAGTATTTCGTCTTTTTCGGTTTGGAAGTTGACCAAGCCGAGTTAGATCATCAAATCATTATATATAAAAGTCATTTTGGAGGAGAGAGGGAACATAATTTGTCATAACAATACATCAGATCCAAATTTCTCTCCTCTCCTCTCCACTCTCTCAATTAGGAGCCCTAGAAGAGACATTGGAGCACTTGAAGATCAAATATTGAAGGCATTTGATTGCTTAAGGTTGGAGCAAGGATTGTAGTCTCATCACCTTCTTCATATTTGTAGATGATGGTGATTGTAGTCCTTTTCTTAGTACTAGCTTTATGATGATTGGCTAAGACATTAGTGTTGTTAGATTAGAGTGTTAAAGATGTTAAGATGATCTCCTCATGATGAAGGGTTGGACATATTTGGATGCTAGTTATGATTATAGTAATATTTGGATTATGAAGCTTTTCAACCTATTTTGTGGTATGGCTTGATTTAAGTCAAGTCAATACTCTCCTTTGCATGACCTTGCTTAGGATTATGTTAGTATAATTCAAGATTGAATTTAGGTGTGTGTGGACGAAGCCAGACCCCAATTCAACTGTTAGTGCTAGGATTTCTATAGCGACATTTCATCGAACACTTAGAGTGCATTTCGTAAATCGCTAAAGTAGTGAAAACTTGAGTGATTGGGGTGTCAATTGGTGACTAGCACCCCTTGCTAGGTGTTTGTAGCGTCCTTAAGGCTTTTTAAGCGCCTAGGCATTTTGTGGAACACCTTGTGTTTACTACTAATTGACTTGATCCCTTGTGAATTAGGTAATCCATTGCAAGACCTTGTTTTGGATTCCTTCAGATGCCTAGAGAAATATCGAATCACAAATCGTGTGCATTGTGTCCAATTCCTCTAATGAGTCGGATCTGAGCATTTCCAACACCTAAAGTCTAGCAATCCTTCTCTCTTTGATTAATCTTGTTACTCCTTTGCTTCCCTTTGTTACTTAAATCACTTTGCATGCTTTGTAGTGAATGGATAGTAAACTTAGTTGGTAAATTTAGAAAACCGCTTTTTGCAACCTTTCTTTGGCTTAAACCAAGAACCAAGTAGTTGAGTAAAAGCTTGTGAACGAACCTCATGGAATACGAACCTTGTCTCTTAAGGACTTGGTTATCATATTGTATCTTTAGCGGTCAAGTTTTTGGCGCCGTTGTCGGGGACTTGTTCACTCCTATGAAAGATTTGCTAGGATCGCCGCTTTAGGCGTTCTTCCCATGCACACTTTTACTTCATTTTTATTTTTCTCCCACTTGATTTACTTGGGTTATTAGTGTTTGAGTTTACATGCAAGGTTATAGTTGGAAAGGAGAGTGGCAATGTCCCTACGGTGTAAGTAATGGAGATGAAGGTTAGAACTCATATCCTAACCAACACCAACATTATCATCATCAAGGTCTACCAAACTACTACCAACCTAGCTATTGAGGTGAACAACAATAATGGGGGAACTTTGGGCAACAAGAAATGCCAAATTGGGAAGCACACCAATCTCCACCACCTTTTGACCAAGACTCACCTTCAACTTACTACAACCAAGGTTATAATGAAGATCACCCACTTTTCCAAGATCAACACTCAAGACCCGATTCATTTCAACCTCCTTCTTCTGTGAGTGAGAAATTTACTATGCAGTTAAAGATGCAACGTGAGTCACTTACCGAGAGTCACCACCAACTTGAGATATCAAAGGAAAAGCATAGTGAGTGGATACGACTTATGGAGGAACTTCCACCCCTACCACACATGGAGGAGGTTGAGAGGGATGATCATGATTTGGGTGTAACATCCAAAGTAATAGATGAAGAAGTGGAAGAATCTTCAATCACCAATGACCAACTAATGACACATGATGACAAAGTAGAGGAGTTCGAAGAGGAGGAAGCTTCCTCCTATGAAGACCCCCTACTTGAATAATATTTTGAGATTAGAGATGTACACATGAGCCAGTGGAAAAGAAGGTGAATACCTTGAAGATTTCTCAATCCCAAACGACAAATACACAGATCATGATGATGAGGGAGAGGAGTTAGAAAGGGAAGAAGTCCCTTCCCATGAAGACTACTTACTTTGATTGCTTACGGGATTGGAGGTGTATGGTAGATGGTGTGAAGAAGAAGTGGAGGCATCAAATTTCCTTGAAGACAAGCTACTTCTCTTTGATGTATGGATAGAAGAGTCCAAAAGGGGGGATGATGAGGAGTGTAAGGTGGAAGCATGTGAAGATATGGGGCCTCGCAAATTCGATGTTGCACCTCCCATTGAGCAACCAGTTATTTGGCATTTTCCTTGAGTCGTGGTTCCAATGAGACCAAACTAGACCCTTCTAGACTCGTGCTTGGTATTGAAGTACTTATGCGAGGAAACTCACAATGAGTACTCCCCAAACCAGTTTAGAATGGACTCCTCAATCTCGGGACCACCCTTGAACGATCTCACTGATCGCTCGAGTACCACCATTAGCTTGGGGAGCATTATAGAGCTTATTGTTCACTCACCATTCTTCCTCTACTCTCCTCAAGTGTACACACACATGGAGGAGGCTTCCACAAGGAAAGATTTGGCTCTCAAGACTGCTTCGGTTCCTCCATACCTCTCTAAGGGTGCTATTTGTCACTCTAACTCCAATATTTAAAGAAGGTAATGGAATTCAAGAAAGATCTAAGTTGGGGAGGCTAATCTAGGTATTGTCTAGCTCAAAGTAGACAAAGAAAGAGTGCTCTCGGGAGGCACCTAGTGTGTATCCTACCTTTCAATTTTGAAGAATAAAACTTTGCATGTTTGTTTGTGTGTTTGTCATTTTGTTTTAATTATTCGAGTTCAAGGAGAGAGTTTTTCAAGGGTTACATACTTTACTGATGATAGAGGATGCATGATATGAAGCCTCGGTTGGAATTGGGGTCCAATAGGTTTCCGACTAAAGGTCGAATGATGCTTGCATTAATTGAAAATGCTGAAAACATGTTGGCTGCAGCAGAGGGGGACACGTCTTGCCATAGCACACAGCGTGTTAACAGATCAATATGACGGTTAGAGATTTCCACGACTTGTGGTGTCATACGACGTCCCTGTCAGATTGATCCAACGGCGTGTGGCCTCACACGGTTTGCCATTTTAGTCCCTGTAAATTCATAATTTTTAGCCTAACGGTGTTTGGGTGTCATGTGACATCACACGTCGTGTGGCTGGTAAATCTAACTGTTATCTGGCATTTGATCGTTGACCCATCTGTTGACCGTTAGGTGACCCTCCACCAACCAAAGACCGAACCTGTTCTTACCGTAATGAATCAAAAAGATTTTCAAACCGATTTTGACGCTAACCAACCTGACTTTGGCCAGACCCATTGACCAGGCATTAACCGTAGTTCACTGGTCGCTGACCTGCGTTGATCGCCTGTTGACTGACGTTGACCCTCTGTTGATCGGTTTCTTTGTGCAAAAAACTGTGGCGGTTTGGTACTTTGGGAATAACTTCTTGCTCGGGTGTCCCATTAACGCAAGGTTAGAGGCGTTGGAAAGCATTGATTTCCTACAACTTTTTTATTGGATTATTATTGTGACCGTTACTCGGTTGCCTTGGAATTTCTTCTTTTTTCTTGACTTCAACATTTTCTATTTGTTTTTTGTTTCCTTTTTTTTGGCTTTGTCTTTTCGGAAGATCCTAGTCCTCGATCCTGATCTTTCATCTTTTCTTGGTCCAGCTTCACTCTTCACCCCGTTTGGTACTTCTTTTTCCCCCTATTCTCTTTTCACATTGAGAAAATGTGTTGTGAAAGTATGGGGGTGATTTTTTTGATGCTATTTGGGTTTGAGATCCTTCTTTATGCCTCGTATATGCGTATTGTGACTTTTCTTTGCTTTCGAGATTCTCTATTGAACTCGATTTGTGGATGTTAGTGAAAGCATGCTTAGTTTTTTTGATCTATTTGTGGTTGTCTTTAATGTTAGGACCTCGTTTTTGAACCACATGTCGTTTACCTGAAACTAGTATACTAGAGACTCCTATATATGGTGCATATGGATTGTTTCCTTTTGTTTTGTTCTACGATGTAGTAGAGCGTATGTGGTATCCAACCCAACAAATGTTCCTACGTTGTTACGAAGTTAAAACAAGCGGGAGAAGTCTGAATGAGGTTGCGAGAATAAAAAATGTCATGGGGTTTGGTTATAACCTAAACACGTGTGGCGACGCTTGAAGTTCGCCGTCATCCCAACCTTTCTAAGGTTTGGTGCATGTGTTAGAGACTAGTTACTTATGATTCTGGCTAACGTTGTGACTACCCCCATTCAGAAAAAACCATTATCTCAAAAAAGCCAAAAAGAGGAAAAAGAAAGAAAAAAAAAGCCAAAAAGTGAAAAACGAAAGAAAGAATTTTCAATTTTGCATTCCTTGTTGAGTGTGATGAGTAGATTTACTTAAGGACAAACAATGATCAAGTATGGGGAAATTTGATAGCACCTTTTATTTTATGAAATTCAACCCCATCTTGCCTATTATTCGACTCGATTCAACCGGTTCTTGACCGTGATTGTGTGATTAGTAGATAAAACAAGGATTTTGTGTTGTATTCTCTTGAATGGGCCGTTACGGCCCGTTCCACTTGTTATCTCATGAGTTGTTGAGATTTCAGATATCCGATGGATAGAGGTCATCAATACAAAGCCAAAGAGACCAATTTGAGGTCATTTAGAGTTCGAACGAGCGAAATATAGGCAAATGAAGAAATTGGGACCTGTTTGGAAGTTGACCAAATCGAGTTGGATCATCAAGGTAGCATCATAAAAGAAATTTTGGAGGAGAGAGGGAACATAATCTGTCATAGAAATGCATTAGACCCGAATTTCTCTCCTCTTCTCTACATTCTCTCGATTGGGAGCCATAGAAGAGGGATTGGAGCACTTGAAGATCAAGGATTGAAGCCATTGGATTGCTTATGCTTGGAACAAGGATTGTACTCTCATCACCTTCATACTTGTAGATGATGGTGATTTTATTCCTTTCTCTTAGTATTAGATTCATGATAATTGGCTAAACAATTAGTGTTGTAAATTAGGGCGTTTGTGGATGCTAGGATGATCCTCTCATGATGAGGAGTTGGACAAACTTGGATGCTAGTTATGATTATAATAATGCTTGGATTATAGAGCTTTTCAGCCTATTTTGTGTTGTGGTTTCATTTAGGTCAAATAAATACTCTCCTTTTCATGACCTTGCTTACGACTGGGTTAGATTGTAATCCAAGATTGAAGTAAGGTGTGTGTGGATCAAGTCACACCCCAATTCAACCTTTAGTGCTAGGATTTCTTGTGGAAAATTTCATCGACCACTTGGACTGCATTCTGTAAATCGCTAAAGTAGTGACAAACTTGAGTGATTAGGGTGTCAATTAGTGACTAGTACTCCTTTCTAGGGGTTTGTAGTGTCTTTGAGGCTTTCTAAGCGCATAGGCATTTTGTGGAACACCTTGTGTTCACTACTAAGTGACTTGATCCCTTGTGAATTAGTAGTGGTAATCAATTACAAGACCTTATTTTGGATTTCTTCCAGTGCCTAGAGAAGTATCGAATCACAAATTGTGTGCGTTGTGTCCAAATTCCTCTAATGTAATTTGAGCATTTCCAACACCCAAAGTCTAGCAACCCTTCTCTGTTTGATTGATCTTGTTACTCCCTTGCCTCCCTTAGTTACTTAAATCACTTGGCATGATTTGTAGAGAATGGATAGTAAACTTAGTTGGTAATTTAGAAAACCCCTTTTTGCAACCTTTCTTTTGTTTAAACCATGAACCAAATAGTTGAGTAAAAGCTTGTGAACAGATCTCGTGGAATACGACAGTTATCGGTTAAGGAATTGGTTATCATATAGAATCTTTAGCGGTCAGAATAACACTAATGCTTTGTCTCCACATGTAGTCTACTTCCACCAAAATAGCTCCTAGTGTCGATGACACATCTCCAGGACCAAATATTATCTCTTTATCGTGAAGACCTTGCAACTTGCAACTTGCAAGTCTTGGATTAGTGATACTGTATAAGGCAGTTGAAACAGTGTTGCCTAGCATACTTCTTGAGGATTAATTGTTCTATAGTAATTTTGTATATGGAATGGGTTCATAAGTGGTCACACAATTGACAAGTTTATATAATAGAAGAGTATGATTGTTTTTTTAAAATTTATCTATTGCAATTTTATAGTGATCATATATTAACCTATTCCACTTTAGTGTGTAATTGAAATTTATTTAGCTCGTAAAATATTCAAAACATGTTTTATTGCAAAGTTAAAGTAAAATATTATATATTGTTTATGCCATAGTGTGATATACAACTCGATCAATAGGCCGAAAAACTATATACTTTCAATTAGAATGTTTTTTATTTTATTTTTCATATTAGGTATGTAAATATCCATAAGACTGTTACCGTGTGCACACATGTCTATTGTTCCTTTCAAATATAAAGATTGATTAGAATGTTTTGTTTTTAAATTTCTCATGGTAACTGTTTACAGATATATGGGGATTTTGATGCATGCATATCTATTGTTTCCCTTTAAATATAAGGTTCAATATTTATAAAATAACTAATAAGGTTAGGGAATGTTAAATTTCCGAATTTCTCAGTTAAAAATGTTTGAAGATACATCTTATTTGATGTAATGAATGCACTAATACATATCCTATTGTGAACTTTGTTCATCACACGAGATGATATTTTCTTTAACTTTCCTCAAACTTTAGACGTGTTGAATGAGTGTGAAATTTAAGTGAGTTTGAGTACCTTAAGATCATAACAACAATAATGACTTGTGTATAATTTGTAATAAAAAATACAAGACACTTGACTAAATAATTTAGTATTGTTCTTTCTTTTGAATAACAGGAAAACTTATTGACAATTAGTTAAATTAAAGTTACTTTATTCAAATTATTAATAACAACACAAATACATAATCTCAAATCTGTCAACGAACAAAACACTATCTAAATATGTTATCTTCTTTAGCTGATCTATATATAAGCAGGTATCAGCTCCATTAAGTTCTTCAATATAGCTAGTGAAGGTTGTATACATACATGATGAGGTTATTAGTTTTATTACCACTTCATTACGAATATAGTTATATATGAGTACTACTTACATATGGTCTACTCTATTAACCTATATATTGTCGAATTAGCATTAATACAATTGGATTTGGTTAGATATAGTACGCATGTCGAGTTTTGAACCATTTTTTGAGTCGAATTGAGGGGGTCAAAATATGCCTATATAACAGTGTTTAGCTGCTAACTAATATTAAATTGAAATATTTAACAACAGTTTTAGGATAAAAAGCCGCTGTTAAATGTTGAACAAAATTCCAACGTTTTGTTCAATGTAGAGACTCAACGCGTTATAACATCGAAGAAAGACACTGTTAAACGGTGGATGGTTTAACAACGGCCATGGAGCAACCATTGTTTAATTTTTTCTTTAATAGCGGCCAATGAGCAGCCGCTTTTAAATTTTGTCATTTAACCGCGACTTCTACCCGCCCACTTTTAAATGTTTTAATTTAACATCGATTACTCCAAGGAAGCTGTTAAAGTGGCATGGTGCTTGAAATTTAACATCGGAAATGTGGCCGCTGTTAAATTTCTAGTGTAAAACAATCAACTTCTTGTATTTTATACACTGTCTGGTCATCCCGAGACTTTGATGACATTTAATATATCGTAATATATGGCACTTGATTTTTGGCTTTAGGATGTATATGTTTATCTTCTTCTTTTTGATGTATTTAAGGATATTTAGATTTTCGGATCTATGCATCTTGGATCACCATCGTTGTGTGGTGTGATTTTGTTTGATTTTTAATTGTGGAATTTGCCAAATATGTTTTAGTTTAGTTTTGTTTTGTTATCACTGTGTATTGACGTTATCATTCGACTGAAAAGTACTATGGAGCAGTTTACTTTAGCGTTGGCATTCTCGATGTCTCGGTATACTCGTTTTGCTCTTATAAGTGATTCTTAGTCCATTAAGGGCAATGTACAATTTAAGTGTGCGGAGAGGGTGTAACGAGAGGACTTTTAAATTTTGTTCATAATTTCAACCATACTTTACTTTCACATCCTCGCAAACAGTATGGCTCCTTACACATCTACCAATTAGAGATCGCATTAAAACTGGCAAGTGGACTGTAGCGATCATGGGTGATACGGTAGTTGTTACAGAATGACCACTCATTTTTACTAGAGTTCCCTTTTTATGTTTAGTGCACCTCAGATTAATTGATTCAAAAGCTTAAAATGTTTGGTTTAAATATATCGATTCAAAACTAAATTCTATGTTTTTTCGACACAAAAGAAAAATGTAGGTTTAATTTGTTTCAATAATTCAATGATTAACTCAACTGTGTGGTGGAGGACTGACACCTCTACGATAGTGCCCCTGCCAATGAGGCATCCATTTCAGATGTCTCTCATAAGGGACTTGATTCAGGTGTGTGTGGGAAGGAAGAAATGTAATAAAAGGCACATTACATAAACCTACTTTCATTTCCCCCATCTGTGCGAGCTCGAGTATATGACTCACCAGTCTTGCCTGACTACGGGTTAATTTTATTTTCAGATAAAGGAGAATTAAAAAAAGAATGAAAAAGAAAGAAATTTTATAAAGTCATAAAGATGCGCAAAATGAATCTCACGGTTCCGATAACTGCATTTAAGCCTTTAATTTTTAGCATTTGTATATAATTAATCTTGTGCACAGTCTCCGGAATTTCAAATTAGAGATTTATCTCACTGATGTGGACAAGCATTTCACCATTTAACCTCTGTTGCGTCATAAATTGCAAAATTACATTTCTTAAACAGTGTGTAAGTGATGGTAACTATTTTTGGTATTCCGTGGGAGATGCTAAACGTCGGCCTAGCTTTCGAAAATAATACCCTAACTTTCAAATGTTGTATATGTAATTATGTGAATTCCCTTGACACGCCACGACCACCTACGACGCCGCTGCCGATCCCAGTCACCTCTGCCACTGCCGATCGGCAATCCCCCGGCGCCGCTGCACCACCTCCACCGCCGAAGAATTTGTTTTAAATAAATCACACACGGGCCGCACCCATGTCATATAACAACCGTCTAATTTGGAAGGCCCGTGTACTACAGAAAACCAGCTACGACAACACTCATTTTTTATGTAACAAGACAACATTTTTTGGCTGAAATGAAAAGGACAAATCCGTAAATTTTCCATTTAATTAGGGTTTTCTATTCTATTTAATAACCTACCCAATAAAAAACCCTAGCCGTCAACAACCACCTCTTCTTCTTCTCCGATCTTTGACTCTCACCACCAGCTTCTCGTCTCTGATCACTATCACCACCGCCATCCCCACCAGATCTGTCGAGCCCACATCTTCATCTTTGATCAATCACCACATATTTCTTCTACGAACTCCGACTCCGACTCCGACCACCACCTCCTCGTCCCGCCCCACTTCCATCTCACCCCGCCGCCCTTGAATATTTTATTTTAGCCCATAATATCTTCATGTAAGTTGCTATTTTGTTTTCTAAACATAGTTGGGTTAATGACTTTTTCTTTCAATATCTTTTTTAATTCAACTCATTCTTTTAATATTCTCTAACCAGTCTTCTACAGTTGTGTCTGTAATTTGGGATATGAATGACTTAGTACTTCAGATCCGATGCAGGTACCTATTTTGTTCATGTTCGGTACTTTTTAATAATTGCAGGTAAACATTTGTGTGATTTAGTTCCTTGGATCCATTGGAGGTATTGAGTTTCATTGATGTATGTACCGTTATCAACTACAGGTACATATAAGTACTACTATTTTCTCTTGACGCTATACCTGTGAGTGATTCAAGGTACTGATTTTTTGCGTGTTATGAATTTACAGGTACATATTTTGGTGCTCTGTACCGAGTTACACTTCAGATCTCGAAGTTTCAAAAAGAAAGAGAGTCGGAGAAGTGGGTGATAAAAATAGCTACATTATTTTTATTACTTAATTTAAATAGTAAAATAAGAAATTTTTAAAATGACCTAAAAGTCTAGTTAATCTAGACCATTAAATATGAGTTGCAATCAATTAAATAAATAGATGATTTAGATCAGTGTTGTCATTTGACAACAAAAACCCTTGTTGTCATAATAGGGTATCCGCCATGTACCACAACAGCCATCCAAAGTTGACGCCTGGTAAGTTACATGGACCGTCTAAAGTGGAAAGCTGGTGCGGTACATGGGCCGTCTAAATTGGACGACCCGTATGTTACTTATTTTAAAAAATATGGCAAGTGAGATGTAAACTCTGAAATTCAATGAGAAAGAATGAACTATTACCATCTCCACTAAAATTATTATTTAAATAAATTATACATTTAGTTGATAATATTAAATATTATGACAACTAATTAACATTCAAAAGGTAATATTTTATCGTTAATTTAATAAATTATATATTAGATTTCAATAATTTGATCAATAAAAAGCTTCAAATCATATATATAGTTTGAAACTTTTTGACAAGTTAGATTATGATATTAAACTCTATATACTACCTGTTTGATTCGGCTAAATAAAAAACAGTCTCGTCCGGCTTCAACATATTTATTTTATAATTAAAACGGTCTAGGCTTAGGGAATGTGTCCAATGTCCTAATTGGGGTGTAAGGTCTAGCCTTTATGGTTTCTAGCAATAACGTAAACGATAGTAATCCTTAAACCCTAAACCTGTTAGTGTTTAGGGTTAGGGCTTAGGGTATGATTTCAGGGAATGTGTTTAGTATACAAACTGGGATTAAGGTATAGGGTTTATTGTTTCTAGGAATTAAGATTATGGGAATATTGTAAACGATACTAATCTGTATAGGGTTAAGGGTTTATGGTTTAGAGTATTGTTAGGGAACATGTTTAGTATAGAAACTAGGGTTTAAGATATAGGGTTTATGGTTTAAGGTCTAACATAAACAGTCATAACATGAAAAGCCTAAACCCTAAACTTGTTATTTTAGGGTTTAAGGTTATGGGTTTAGGGTTAGGGTTTAAGATTTAGTGTTTAGAGAAATGATTTAGGATTTTGGATATAGTATTTACGGTTTATGGTTTAGGGTAACATTTTTAGGGAACGTGTTCAGTATACAAACTCGGGTTTAAGTTATTAGGGTTTATGGTTTAAGGTTATGGATTTAGAGTTGGGTTTTATGATTTAGTGTTTAGGGTTAAGTTTTAGGGTTTTGGGTGCAAATACAATTGAGCGAGGACAATTGAGTGTAATCCATAGCCCCTTTGTAACACCGATACTACTAACAAGTTCGATTTAAAATACACCAGCAGAGCAGTAATAGAGGTGCTATGCCACTTATACCATATATATTGTGTAGCATAATTTATCAATTCAATTCCTTCCCCAGAATCTAGAACTGTACTTATACGTATCAATAAGATTGACCAGTCAATACGAAACATGCTCACAATGTCATATATGACTTATTTATTTCACAAGGTACAAAACACTATTACAAGAGTCTGTAAGGACACATATGAGTACAAAATAGAAGTCTCGAGCTCCATAGGCTCGGACCAGAGTCACCATATATTTTACCCTTAAGGCCACTATAATTTATAAAACTATATTGCACATTGTACTAGTACACGACAACTCATAACATATGCACATGATGAGAGTTAAAGTCCCAAACGGGTTTAAAATACAAAATAAGGATCAAGACACTATCTTCGGTATCCACCTGGCGTCGTCACCATGATGGCCGGCCCCGGTGCTCGATGATACCATACTGTAGATTTACGGTGTGTGAATTGGTAAAGCCTACTGTCACTCTGAAATGGAAAGTACGGGCCAGTGCTAATCACTGCGTGAGGATCTTTCATATGGCCGCTCTAAGGTACACATAATCATATAGAAAGTAGTTAGCATATAGCACATAAGGCTACTTCTATATTCTAACTCATATTCATATTTTATTTGGGATCCCGGCTCACATATGCTGATGACCCATGTATATGTTAGTGGCACCAAAATGGCACACATAGAGTTAGTGTGGTGCTTATCGAGGCCCATGACGGCAGTTAGTGGCACTTACCAAGGCCCACTGCGTAACAGAAATGCAATAAGCACAATCGCAATATACATGCCTTAACTAGGCAATCAATCAATTACAGAATATATTGAATAATTAGAAATAGCTACAACTCATATTAAAACATATATTAACTCAGATATATTAGCAAGGTAACATAACATGTATCACATTAAATCACCGATACGGTAAATAAACATATATAATCTTAAGATTAAATGGCCAATACCCTAGCATGCATTTAGCCTTTAATAATAATAAACTAATAATGGAAGTCTAGCCTGGACGTATACACAGGAGACCCTCACCAGAAATAACCCTTGAGAATACCAATATAAGCTCCGGGGCAAAACCCAATTCCCAGATGATTGTGGAGCATGAACAATGCATACTACTATCAACTATAACTTCTTCAAAACCCCTATGATTTTCTCTGAATTTCTATGATTTCTCCTTATTTTTCCAAATATCCACATACCAATTTATACACCTCACAAGCGGTGGATGCTACAACTAAGGACTCCCTTCACAACAATCCAAAAGCAAAAGGATACCATGCATTCTTTGTCTTCACTCTATTGATTCTATCTATTCCCCTAGCCAACTCATGTAGAGGGATGTGGTACTCCTCCTCTTATGACCACACATTTGTCCATAAGAAATTTGCCATCATCTCTAGGAACCTGGACGTTTCCTCCATTTTAAGAAATGAAATGTTAACTCATGCAATGGCGAGTTTTCTCTCTACAACTTTCCACGGGGAACATAATGAATGTGGTTGTTATATGTAGGTATGTGGTTGGTTACCATAAACCTGGACCACCAATTGTACCAAATTACTTTGGTTGGTATTTCATTATGATTAGGTTAGGATGCTACATTTCCTCCCCTCTTAAGAGATTTCATTCTCGAAATCGAAGTCCTAATACCTCTATGCTAGCTCATACACAATGTAATGTGTTGCCATTCTTTCATTCACAAGTAACACGTAACAAGTAAGGGTTACAAATTTTTGATATAAAACCTAAACTAAGTGACCACAACATAGGCATATTAATGGAGCAAGCAGTAATAAGTTAACCCACTAAGTGTGCCTCTACCAGCTCAGGGTACTTCTCACACATACTTGCTTCTGTCTCCCATCATACTTGCTTCTGTCTCCCATGTAGAAGACTCACTCTCCTAATTCCTCCATACCACTTTCAACATTGGGATCTGCTTACTTCTTAAGGATCAAACCAGCGAATCTATAATATGAACTAGCACTTCCTGATACTATAAATCTTCCTCCAACTCTATCTCATCAGGTTGAACAATATGAGATGGATCCACATGATATTTCTTATGTAGACTCATATGAAACACAATATGGATTCTGTCCAGCTCAGTCGGTAAAGCTAGGGCATAAGCAATTGGTCCCATTTTACCTATGATATCATAAGGTCCACTATACCTCAGAGCTAACTTTCCTTTCCTCCCAAATCATATTAGAAGTTTCCAAGGAGATATCTTAAGGAAAACCTTTTCACCCACCTCATAACTGATCTCACGAGTTTGACGATCTGCATACTACTTATGACAATCCTGAGCCACTCTGTGTTTTTCCAGGATCACTTTCACCTTATCAGATGTTTCCTGAACTAACTCTGGCTCAGTTATTTGTCTTTCTCCTTCCTTGTCCCAACACAATGGAGTTCTACACTTTCGTTTGTACAATGCCTCATACGGAATTGTACCCAGTCTACTATGGTAAGAGTTATTATGAGCAAACTCTACCAATGGTAACAACCTTGTCCAAGGTCTTTCAAATTCATTTAAACATGTGGGCAGTACCTCCTCCAATGTAAGTATAGTTTTCTCAATCTGACCATCAGTCAGTGGATGATATGCTGTAGAAAAGTTCAACTTTATCCCCAAAGCCTGATGCAAACTCTTCTAGAAATGTGATGTGAAGCTCGGGTCTCAATCTGATACAATTGAGAGTGGAAATCCACGAGGTCAAACTATATGACCTACGTATAACCTATCTAATATCTCATTGCTGGGCTTGTATCGAATTGGAATGAAATGAGCCAATTTTTTCACTCTATCCATAATCACCCATACTGCATTTTTCCCATCTCGTGTAGGTGGAATCCCACTTACAAAATCCATAGAGATGTGCTCAAATTTCCATTCTAGAAGGGGTAACGACTGCAATTTACCAGCTGGTGCCTGGTGTTCCATCTTTTTTCTTTGACATACTAAACATGTTAAGACATGTTCAACTATCTATCTTTTCATCCCCTACCACCAGAAATGGGGTCGGATCGTGTGGTACATCTTTGTTGTACCAGGATGTATATTATAAACTGAGGAATGTGCCTCATCTAATATCTCCTTCCTCGGGTTTTCTACATTTGGAACAGACACACGACCTTTCATTTTCAATAGACCATAAGAGATCTCAAACTTACTTTTCTTCCCCTCGTCTATCTCATTCATGATCCTCTGATGTTTTGGATCCTCTCTTTGGCTCTCTATTTATTTGATCATGAAGTAAAGGTCAGATAATCAAATGAGCCATCAATGTTTCCATCTCATCCATTTCCAAGTCCACTCTTAAGGCTCAAAGATCCACCAACTTTGGAAGTCGCTCCTTTCTACTTAGTGCATCTGCCAAAACATTAGCTTTGCCAAGATGGTAGTCAATGGTGAAATCATAATCCTTCAATAACTCCATGCACCTCCTCGGTTGGTTGTTCAGTTCCTTCTGATCCATAAGATATTTCAAACTCTTATGATCTGTCAATAATCTTAAATATTTTGCCGTAAAGGTTGTGATGCCACATGTTCAAGACATGAATTACTGATGTCAACTCGAGGTCATGAGTAGGATAGTTAACCTCATGTGGTCATAGTTGCCTTGATGCATTCACAATTACTTTTCCATCTTGCATAAGTACACATCCCAAACCCTGATGAAATGCATCACTATACGACACATATTCACCCCAACAATGGGTAAGGTGAGTACTAGTGTGGTAGTGAGTCTAGTCTTTAACTCCTCAAAACTTTCTTGGCACTTCTCATCCCAACTATAGGTAGTACCGTTCCTCAAGAGCTTCGTCATAGGCATAGCAATTTTAGAGAATCCCTCAACAAACCTTCTGTAATATACAGCCATACCTAGGAAGCATCATAATTCTAATACATTGGTGGGTGGTTCCCACTTAACCACAACTTCAATTTTTCTCGGGTCCACCTCTAACCCTTTCCCAGATGTCATGTGACCTAGAAATAGAACTTCCTTCAGCCAAAAGGCACATTTTGAGAATTTACCATATATTTCCTTCTCTCTTAAGAGGCTCAAAACCAACCCAAGGTGCTCTACATGCTCCTCTTCACTTTTTGAGTATATCAGGATGTCGTCAATTAATACTATCACAAATCAGTCAAGGAATTCACGGAACACCTTGTTCATGAGTGCCATAAACTTTACTGGTGTATTATTCAATCCAAATGGCATCACTCAGTACTCATAGTGTCCATAACAAGTACGGAATGTATTATTCAACAACCCTCAATTGATGGTAGCCAGATCTGAGATTGATCTTTCATAATACCGATACACCTTGTAGCTAGTCAAATAGATAATCAATCCTAGGCAAAGGATACCTATTCTTAACTGTCACTTGGTTCAGACAACAATAATCTATGCACATCCTCATCGATCCATCCTTCTTCTTTAAAAAATATATCGGTGCTCCCCAAGGTGAGACGCTTGGTCTTGTAAATCCACTGTAAAAAAGCTCTTGTAACTGGTTTTTCAGCTCTGCCAATTCCACAGGTGCTATCCTATATGGTGATATCGAAATGGTGCAGTTCCTGGCACCAATTCGATATCAAAATCAACCTCCCTTCCGGAGGAAGTCTCGAAAATTCTTCATGAAATATATCCACAAACTCCTTAACTATGGCTACATCTTCCATTTTCTTAGTGTTTTATACAGTCACATGGGCAAGGTAAGCTTCATATTTATCCCGAATATGTTTGGAAGACTGAACAGCTGATAAGAATGGGGACGTTTCATGCTCATGCCTCTGTATGCCTTTAACCAAAATTTCCCCCTTTCCGGGCAGTTTAATCAACTTCCTTCTTTGACAATTCAATACCGCCAGGTGTTAAGTTAACCAGTCCATCTCGAGGATCACATCAAACTCATCAAATGGTAACAACATAAGATGCCGATAGCTGAATTCCTTTAATGTTTAAGAAACCGTTCCAAATAATCGATTTCATCTCCATAGTTTTCCCCATTGAGTTCTAACCCTGAAACTATACCCCAACTACTCAGGTACCACTTCTAGCAATAGTGAAAATTGGAAGGAAATGAAAGAATGTGCGAAACCAGTATCAAATAAGGCATATAAGGTATGCCCAAGGATAGAGAGTGTACCCGTAACTACTTCGGTCGCAACCTCAGCCTGCTCCTGAGTCATAGTGTAGATCATGCCTTGAGCTTGACCTCCCAATTGTTGAGCATGGAAAGTCTGGGAACGACTATGAACTGGTCAGGCATTTGATATCTTTCTAGCTTGCCATGTCAGAATTGGAGATCCTTTTCTTAATATTCGTTTGAAACCTTGTAAGAAAATGCTTCTTCAGAATGGTGTCTCCCTCCAATGGAATGGTATGGTGCCACATGGATAATTGAGTTAACTTGATATAATACTCATGGACCGTCAAATTCTCCTGCTTTAGTGACATAACTTCCATCGCCTTTTCCTCCTTTCACTAATAGGTGATAAATTCTGCATCGAATCTTATTTGAAACTCCACCCATCCTAAACTGAAGGGATCTTCCTCATACAGTGTTGTTGCCTCCCACCAAGTCCTAGCATCATCTTGAGGCAAGAAAACACATTAGCGAAGCCACTCATCCAGTGTGGCTTCCAGCTGGTCAAATGTCGCGTTCATATTACAGATCCAATCAACATCTACTTTTGGATTGTACTTTCCCCCTTAAATTCTTTGCCACCAAAACTTCTCATCCTCTTATAATCTAACAATGCTCAAGGTGGGTTCATATGAATGCCTCCACCAAATCAGGGCTCCGATGCACATTGTAAGAAAAATAGTCTTTAAGTGATCCTCTTTCATAAAACTCTTTAACCTCAAAAACCTTTTTCAGAAATCAAAATGCATCACAAAAGACACACTCACTCGATCACTATGCAAATATGGGTATGAAATACCTCCCCAGTTTTTGGGTTCGCGGCGCCCCAATAAAGAAAAGTAAAATACCTATAATTTAGAAGTCCACCGGGCTTTGATACCACCATGTAACACCTATACCACGAACAGGTTTGATTTAAAATACAATAGTAGATCAGTAATAGGGGTGCTACGCTACTTATACTATATATATTATGTAGCATAATTTGTCAATTCAATCCCTTCCCCAAAATATAGAGTTACATGGTACAAAATACTATAACAGAAGTCTGTAAGGACACATATCAGTACAAAAAAGAACACAACAAGTTTTAAAACACAAAATGAGGATCAAGACACAATCTTCGGAATCTACCTGGCCTAGTCGCCATGATGGCCGACCCCGGAGCTCGATGATATCATACTGTAGGTTTGCAGTGTGTGAACTGGTAAAGCTTACTCTCACTTTAAAACGTTAATCAGTGCATGAGGATCTTTCATATGGCCACTCTAAGGTACACATAATCATATAAAAAGTAGTCAGCATATAACACATAAGGCTACTACTATATTCTACCTCATATTCATATTTTATTTGGGATCCCAGCTCACATATGCTGATGACCCTTGTATATGTTAGTGGCACCAAATGGCACAGGTATAGTTAGTGTGGCGCTTACTGAGGCCTATGACGCCTGTTAGTGGTGCTTACAAAGGCCCACTACGTAACAGAAGTGCAATAAGCACAATCGCAGCATACGGGCCCTAACTAGGCGATTAATCAATTACCGAATTTATTCAATAATCAGTAATAGCGAAAACTCAGATTAAGACATATATTAAATGAGATATACCAGCAAGGTAACATAACACGTATCACATCAAATCACCGATACGGTAAATAAGCATATATAATCTTAAGATTAAACGACCAATACCCTAGCATGCATATGACCTTTAATAATAATAAACTCATAATGTAACATCTGACCCGAACAGTACGGAAGGAGACCCTTACGAGAAATAACCCTTGAGAATACCAATATAAGCTTCTGGGTCAAAACCCAATTCCTAAATGATATTGAAGCATAAACAGTGTGTCCTACTATCCACTATAACTTCTTCCAAACCCCTTTCCTTCTCTATGAATTTTTATGCTTTCTCCTTATTTTGCCAAATAGGAACATACCAATTTATACTGCTCACAACCGGTGGATGCCACGACTAAGGACTTCCTTCACAACAATCCAAGACCATAGGGATGCCATGCATTGTTTTTCTTCAGTCTAATAATTACATCTGTTGCCCTAGCCAACTCATGGAGAGGGATGTGGTACTCCTCCTCTTAAGACCACACCTTTGTCCATAAATAATTTGTCATCATCTCTAGGAACCTAGTCATTTCATGCATTGGCGGGTTTTGCCTCTAAAATTTACCCCGGGGCACATAGGGTTCAAATCCGACATACCATAATTTTTAAACCAAAATTTCCAGCCCTTTCAATTTGGATGGCCCGTGTACGACTTGAGCCGTCCAATTTGGACGGCCGGTGGGACTCTTGATCCGTCCAAAGTGGTCGGCCAGTGTGAAAATGGGTAGTCCAATTTTGGAGGCTAGTGTATGGCATGGGCCGTCTAAAGTGGAAGGCTCATGTATGGACGGCAGTGGATAGAGATGGTGCGGCGGGGGCGGCCACGGAGGTGGTGCGGCAGCAGCGGCAACAAAGGTGGTGCGGCGGCAGCGTTGGAGTTGGTATGGTGCGGCGTTGACGGCGGTGGAGGTGGTGCGGTAGTGGCGGCAACGAAGGTGGTGTGACGGCAAAGACAGAGGTGGTAACTCGATCAAGGGCAATCATGTAATTGCACGTACAACATTTAAATCTTAGCGCGATATTTTTCATAACTTAGGGAAATGTTTAGCAATTCAGAAGTTTAAGTCTGTGGTATTTTGATGACATTAAATATACTGTAATATTTGGCACTTAATTTTCTAAATTAATGTCATAATATCAATTTCCAATGGAAGTTTCAATGAAAATCAGTTCTATTGCACTTAATTCCGTAGATTTAACCGTTGGACTTTGACGCTTCTATTTTATGTTGTTTCTAGTGTTTTAAATCAGGTCACTCAATAATAAAGGAATGAATTACGAATCCAGTGATAAAAACCGGAACTAAATCAGATTTTGAACGATGATGTTATGACCGTTTGATGATCGGCCATGCAACCGATCGCCGCAAGGACAACCAGACTTGGGTGAGAACGTCTAGCACATGTAAGGCTTCTCAAAGCCACACTAGAGACAGGTACAGCTGGTAGTGTTAGTAATACACCATTTTTCAAAAATTTCGACTCTATATAAGGGCAGCTCATCTCGACTTCGAAAACACGCCATACACACATACACACACTATATCAGAATTCCAAACCTTATTACTCTGTTCCACGGGGTGCTATTTCAACCGAGTAATGTGCCACTTCAAACCACGCACAATTTGGAGCTCTGCAGGTGAAGAAATCCATTATGTAACTTCCATCTGACATTGCTGGCATTGCTGAATTTTTCGATGGCAGAGAGTTCTTGACTCTTGGATCTCCAGGTTCTTGCATTATCTCCATTTCTATGTTCATAGTTTATTTCCATGTCTAATTAAGCTCTACCTCTGTCCGGAATTGATGAAACCTTGATTATGTGTTAATTTGACATTATTTCGATTGTGTTTATGCGGAACTATCATTTATTTTGTTTTTATCTTTCTCTTGTATATAGCTACTACCCTATCTTGCAATATTTGAATTCCAATTTTAAATTATCATTGGATTCGGTTTAGATACAAAATTGGGACTAAATATCTGAACGCCAAGGGTTAGAATGGTCGTCTTCACTGCACTCGAGAGAGGAGCGGAACATCGATCCGCTTTGGAATTAATTTTCTGATTAATAATTATTTTAAATTAATGCACTTTATAACTAATACTAATTACTGTCGAGTGAGCGGTTAGATTATTATCGAGTAGGAAATCTATGTTACGAAATTGCTTAGATTTAATTTTGGATTAATCGCGATAATTACTTTTTAACATTTTTTTAAGCATAACAGTTTCGTAATAACCTACCTAACTATTGTTGCAGGTAGGTGAATTCATTTTCGGACAAATCTCTCCCATCCATCAAAATCCGATTCCAACCCTCGTGCTTCTATACAAGCTATTCCAACAACTCCACTTTCATTCTCACACTTTACTAAGTAATACTCAAAACAGAATCTAATGAAGTACGATCTCAATTTTACCGAGTTTATCTTTAAACCCACGTTCGGATATGATCAGACTTCAAAAAAACCTTAAGGATAGATCCTAAAATGTTTTACCTCCTTCAATTCGAAGTAATCTTTGATTTAATTAAATACATTCACGAATCGTAGGGGTTTTCAATAAAATATTTTTTATAAATCCGACTTCTTGGTTTGATTTATTAGTTTATAGTATGAAAAATTAACTGACAGTAGGCAATACTACGCTCATTAAGCCTAAAGTATGAACATGCCAGTAGCCTTCCAACATATTGCACCACCCCTATAGAGAACAGAAAAAGGGCCTATAAAGAGGCAAATTTCATAACCATGGTTCTCTGTGGACATTTACACATGGTTATATGTGAACCAGCCATACGTAGGCAGGGCTGCTAGTACTAGGGATACTTAACAGTATCGACAAGTGGTTACCGAGAGAGCATTATGGACGGACAAAGGGGAAGGCTTCGAAAGTTAGGTCCTCATCTTCTTGATGGAATCATAATTTTGATTTAGAGTTTTGAGTTTAGGGTTTTCTAAATAGGGTGTCCGAAGTCAATCATGCCTTCTTCAATTTTTATCAATCACATCTTCTTCAATTTTTATCAATCATGTCTTCTTCAGTTATAGCATCAACGTTGAGATCTTGGTTGAGGCTTTGGCCTGCGTTTCTGTTCATGATAAGGTATTTTCTTACAGCTTTGGAACTAGTTGAATCAAATCCTTGCTTTAAGAGGCGGTGAATTAGTTTGGTGCTATAGTGTTTATTGTTAGGGTGATTATTTATCTACAGATCTGATGTGTTTTTCTCTATGCTATTTGAATTTTATAGCCATTTGTATTTTTAATGAGATTGAGGTCTGAGGGGCACTTGGAATTAATTGATTTAAGTTTTGGCTAATGAGAGCGAAATTTTTGTCGAGGTTCCTTTATGGTCAATGCATTTTCTTTTCTTTCCTCTTTTTTTTTTAACAATGGGATTTCCATAAAAATATAAAAGTAATATGTTATATGCATACACAACTGTAACCGATTATATACTGTTGTCTATAAATATAACTCGTTATACATTTGAATATATAATATGGACTGAAAAGAGAAGAGAAGGTGAAATAATTTGATGGTAGGTGTACACAGTGATAGACAACTTGGTCTACTTTAAATAAGGAGCGAAAGCTAGCTCATCTAATCAACACTATGCAAGGATTCGATTTCTACTTGGAACTTTTACTAGCTCATCTATCCCATATACAAACTACTATTACTACTACTTCGACATTTTACTTTTTTTTCATTTTTTTTCTTTTTCCCCGAGACAGAGTTTTCTCAATTGTCGCCTCCCCTTCTTCAAGATTTTGTTTGATTTCTTTTATTTCATTTTTTCGAAATAAAGAAAACTAGACAAAAGTCTTACTAAGGGAGACTCGATAATCCTACAATTACACAACTTAGGAACTTTCTACCTACACTCGACCGAGAGTTACATGCCATTATGTACATGTGATCAAATAAAAGTTTGAAAGAAAGAGGATATAGTATTGTAGGGGAACATGAGAAAACGGCTTTTGGCTGAGGATTAGTTGCACCTAAGAGGAGAATAGGAACTTGGTGGATATTTTGTGGCGAAGCATCATCTAGGTGCCTCTATCATTCTAGTTTTTCAAAGTTGAGCAAGATCAATCTCGTATCATACAAGCATCAAATTAACAACCAATAGAGAAAACCACTCATAATGATTGAAGAACAAGTCTAATTAGTGAAGCAGACTATCTATACTACAACATGGTCTTTTTAGGCCTTGCAATTGGTTTCCTAGATGGTATATCGCTAACATGCATGTCCGATCACATCAAGTTGGAGAGTCTCTGCTACTTTGTACTAATCAAAGTAGAGCTAAAGAACAGATCAATAAACTTTAATCACTGCCCTAAATTCCTATCACAAAGCCCATCAGATGTTTAAGTGCACAACTCAAAGGGAAATTATTTAAGCATGCTAAGTCATTGCTTCAAACATGTTTCAAAAAGGCTTGACTTTTAGTACTCAACATGCAAATAAGACGACCCCAAATGACTAACTAACAAGTTTCCTATACACACCCACCCCACATTTTGTTTGGACAGTGTTCCCACAACTATGATTCGTGAAGCTCAAACTAAACACTAACACTGGCTCTTGAAAAGACTCAAACACACACAAAACCAAAAATAAAAGTAAAAAGGAACAAGGAAAAGTGTCCAAGTTCCACACTGATTAAAATTGGATTTAAGATCCAAAAAGAAAGAAAGAAACAGTCCTAGGTGGAAAGATGGAACGTGAATCACTGGTCGGGGGGTGGCGAGGCCAGATGGTGGGAGTGATCTACCCCTACCAGTGAGGTGGTGGTGGATGCTCTGAAGGTACCTCATCTTCTCCCAGTGATGTTGATTCTCCATGCGCCGCTGATCGAGTTGCTACTGGTGCAACTCCTCTAAGTTGTTGAAATCTGTTTACCAGTCACTCAGCTAAATCTGCCAAGGTAAACTCCTCATGTTGAAATATGTATGCCACTGCAGCATTAACCTTAATATATTATCGTGCTTCGGCGGTGGTGGCTGACAGAAACCTGAGGGAGAGTCAAGCTCCGCGCGGGGAGAGACAACCTGTCGATGAAAGGAAGCAACTCCGTCCTTGTCAACTGGCTATGCTTTGCGACCATGGCCTTGAACTCGGTCTACTACGGCTCTGGTCACTCAAATCACATGATGGTTGTGGTAGCGGGTGATGTCGGAGCCACATGTCGAAGTCAAGCCAACTGTCTTTGATAATGGCGGGTCTGATGAGCTAAGGAGGGGCGGTTGGCTCTAAATTTGCTGGGCTCATCCCATGCTTCCTGGGAACCTTGGTCTTGATGATCTGAGATATTAAAACACCGCCAGGATGCTGTCCTTCGACCATGTTCACCCATTATCGGAAAATGTTAGCCACAGGAAAACTTGGGTCAAGTGGTCGACCCTAAAACATGACATATAAAAGGATCATTTCCTCTTTGTTGATGCGAGATCTAGGACTGGTGCTGACATTTTGATAGGAGATATAGTGCATCCAAACTAAAATGGAAGAAGTGAAAATACGGATCATGGATGTGGGTGTAGAGGAAGTGCCCGGTTGCTATTCCTAGTCCTTAGCGTTAACCATCGCTCGCAAAACGTCCATATAATGGTTGTCAAGGAGCCGAAAGTCCTGGAGAGGCCGGCGAAAGGTCCCTCGAAGCCGAGGGAGGTGGCGAGCTAGTCCAATGTCTCACTTTATGCAATGCCACCAAGTGTGTAGTGGACACAAGCGCAGTTCTACATCAACATGTGAATCTTGTAGACAAGAGAGCTCCAAAACTCTTGGAGGGCCACTAGAATAGGAGGGCCAGCTAGAATGAGAAGACCAACTAGCCCTCCCTTGTCCAAACTATGTACCATCTCTTCCGCCCAAGTGGGGGTTATCTCCTTGATCCCTTCAATGTCTAAAGTAGTGGTACGACGGCCAGGAGGTGGTAGAACTGCTTCAAAGAGGATATCCATTTGTAAACAGTGAGATGATAAAGAAAAAGGCGGTAGCGAGTGACGCGCGGGTCTCTCCAAGAAGAGACGACTTCCTGAACATCCTTGACTAGTTTATCTATGTCTATTTGACCGAGTGGATCTGACTCCCTCACACAACTAAAGATGCTCTTCTATTGTGGCAACTGTTCCTACAAATGAAAAAGATAAAGCTCCAAACAAAGACAAATTCCAATGAACCACCCCACACTTGTATTCCATTTAAAACATTATGCATTAATTTAAGTAGAAGAAATACAGAAGTGGTCTCAACATGGCACAATGACACAAGTCAATTTCAAGGATAATTCAGCAATGCCATGAGCATACATCTCATCTAAGAACAAATGCTACTCAACTAGCGAATCAAATAATAAATCACATAAAATAGGCAAACGGGGAAATTCAACTCATTCAACATCTCTAAGGTGTGCAATATGAAGCTATTAGCATTTAGAAACACTATATCAAGGCTTCGAAACTATTCAAGGCATTCAAGCATCCGTAAAACCCAAACCCGGAAAATACCCTAAAATATTTGAACAAAATTCAACATTCTAACGATCTAATTATGCAATTTCAAGGGGCAAATCAAATCACCTCAATTTTAGTATACAACATCAATTTCACAACTCTCAATTTCAAAAATTATGGTTCATCCACCCAACAATCAATTCAACGATTTTGAATGATTCGACGGAACTAAAGAAATAGAAATGGAAAAGAAATGTTTAACTGTTGTTTACCAGGTGTTTTCCATTGATTGATAGGAAGAAACTAGCCAAGAACGACCTAATCAAAATTTTGTCGCAAACCGGGCGAAAAGTGACCTAACTTTCAATGAAACTGAAAACAAATGGTTGGAAGAGTGATGGGGAGGCTAGCTGGCGGCCGGTGTAATGTCGGAGGTCTTCCGGAGTCAACATCCGGAGGAGGGTGGGTTTTGAGTGTTCAGAGTTGAGGGAGGTGGGTTTGGGAGATTTTGGTGTTTTGGGAGAAAACTGAAGCGGGGGGGGTTGGATTCCGTGATTTTACTGTCACGGTTGTCGCCTAAATTGTTGTAGTTTCACCGTGGTAACCGTGACCTTTAAGGCCACCATGTGTGCCAAAAATCACCAATTTTCATAGAATTTTGTCGCCTTAAGCAGTCATTGTTGATGTTGTAAATGTGTGAAATTATAGGCACTAATTATGACATGACGAGCTAAAATCCGTTTGTCAAATTTTTTTCTCACAACACGACCAAAACGAGGGACTCAAGCAGGTGTAATATACATGCAAGCTAACTCAAAAATAAAGTAAAAGACTGACTCCATACATGGGCTGCCTCCCATGAAACATCTTTGAGCTAAACGATACGTAGCCTTTTACGGTGCAATGTCTATGTAGTAAACCTCGATTCCCATTGGGGGCTCGGCTGTGAAATACTGCTTGAGATGGTGACCATTGAATTTGAAAGTTCCTCCTTCTGGGTGATTTTTCTTGTGCCATCTACTCCATGTCGTCTAACTAATCTCCATAAACACATGTAACTGCAAATAAATCTAGCCGAGCCAAGTGGAACAGTTCAAAGAAAAACATGAAAATCTTTAGAAATATCATTATCATCATGCACTTTAGCATATCACATTCCTTCTTTTAACCAAAAGGTGACGTCTTCTTGTCCTACTTATAAAGTTAAAAATCATTTGCATACATCAATGACTATTTCCGCATAGCTAAGAAAGGTCTACCTAACAAGATATTTCAATCATCATCATGGGTATCAAGTACCACAAATCGACAGGGAACTCAAAAGGTCCTACACAAATTAGCTTATCATCTATGGTACCTCTAGATTTTGTAAGAGATCTATCAGCAAATTGAAGAACCATATTAGTCATTCTAAGTTCACCTAGATCTAGTTGTCGTATAAGATATGAGTCATCACATTAATAATAGCACCTAGATTATGATTCACTTTAATATGCTTAATCATGCAAGGTAAAGTAAAGCTCCCTTGGTCGATCGTGATATGGATGGTCAATCCTTCTTAAAAAAGAGTGAGTTATGTGGCATTAGTGAGGTTTATATTCTTATTGAGCATACCTTCTGAAATTTTGCATATGCAGGAATTTTTGTGAAGGCTTCCACAAAAGATAGAGTAACTTCTTACTTCTTAATGAGCTCTACAAATCTCTTGAAGTCTTTGGATAAGCCTTTCTTTTTATGGCGGCCAGGGACAACAGTTTCAACTTCTGCTTCTCTACTTCCATGGGAGATTTTGGAGGTGGTGTGGTTGTTTTGACCGGTGATTCCTTCTATCACTTTGGGATTTTTATTGCTATATCATTCAGTATCATCTATGGTTCTGGAATGGATTTTAGATTTCCTTGGATTGTTTTCCTGCTTCGAAGTGAAATTGCCTTCATCTCCATATGTGCTTTGTTCTTATTGTTATTGGGATTTTGTTCGATATTGCTTGGACCAAAAGTTCTAGAGGTCTCTGATCCAGTTTCTGCATGATGGAAGCTAATTGTGCCTCCAAATTTTGTTTGGTAACTTCTGTCCATGGAAAAGAACTTCATGGCTAGAAATGTCTTGGACTTTCACTACAAAAAAATGCGACGGTTCTCGCGGTTATGAAGATTCCGTTGTGGGGATTATAACCACGAGAATGGCCATTCTCGCAGTTACGAACAACCGTAGGTTAAAAAAAAAGCAATAATGTTAGAGAATGCAGGTTATGATCTCATGAGCTTATAAATAAAACTTTCACTTATATCACTTCCATACCTCAGTAAGAACTATCTTTTTTGTTTCATTTCATACCATTTATGTTTGATGGGTCGTTAATTTCATTGCATGAGTTTTCCTATCAGTAACATCAACATTTCTGTTATTGTTGCTAATTTATACTTCCTCGTTGATTTTTAAATCTCTCGCATACCTCAATTGAGTCACGTTTTACTTTCAGATAAAACATTGTCATCATTAAAATATGTATTTGGTTGTCTGTTTCAGTGTTAAGACATTTTCTGGACGTATTATTCTTGGTCATGGCCATATTTTATTGCGTTAACTTACACTTAATCTTTTATTACTCATTTTTCGATCTCACTTATTTTACATATTTTGTGCCATTATCTTATGCCATTTCGACTCATAATTTCTACTCTCTGATATCATTGTGTTCATATGCAATTTGCAACATGATTTATCTTTATGTTTAATTGTCTTGATGGCTATATATATATATATATATATATATATGTATTTATAGGAAATTCTTCGGTACATCCGGTTCACTGAATGCTCTTAATTTCTACAAAAGATCTAGATCGAGTATTATACAGATTGAATCTAAACCATCCATTTTATTTATACTTTTAAATTTTTACAAAATGTAAGTACAAAAAACACAATAGCCATTATATTTAAATCAAATAAATTTGATGTCTTGATTATTTATTTCTATTCATGTTGATATTTGGGTTTTTTTCAATTAATATTTAAACATCCTAACATTAACATTACTTACGAATCATTATAACATTTTTTTAAATATATTGTAATTAAAAGATGGTTGATCCTCCATTGTTATTTTTCCTGTTTTTCCATCTATGATCAACCTAATTCCAGAAGCACTCCGATGACGAAGGACGCAATTTTGGAGCTAAACACTGCCGGCAACCTAATCCTCTCCCACAATCGCACTCCAATATGGATCTCAAACTCCTCCAGCATGGGCCATAAAACGGAAGCTACTCACATAGGTCTTGTCAAATTACCATGTGGTCTTAATCTTCATTAGGTCTTGTATGTTCCTACTTTCACATTCAATCTCATATCAGTTAGCAAGTTAACAAAAACCTCACCCATACCACTCACATTTACTCAACCAACGTTATATTTAGGACCTTCTTACTAAGAGGAGGATTGGCTTGGCCCAAGAAGTTAGTGGACTCTACCATGTTCCCATCAATAAAGCCAAACACCAAGATACAACTCCGAAAGCACCAATCAACCTATCTTCCTATAACTTCAAGCTCTAAGACCTAGATGTACGGCACTGCCGCCTTGGGCACCCATCTACTTCAAGACAAAAAATGTTGCACAACGTAGGTTCTAGTGTAGAAGTTTCAGAATTACAACATTGTGATGTTTATAATTTGACAAAACAAAGACAACTTCCTTTCAACCTAAGTGATTCTAATGCAGATTCACGTTTGGATATGATTCATGCAGACATTTGGGGTCCTCACTATATTACCTAAGCAAGATTCCTGGTACAACACCTTTATACAATGATTGTTGTCCAACATTGTAGGAAAGTAAAGATCATAAGGAGTGATCAAGGAGGACAGTTTATTATGCCTGATTTCTACCAAGACCATGGAATTGAACACCAAACGTCTTATGTGGCTGGCCCACAGTAGAATGGGAGATTAGAAAGAAAACATCAACATATTTTGAATGTAGGTCTTTGCGGTTGCAAGCAGGGATGCCTTTGAAATATTGGAGTGAATGTGTGTTACAAGCTGTCTACCTAATCAACAGATTACCCGCATCCGTCAGAGTCCTATACCTTTTACACGATAGGGAAATTCATCCACCAAAGAAACTGGAAGTCTATTATTTAGGTGCTTTTACTAGTTCTGTTTCTTCTTCTTCATGGAGTGAATGGTTTTGATTATATGTCCCCAAAGCGATAAATACATATATTTTTATAAATATATATATTATTGTGGAGGAATAGACCTATTATTTTGGTTATGAGAAAGAAATTTGAGAAATACATCTTTACCCATGAAAGGATATTGTGAATTGATGTTGAAAAGTTTCAATCACATGAAAGGTAATATAACCATCAATTTTATGTTGATATATCTAAATGATACTATTCTAACCCTCAAAATAAATGTACAAAGACACATATGTCTCACTATAATGAAAGAAAATAAGATATGATCAAATATGGAATACGATATTGGTTGTACGTTTATAGCTTGTGCAAGAGTTATTCATTCCTTAATTGGTGGCTTGGATAATTATAATTTAAACTATGCGTCATTCTCATGACAAACATGAGTATATATATATATATATATATGGAAACGACTATCGTACTCCCGGAGTATTACATACTCCCGCCTGTATGGACTCATCTCAACCTTTCATTTTTAGGATAAGATCTAGACAATCAATAATCATTTTATTTTGGAAATTAAAATAAATGAAAAACAAAATTTCTGAAACATCACTCTATTTAATTTATATAAACATGTAAACATGTTATCTTTTATCTTATCATTTTAAGATTTGCGCTTGGAAAATTCTCTTATGATCATTCTAACATAATCAATATACTTTCAAAGTACCATATTTTGTAAATTACATTTTGTGATTCAACACATAACTCCATTCATCATCCGATCGTATCCGTTGTCTATTGTAAATTTATATTAAGTGATTCTAATTAATCTTTTTAAAATATCAATCCTTGCACTTTATCTAATTTCTCATTAATGTTAACTCAATCATTTGAAGGCAAGATTAAGCAATTTTATAACGAAAGACAAGCATAATAAAAGCCATTGCCCAAAACACGAAGCCTACGAACACGCAGAGAAAAACAAAACAACAACAACAAAAGAGACAGTGGCCGGACTCGACACCAAACAAAGTGTATTGTGTAAACCGTGTCTAATTGTGATTAATTTTTTCAACACAAAAAAGAATATTATTTAGATAATACTTAGTGTATCTGCGTATCCTTATTCAAATCATTAAAGGATTTTATTAACCATCTATTTATAGTCCTACTTTTTCAATAACAGAGTCATCTCCTCTTAATTATCTTCTTATTATGCTTCTTTGCTTAGTAAACATATGACTATCGCATTGGAGAACACCGAAGAACAATCAATTTCAATTACCATCGATGTCAGCAAGAAACATGTACAGGACATGGCTATAGTCAATGCAATCGAGAAGCAAATATCCATTCTGAAGAGATTATTGCAAAATGCTTATTCAACTACTGTTCAAAATAATTCCAAGATACCCAACTCTTTCGTCCGAAAGATAACTACTGGTAACGAGAAACCTAAACAGATCATGGCTACGGCTAATGCACTACAAAATCAGATTTCATATCTACAAGAATCATTAGCAAACGAATATCACGTCAATTTGCCACCGGATTCCGAAATTTACAACCCATCGGCAAGGAAAACAACAAAATCAAAGAGATTAAAGGTTGGCGAACACAACTCAAACGTGGTAAATCGCTAATGCGTATGCATCCTATTTTTTTGCTCACTTTTTATATTTATCTCTTCAAGTTATTAAATATTTCTCTCTTTGTTATTAGGTAGATCAGTAACTGTATGTTAATTTGCCCACGTCAACATAAGTAAAGATATTTATTTTTTAGTTAAGCTTTATTTTTATTTTATCTGTAGAAGTGTAGAAAACGGAAAACTTCTTAGTATTTTTGTGTAGTTTCCAAACATATCTCATTATTAGTGGAATATTTCATATTTTTATTTATTAATTTGAACTGATTATTAATTTCCTTATTCTGATAGATAATTTTTAGGTTTGGAGATATTGACTATATGAATCTGGAAGATCTATCAAAATGTATTATTGATTATATTTTTGATGAATTTATACCGTTGTCCGAGACGCTTGTAAGTAACGACGCAATTATATGAACGCGTTTTGTCTTACTATCATTGAAACCAAGTAAATGGTTGGATGAAGATCTGAGCACTTTTCCTTTATGTTGTTTTCAGTTATTGGTTTTACATATGTACTCTTATCTTGATGTTGAATTTTAGCAATTTTATTTTCATATTTTAGGTGATAACTGCACTTGCTTATAAAGAAACGGCAATTGAAATAAGAAATCATCAAAACATAGATGATCACCTATGTTGTTTTCTTCCTTCAACTCTAATAGTACGTATGATCACTTAATTATAATACTATGTTTCTTGTTAAATTTATATTCATCATCTTGCATTAAATTTGATAATGGGATTTGTTGTGTTCCGTAAGTCAAATGTAGTTGTGGGTGTACAAACCGTACGTCAGACACATTACAATCATTCGTTGAACTTCTTACACAATGCTCACAAATGCAAAAAGGTAAATATTTCACCTTTAGAAAATTAATTTTGATTTCCTTCATTGTTCATTAAGTTTTTATTAATCTCCATTACATTCACTTTTATGTAAATAAATATAGGTGTTTGTACCGATGAATGACAATAGCCAATAAGAGTAAGAATAATGATATATTCTTGTGTCGATGATATTTCATTATATAAGATGTCGAAATGAATTAATATATGTCTTTCAACAGGAGACGATACAAACAAGAGGATATACGAAGAGTCAACACAGAGCCGCTACCACCAAGAATATATAACTAGGTTGATTGTGTACTCGTGAAAGGTGAAGAAGCTCAGAAGCCATTGCAAAAGCTGTGATCATAATTGATTTACAAATGCTAATCAGCACGAGTAGGAAACTCTTTGTTCAAACCTATTACATGTCATTTTCAAATAAAACTTTTGATTGTTGATTTTAATATCTTCATCCAAAGGAGAAGCTGCTGCAACTCTCCGATTTATTATTGTTGACGCTCAAATTGTACCAAACTATTGCCAGCAGCCATTGCTGCCACTCCAATCCCATACAAAATGATAAATTGCTCACTGTTGCCTTCCAATGATTGAGTTAACATTAATGAGAATTTAGATAAAGTGTAAAGATTATAATTTTAAAAAGATTAATTAAAATAACTTAATATAAATTTACAAAAGACAACGGATACGATCGAAATTGAATCACAAAATGTAATTTACAAACTATGGTACTTTGAAAGTATATTGATTATGTTAGAATGATCATAAGAGAATTTTTTAAGCGCAAATCTTAAAATAACAAGATAAAAGATATCATGTCTTCATGATTATATAAATTAAATGGAGTGATCTTTGAGGAATTTTGTTTTTTATTTATTTTAATTTCTAAAATAAAATGGTTATTCACCGTCTAGATCTTATCCTAAAAATGAAGGGTTGAGATGAATCCATGCAAGCGGGAGTATGTAATACTCCGGGAGCACCGAAGTCTTCACCACATATATATGGAAATGACTATTGTACTCCCGGAGTATTATATACTCCCGCTTCTGTGGACTCATCTGATATATTTATTTTTTGGATAAGATCTGAACGGTCTATAATCATTTTATTATAAAAATTAAATAAATAAAAAATAAAATTACAAAAAGATCACTCTACTTAATTTATATAAATATAAGAGCATAACTTAAGATCATTAAGATTTGGCTTGACAAATTAACATATGATCATTATAATATAAGCAATAAATTATACTTTGTGATTGAAGCAGAGAACCAAGCTTTGAAAGAATTTACAGGTGAGAAGACAAAAGAGTTTAGGGCCTTGCTATCATTTTCAAAGATGAAGACCCAGAATAAATTGTTGAAGCAAGTTTGATTTAATTAATTCTTGGATTAAGCTCCTAGATTGAATTGTTTTGTATGAATGTACTGCTTATGTTTCATTTATGGGAGGCCGGATCACAGCATTGCAACATGATCTAAACTCTTACCCGTTAATCATGGGTTGTGGCGAGATTCTTGATGGAGTTGGTGTCATTTTAGATTCATGACGAAATTAAATTAGTTATTGATTTGACTAAAATATATAAACTAAGGAGTAAAACGTATAAGTAAAATAGATCATGATGGAATGATGAATGGGGTTTATTGTGTTGAATCGCAAAATTTAATTTACTAAACGTAGTACTTTGAAAGTATATTAATTAGGTTATAATAATCATAAGTTAATTTGTCAAGCTAAATCTTAATATAATAAGATAAAAAAATTATGCCTTCATATTTACATAAATTAAGTAGAGTGATGTTTTAGCAATTTTAGTTTTCATTTATTTTAATTTTTAAAATAGAATTGTTATTGATCATTTAGATCTTATCATAAAAATGAAGGGATGAGATGAGCCTATAGACGGGAGTAAGTAATATTTCAGGAGTACGATAGTCTTCACCATATATATATATATATATATTCATTGGTAGTGCACCAAGATATATGAAGTTGTACCACATTTATCTCTAGATCTAGAAGAGCAATTCTATTCTATTGTTTATGATGGAACATGATCCTTATTCCATTTTATTGATGCTTACAAGGGAGGAACAATAATGTCGTCTAAGACCATCAAATTATTGAATCAATAATGCTACCCTTCATTGTGATTGAGATACATATAACTGTAAACTATAAGTTTACTCGTCCTGACAACTATTATTTGGTATAACCGGTTTGACCATTCCGGTTCAATCATAATGCAAATGCGAACTTATATGGTCAATTTCTACGATTCCATAATCTAAAGAATATGTTCTCTGACACATTGTTGTGCACGAAAGTATCAACTCGGGTATTCTAAAGAAATGATTCCTAAGGTTATAGGGGTTTAAGTAGTCCTTGTGACTCCCCTACTTCTTGGGAACACAAACGAATTTTTTTTATTCTGTCAACAAGGTTTCGTTTCTAGGAAAGCCTCGCCAGCATTTGATTATCCATTGTTGAGTGAAATCTCCAACAAACCATAGTTCATTTTTGGGTTATGTGTGCTCAACTACAGTTGACTGTGGGATAATCATCAACTAAAGTAAGATAATTTCTCTTACACACAAAAGTAAGGATGATATTTATTGATCCTTACACCCAATATGTGGACCAATTATTTTCATTCATATATCAACTATATGGCCACATGTGTATATGAAAGCACACTAGAATATGCGAGATTACTAGCTCAACCATTTTGGTTATGAACATGTTTTCATGATTATCCAAAAACAAAAAATGTGTTATTGAGAACAAATATTTTCCATTTATATTATTGTGGACATGTCATTATATGAACAACACATATTCGCATTACCCCTAGCAATTATTATGATTCTTCCATTATATTTGGTTTTGGATAAAAAATCGTATACTTTTCATTTATTCGCATATGGATGTGATATAGACATCCAAATTGCTCCACCATAATTTATCATGATGGGTTCTCGATTAAGATTGAGAAATTATGTTGGTTACGAGTTCATCATTAGTAAAAGATTTACATTGTTGTCATGAGATGTATTGATCACTCATTTGGAGGTTTATCATTTTTATATCCAAAATTCCCGATTCAATGAATCAGAGGTTGGCACAAAGATTCGATGAATCATCACTAAAACGCCAGTACAGCAGAACACGAGCTACTGTACGGTCCCAGAGCTCGGCTCTATAATCATCACATCCATGCCTGTACAGTAGAACACAAGCTACTGTGCGGCCCTAGAGCCCTGCTCTATAATTATCACATTAATGTCTGTACAGTAGAGCACGAGCTATTGTACGGCCCTAGGGCCCTGCTCTGTCATTATCACATCAATGCATGTACAGTAGAAAAAGAGCTACTGCACGGCCCCAGAGCCCTGCTCTGTAAACACAAAATCCAATCTTTGGATTCCTGACATCCTACATTCAGTTCTACGCTTTAAAGCAAAAAAAAATCCTAGACCCTCACATGGTTTGAAGAGCTGGAACCTTTGATTCTTACTTGACATGGTTCCTCTTGCTGCGACGAGTTTGTAGCTTTTGAACGTGGGTCGTTGGAGCTCAAATGATCGAGTTATGCTCCATTTACTTCTTTGCAGCAATTCTGAAACTTGCTAGTCCTCTAATTGCCTCTGTTACTCTAACTGATCCAGAACTTTTAATCGTTGACAAAACAGACCCAAGCCCTTTACTGTAAACAATCCACAAGTTTAGAACTACAGAACCAAGACTTAAGAAATACCAAATACAAACAACCAATTATCTTTCTAACTTTGCAATTTGGTCACTGAACTCCTGACCATGTGATCACTCGTCTTCTCCGATAAAGAGCTCGCCGCCGCCGACCTCCAACTTTCTTGGAATGTGGTCTTGTCGCCTCTGGAGTCTCCGGATATGCATCACCTCCTTCTCCTCTCGATGTTGCTTCGTTGCCTCTCTCGATGGACACCGCTGCAGCCCGGCGTCCTCACTGACTCACTTCCTCCATCGATTGCCATCTCCTGAAACTCGTCGATCAATTGTACTTGATCTCCTTCCTAGATTGCAATCATAACCGCAGTTCCTAACTCCCTCTCACTCTTATTTATTTCTCTCCTAGAAATATTTAAATGTTGCACATATCACGCTTGTGATGAAAAGCCGATCACGCCCATTGCAATGATGCATATCATGGCCCTGATCAACAAACACCCACGAGCGTGGTCACCAAATTCCCACGTCCATTGCAACTAAATGGCCACGCATGTTATCTGATTCTTCTACCCAATTAATTCAGCCATGCACACACAAATGATCCACCTCCACACATCATGGCTCATGAATCTCTATGTAACTTAGCTTCATTCAATTCTCCACTCCTTAATTAATCACCACAATTCCATTAAGCATGGAAATACATAATTCCATGCAACTAAGTCTTCGTTTCATGAAATCCAAACTAACCACTCGATGAGTAAGATTTTAAATCAAATCGAAATTCAAACCGAACAAAAAATTGAGGTGTCTCAACTCTCCCCTCCTACAGAAGGTTTCGTCTCAAAACCTGAACCTCACCCAACTAAGCAGGAAAGATTCAACGCAACAGCGTTTCGAACCCAGGCGCTTGCACCCACTACTTGGTAGCAAACGGTCCTGACGTGTCGTCCTTCAGAAGGACTCAACCGGTCCACTGCTCAGAAATGACCCAAGGTCAAATCACAATCTTGTCCTAGTAGACTAACAGGGGTCCACAACTCAGCTCGCCTGACCCTAGCTCGATCTTCTCGAATAGAGCTCAGGCTGATTCCTTGCTTCCACTGAACTCCTTTAAGCTCAACTCTCGGGACCTCTTCCCGATCTAATCAAGATTCCCAAGCTAAGTTGGGCACTCTTTGCCAACTTAAACCTATCATCTTGCCTTAGAATAAGGTTGGCAATGCTCAATACAGAGCCAACCCAATGATAGCACGATATTTCATTTCCGATTTGACCCCATCTTGACTGCTTGTTGACCCCGTTTGGCCTTGTTTTGAGCCTTCATTGCGATTGGTTGGAGAAAAAGGGATTCTTAGAGCGTTGTCTCGAACAGAAAATTTTGGTCCGTTCGACCCATTTTTTAATGTTGTGTATGAGCTTGCAGGTCTCTGTTGGATAGATAACGACGAGTCGATTACGACCAGATCGATCGGTGCTCAAACGGATTTTGGATGAGGGAGAAAAGTGCGATTGGAGAACGAAGGTCCCGGCTGGAAAAGAGGCCACGCGGCGTCAATTTCACCATCATCTATCATCAATTGGAGGCTTTGAAGAGAAAATTGGAGCATATTGGAGAGCTTGAAGTCAAGATTTGAGCACCTTCACCTTCTTTGCACCACTTGGAAGATGGAGTTTGTTCTTTCTTTTCCCTTAACTAATTTGATCATCATGATAGGCTTGTTTGTTAGTTGTTCGATTAGGTTGTTGTTATGTACTAGGATGATCCCCTCATGATGAGGGGTTGGATACATTAGGGAATTCATTATGGAATGAGAATGCTTGGACTATGGTGTTTGTAACTTAGAATGTGATATGGCTTGTTCTAGGTTAAATGTGTTCTTTCATTTTCTTAATTGTGATTGATTGAATGTGTGTGTGGTCCAAGATTGATATAAGGTATGTGTGGACAAAGCACACACCCGAATTCAACCTTTAGTGTGAGAATTCTCTTAGTTGCATTTTATCGAACACCTTGAACGCATTCCAGTAATCACGTAAATAGTGACAATTTGAGTGATTGGTGTGTTTGGGGGTGTTCTTAAGGTTACTTGAGTCTCTTGCTTGATGTTCGTGATACCATTAAGAGTTTCTTAGCGCCTAAAAAATTTATCGAAGACTTGGTGTTCACTACCAATTGGCTTGATCACTTGCAATTGGTAGTGGTAGTCCATTACGAGACCTTGTCTTGGACTCCTACGAATGTCCTACGAATGTCTAGAGGATAATCAAACCATAATTTGTTCCAATCAATCAAGTCCTTCTAGTGATCCGATTTGGAGTGTAAAACATCACCCAAAATCTAGCAACCTCTCTTCTCCTTTTTGACCGTTTCACTGTCTTGTTTGCTTAGTTCATTTGTTTTAGTTCATTTGCATTACTCTAGTGATTGTTTAGTGCATTTGTAGATAGCTTAGATTACTAGCATTTGAAACCTTTGTTAGTTTAACTCGTGTCTTGGATAGTTGAGTAATGGCTAGTGAGGAAACCTTGTGAAATACGACCTTAAAGCTAGGATTAGGGATAAAACCCCCTTTCTCTAGTCATCGCCCGTCAAGCTCGCTGCTGATCAAGCACCACTACCTAGAAGCCTCCTCAAAAGCTACTAAACGATCAAGGTCGGATCCTTACTTTCACTGTTCCAAGTCCAACTTTTACCTTTGAGTCGTCCTAGGATCGACTATGTACATCCTCCAGCAGTCTACACGAGACCAAGTCTCAAATAGAGACTACACCTTATCTGCATGACTGATCGTGTGCTCTACCTAGCTCACTACAGTACTGTCCACGTGTGTAGCCCCTCAGTACAACACGCCCATGACCAACAGGTTTGCCACGCTTGTGACGAGCACACACATTGCTCGTGGCCAGCATAGCACCACGCACGATGCTTGCTATCCAACCACGATATTCCTCTCACACATCTCATGTTGGCTTTATTCCTTATCGACAACCAGGTCCCATGCTCCCTGTCGTCTCTATCATCACTGAATACCACACTTGTGGATTTCTCACGCATCACGCTCATGATCTGCTGGACCACGTCCCTGCAAGTTCTCTATTCATGCCCATGGCTTACATTGTCGCATATGTGGTTGGTATACCAACCACGGCCGTGTCCCTCAGCACCATGCCCGTGATCAACTGATTACCTCTCCCGTGACCAACAAATTACCATGCCCATGACTTACCAACTAACCTCGGCCGTTGTCCATCACGCAATGCATGCTGCCTCGTATTTCCTTCATCTGCATTGTCAGTACCCCTTTGTTCATCTAGCTTATTACTAACACCAAATTCTAGAACCTAGATACTACTGCCACATTATTCACTCCAAGCTATGGCACTACACCTTGGATGAGTTTCCACGAGTCCCTAAATATTGTCTTACTATGTTAAGACACTTTAAAATCCGTATGTTGAATTCCTTTTTACTCACCAAAAGCCGATACCCATAAAGAGTGCATGGATCCGCCTTCCAAAAGTAACAACTTGAATACTACTATTCAACTTGTAGACTATTCTCAAAGTCTTCTAGACCTTCCTTTCCATTCCACTTCTTGTTTCCTTAACTCTCCTTCTTTCTGACTAAATCATCCAAGGCTTACACCTCGCTCATGACCTCTCAGCACTATACTGCTCCATCCTTAACTGTTTTCCTTTGAATATGAACACGTCTTGCCCTTCCCAGATGACACCAGCCCCTTGGTAATCACAATCTGGCAGAGGGACTTCCCTTGACCTATCGAACATCAGCTTTGCACTTTCAGTACCCTTACAGACTCTTCATCCCCTAAGCTCTGTTTCTAGCTTGTCAACTCACACTACCATGTCCGGTACATGAAGGTATAGAGCCCATTCCTTGCACTGCTGCTTAGGAGATGTAGCTAGTCAAGGGGCTAGCTCAACCTTGCAACTTCCATTTTGCTGCCAATTACTATGGTTCCTCATTTTCCTTTATGCTCTTGACTAATGTTCCCACCGGCTGGCAATACTAGTCACATAGTACTACCAAGACTTTAGTTAAACTCTTTGCATCAAGTCATCCCTTGCCTTGATGACGGTTCCAACAACCTGACTATTTTTCTCCACTGAGCTTATGCCCTTTCTAGTACTTCTTTCTCTTAATGTCCTTTGTAGCTCTTGTTTGAGGCATGTTATGCCCATGATAGACCCTCTATCATGCCCATAACTAGCCTGATTACGCCTTTGACTGTTGTGCCGCCACGCTCGTGTTATTCTGCTTACCACGCCCGTGGTCCTCCCCTTATAACACACTTGGTCAACTCTCAATCACGACTATTGCCTCTTGCCTTTCACGGCCGTTGCCTCCTCTCAATCACAGTCATGGTTTGCAAACCATCATGCCCTTTACTAGCACTCAACCATGCCCGTGGTTGCCTCATCACCATGCCTGTGGTGTACTGTGTGTCATGACCGTGACAGTCATCCATCTATACCCGTGAAGGACTGTTCGTCATGCCCTACGAACGGTCACCCACGACCGTTGTCACCTTTTCGTTACGCCCATGGCCTTCTCATTGCCACACCCGTGGATGTCCTCCATCACGCCCATGGAAGGTTGTACACCACGACCGTGGTTAACCACACTTCACGCCCGTGACTGATTTCTTATCTAGAACTCCTTGAGTTGCTGTTGTCTTTACAGTAACATCCGTTACTGGCTGCTGAAAGCAATAGTGGCCTCATCCTTGCTTTCTACCTTGATCCTCAATTGAACACCAAACACTAGCCTTCTTGATGTAATTTCTCCCATGGAGCGAAAACATCCTCTCAACTTTGAATTTTCTTCCCCATTGGGGTCCAAAAGGATCATCGTACTAGTGACTTTATGAAGAGTTCCATTGGATCGAACTCTTTCCGAGTCCATCCACTATTTCTCTCATCACTACCCCTCGTCTTACTAGAACTCTCGAAGTTCAACAGCAAGCTTCTAAATGAAGGAAGTAGGGTACTCTGCCCTTTGGTTCCTCAATTCCTTTCCTTTTCGTCAATTCAAAACTGACCGATTGCGGAGACATTTCCTTTTTTAAAACACTCAAACCCTTGAAAACCTTTCTTAAAACCTCTTTTGCAACATTGACTCACAACATCATGACTCCTTAGGCACTCCTCTATTGCCTAGTGGAAAACTAGTACCGTTACAAGTATGGACTAACCTTCTCCCCTCTATGGTTCACAATGCCATTAAGGAGCAGGTAGCACACAGGTAGCGGTAGAAGATTACCAGGCTCTGATACCATTTGTTAAATCCCACTCTAGGAGTCCCGGTCAAACTACTAGTACAACCAAGAGTCCTACTTGAGTTTTAGTCTGAAACCAACTCGAACCAAGACTACTAACCAAAACAGAGCTTTAAAAGTTGAATTGAAAACCCATTGAAATGACTATTTAAAGATTTGACAGACAAGGATCCCGAATCCCAAAACAAAACACAACACAAAAGATAAAAAAAAGGAAATGCAACTCTAGTTCTAAATACATCAAATACGATATCAAAAGTTATCAAAACC
The DNA here is from genome assembly GCA_030674075.2 of Linum usitatissimum. Taxonomy (NCBI): domain Eukaryota; kingdom Viridiplantae; phylum Streptophyta; class Magnoliopsida; order Malpighiales; family Linaceae; genus Linum; species Linum usitatissimum. The sequence goes on from JAUJYP020000804.1 coordinate 8,733,402, forward strand.
TTGACCAGCTCTCTTCCTACCATCAGCTTCAGTCTTGTGACTGAACACACTGATACAATAGGGAAAATATAATATAATGGGGTTTGTGATAAGTACTGAGTGCCTAAACTAGACTCGCGTAGAACTGAGCCTACACTGAGAAGAATAGAGTAAGAAAGTCTATCTAATCCTGAATCTAGTAATGTGACCCTAGGGTCCTGTAGGCATCATCCTAGCATCACCCACCCCTAGCTAGTGGTAGATAACCTCATAGCGGATCAGACCATGAAACCACCCTGACTGTACGAGCAACATTTGTAGGCATACTCTATACGTCCTGAAATTGTGTGAGCAGCATATGCAGGCATACTCAACACTTCCTGTTGAACTGAATAACCTGGGGCATTGCGCAATCCATGGGTGGATGACCGACGCATCATAGTCATATACTAGCCTAGTAGGCCTAACCTGAAACATATGGCAGGAATCATGGTTCTCAAAGTTCATAAGTTAAGAGCTCATGCTCGAACTTAAATGCAGTAAAGTAGAACACGAGCTACTATACGGTTCCAGAGCCTTGCTCTGTAATCATCACATCAACGCATGTCTAGTAGAACATAAGCTATTGTACGGCCTAGAGCCCTGCTCTATAATTATCACATCAATGTATGTACATTAGAACACAAGCTACTGTACGGCCCTAGAGCCCTGCTCTGTAATTATTACATCAACATCTGTACAGTAGACCAAGAGCTATTACACGGCCCAAGAGTCCTACTCTGTAAACACAATATGCAATCTTTGGATTCCTGACATCCTACATTTAGTTCTACGCTTTAAAGCAGAAAATAATCCAAGAGTCTGTAGCTTCTGAATTGACATGATTCCTCTTGCTACCACGAGTCTGTAGCTTCTGAATGTGGGTAATTTGGAACTCAAACGATCGAGTTATGCTCCATTTACTTCTTTGCAGTAATTCTGAAACTTACTAGTCTCTAACGGCCTCTGTTACTGTAACTAATCCATAACTTCCAATCGTTGACAAAACAGACCCAAGTCCTTAACAATAAACCATCCAAAACTTCAGAACTACGAAAGCAAGACTTAAGAAATACAAAAAACAAACAACCACTTATCTTTCTCACTTTGTTGTTTGGTCACTGAACTCATGACCATGACAATCTGATCAGTCATTTTCCCCGACGAATGGCTCGCTGCCGGCAACCTCCAACTTTCTTGGAACTTGGTCATGTTGCCGCTGACGTCTCCGGATCTGCATCACCTCCTTCTCCTCTCGAGGTTACTCCGTCGTTTCTCTCGATGGACCCCGCTGCCGCCCAACGTCTTCACCGACTCACTTACTCCATCGATCGCCATCTCCTAAAACTCCTCAATCGATGGTGCTGGATCTTCATCCTAGACTGCGATCACAGCCGCGGTTCCTAACTCCCTTACGCTCTGATTTAATTCTCTCCTCTGGATGCTGAATGCAAAATAACTCTTATAATCTTTTAATGCTGCACATATCACGCCTGTGATGAAAAGCCAACCAGGCTCGTCGCAATGCTGTCCATCATGACTGTGATCAACAAACACCCCCGGCCATGGTCACCAAATTCCCACGGCTGTTGCAACTATATGGCCACGCCTGTTGTCTGATTCTTCCTCCCAATTAATTCAGCCATGCAGACACAAATCTTCCACCTCCATACATCATGGCTCATGCAATCTTTATGTAACTTAGCTTCATTCAATTCTCAACTCCTTAATTAATCACTGCAATTCCATTAAGCATGAAAATACATAATTCCATGCAACTGAGTTTTTATTGTAAGAAATCCAAAAACCAACCACTCAAAGAATAAGATTTAAATCAAATTGACATTTAAACCAAACCGAAAAATTGACATGTGTGCCACTAATTTTTATATTTTTTCAACATGTGAAGGTATTCTATGGAAATATAGTACCAATGCTCGATTACAGATTATGCCCTTCTTGACATAACTGGTTTCTTTACTTTGAATGGAGACATTCATCATTCATCTCGTCTACTTTTACCAATCCAACATGTGGTAATGAAATATGCACTTATCATTTCAGGCTTGAACTTTTGTAGATAAACACATTCCTTAATTACTTTTCCGAGCTATAAACTATATAAATTTGCATACATAATTTAACTATATCAATTTGCATACTTAATTTAACTATATCGATTTTCATACTTAATTTTAGTCAAGAAAACGAGTATGCAGGAAACTGTTTTATGCATGAATGTTCTTGATGCAGGGCTTTCGATATAAGGAGAATCTAATTATTCCTAAGTAAAAAGTAGTACGAGCAAGAGTTTCATACTTTGTGTACTATCTAGCACTACAACAACTAGTCACGCCTCTTGGACTCATATCCATATAGGTAAAGTAATATTTTTGTTTGTAACTTCTTGTTTATTTTTGGATTATTATTGTTCTTATAACAGCCCGTTTGTTTTGTTTATAAATCTCATAATGTTATAAAACTAAACTCAAAGAAAGACAAGAACAAGAGAAAATATGGAGAGGGAGAGAGTTTCTTATTGGTACAATGTAGAGTCCTATTTATAGGCTCATGAAACCATAACCTATACATTCTAATATTAATACAATTAAGAGAGTAATATAATACATGATCAATGCAATGGGAGTTACACAATGAGCATTCAACTACATTTATATAAAATATTCATAACACTCCCCCTTGAATGTCCATTGGGTAAACTTAGACATCATTATCGAATACACTATTTAATGCTGCCTCGTTAAAAACCTTACCATGAAAGCCCATTGGGAAAAACCATGGTTAAGGAAAAAAGAGTGCAGTGTGTATCGCCTTCCCCTGATGATAACATCGTTCCCCCTCATTATGATATCAATTGAGATTCTTCATGTCTCGAACTCTCATTGTTAGGACTAGCTTCTCCAAAGTTGATGTATGGAGAGTCTTGGCGATTAAATCAACCAAGTTATCGCTTGAGGGCACTTGTAGTGCGAATATTTCAACTCATTGGAGTTTGTGCATATAATGTATGCATCAATATGATCAATGGTCATCCATAATCAATATTTACAAAACACTCCCCTTGGATGACCATTAGATGAGAATATGCCTCATTAAAACCTTACTAGGAAAACCCTATGGGATAAAAACCTAGTGAAGGAAAAAGAGTACATAATCATCACATCACGTTGCAACATTTTCTTCCAACTCAAGGATATATGCAAAATAAATATCATGCATGATTTATAAAATCATCTCGTGAAATGGTGGTGTAGCTTTATAAGTTGGTTTCACAACCCACCAAGTGATAAAATTACCACATAAGATCAATTTATGGTCAACCAACACAAATATGACCAAGATTATTACTACAAAACCGAATAGTTCTTGTGTCTGAACAAAGGTCGATTAAAATGGACATAGAGTCAAATGGTGATCTTAATACCATCCATGCATTGATAGCCATGTCATATCCATATAACTTTTTTGTTGGATATAATTAGTATATCATTAATGATATACGAAAATCATGTTCGAGAGAGATGCACAATTGGCAAGTTAGTGGTAATCTTCCACATCTTTCATCTCGAACTCTATAGCTAATCAATAGTTGATTGCTTTGAGAAACTCTTTACGAGCTCAATAAAGTGTATGTCATCTATGTAACAAAAGATGATCACATCCAATTATGTCAAAATAAAAGAGACACATTTTAAAATATAAAATTAAATTAAGAAAATTTTGGTAAGAATTTTGAAACCATAAAATATGACGAAGATGATTTTTCAAAAAAAATCAACTTGAAATGAAGAAGAAATTATATGCATAAAGAAATGTATGATATGCTAAATGTACCATGTCTCTCAATCTTTCAATTCATATGACGTCAATTGGATATAATTGAATATCGTTCACGTGAACTTGAATTATTTGCTTATAGCAAAATAAATCCTCAAGGGAATTTCATATACACAAGTGTATTCTAATTATGAAAATCATACACATATGTTGCAAGGACATCCATTAGGGGCAAACTCTTTCCCTTCACAAATTGCCAGACTAATCGAATAATAAAAAGTAGTTGCATCCACCACATGAGAATATATTTTCTCATAATCAAAATGTTATAAGTTTGTTGTACAAAACCTTTCAAAAATGAGATGTTTCATAACTTCTCGTACTCATACTTTACATCTTAATGTATAAAGACTGGATGTCTTAAAACTTTTCATTTCTCTTGGGAATTTGAATTTGCCTCAAATTGAAATTTTTTTAGCCAATCATTTCTATCTGTGCATGCATTTTGGCTAATGATCCTCATTTTCAACTATCATATTTAGCGTTGCACTATACGCAAATATTTCGTCGACGTTGACTTCATTGGGGTTCCAATATTTTCCATCCAAGATATAGATAATTGAGATATATATTGATATCTTTCAGGTACCTGATACTCTTCTTGAGCACATTATTTGTTTCTCTTGGTGGCTTTGTTTAAATAATCTTAACATCAATTTGAGCATCTTGATATATAGCTCCATTCCACTTTTGAGGATTTTTTCGTTGGAACCGAGTGGTCTATCACGCCTTTGCGGGTTTTAGACTCATTTGTGATGTCAGATTGCCCAATATTGGCATTATTGTTATTGGAGCATTTTGAGTTGGCACATGAAAACTTTACTCTCGTTGGGTCGGTAAAGTGTACGCGGATAATGAATTATATATTTTTGAACTTCACGTTCATATTTTTTAGTGCGAGGATCAAAATGATATGATGATTATTCATCGAATCTCTGTGCCAACCTTTGATTTTCTCTACATAATGTTGAGAATTATGATTATATGACAGATAAACCTCCAAACGAGTCATCAAAATTTCCTGACAACGATGTAAATATTTTACCATCGATGAACTCATAATCAACATAATTGCCAAATCTTCATTGAGATTTCATCCTAATAAATTGTGGTGGAGCAATTTAGATGTGTATATCACATCCATATATCCATAGATGGGAAGTATAAGGTTTTGACCCAAAAACCACATATAATGGAGGAATTCATAATAATTTCTTGGCGTAATGCGAATTTGTGTTGTTCATGTAAATGACATGTTCAAAATAATATAAATGGAAAATGTTCGTCTTAATGACACATTTTCGTTATTGGATAATCATGAAAATATGCTCATAACCAAAATAGTTGAGCTAGTAATCTTGCAAGCTCTTGATTTCTAGATACATGTGACCATCTAGTTGATGCATCAATTAAGGTAATTGGTCAACATGTCGGGTGTATGGATCCATAAATATCACCCTTACTTTTTGCGTGTAAGAGAAATGATCTTACTTTAGTTGATGATTATCCAACAATCTACTCTATTTGAGAATAAGCAACCCAAAAATGAGTTATGTTGTGTTGGAGATTTACCCAACAATGGGTAACGGAAAGGTCAAAATGCTTTCCTAGAAACGAAACCTTGTTGACAGCACATAAAACCATTCGTGTTCCCAGGAAGTAGGGGAGTCACAAGGACTACTTAAATCCCTATAACCTTAGGAATCATTTCATTAGAATACCCAAGTTGAGACCATCATGCACAACAATCTTCAATAGAACATACACTTTAGATCATCGAATCATCGAAATTGACCATAGAGGTACTTATCGATTCGCATCATTATTGAACCGGGATGGTTTCACCGGTTATGCCAAATAATAGTTGTCTGGACGAGTAAACTTATAGTTTACATTTATATATATGTATCTCAATCACAATAACATGTTGGTGAATCGGGAGCATTATTGCTCCCCCTTGCGATCATCAATTTATTGGAATAAGAATCTTGTGCATTAGTAAACAATACAAAATCTCTTCTAGAGGTTGAGATTAATTTTGCCCTACTCGACATGTGATACACTATCGATGAGATTTATATATCCAAGTATTACGTTGATTCTCATAAGAACAATACTCATGTTGAGGAGAATGTTGGATGGTGCAAATCATAAATAAAGATAAGTAATCCACCATCAATTCACCAATTAAGGGATCAACCGTTCTAAAAAAAATACAATCACCATTGTTATGCCCATCCGAATTAAACGGTTCCTTATGTGAATAATGATAATATGTTGTCACTTATGCTTTCAGGAACAATGTAACAAATTAAATGTGTCTTTGCACAATCACTTTGAGTGCTAAATTAACATCATTTTGATATGATCATCAAAATAAAATTGATGGTTGTATCACCTTTCATGTCACTAGAATTTTTCAACATGAATACCAACTTAATCTTTCCACATCTCTATCACCAACGAGATGACCAATTTCCCGTCAAACTCGAGAAGTTGTGTGAATTTCATCATATAATTATTCGAGATTTTGTTCAACTATTGGTTGAAAAATACTTTCCTTGCTATATGCCCATCAAATCCACATTGATTTCCGTATATGAAATAGTAATCATGTATTGTGACATTTTCATCGGAAAATAATATGATATAAGTGTATGCACTTCGAGAAATATGATGGTGTCATATGGGATTTTCTCATCACAATAAATTTGGATGGACTATGACCTTTGAAAGATTAGGTCTTTCTCTTCTACGATAGTGTATTGTTCACTCGTGAGAATATGTATTGTCACCCTATTGACATATGATTACAATCACTCATTTCATGAAGTGATATTGTTTCTAATTGATGATCAACATTAAGATTCCATTTTTCTGAAAATATGAATCTCTTGGAATATTCAATCACCTCAAGCTATCGTGAGTACAACCATTCACTTCAAAGGTTGGTATCCTGTCTTTTGGTACTCATTTTCCGACCTTTCATTAAGATGATGGCGAGTGAAGAGGAAAGCTTTAGCTTAATCTTGATGAATAATTCGTGTCCGAAACATCATTGTTGATGATTTCACCAAGATCCTTATAAATGGATTTGAGCTTCCAATACCATGAAGAATAACTCTTGCCCGAAACATCAAAGGTAGTGAACTCAAATTTAAAATGTTAAATGTATTAGAAAGATAAATAAATTTAAAATCAATCATATCATAAACTGAAATAATAAATTCATATCAAGAATCAAGAAGGAGACAATAAGATAGAAATTAACATGACAATAAATACATTAAATAATCAATTCATGTTTTTCCTTCATGAATATGGAAATGACATATATTTTCCGGATGACCATTAAAATAAAAATTAATAAAATAAATAACCGTTAAACAAAATGAAACAAAGTGAAAGAAAAATGAAAGGATTATAACCAATTAATTGTGGAAATCAAATGATAGAAACAACATGATCAACAATAAGAAAACAATATGGTGTACCGAGCAATAGCGCAATCTAGGTGTACGAAATTCTGAATAAATAATATACTCATTATGTTTAAATCCAAACAGTACAAACATTATGCCAACCTATTGAAACAGAATCCAATATGAATTTTTTATTGAAAATAAAACACGCAAACCACTTTAACGGCAAAAAAAAAGAGATCGATGAGATCAAACAAATGAAGTTTATATGGCATAATAATCAGAGTAGAGGCACTAAGAAAGATTTATGAATTTTTTTTAATTGAAATAAATTGAAATGATAGCTATAAAGCTAAAAGTAATAATAGCAAGATAATGATAAATAAAAAAATGTAAATATAATAATCAATTAAAAGGTGCCTAAATTACTGTCAATCTTTTTATTAAATTGTGTTTAAATATAATAGATATAGCAATGCCTAAAAATAATAATAATGTAATGAATGAGAATTATATAAACAATACACTAATGATAATAATAAATAAATAAATAAAATCAGGGAAAAACACTGAATAGTCATGTCTGAATAAATGATAAAACAAAGACAATGACTATAAACCATTAAACGTAAGGTCATAGCCTTTAGATGCATAATAGATTACTTTGACCTATAAAAATGTTTGGTGGCAATCATCAACAAAAATCGATTTTGAAAACAATATCAAATTTACATAAAAAGGAAAAAGGCTACCATTTTCTATATGATTGAATATAGAAATGGATTCTTTTCTTTAGATTTAGTTTTAAAAAAACGATACTTTAAGAAAATTAAGAAATGAAAACAAACAAGATAGAAAAATAAAAATAATAACTTTGGAAAGCAAGATATAACCAATAGCAACCTTCGTGAAACTTCGAGAAGATAACTACAGCATTCGTGCTGATAACGTGTTATAAAACTAAACTCAAAGAAAGACAAGAACAAGAGAAAATATGGAGAGAGAGAGAGTTTCTTATTGATGTGTAGATATGATACAATGTAGAGTCCTATTTATAGGCTCATGAAACTATAACCTATACATTCTAATATTAATACAATTAAGAGAGTAATATAATACATGATCAATGCAATGGGAGTTACACAATGAGCATTCAACTACATTTATATAAAATATTCATAACACATAATTTATTATGGGGTAGGTAACAATCATGTGCTAACAAATAAAGCAAAAGAATCGTCCGATGAGAACATGGAAAAGAAGGACAACTGCTCGGAGTGTCTATTGAAATTAGGCTTACCTAAGGAGTGGACTAATTGATGCTATAATTAGTCTATTAATCATGATGATTTTGAGAATAAAATAAATGTAATGGGATAAAAAAGATAAATTAATTTTCATTTCTTTGGTTCGTTAAGGAATTGTTGTTTTAAACTTGAATCCCTCTAATTTATCAAATAAAAAAAAAGATTTAAAAAAATATTCCGGATCAACAATAAATAAAATAAAGTGTTTGCTTCCATAAAAAAATTTACACCATCTATTTACCTATTTCATCTACCGGAGCACAATGGCTCTTTTTGTTAAGGGTTTTTGGTCTTTTTTTTAACTTTTTCTTCTCTCATTTTCCTTCTCTCATTAGTCTTCTTTCTGGATGTCAATTCGTTCATTCTTATCATCTCATAAGTTCAGTATGCATAAATTTTTTTAATGTAATGAAAATTCAAAGAGAAGAGCTGAGGAGATAGAGAAACTCAATAAACAATACTAAAAGAACTAATACATAAAAATAAGTACAGTTAAAGTTAGTTCACCAAAAAAGCTAGTAAGCACAAACATCAATTAAAACAAATACAATAAAGCCGAAGTATTAAAAAATCTAGTACATTGAAACAAGTATTGAAAAAGCTAGTACACATAAGCAAGTGTAAAGAAAGTTAGTAGAAACAAGTAAAGACAAACCTAATACACTGAAAAAGCTAGTACACAAAACCATGTACATACCTAGTACATTGAAAAAGTTAGTACACAAAAGCATGTACATAAAATAAAACGAGTACAACACTACAGAAATATAAAAAACACTAATACACAAAAACAAGTAAATACAAATAAAAGCGAGTACAACACAACAGAAATATAGAAAACGCAAGTACACAAAACCAAGTACAGATTAAACCAAATTAAACATATAAACATATGAACTTCCGTCAAAAGGCAAGAATGAGCCCACCGTTGGAACAATAGCTCCTGTCGATGATCGGCTACAAAGTCAAGCCACCGTCGTTGCTATAGAAGACCAATCGATGTTGGGAGAGAGCTCCGAGAATTCGTGGAGGAGTCAAAGAGACTGGAAAGAGCTAGAAAAGAGAGAAAAAACTGTTGGAAGATGATCAAAATTCAGAAGACTAAGAGAATTTGATGAGCTTTTATGTCTTGATTAGCTCCTTTTATATAGAAGAGTTGATTCAAAAAAGAGTAAATGACCGTTGCTCAATCTCGGAAAAAGACATTGCTTGATTTATGCTTGATTTAACGTTTATTCTATTCTTCGAGATATTCAGATGAGATAAGTTAGAAAAGATCTTTAACTACAAGCTGTAACCAAACTTACCATATTCTGAAACAATAAAATAAGGTAGAAGAATTTCTATTTCATCATTCTCCTCCTAAGTTCGATCCCAACATCTGTTAAATCATCTCCTAACGAACTGACAACAGAAATCTCTTGCTGGAATCTCATTATGTAAGGCTAAAGATCAGCCATGATCTTTCCACTCAACAGAAAGTCAGTACCACGACTAACTAACTACTTGCAGGACCAAACTGTAAACAATTGAAACTACTTGACTGAAATAGAAAACTAAGCAAACTTGCACACTAAACTAAACGCACAGTTTTATTAAACTGTCTAATTTCAACATATCCTCCCCTGAACTAAAAATTCCCAGAACTCAACTTTTAGTTCATCTTCCAGCTTCATTGATTAGACACCTGTTGCACCATCCACAATTCCAAGCCTATTGTGCAGCACCTGAAACGAATCCAACTTAAGAGCTTTTGTCATGATATCTGCCACCTGATCATGAGTTCCAAAATGCTTTAACTCAATCACTCCTTCCTTTGTTAAGTCTCTTAGAAAATGGAATCTAACATCAATATGCTTGCTTCTTCCATGTAGCACTGGATTTTTCATGAGTTTGATTATTGAGCTGTTGTCACAGTAGACTATAGTTGCTCCCAGAACGCTCGTCTTCCACTCCATTTGCATAATAATCCTTATGAGCCACACACACTGAGTTGCACAATGAGCAGCAGCCACGAATTCTGCCTTTGTAGTTGACAAAGTCACTATTGGCTGCTTCTTGGACGCCCATGAGATAGCCCCTCCAGCAAGGAAAAACACGTAGCCGCTTGTACTCTTCCTGTCATTGACGTCTCCTGCATAGTCGCTGTCAGTATAGCCACATAGTGTGTCCGGTTTCCCACCCTTGTGATAACAAATTCCTTGATTCATACTCCCCTTTAGATATCTCAGCACTCTCTTGGCTGTAAGTAGGTGCTGTCGAGTGGGAGCCTCCATGTACCTGCTGAGTAGACACACATAGTACATAATGTCAGGTCTAGTGGCTGTTAGATACAGCAGACTTCCAATATACTGTTTATACTTCGTAGGGTTAACTTGCACACCATCCCCTTCCTTTGACAGCTTGGCTCCAGGCACAATAGGATTCTTCACCATATTGCACTCTAAGAGATTAAACCTGCTCAACACGTCTCTTGTATACTTCCTTTGACCAATGAAAATTCCAGCTGTGTTCTGAGTTACTTCCACCCCTAGGAAATACTTTATCCTTCCTAAATCTGTCATCTCAAACTCAGATTTCATTACCTCCTTGAACTCATTTATCATATCAGAACTACTGTTGGTGTACATCAAATCGTCAACATACAAGCTCACCATCAGGAAGTTCTTACCTGATTGCTTCTTGAACAAAGTGTGTTCATGTTCACACCTGGTAAATCCACAGCCAAGAAAGTAGGTTTCAATCCTGCTGTACCAGGCTCTAGGAGCCTGCTTTAATCCATATAGGGCCTTGTTGAGTTTGTACACTTTCATTTCCTCCCCAGCAACCACAAACCCTGGTGGTTGCTCAATATACACATCCTCACTCAGCTCCCCATACAAGAAGGCACTCTTGACATCCAGTGGGTACACTGTGTATCCATGATGTGCAGCCAAAGCCAAAAAGGTGCGAATTGTATCCCACCTGGCCACTGGTGCAAAGACCTCAGTATAGTCAACACCATGTTGCTGAGCATATCCCTTGGAAACCAACCTTGCCTTGAACTTATCCATAGATCCATCCTCCTTCAATTTTGTCCTGAAAACCCACTTGACACATATAGTGGAAGCCCCTACTGGAAGTTCTGTAAGAAACCAGGTGTTATTCCTAGCAATAGCATCCATTTCCTGCTTCATAGCTTCTCTCCATCTCACTCCTGTGACTGCATCCTCATACGTTTGAGGATCATCACCAACTGCTATCATTGCACATATGTCACTGTCAGAGAATCCACAGTCATAAAGTTCCAAGTAAGCTGGTGGCTTTCTTGCTCTAGCCGTGACAGCACTGTCAGCTGCTCCAGACTGATCATCCATTACAGTTTCCTCCATTTCATCTTGATGCTGATCAGAATTAGTGTTTAAAACTAGAGTTGCATCATCTTTCTCATCTTCTGATTCTGACCATACATCTTCATCACCATCCCAGAAGACTTTTGTAAGTACAGGCTGTGTTGGTATCTCCCATTCCCACCCCTCTTGCTCATTGAACACAACGTCCCTACTTGTGATCACAGTCTTTGTCTGAGGGTTGTAGAGCTTGTAGGCTTTGGATCCTTGTGAAATACCAAGGAAATGACACTTTGTGCTTTTGTCATCCAGTTTCTTCCGCTTATTGTCATGGATATGTACATATCCAGTACATCCAAAAACCCTGAAATGTTCGACTGAAGGAGGCTTTCCTGTCCACAATTCCTGTGGAGTCTTTCCATCATTTGCTGAGGTTGGACTTCTGTTGGAGATGTGAGTTGTCCACTCTACTGCCTCAGGCCAGAAGGTTCTTTGGAACCTTGGTGTCTGTCAACACACACCTAACCATGTTCATGATCGTTCTATTCTTCCTTTCTGCGACTCAATTATGCTGTGGAGTGAAAGCAGCAGTGAGCTGTCTCTTTATCCTAGTTTCGTCACAGAAAAGCTTGAATTCTGTCAAGAGAAACTCTCCCCCTCTATCCATTCTCAAACAGACCAGCACCTCTCTAGCCTCCTTTTCTACTTGAACTTTGAACTTTTTGAAACAGTTCAATGCTTCTGACTTTGCAGTTAGAAAATGTATCCACAACTTCCTTGAAAAATCATCCGTTAAGGTAAGGATGTATCTCTGACCTCCGTTTGATGCTGGTGTAATGGGACCATAGAGGTCAGCATGTATCAATTCCAGTTTATGAGTTGCTCTCCAGTTGCTTTTCTTTGGAAAGCTCTTTCTGTGTTGTTTGCCAGTCATACAAACTTCACATACTCCCAATTCACCATTCATTTTGGGAAGTCCCTGCACCAAGCCCTTTTTCTGCAAATTTTGCAGACTACTACCACTTATGTGGCCAAACCTTCTGTGCCACAACTCCAAGTTGGCTGTCTTAGTATCATCAACAGTCTTCAAACACTGCTGGTGAGGTGCATGCTTGCCTTCTTTGTACTCAGCATGAATAACAAACATGCTTATTGGACTTCATTGATGTTTCTAGCAGCAGTCCCTTGTAATCATGGAAGATTTGACATACATTCCTCCTGATAACAAATAATAGGCTCTTTTCCTGCAGCTGTCCAATGCTCACTAAGTTGGTTTGCAACTTTGGAACATAAAACACGTCTTGAACAACCAATGATAGTTGATTAACAAGAATTCTGACATTTCCTTTTCCTGCTACTTCCAGTCTTGTTCCATTGCCTAGCTTTACACTACTTTTGACAGTAGTATCCAGGTCTAGGAACCATGTCTGATCTCCACTCGTGTGGTTGCTGCATCCTGAATCAAGAAACCACCATCCTACTGCCTTATCAGAACACTCTTCTTCCATAAAAGCTATTAGAAGAACATCATCCTTCATATCCATGTGTGCAGAAGACTGATTGGATCTAGTGTTTGAACTTGAGCCTCCATACTGCTGTTCTTGCTGAGAATTCCAGTTACCCTGATTGGTCCAATGTGCCTGCTGATTGTTCCACTCAGGGCACTCAGCCATGTAGTGTCCCAATCGATGACACTTGAAACACTCTACTGAGGCTCGATTCCAGCCTCTTCCTCCTCTTCCACGTCCTCCTCTTCCAAAAAAGGTTCCTCTGTTGAAGCCTCTTCCACCTGAATTTCCACTGAAATTGTGTGAAACCTTCAGAGCCTGATCCTCCTCAATTCGATGCTTGGTAAATTTCTGCTCATGAACGAGCAAAGAGCTCTGAAGAGCATCAACGGACAGATTTTCCAGGTCCTTGGACTCCTCTATGGAGCATACAATATAGTTAAAACGTTCTATCAAGGTCCTGAGAATCTTTTCCATGATTTTTTCATCATCCATCTTCTCCCCACAGTTTCTCATTGCGTTAGCCACTACCATGACTCTACTGAAGTAGTCATTTACCCCTTCTCCTTCCTTCATCTCCAAAATCTCAAAATTCCTTTGCAAGGCTTGAAGTTGAGACTTTTGTACCCTTGCATTCCCTTGGCACTTGACCTTCATCGAGAGCCAAAGCTCCTTAGCTGTTGATTTGTTAGTTATGGTCTTGAAGATACCTTTTTCAATAGAACTAAATAGATAGTTCTTGGCTTTAAGATCTTTCAGGCGATTTGCTTCCAAAACAGCTCGTTGGGCAGTGCTCAAGATCACTCCTTCTGCTGGTTCAATGAACCCTTCCTCTACTACAATCCAGTACTCCTTAGAACGCAACAGATTCTCCATTAGCAAGCTCCAATGATCATAATCACCATCATACTTGGGGATGCCAACTCCAGCAAATCCTTCACTCATGATTTCTTTTCTTAAACTCTCAAGTTCTACAACTCTCTCAATCTTCACTACTGCTACTTTCGTTTGTCTCACTCAATCTTGATGGTTACAGTTTGTTCAGGCTCTGATACCATATGTTAAATCATCTCCTAACGAACTGACAACAGAAATCTGTTCTTTGGAATCTAATTAAGTAAGGCTAAAGATCAGCCATGATCTTTCCACTCAACAGAAAGTCAGTACCACGACTAACTAACTACTTGCAGGACCAAACTGTAAACAATTGAAACTACTGGACTGAAATACCAAACTAAGCAAACTTGCACACTAAACTAAACGCACAGTTTCATTAAACTGTCTAATTTCAACATAAAGATTGTTTCAGAGTTAATCTCCCCTTACGTTAATGATTTGAGTAAAATAAGACAAACTCAAACTAACTAAAGAATGGAAAAAAGATAAACTCATTTAAGACAACTAAAACACAACGAAGAATGACTAGACACAACTGATCTTTACGGAAAGAAGACAACAAAGGGAAAAATTAAACTTTTTAGTATTTCCAAAATACCAATATTCTCATCTAAAGAATTTGATATGTGTCGCTTGTTTTTGAGATTTAATCTCCACCGTCTTTATTTATATATTTTTTGTTTTTGTAAAAATCTTTAATGAAATTACTCAATGGTTACATATTTTAGTTAATATAACATATGTGTTCAAAAAATTTTAATTTTCTTTTTTGGTATGCCGAACTTGTTGTTCGATCGTTTGTTGCCTTCAAGCTTTTCAGTTTGGATTGAGTAGGGTTTCAAGGGCTATCTGTTTGCATGGAAATTGCTCTTACGGATTGGTTTGTCATATATGTGTAATACTGTTGTTGAGCTCATGTACACTGGGAAAGAAGTTAGCTGGAAGTCCTTACTCTTCGTGTGAATTTCAGGGTTCTCTTGGATTCACTGGGGAAAAGGGTTATCATCTATTCAAGTTTCTTAGTCATTGATCTTATCACTTACCCCGTTTAGTTAATTTTGTACTTGAGTTTTTCAATTGACACTTTGCTTAATATGTTTGTTGAATCCTGTCTAGATTGTGTCTACAGGTGGTGTTGCAGAACTGAATTCTTGTAATGAACTAAGTAATCATCATGGCATATTACGTTATTAGTTTTCTCCCCGTGTCCTTATTTGCTTGCCTTCCAATTTCACAAGTTATCATTACTAATTCACAAATCTGCATACGATTTTCATGATTTAGCAGCTCTAAATTGCTAAGTAGAATAACTGGAAAATAAAACTGTACTAAATCATGAGAGACTGGAAAATAAAACTGTAAGATTATTCTTCAAGAAAGATTAGTACTGATGATGAAATTGCTAAGTAGATGGTGAAGAAAGATCAGCGGAAGGCTGTGAAGGTTGCCAAGAAGTTGAAGGGGGGAAACTATAGTTTCGGGATATTCAAATGACTAATCCTTTTGGTGATTCAAACTTGAATGAAAAATTTGTATGGAGGAAGAAGATTCAGAAGGATGTTTCTCAAGGAGAGGATTTTTCGATTAAAGCAGAGAAAAAAGAGACAAGAGGAATTGATAAAGGTCAAAATGAAATTGGAGGACAAGGCACTTAAAATAGTACAGCACGAGGAAAAGATGACATTGTTGGCCAGAGAACACGCACGTCCTGAATTCCAAGACTTGGAGAAGAAGGAGGACGAGTTCCATTTCGAGCAAATGCAAGTTGAGGTCTAAGATCAGGCTTTGTGAAGGGTCGATCGAAGTGTCTCAGTAGATGATGTCGACCTAGAAATAAATGAAGCACTTAAAATGCATTTGAAATTAACACCAAATATCAACATTAAAATATAAAAATAAATATTACCTCGTATTAATTGAAATTAAGGCAAAAAGCAATTAAATTTTTTAGTTGTTAATGTAGTAACCAAATTACTCCGAGCTTTCGAGTTTTAGTATTAATGTTTTCGGGCCCGATTTCAGGCCCGATCTTGGGGCCCAATCTCGGGTCCGTTACTATTATTAACTAAGAGGCTGCCAACCCTCATGTATTGTCAAAAAACGTCGCAAATTATGGTTGGAGAAAGGGGAGGTGGCAACTTCATTTTTTGATTTAAAAGGATATCCAAGATGGGGATTTGGGGAGGAGAGTTTTTTCCCAAAAATGTGACCCCATAATCCCCTTAAAAAACACAGTCCAAAAAAAGAAAGAAGTTATTACAGCACAATACATTAAGACTAAACACTAAAAAATATATGCCGTCATTCGCTTCGTGGTCACTCGCAAAACGGTCGCCACTTGAAATACGACAAAAAACAAGAAGATTCTATTTACAGGTAATCATTCAAACATTTTTATTCAAAAGAATTCATGCAATATTCATACATACATTTTGTGGCACTTATACTCCCTTAAAAACCATCTTCGAATATTCATTATGACCAATCAAGTGAACGTTTCATGTTGGTAAATATGCTAGCAAACCCTAAAATAAAATTTAAAACTCAACTGAAGTTGCTGAAATTTCTTTTATATTAGCAAAAAAAACAATTTTTTTAAAAAATAAGACCTAATTTGAACATTTAGATTACCACAACCAACGAAATAGAAATCAGCTAAAGAAATATACTAAACTTTTTTACCAACCTGTTTCCTCTCTCTCCGCTGCTGTCGTCGATTTCTGCATCCAACTGAAAAATAAAAACAAGAAACCCAATAAAACTCACAAAAGCAGAAAACATAAACTTCAAACTCATACCTACGGAGCAGGACATGCATGTCACCAGAGGGCTCGCTAGAGCCTCCCCGATGACATGCTAGCCTAATGAAATAAAAAAAGCAGAAAAGAGAGCTCATAAATCTTTTACCTTTTTCTTTCCATGGTGGTGACCAGGTGAGGAGATGTGAGACATAGGCAGCGGCCGTCGTCGCTGGAAATTAAAAGGGTGGAGGGGAAGAGGCGGCCGAGAAAGAAATAATCTTTCAGGTCGACCCGCGGTTAACCGGTTCGACCGGTCAAACGCGCGGGCTGCCCGCCCTTGCCTTCTGGATCGGGTCGTCTCTTGATTGGGCCCAGTCTAAATTTGGGCCGAATGGATTCAGAAAGGTCAGATTTTTTATGTCTCATTAAGGCCCTATTAAAATCGAAATAAAGTCGAAATAAGAGTGTGAATAAAGTCTAATAAAGACCTTAAGTTCGTTAATCTTATTCGATGTTGTTAGGTCACTGTTGCGAACTATGAGAAAAAAACTCAAAACTTTACATTTATGAGAATCAATATAGTACTTTAATTAATATTAATATAACGACAATAGAACTATCAGGTCGCCAAAAATAATCGTGACATGCTTATTTAAATGATGGTTCGTTTCCCGTCTTGCAATGTTTTTTTCAATTAAGTCAAATCGTGTTAATGCAAGTTATTTAATTTGTGATTTGGGAAATAATGTGAAAATTTCTTAAAGATAATCCGTTAAAGATACTATGACAACGTTTTTATGAACTTCATATTAGCGACAAGCGTATCTAAAAATTAGTCAAAGGTAAAATGAATAAGTGTCCAAGGTATAAAAATATTTATGAACAAAAAACGTGATTTCCACAATAGTGGGAATTCGTAAATCCAAATAATAAAATAAAATATCTAATTAAAAATATTTATGAACAAAAAAATGAGATTTCCACAATAGTGGGAATACGTAAATCCAAATAATTAAATAAAATAATTAATTAAAAATATTTATGAACAAAAAATGAGATTTCCACAATAGAAATTCGTAAATCCAAACAATTAAATAAAATAATTAATTAAAAATATTATGAACAAAAAAACGAGCTTTCCACAATAGTGAGAATTTGTAAATCCAAATAATTAAATAACATAATTAATTAAAAATATTTATGAGCAAAAAACGAGATTTCGACAGTAGTGTGAATTCGTAAGTCCAAATAATTAATAATTAAAATATTTATGAATATAAAACGAGATTCCCACAACAGTGGAAATTCGTAAATCCAAATAATTAAATAAAAATATACTTAATTAAAAATATTTATGAATATAAAGTGAAATTTTGCGCAATAGTGGGAATTCATAAATCCAAAAAATGAAATAAAATATACTTAATTAAAAATATTTATGAACATAAATTGGAATTTCCACAAAAGTGGGAATTCGCTAATACTTACAACTAAATGGAAATATTCACTAAAAATTACATAACCATCCACATTCAAAAAAATATAATTTAGCCACTAAAACAAAGAAGACAAACATAACTTATCGAATTTCATAATACCGGTTTACTGGGCGTTGCGGGGGTGCTAATCCTTCCTCGCACGTAACCGCCTCCCGAACCCAAGATCCCCGTTTCGCAGGCCGGATCATAACCCATGTCTAAAAGGGCCTGGATTATGTCGAAAGCGTCTAATCCGCTTCTAAACGATTGGTGGCGACTCCGAAATCTATTTCGAGCCATCGGCGCCGCGGACGGGAACGTTCATGACAGATAAGGAGGCTAAGTGCAAAAATAAATTCTCGATAAGTTTGGGTGTTTAATTTCTTTAATGTGGTTTTACTTTCCCTATATGCGCTATTTGATTTTCAGTGTTCATGCATTTGTATGCTCTATTCCCGAGCTTCACCCTTAGGTAGAATTTTGAGTGAAGTAGCGTTTGCCTTTACAATAGTAAGGGCGCGTGAACCCTCATCCCAGTATTGAGTCATACCTGGATTAGCTATATTCGCCTCATGTAGTACGCCTAGAAGCCTCCCTATGCTTGCCTAGGATAGAGCCTCAAGAAACCCGTTCGTCAGCTCGCAACCTAGGAAAGCCCGGAGATAAGGATTTATATGATTCAATGTATTATTATTACTCAACATACGAAGTTCCTTTTAATTCTCTTTGGTAGGCCTTATTAAATATGAGCATGCATCATGGAACATTTTTTGAAATCAAGGTCTGTTGCACGTGGCTAATCCCTAGATTTTACATGTCCTTTGCCATTAGATGAATATGGTTGGTGAACTTGAGCCCTTCTGGGCGCTCCTCCCGCTGTCTCTACAGAGAGAGATCGTGGAATGGACGCTTCCCAAAAGAAATGCATTCATGGTTGAGGCCTTGAGGATGATTACACAGCTTAGAAACGAGCGAGTGGACACCCCAATCCGACATCTTGATTGGCATCCGTGTTACATGGGCATGAACATCTTCTTCATCCCGCCGCACTGCTACGACTCCTTCCCTGTTGAAGCCCGACTCCTGTTGGCAGTCATGGTCAGGAACAAAACTATAGGGGTAGTATTTCACATGACACGATTGGCAGCTTGTGTCGCTAAATGGGAGGCTAATGGCGAGACTGTCACCCGTTTAGGAAGCTGGCTTGGTAGTTTCCTAACCATAAGCGAGTGGAATACATTCCTACAGCAGGAATGGCTAGGAGAGTAGATACTGTTCACCTTCCACATAGAACAAGCTACCGATTACTGGGATGATGAGCTGGTGGTAATCGAAAGAAGTCAAGTTGTCTTTGAAGTCTCTTGGCCGACCAACCCAATTATTCAGCCCGAGGACGAACCTGTTCATTGGGCAGAAATGAAACTACTGCTATTGGTGCTGAACAATATAGAGCACGAACCAATCTGTCCTACAGTCAGCCGACAACTACTACTGTGATGGCAGAATCAAGTAAAGCACTGGGATTCTCTCAAAGGTACAGATCGAGACCACCTTCTACCTTGAGGCAGAGTATAACCAAGCAGTGTTCAGGGATGTCAACTTCAGGAGAATTTTTGGGATCCCATTCTACGATGCCGGTTCGTTTATCAGAAATGGGCAAGGCAGTGGCTAAAGATCGGAAGTAGCATAGTCAAAGTTCTTCCCAATTTTGTATGTATCGCGGAAGAACCTTGGTAGGACCTAGACGGGTAGCGCAGACATAGGATGGTAATCGGAAGTAGATAACACGGTATGTGGGGCCTCGCTTGTCTTGAGGTTTTAGCTGAATACCGCAATTTTGTAATAGTAATAGGGTAAACCACGGCACACGCACGGTGACAGGCGTAAACTCTTGGCGTCACCTGCAAATTTTGGGATGGATGTGAAAAATCATAATATTAATGGATTAAGTAGCATTCTAATTTCTACTAATGGCTCGGCGCACGATTCTCGGATTTAGTTACGTGCAACAAACCTTTGCATTCATGCATTTGCATTCGTCTTTGTTTTTTTAAGAAATTTTTTTCTGATGTTCAGTCAATGTTTTAGGTATCATTATCACAACGCACCTGTTTTATAACATAGTTTCATCTTGTAAAGTATGGAAAGCTTCATGGATACTGTTGATGAGGAAGAGTATGTTATGTGGTCGGCACAACGACAACGTGAAGCTTATGGCGATGAGCCACCGTTCTGTACCCTCGCCCGATTCGGGTACGAACGTACGAAACCGATGTGTTGAGGGGCACCTGGTCAATGCTCACCTGTTCGATCTGATCGACACCCCGTTACCGGGAGTTATGATGCGAGAACTCCTCAAGTATTGGGATCCTCAGTTTCACTGCTTCACAATCAATGACATAGACATTTCACCACTAGCCGAGGAGTATGGATCAATCCTCCGACTTGGCAAGTTGTACACAACCCAATCCAGGCCCAAGGTCGAACAGTCACTGTCCCGTATTCTGGGGGTAACAAGGGATAAGCTGAAAGGCCAAATCCAGATTGGGACAACTGGTGAGTATTTACCTATCAGGTATTTGCTAGGATACATCCGCGGTAGGTGTACGACATGTCATGGGCGAGTCAGTGCTTTGGCACTGATCCTATATGGAGTAGTATTGTATCCCAGCGCAATACACTTCATTAGTGAAAATGCTATAAGAGCTTTTGTGGCAGACTACCACAGGGCGAACCCCACATATGCAATTCTGGCGAAAACCTTTGTGGCTCTTGACAGCTGCTACCAGCTAGCCGAGGAGACTCTATACGACAGCGCTTCCTTGTTAGTCACGTGGATCTTTGGACATTTGAAGCCTTCACCAGAGTTAGGAATACCTAATGTCTAGTACAGCAAATGTTTCCATGGATCAACCAGCACGATTGCCGAGTTTATCCAAGCCGGAGGAGGGTACAAGAACGCTACACCAAGCCAATGGAAGATGTATTTTTCCACGTTCGAAGAAAGTAAGCTCCACTGGAAAGCCCCATGGATGACAAACATGAATGTATTGTACAGATGTGGAGATAACCCTTGGGTCCCTCTGCTAGGGCCAAGGGGTTGCGCAGCATATGTTCCTGCCATGTTTAGAAGACAAATGGGATGTCTACAATTCATACCAGACACGAAAGGGATAGGGGAAGCTAACGGTAACCACAAAACAAAGATAGAAGCAGCGCTCATGAGTTAGGAAAAGGCAAGAAGGATTGACTGCAGGCTGAGTTGCACAGACCCAAGGGATATCCACGATCGAGTAACTGATGATTATTTTGAATGGCAAGAGGTCTGCGGGAGCAGGCGGTCCACAAGATGTCCAAGGGGAGGGCGTAAGAGGAGAATGGCTGCATCTAGTTCTCGAGATGTCGGAGTCAGTATAGAGGAGTATGACGAGCTAAAGGGAAAGCCGAGATCTGAATAGGATAATCAAGAAATTAGAGAAGGACGGCCCAAAGCATAAGGGAGTCGTCGAAAGCCAGAGGGATGAGATTCACCGATTAGGAGCGCAGGTCAGGATGCTTCAGGAAAAAGTTAGAGAGTATGAGGAACGAACCAGTGCGCTGGAAAGAGAGGTACAGGAGCGAAGGGCCGATAAAAGTGATATACACACAGTAGTGCAGGCTATGGGTAGGATGAAGAAGATCATCGAATAAAGGGCGCGTTTTTTGGCAGCAGACGTCGAATACCACATGGGGATGATGGAAGCCATGGGAGAAGAAGGCGGTGAGACGACAACCTTCTTAAGCCACCTCTACGAAGAATTAGCTTCTTACGGAAACATGTTAGGAACTGGAGTTAAAATTTTAGAACTGTAGTTTGTACCTTTTTTGTGTAATAAATAAACGATCTGTGTCTCATGGTTTGGCTTGTAAAAAGTGGTGTAATAATAAGCACGGTGGGTCCTAGTACCTCACTACTATGAGTGTGGTATGTAGAGTATTATGAGTGTGTTGGACAACTAACAATGATCCTGTTTATAAACCAATTGCTATGTGTTGATGACGCCATCCCTGCATCCGTACATGATTTCAAAATTCATACCCATCATGCATCATGAGCAAAGCTTGTTTTGTTTTTTTTTTAAAAAGAGAATAAAGAAACTGGTACCACTTGTTCACCAGGGAAATCTTTCCTCACCAACAAACGGCAGTCCCGGCACAGCAGTATTGGACTCGCCTTAAAGCTAGGATCATGACAGAACAGAGGAAAATCACCAAAAGGAGATGGATGAGATAAAAGGACGACTAACTGGGTTTGATGAAATGAAAGAGCAGATGAAGTTGCTCGTAAGGTTGATGGCTGACAAAAAGAAGGTTAGGGAGGATGAAGACCAAAAGGTCGATTCGGGAGTTCCTCTTATGGGACCAACTGATGAAGAACATTCAGAAAGGAAAGTCATCGTGATCGGTAATGAACAAGAGAAGACTGAAAGGGAAACCGGAGAAGGTAGTGCGGACGGTGTTCACACTAAGTTTGAGCACGTGAAACATTCTTAGTTTCCCGAAGATACGTCGTCCAAAGAATGGCACGAGTGCTTGGAAGAGAGATTGCGGGCTGTAGAGGGTGTTGATTCTTATGGCACCCTCAGTGCAACACAATTATGCCTCGTGCCGGATGTTGTTATGCCCCACAAGTTTAAGATGCCAGACTTTGAAAAGTACGACGGCACCACCTGTCCAAGAAGTCATCTGGTAATATACTGCAACAAAATGGCCAACCATGCATATGATGATAAGCTGATGATGCATTGCTTCCAGAATAGCTTGGGAGGCTTGGCTTTGAGGTGGTACATGCAACTTGAAAGAACAAGAGTCAGAAGGTGGCAGGATCTCGCTGATGCTTTCATGAGACATTATAAGCATAATCAGGATCTGACCCCAGATCGGGAAGACTTGCGGAATATGGAGAAGAAAGAGAACGAATCATTCCGCGAATATGCCCACAGGTGGCGTGAAAAGGCCGCTGGAGTGCAGCCGCCTATGTCGGAGAAGGAGCTAGTCTCAATATTCTTTGAGACTCATAAGCCCCCCTTCTACAATAAGATGCTAGGGCTAATCACGACGAACTTCTCCGACATGTTGCTAATCGGAGAGAATTGAAAAGGGGATTAAGCATGGCAGAGTGGATGGTCATGATCCACTTAAAAAGCATAATAGCACCCATAAAAGGGAAGAAGTCAATGCCACACGAGGTGAAACTCCAAGGACTGGAGGATGGGTTCGACCACCCACAGGTAATCAGGCATCGCCATATATAGCTGCGGCCCCCAGTGACCCACAATCAACCGTTCGCACCTCAGCAAAGGACAGCGCCCAATACTACTATTCAGCCACGAGGATATCAGGGGAATCAACCAAGGCCATACCATGGAGGCAAGTTGGAACTTATGGGCATAGCAATCCGACCAATTACAGGGCGCCAGAACCGCTCGACCCCATCCCAATCTCGTATATCGAGCGCTTCCCTCAGTTACTGAAAAACAAGCAAATTGTTCCAGCCCCGCTCAAACCGTTGCAACCCCCATACCCCGGCTGGTACGACCAAGAAGTTCGGTGCGAGTATCATGCTGGGGAACTCGGTCATGTAATCGAAAACTGTAGGAGCTTTAAATATAAAGTACAACAGTTAGTGAGGGCAGGGTGGTTGACGGCCAGCCCAGCCGCCCTGATGTCAATAAAAATCCGCTCCCTAACCACGGGGGGGCACAATGTGGCTACGGTCGGAAAAGAAGAGTTTTATCGAGAGAAGCTGAGTATTGCTGAAATTAAAACGCCAGTGAGGTTTGTATGCAAGCTGCTCATAGACGGTGGTTACCTAAGGACCGCCGATGGGCGAAACATTTCTGCAATGCTAGGGGACAAATGTCTATACTATGGCGGAGATTCCAATCATACTATGGATGATTGTGAGGCTTTCAAAGAGAAATTGCAGGCGCTCATGGATTCCAAACTGGTTATTTTCTACACAGGGGTCGAAGGAGCGGCTGACATTTGCATGGCGTTGCCAGAAAGTCCAAAATTCGACTTCCCTAAACTTGTGATTCGTTATCAGGCCTCTGCTAAACCGCCACCACCGTCTTTAGAAGTGAAACCATTGGTTATAAGGGTCCCTAGACCTTTCGAGTATAAAAGCTCCAAGGTCGTCGTCCCGTGGGAGTATGCATGTCAAGTTGAAAATGAGAACGATGTTGACTCTCCGGCTATAACAAACATAACCGGTTTAAGTTAGATCACAAGGAGCGGAAGACACTATGGCGTGCCTGATGACCTAGAAGAGACTGAAAGGGTTAGAAGGGCAGAAATAAAACAAGGAAAAAGAGTGTATTCTGAAGTCGCTGGACCAGATAGTGTTCCTCCTCTGGATGAATGCGAGGGGAGGAAAGAAGATGAGGATTATGAACCAAAAGTTAGTGATGAAGATGCATGCGAGTTCTTGAAGCTTGTAAGGCATAGCGAGTTCAAAGTAGTAGAGCAGCTTAACCGCACCCCGGCGAGGATTTCACTCCTGTCCCTGATGTGAACCTCTAAGCCCCATCGACGAGCCCTCATAAAAGTGCTTAACCAAGCGCACGTCTGCCACGATGTGTCAGCACAGCACTTTGATGTGATAGTCGGAACGGTTTTAGGAAACGGCAAAATAACTTTAGATGAAGACGAGATACCTTCTGAAGGAATGGGTCACACTAAGGCACTGCACATCTCTGTAAAGTGTAAGGATTTCATGATAGCCCGATGCCTGGTTAACAACGGTTCATCACTGAATGTTATGCCTAAATCCACCTTGAACAAGCTGCCGATTGATGACTCTTACCTTAAGCCAAGTTTCACAGTCGTTAGGGCTTTTGATGGCACGAAGCGCAAAGTCATAGGGGAAATCTCACTACCCATTCAGGTAGGACCTAAGGTCTTCCAAGTGGATTTCCACGTAATGGACATAAATCCTGCATACAGCCTGTTGCTGGGGCGCCCGTGGCTCCACACAGCGGGAGTAGTGCCGTCATCCTTACACCAAAAATTGGAGTTTGTAATTGATGGAAAGCTCATTGAAGTGTTCGGAGAGGAGGATGCGCTGGTAACTAGAGCTTCGAACGCACCCTACATTGAGGCCATGGAGGAAGCCTTGGAAAGCGCATTCCAGACTTTCGAAATTGAGGACGTCGCATATGTAGGGCGTAGTGCAGCTCACAAGGCCCACATCTCCCAAGCGACTCTGACATCAGCGAAATGGCTAGTTAAGGACCTCCACTACTCAGAATGGCAGGAGGTGCTGAAAGAACCCATTCAGGTCAAGGAAAACAAGAACCGTGCGGGATTGGGATACATTCCAAAGAGTGATGATATGAGGAGGATCCAAGGGGAACAGAAAAGGAGGAGAATTTCCAAGTTAAGTGGGAGAGAAGATGATGAAGGATTTACCTTCATACCTCACATCACAAGCACTTTCATAAGCGCTGGAAGGATAAATGTGAGGAAAATTGCACTGATCTGAGCACCGAAGGGTTTCAGATTTTGCAGATCTCTCCATCAGCATGCTGGGTACGGGAATTACGACCGGAATAGAATGGGTGCGCCAGCTCCATCCGGAGGAAGAACTGAGCAACTGGGTGTCTCTCGAGTTACCTTCACCATCACAAATGTAATAACTCTAAAAGTGACTACTAAATAAAGGAGGGGAGGACCTCCAAGCGTCTTTTTGAGTGATCCTGGATGCTTGTATCGCATTTTCCCAAGTTTAATAAAGCATGTTTTTCATAAGTATTGATCTGTGCATCGTCCATATTATTCACTTCTGTTTTCTTCTTTTTCCTTTTCTATTTTTCCCCTGCGTGACAGGGTTGCAGATGTGTTTGAAAACAATGAAGGGTTTCGAAACACTAAAGTTGACTTTGACCACCCAGCTTATGAGATGGAAATCGAGGAAGGAAGCGATGGTTCTGACCTAGAGACAGATTGGATGGTAGAACAAGAGGAGCGATCCCTGGAACCATTCTACGAGTCAGTAGAGATAGTGAATTTGGGAACAGAGAAGAATCGATGAGAGGTCAAGGTAGGGGACAGTTTAGACCGAGCAGAAAAGGATAGGCTCGTCGAACTACTCCAGAACTTTCAAGATGTTTTCGCATGGTCTTATTAGGATATGCTAGGCCTTGATGAAAAAATAGTAACACATCACTTGCCAATAAGGGAGGAGTGCAAGCTAGTAAAGCAAAAGTTACGACGGATGAAACCGGAATGGATACTCAAAATCAAGGAAGACGTACAAAAGCAATACGAAGCCGGGTTCTTGCAGGTAGCACAATACATCGATTGGGTCTCTAATATAGTCCCCGTGCCTAAGAAGAATGGGAAAGTGAGAATGTGTGTAGACTACAGAGATTTAAACAGGGCAAGCCTGAAGGACAATTTTCCATTGCCTCATATAGATGTTCTTGTTGATAATACCGCCAATCACCATATGTTCTCTTACATGGACGGTTTCTCAGGATACAACCAGATCAGGATGTTTCCAGAGGATCGAGAGAAGACCACCTTCATCACTCTGTGGGGAACCTTTTGCAATAAAGTTATGTCTTTTGGGCTGAAGAACGCTGGGGCAACCTACCAGCGGGCCATGGTCACACTATTCCATGACATGATACATAAAGAAATAGAGGTATATGTGGGTGACATTATAGCAAAGTCAAAAAAGGTAGACGACCACGTAGCCGTGCTACGAAAATTGTTTGAGCGACTCAGGAAGTACCAGCTCTGACTGAATCCAGAAAAATGTACGTTCGGAGTCATCTCGGGGAAGCTGCTCTGTTTCGTGGTTAGCCGAAAGGGGATTGAAGTAGACACTAACAAAGTGAAGGCAATAGTTGACATGCCTCCTCCCCAAACACAAAAAGAAGTGCGGGGGTTCTTGGAATGCTTGAATTACATTAGTCGGTTCATATCGCATTTGACACCGACTTGTGAACCCATTTTTAAGCTTCTAAAGAAGAACCAGCCTGTCGAATGGGATGGAAGTTGTGATCGAGCCTTTCAAAAAGTCAAAGGGTTTTTATTAAATCCTCCGGTGCTGGTGCCACCAACTTCGGGAAGGCCGCTAATATTGTACTTGACATTATTTGAAAAGTTGGTAGGCGCAATGTTGGCTCAACACGATTAATCAGGAAGGAAAGAGCACGCCATATACTACGCCAGCAAGAAATTCACTAGCTACGAATCTCGATATACATCGCTCGAGAAAACTTGCGGAGGGCTTGCATGGGCAGCAAAGAGGCTGAGACGGTACATGTTATATCACACGATGCTTCTTATATCCTAAATGGACCCTATCAAGTATATCTTCGAAAAGCCAGCCCTCTCCGGACGGATAGCCCGATGGCAAGTGCTGCTAGCAGAGTACGACATTGTTTATACCTCGAGGAAGGCCATTAAAGGGAGTGTAGTGGCGGATCATTTGGCAGAGCATGCAATCTCGGACCCGAGTCTGATGTGGATGGACTTTTCGGATGAAAGTATAATGAATACCAATAAATCGGAGGGGGACTTGATCCAAACAACATGGGTGATGAAGTTCGACAGGGACTCAAACTCATTGGGGCAGGGTGTCGGGGTCGTGTTCATCTCTCCCGAAGGAAAGGTATGTCCTATCACTGCCAAAATTTTCTTTGACTACACTAACAACATAGCGGAGTACAAAGCATGCGCTTTCGGAATCCGAGCTGTACTGGAAATGGGCATTAAGAATTTGAAGGTATATGGTGATTCAGCACTAGTAATCTACCAGTTGAAGGGATCATAAGCTCGTCCCATATCAGAAATACATAGGAGAAATGGTGGCAAAATTCGAGTTGATACAGTTTGAGCACATCACACGAGTCGACAATCAAATAGTAGACGCTCTCGCCACATTGTCCTCGATGTACGAACTAGATAAATCCGAGGCTAATCCACGAATAGAAATCAAAAAGCAAAATGCACCTTCCTACGTAGCTAGTGTTGAAGAAGAGCGTGATGGAAATCCCTGGTACCATGGCATAAGGACCTACCTACATAAAAGGGAATATCCAGCTAGGGCATCCGAGAATGATAAAAGGACCTTACGGAGGTTGGCGATGGGTTACTATGATGATGGAACTACCCTCTACAAGGTAAGCCTCGACTCTGTGCTACTGAGATGTGTGACCGCCCCTGAAGCTCAAAGAATCATAAAAGAAGTCCATGAGGGTGGTCACGCGTTTGCTAAGAAGATAATAAGGATGGGTTACTATTGGACGAAGATGGACTCACATTGTGTAAAATACGTGAGAAAATGCCACAAGTGCCAAGTTTACGCTGATGAAAAGCATGTGCCTCCATCATCGTTGCTCGTTATGGCATCGCCTTGGCGTTTTGCAACATGGGGGGTCGACGTTATAGGCATGATTGAACCGAAAGCGTCGAATGGGCACCGTTTCATCCTAGTAGCCATCGACTACTTCACAAAATGGGTCGAGGCTACGTCATACGCAAACATCACCAAAAGCGTCATCACAAAGTTCATAAAAAAGGAAATCATATGCCGGTATGGGCTCACAGAGAGAATAATAACCGACAATGCAAAAAATCTCAACAACAAGATAATGGACGAGCTTTGCAACCAGTTTAAGATCAAGCACCATAACTCGGTACCATACCGAACAAAGATGAACGGAGCGGTCGAGGCAGCGAACAAAAATCTCAAGAAAATCATACAGAAAATGGTCGTTACATACCGTGATTGGCACGAAATGCTACTGTTTGCCCTGCACGGTTACCGAACGTCAGTAAGAACCTCGACGGGATCGACTCCTTACCAATTGGTCTATTGGATGGAGGCGGTACTACCTTCACTAAGGGTTATCATGGAAGCAAAGCTAGAAGAAGCTGAGTAGGTAAAAGCACGGTATGATCAGTTAAATTTAATTGATGAGAAAAGGTTGATTAGAGCTTTTAACAAAAAAGTGAAACCACGGGCATCTGTATCAGCACAGATTGATTAGAGCTTTTAACAAAAAAGTGAAACCACGAGTATTCCACGAGGGAGACTTGGTAACAAAGATGATTTCCATTCGACAAGGGGACCCAAGAGGGAAGTGGACGCCGAACTGTGCAGGGGCCTATGTAGTGAAGAGGGCTTTCTCGAGAGGGGCTTTGATATTAACGAACATGGATGGAGACGAGCTCCCTTACCCGGTTAACTATGATTCATAGAACAAGTACTATGCTTAAAGTTCACAACGGAGACGTACGAGGTCATTTTTCCATCAATAAAGTGAAGGTTTAAGTCAACTTTACATTTTCGATACTTCGTGAATTTTTAAACACTATTCTCCTAAGCGTTGTTCACACGCCACCAAATAGAATGGACGACGCACGGCACTCCAAATGAACTTGGTACAAATGCGTTCATGCTGACACTTTCACTCTAATTAATCATTAGGAGGTCTTTCTAAACAAAAGTATTAGTAAGATAGGAAAAAACAAAGGGGAAAAAATGCTAGCAATGATGATAAAAATCATTGAAGGAATGAAAGAGTAAAGAGAGGCTATAGAAAAGAAGCCTAAGCGGTAGGTTTGCTCTACTCATTCCTAACCCCAACAAGCCGTTAATAAGGGTCGTTGTGGTTTTACGATTATAACCAAAAGTAGAGATAAAGTAGGAAGGAAATCCTCAAAGATCACTGGCTAAGAACACAATATGCAGACGTCAGGAGGAAAAACGAAGGAAAAGGAGTGCATACGATAAGGTTACCTAGCTATCAACGGGTTTGATGCCATTGCGCTAACATGTGGCACAAACCAAGCAGCAAGTCGGCTCTCGGAATTAGGAATCATGGACACTCGAGATGGATCGGCAATGTCCCTACCTGTATTGGGAAGGGAAGCACGTCCCAAGCAAAAATGAGCGACGGTTGAAACTAGTGAAATAATTATATCAAACTCGGATCGTCTAGTAGACATTTACCTCAAAAAATCCTACCATAATGTTTACCATCATGAAAGTAGTGTCTTGTTGCAACGAGCGGTCCTAGGATGATCTGGGAACAAGGCACAGCTTCTAGCACTCGACAATGTGTTTGCTACAAAACAATCAATTCCCTCGAGAAAGTCAAACATCACATGCATATTTTTCATAAAAAGGGAAGCCTTACGCAAATTCTTGCAAAAACCATTCATCATCAACACAGGTGCACCATGGAATGGGAAATAAGTCAAGTTGAATCCCTAGTATATCAACCCTTAGCATCCTGGGGAAAGCGGATCGCATCACGGAACGGGAAATAAGTCGAGCTGAATCCCTAGTACGTTCACCCTAGCATCCAGGGTCATGCGGATCGCACCTTGGAACAGGAAATAAGTCAAGCTGAATCCCTAGTACATCAACCCTTAGCATCTTGGGGCAAGCGGATCGCATCACAGAACGGGAAATAAGTCAAGCTGAATCCCTAGTACGTTCACCCTAGCATCCAGGGTCAAGCAGATCGCACCTTGGAACGGGAAATAAGTCAAGCTGAATCCCTAGTACATTAACCCTTAGCATCCTGGGGCAAGCGGATCGCATCACGGTACGGGAAATAAGTCGAGCTGAATCCCTAGTACGTTCACCCTAGCATCTAGGGTCAAGCGGATCGCACCTTGGAACGGGAAATAAGTCAAGCTGAATCCCTAGTACATCAACCCTTAGCATCCTAAGGCGAGTGGATCACACCTTGGAATGGGAGATAAGTCAAGCTGGGTGTCTGGTACGAATCACCCCAGTGTCGTAGGACTGTCCAACCGTGCGCGCGTCAATAGACCTTATCTACACCATCACACTATTACTACTCCATGTAAAAATAATAATAATAATAAAATTACAAAAGAAAAATATGATAATAGGTTCGACGAACCTTTTAAAATTTGGTTTCTATCTTTGTGCTACTTTCTGTAATAAACAAAAGTAACACAAAGAGGGGCAACTGTAGTAACCAAATTAGTCCGGACTTTCGAGTTTTAGTGTTAATCCTTTTCGGACCCGATTTCAGGCCCGATCTTGGAGCCCAATTTCGGGCCTGTTACTATTATTAACTAAGAGGCTGCCACCTCTCATGTATTGTCAGAAAACATCGCAAATTATGGCTGGAGAAAGGGGAGGTGGCAGCCTCATTTTTTGATTTAAAAGGACATCCAATGTGGGGGTTTGGGGAGGAGAGTTTTTTCCCAAAAATGTGACCCCATAATCCCCTAAAAAAACACAGTCCAAAAAAAGAAAGAAGTTATTACAACACAATACATTAAGACTAAACACTAAAAAATATCTGTCGTCCTTCACTTTGTCGTCACTCGCAAAAGGGTCGCCACCTGAAATACGACAAAAAACAAGAATATTCGATTTACAAGTAATTATTCAAACATTCCTATTCAAAAGCATTCATGCAATATTCATACATACATTTTGTAGCACTTATACTCCCTTAAAAACCATCCTCGAATATTCATTATGACCAATCAAGTGAACGTTTCATGTTGGTAAATATGCTAGTAAACCCTAAAATAAGATTCAAAACTCAACTGAAGATGCTGAAATTTCTTTTACATTAGCAAAAAACCCACTTTTTAAAAAAATAAGACCTAATTTGAACATTTAGATTATTTCCACAACCAATGAAATAGAAATCAGCTAAAGAAATATACTAAACTTTTTTACAAAGCTGTTTCCTCTCTCTCTGCTGCTGCTGTCGATTTCTGCATCCAACCGAAAAATAAAAACAAGAAACCCAATAGAACTCACCAAATCAGAAAAAATAGACTTCAAACTCAGATCTACGGAGTAGGACATGCATGTCACCAGAGGGCTCGCCGGAGCCTCCCCCGATGACATGCTAGCCTAATGAAATCAGAAATGCAGAAAAGAGAGCTCATAAATCTTTTACCTTTTTCTTTCCATGGTGGTGACCGGGAGAGGAGATGTGAGACATAGGCAGCGGCCGTCGTTGCTGGAAATTAAAAGGGTGGAGGGGAAGAGGCGACCGAGAAAGAAAAAAGTAAAAAACATAGTCGCGGCGGCGACGACGGTAGAGAAGGGGAAGGAGAGAAGAGGGGAGGATAGTTAGAGAGAAGGTAGAGAGAATAGAGAAGTGAGAAGAGAGGAGAGAGTGTGTGTGGCTGCAAAATGACCATTTTTCGTCCAAAATGATCCTTCTATACGGCCGATTAGGGTTTAAGGAAAGTGACGAAATTACCCCTGACCCTCCTTCTTCAGCGCACTTATGGCAGGGGGCAATTCCGTATTTTTGCTTTTCTGGCCGACCCGTGATTAACCGGTTCGACTGGTCGAACGCGCCGGCTGCCCTCCCTCGCCTTCCGGATCGAGCCGTCTCTTGATTGGACCAGCTTAAATTTGGGCCTAATGGATTCAAAAAGGCCAGAGTTTTTTTTATGTCTAATTAAGGCCCTATTAAAATCGAAATAAGAGTGGAATAAAGCCTAATAAAGACTTTAAGTTCCTTAATCTTATTCGATGTTATTAGGTCACTGTTGCGAACTAAGAGAAAAAAACTCAAAACTTTACATTTAGGAGAATCAATGTAGTACTTTAATTAATATTAATATAACGACAATAGAACTATCAGGTCACCAAAAATATTCTTGACATGCTTATTTAAATGATGGTTCGTTTCCCGTCTTTCAATGTTTGTTTCAATTAAGTCAAATCGTGTTAATGCAAGTTATTTAATTTATGATTTGGCAAATAATGTGAAAATTTCTTAAAGATAATCCTTTAAAGATACTATGGCAACGTTTTTATGAACTTCATATTAGCAACAAGCATATCTAAAAATTAGCCAAAGGTAAAATGAATAAGTGTCCAAGGTATAAGTCGTTATAAATCTTTATTGCTCCTCTAAAATTTATAAATAATAATAAGCCAATTACGAATCAAGAGATTCGTAACTAAATATATTGAAATGTGCGTTTCTCCTTAGAGTGTCAGCACCTTCGGTTTCAGAATACCGAAGCACGAGGATTTTTCGTTCTAAAATTTCTGCCATCAAAACCGTTAAATAAATATCATTTAATAAAGATGAGTGTAATTTTTACAATAGTAAAGATTATGCAAACTCTTCCGATCAACTTCTTAAACACAGCGAATTACGTAGACTTTGATCCCAAAGAATTTGGGTATGTAAGCAACCGTAAGACTTAAGTCCAAATAATAAAATAAAATAATTAATTAAAAATATTTATGAACAAAAAACGAGATTTCCACAATAGTGGAAATTTTTAAATACAAATAATAAAATAAAATAATTAATTAAAAATATTCATGAACAAAAAAAGAGATTTTCACAATAGTGGGAATTCGTAAATCCAAATAATAAAATAAAATAATTAATTAAAAATATTTATGAACAAAACACAAGATTTCCACAATAGTGGAAATTCGTAAATCCAAATAATAAAATAAAATAATTAATTAAAAATATTTATCAACAAAAAATGAGATTTCCATAATAGTGGGAATTCGTAAATCCAAATAAATAAATAAAATAATTAATTAAAAATATTTATGAACAAAAGAACGAGATTTCCACAATAGTGGGAATTCGTAATTCCAAATAATTAAATAAAATAATAATTAAAAATATTTTTGAGGAAAAAATGAGATTTCCACAATAGTGGGAATTTGTAAATCCAAATAATTAACATAAAAATAAATAATTAAAATATTTATGAATATAAAACGAGATTTCCACAATAGTGGAAATTCGTAAATCCAAATAATTAAATAAAAATATACTTAATTAAAAATATTTATGAATATAAAGCGAAATTTCCGCAATAGTGAGAATTCATAAATCCAAAAAATGAAATAAAATATACTTAATAAAAAATATATATGAACATAAAATGGAATTTCCATAAAAGTGGGAATTCGCTAATACTTACAACTAAATGAAAATATTCACTAAAAATTGCATAACCATCCACATTCAAACAAAAATATAATTTAGCCACTAAAACAAAGAAGACAAACATAACTTATCGAATTTCATAATACCGGTTTACCGGGCGTTGCGGGGGTGCTAATCCTTCCTCGCACGTAACCGCCTCCCGAACCCAAGATCCCCGTTTCGCAGACCGGATCATAACCCGCGTCCAAAAGGGCCTGGGTTATGTCGAAAGCGTCCAATCCGCTTCTAAACGATTGGTGGCGACTCCGAAATCTATTTCGAGCCATCGGCGCCGCGGACGGGAACGTTCACGACAGTGAAATTAATTAAATTTTGGAAAATAATTATTTTGAAGAGCTCAGATTCCAGCTTACAAACGGATAGCCCAGATCAAATTTCTTAAATAAAAATATTAATATACTGAGAATTCGATTTCAAGATCAGACATATAGTTTAACTGTCTTTCCTGTGCTTCGTTGGCTTTAATAATTATCTTGAGTTTCTTCTTTGCTTACTGAGCAAACAACGAGTTTTGAAGTTGAACATCATCAATACCCCCAATCCATTCGTCCATAAAGTATTTTAACAACCTCATCAATTTTGTCTTCAATTTGAATACACAACTTGGTTTTAGTGTGTTCCAGAATGCAGCGAGCTCGAAGATTCACAAAGTTTCCAAGAGTTGATTTGTTTCCAACTTTTTCGTCAAGAGCCTCCATGAAAAATTCAAGTTTCACAACCAGTTCATGAGTGTCACAACAGAAACCACCATAACAACGATGGCGATTTCTAGGACCAATAAAATCATGAAAGGAGGAAATAGGTTCTCCCACTGCTGTTGAGATCCACTTAACCTGAGCAGCTCGAGAGAGAACACGGTTGTGACACCCTGACTTTGTGTCAACGTACGGTTCAAGTTTTACCGTTGCATCAGCTGAGTCTTGGTCTGATGGGTGGATGATCACGGGCGTCACCAACAGTTCGTCACGAGCGTGGTTGCTAGACCAACCACAGGCGTGGTCACCAGTCAGCCGCGAGCGTGACCAACAGGAGATCATGCCAGTGACCAACAGGAGATCATGCCAGTGACCAACAGTTGGTCACAGGCGTGGTGATCAGGCAGTCACGGGCGTTGTGGTAAGCCCATCACGGGCGTGGTGGACTTATTATCAAATTCTTTGCGGCCTGCAACTAAAAAATACAGAAATATAAATCTACAGGCGGCCAATTTCTTCCTAGGAGATGAAGGAGATAGCTCAAGGAAGGATGTTAGAGCTGATCGGTCCAGGATCAGGGATACGGATTAGAGAGTCTAGGAGATTCATGAGAAGGTAATCAATCCCCTTCTTCCTCTCTTAATCCTATAGATTGAAACCCACGTAGGAAAATTAGACAGTTAGGGTTTTTGGAGATTTAATTCTTGTTTGGTCTTTTCAGGTCTATTATGACAAGAGGCTGGAACTTCAAGAAGGATACCACAAGTTAGACTCTACCAGGAAACTAATCAGAGGTGTGGGTTAGGATAACTTTTCTACTTTATGTGTAGAACGGTAATAGATTGTTATTTCTATGATTCAGAGCAAAACTCTCAAGACTGTATAGTAGTGTGTGATCTATGATACTGTTGATGTGATATGATTCAGAGCAGGGTTCTCAGGATTGTATAGTACCATGTGATCTACTATACAAATGTTTTGATATGATACAAAGCATGGCTCTCAATACTGTATAGTAGCGTGTGATATACTATTCATGCAGTTATTCTAGTTCGAGCATAAGCTCATGGCGTTTGAACTGTGGCGTGTGGTTCACAGTTCATGATAGGATATGATTAGGCCTAGCTAGATTAGCTCTCGATTATAATGCGTTGGTCACCACCCAAGAATTGCGCATTCCCCCAGGTCATAACCAGGCTCAAGCAGGACGTGTTGAGTATGCCTATAGATGCTGGTCACACATATAGTTAGGGTTGTTTCATGGTCTGATCCACCATGAGGCCATCCACTCACAGCTAGGGGTGGCTGATGCTAGGAAGATGCCTATAGGACAACATGGTCACATTACTAGATACAATGATTCAGTTAGACTTCTACGTTCTATTCTTAGTACAGGTTCAGTACAATTTTAGTACAGTCTTAGTTTCAGTCTCAGTTCTACGCGAGTCTAGTTAGCCACTTAATGCTGATCACTAACCCTATTAGATATTGTTTTCCTTGGTGTATATGTGTGTTCAGTCACATGTACTTGACTTGATGGTAAGGAGAGCTGGTCGGAGTTTCGATATCAGATGATATCAATTTTTTTATATTTTCAATACTAGAGTTACATCTCCTTTTGTCATATTGTGATTTGGGATCTGAGATCCTTGTTGGTCCATTTTATTAAAGTATTTCAGTTTAGCTTATAATGCTTGTTTTTACGCATTTATTAGTAGTTGAGAGTAGAGGTTGGTTCAGGTTGGAACATGAGTAGGATTCCTTGGTTGAACCAGTGATTCGAACTGGACCTCTCGGGTCGGGTTTCACAAATGGTATTAGACCTCGGTTGTCTTCTACCACTATTGGTGTGCTACGTGCTCTTGTGAGGCGTCGCGAACCTTAAGTGAGGAGAAGGTTATTACACACCTGTAACAGTACTAGACTACCATTGGGGCAATAGATAAGTGTCTAGCAGGTGACTTGACGTGGTGACTAAGTCTTTGCAAGGGTTTTTTCAGAAAAGGCTTCGAAGGATCAGGTGTTTTGAAAGAAAGGGAACGTTCTTGTAGTTTTCATATTTGAACGACCACTCTCCTACCAGATCCAGGAAGATAAAGGAAAGGAATTGAGGAACTGAGGGGTAGAGTAGCTTGTTTCCTTGATTCAGAAGCTTATTATGGAACTTTAAGAGCTCTAGTAAGGAGAGGCTTATTATAACCATTTCAAACCGTTCGAAACCAATTTAGGCATAACGATTTGATTCGAAAAACTTATTCAAACCTCCACCTTAAAAGAAATCAATATTAAAAGAAGAAACCACTCGACTCAACCGAATTGGACTTGGTGTGACAAACTGCTCGAATAACCTAACCAATTTAACCAAAGACTCTTAAATCTTGTATGGACCAGCCAACACTCTCTTTAAATGCACAACAGCTGAAAGTAATCAAACCTAAATAAGGAGTTGAGCTAAGCGACGTAGTCGAATCGATTTTGAATAAGAGAATTGGAATGAACATGTCTGGTCTTGTCCGAATTCGGCTGAGATTCTTTTTAAAACTCAAATCCCTCCCGAATCATATTTGGCTTAAAACTCTACTTCCCAATTCGAATTTTCAAGCACTCAAGCCAAATTTGCGTAGTCCATTTTAGAAATATTTAAAATTACCTGAGACGGCCCGAACCCATATGGACAATTACACCGGACCAGGACCAAAAGTGGTATCCACAGCTGCCCCAGTTTGTATTACCTTAGTATTTACACAAAGGTGAAGCAAATGAAAAAAAGTAACATCTTTTGTAGGATCCAATGTAAAAAGAAAATGTCTTCCAATTATAGCTGGGAGACTAAGGCAGAAATCCATGTAACACAAGCTGATAAGACAAAAATTCTTTTGAAGTTATTTTGAGCCTAAACTTATGGCTGAAATATTTGTGAAGATCCGTTTATAGCCAAGATAATTGCATAAATCCATGTAACGCCAAGGTACAAGATGAAAATTGTTTTGAAATGGTTTTGATCCTAGACTTAAGGCTAAGATATTTTTGAAGATCCGTTTATAGCTTGGAAACTGCAGAAAATCATTTAATGTTAGGAGACAAAATGAAAATTCTTTTCAAACAATTTTTTCCTGGAGTTAGGCATAAAATCCTTGACAATTAGTTGCAGTTATGTCATGATATGAATCATAAGAATGATATACATGATATGGGGCCTATAAATTTTGGTATGATTCTAAAATAGGAGCCAAAAGCTTCCCTGTGAATTTTTGGTGGGGTGATGAGCGTACGCCACATGACTTCCCCATAGCTGAATAATGTTATGTCTTTAGATTCATGTGGAATTTTGACTCTCT
This sequence comes from Linum usitatissimum, assembly GCA_030674075.2. NCBI lineage: Eukaryota > Viridiplantae > Streptophyta > Magnoliopsida > Malpighiales > Linaceae > Linum > Linum usitatissimum. The sequence continues at coordinate 8,771,997 of JAUJYP020000804.1, forward strand.
AATGCCTAAGGTTTCGTGGTGACCGTTGTTCAATCATTCTAAGTCGATTGGCGGTCCCTCCGTCCTTTTCAAAATTTCATCGATGGTGGCTTATTTTTGAGATATCATCTTAAGTGGGAATCCTTTCTTTAAAGTGATTGGTCACTAGACTAAGAGATATTCATGGCTGAGTAGAATCCCAACCCGGACAGGGTTTCGGCTATGCGATTGCAACTCGTCAACTAGTGATGGCTCTTGGCTCGAGAATTCAATGCATTTTCCTAGAGTGCCAAGAATGGAAGGTATATACTTTTTCTTTTCCTCCTTCTTTTCTTGAATTTAGGCATCTCATATTGATAAACCCCTATTGCTCGTGTTCCTCTAAAGTATGGCGAGGGTTGCCACGACTATGAGTGGGTTGAGCTTTGGTGAAGGAGAGAGTATTGATGGGGCTCCCTTAACTCTGGCACATTCCTTGAAGCTCATATAATGAGAGTGATGGCTCAAAGTCTAAAGCTGGCCATGGTGATAGACAAGCTTAACAAAAAGATAGATGATATTGGCACCACTATAAGGATGGAAATTATTCGTGTGGCTGCTACATTAGGGCATCCTTCACACTCATCTGACGGTTTGATGTCCCCAAGAGAATAACATTAGGTTAGGCTAGGGAGATTGTCTCGATATGACACCATATGTCGCCATCCATGTTAGACAAACGAGTCCACCCTTTGTCTATATCCTCCGTGATTACAAGATCTAGTCGTTGAGTGCCTCAACACTTACGTAATAAGCTTCTTTTTTGTAATTACTATGGAACTTCTTTGAGAAAGTAGACCTTATGGCTTCTAGGGAACGTTAGCAACTGTTCGACTTTGAAATGACCATAGGGTCCTTGTCTTTGTTTCTTTAAATATATGTCATTGACTGGTGCTTGTCCTCCTCAAATGGAGAGTCATCGTACTAACGTAATGCCTCTCCATTAAGTGGTCGACCTTTAGTTTCAACTATGCCCATGGCTGATCATGACGACCATTAGGATTGGAGGTTCCGGCGGTGCAGTTGTAAGATGCTCATACATTAGAGGGAAACTTCCTTAGGGGTCGGGAAGTGAAGTGTCTTCATCGAGTGTCGACAATGGGAGGTATATTGATAGCACGATTATTGGTAGTCATTTTGACCCCACCTTGACTAGTTTTTGCTCCGGTTTTGATGATATTTTCTTTTTACTAGCATCCAGTTTGATCATAATTGCATTTCGTGCTCGTTTCTTCTCAAACGGACCATGTCGGTCCGTTTCACTTGTTTCTTAGAGTGTTTTCCTTTAGTGAAGGTATCCATTGGAAAGAGGGTTTGACTACAAAGCCGATGGTACGTGTCGGAGCGATACGGAAGTCAAAATGAAGAAGTTATGGCCGAACGAAGTTGAGAGATTTTGCTGTTAAAGAGTCATGACCGTTACACAACCTATCACGGTCATGATATGAGTCACGACCGTTATAGTATGAGTCACGACCGTGATACTCAGTTTGAAGACAGACTCTATTTATCCCCAATTCAAGATTTTTGGGAGAGGGGAGCCATGAAGATGAACTAAAACACAAATTGACGAAGGGGAAATTGCTTGGAAGCATAGGAACACCATGAGAATGAAGATTTGAAGCCAAATAGCCAAGGATTTAAAGCTCAACGGAATCTCTACTTCCTAGTTTGATGGATTGGTAGTTTGAAGCATTCTCTATACCTCCCATGGATAGCTAGGTTTCCTTCTTGTTTTGGGTTTGTGGCCATCGAGTGATCTATTTGCATCCTAGGTTTCTAGTTTCTTTTAGTTTATGTGTTAGGTTTCATGCTAGTCTTGGAAAAAACCCTTACAAATTGTGATTGACTAACCAGTGAACCAAGGCTGAGTAGTGGAGGCCAAGTTGACCTGTGAGAAATCGACTCCAAGGTTATACTATGGGATATTTGTTTGGTTCTGAGAAGGATCAAAATGGCGCAATTGTCAGGGAATACTTGACTTCATGAAAGGTGTAGGATTGCTCGCTTAGTCTTTGTTTTCCTGTTTTTACAGATTTGATTTCATAGTTAGTCTTCGTTTCTTTTTTGTTTGCATTTTCTATTTCACCCCTCTTGTTGCTTGTAGTTTTGGATAGTTCCACTTTGTTTATAGGACAAAGTATGGATAACTGAGCACAAATGTAGTTTAACTCTCCCAATCAAGAATTCTAACTGGTTCATTTAGATATCATAATGAGTATGATTGTGGTTATGGTGGTTTCAACAATAGGAGTTCAAATTATCCGGGCTATTCAAATTGGCAAGACCAATCTGGTTTTTATGGAGATTCTCAATTTCATGGCTCTATGAATAGGAATCAAGGTCCTTCCACTTTCAATGAAGATATTATCAAGCTAATCCTAGAGAATGAATCTTGCTATCGTGTCGATTTAGCTATTCAAGCGGCTCACAATGCAAGGATTGAAGCATCTTTGGGAGAGCTTCAAGAGTCCATCAATGCCATTGTCGTTCAACTCAAAGAAGGAAGGGATAGTTACCTAGCATCCCAAAAGGCAACTAATTATTCACTTGAGAAACCCTCTCCTATCATGGAAACAACAAATGTTGAGAAGTTGTTGAGTGGTTTCGTAAAATAGCTTGGGGCTACATTGCTAAAGCAAGAAGAGGGGATTGATTACTTGTCAAAAATGGGAATCCTTGAATATGCTTTCTTTGAATTGGAATACAAGACTAACGCATGGCATAGTGACATTGAAGGAAGAATCAAAGTGGCGGGAAAAATTAAGGATATTGGTGCAATCGATGTGGAGTCTAAATAGGAGAAGCCACACATCGATCTTTCGTTCTACTTCTCCGACGAAGATGGAGATGTTTTGATGGCTAAGTTGAGAGTGGGTAAAATTCCTAGTCCTCCTTATTTGGTCGAAGGCATTAATATTCCATCCTTCTTTTTCGGAAGTGTAGAAGATGAGGAGATTTGTGTAGTTACAAATTTTAGCACCACTCTATTGGTCAAAGATGCTCATGATGCACCCTAAGAGCCAAAGGTCTTAGAAGAGCCAAGTACTCCAAATGGAAATTCTACCTCTTCTTCAAATGAAACATCAACGGATCATACCGAACCTACTTCTAAGGCAACCAAAAGAAACCGTGTAATGTGCCTTTGTTGAAGATTGATTCTATTCCAACCGGTTGTGTTGAGTTTACTCATCCACAATGGGGAAGCATTCAAGTCACTTTCCTCCGCTTCTTGGATGGGATGGTGATTGCTAGTCTTCCTCCGCTTCACCACGTCCACATAATGAATTTAACTAAGCGCTACTAGCAGGCAACTCGAGTTTCTATCCCTCTCTTTTAATTCGTGTGCATAATCATTCTTGATCGTTCCTAGATGTCTTGAGTGTCAAAATTTGTTGCGGTTGGTATGACATGTCAATTTGAGGTTTTGTCGGTCTTTATTTGGGTGAATTCAGTGATTGTTTGTTGTTAAATTGGGTGAAAAATGATTAGAAACTATTCTGGAAACGTTTCGAGTTTTTGCTATCTACAGGTCCATGCCAGCCGTGACGCATCAGCTATCATGACCGTGATACCTCCTTTCCAAAATGCACCGTTTCATTGAAACTCAGAGGCGGGAAGGGAAATTTGAAATCGCGTCACGGCCGTGACGCCTAACCTATCACGGCAGTGACGCCTATCGATTTCAGCAGCCTTTTCTTCCTTCCAGAAACAGAAAATCCCCAACCAACACAAACCATCTCCTCCACCGCCGAGCTTCATCCCCTCCTCTCCTCCAATCCTCTCCTCCTCCCTCCACTGGTGCCAGAGCTCCTCCTCCACCGATGCCAGAGCTCCTCCTCCACCGACGCCTGCCCTTCTTTTCTCCTCCTCTTCTTCTTCTCGTCCTCCGCTTTCTAAACAAATTCCCAAACTGAAACAAACTCCAAACACCCAAACCTCCAATTTTAAACAACTCCGACCAGCAAGCTTCTCTAGCTATCCAAAGCCTCATCGGAGCCATCCTCAACCCAGGGGAGCTTCCAATACCATCCAGCCAACTCCAATTTCGCCTCCTGGTTAGTTCTCCAATTTTTAGGTCAAATTTTTTATTTCTAAAATTGCGCTGATTGAGTTGAAATTTATTAGAACTCTATGATTAAAGTCTTTTCTATGATTGCCTTGGATGCTTCTTGCGTGTTCTGAACTTGTCGTACGCTTGATTTTTCATTTTGTCTGAAATTGATGGAATTTTCAAGTTTTGCCGATTTTCGAAATCTGAAATTTTGAATTTTTGTTGATGTCCAGCTACTTCATGTGATTGTTTGCCATCTCAGTTATACCTAAGTGCTTCTTTTTTATCGAAATCGTGCTCTTCCCTTTGAATTTGTGATTTCGTCAAAATTAGTAGAATTCTGACGTTTTGCCAATGTTGGGAATCTGAAATTTTGAAACTTCTTGCTGCTTTCTTAGTGCTCGTTGTGATTATATGCATCCCCTTCTGCCAATGCTACCCTTGTTTGATAAGAATCATTGTTGTGCCTTGTTTTTGGAGCTTTGTCAAAATCGGCCAAGTTTCGACTTCTCAATTTTGCCAATTTCGAGTTCTTTGTAGATGTTTTTATTTCATTATTCTTTTGGTTGGGTGATTGGCATTCATTTTATGTTGTGGTTTGATTAAACTTCGTTTGTGCTTGGATGTTAGGTTTTTCTTTTCTAAGAATGACTAGTTATTCTTGCCAATGGTTGAAGTTATCATTTGAGCTTTCTATTTCCGGTGATTTGTGCTTTGTTAAGTTCTTTTTGCTCTACTTGTCTCGTGCTAGTCCTGCAAAGTAGTATGAATCGAGAAATTGACCAATCTTTTTGTCACTTTGGATTGGCTTGACTTGTTCTAGAGTTGGTTGGATTGGGAAGCATTATGTAATATATTTTGCTGGATTGTGATTGTTTTGTGCTTCTTATTTCATTTGGTTAGCTTGATTTTACAGATGAGGTGAGGGTTCTTCTTAGCCTCGGGGATGAACAAGGAAGAGCTGTCATGTTTCAGAGGAAGATGAAAGGACAGCTCTAGTTGCGGTTGTTGGGCAACAAGCTAGGGAGCAACATATTCGTTAGGTTACTGCCACTGTAATTGAGTCGTTCTTGACGTTCGAGGATGTATTTTTTGGAGTCGCTACCATATCTTTAGTGGGAAGGAGGTATTATGTACCGACCTATTTGATTGGGCTTTTATTGATGCTACACCTCTCCTTGACCAGGCTCTTTCTGTTGATGAGCCAAGTCGAGAGGTATTGACCCAGGAGTTCTTCTCTACTCTGATGGTGAACCTCTAGGGGGACAGAGATGACACTTCGGAAATTACCTTTCACATGGTGGGAGAGCCTCCACATTTGTCCTTTGGCAAGTTTGTAGTTGCGTGTGGTTTCTATGATCAGCCAAGCACTCATGAGGCTTGGTTTCGGCAGCTATTGATCTATTGGAGTGATGATGCCTTGAGTGCTACAACTTCTTCATTCTGGACTCGAGTACAGAAGGAAGTTGTGCCATTTGCTGATGGGAGGTTCAACGTGAGTCTCTTCAAGAATCCTCTTCACTGATTTCTTCATAGAGGGTTGGCTAGGACTATCACAGCCCGCTATGAGAGTCTTGGTCACAAACTTGCTCAGGACTTGTTCCTGATTCGAATGATGGTTGACGATACACCGACACACTTGGGCTACCTTGTGGCTCATTATTTTCATCTCATGTGCGCTCCGTCTTCTTTAGCTCTTCTTGGCGGTGCCTATATTGCTTGAGTGGCTAGACACTTAGGGGTTCTTTACCTGTTCAGAGATATCCCGACCTACCCGCCGATGATGATGGATTCTGCTTTGCTCGTTTGCATGAAGCTGCTTCATGTGGTGTGTGGTATTGGTGTTAGGGGTTTTGAGATGGCTTATGATGCCTACATTCCAAGAGATGTTGTGGATGAGGAGGCAGAGACGGATGCCATGGACGCCCCTATTTGTCCAGTTGTTCAACCTAAGGATGACTTCTCTCATGCAGATGCAGTTTGCCATCTTACTGCTCAGCAAACACGGTTTCAGATAGAGACTTGAGCTGCTACTGCTGACCCTCACCTCCCTACTCTATTGTTTGCAGCAGCGTGCTCATGATAGGCATGGTGGATCCCCCACCAGGGCTACCACTATTTGAGTGACGCTTGTGACTTTTCAGGACATCTATCATTTGATCGTTGTTTCTATTTCTCTTTCTTTTGCCTCTTTGTTATTTTTCTACTCTATTGTGATGTTGTAAACTTGCTTCCACACCATCAAGCACTTGTGCTTGTGGAGGTCGTTGTTCGTATTGTGTTCTTTTCTTCTTTTCCTGTGTTTGTTTTAGGCATTCCCCAACATTCCTTTGACCTTCGACTCCGATTATTCTACTTTGGATTATCTTTGTGGGTTGTTCCACCCGACATCCTTTGTGCTTGTTCATGACTGTACACTTTCTCCTACTCTATTATATTTTGGTCCCATTAGGGACAATGTGATGTTTAAGTGTGTGTGTGTGTGGTGGGGGGGGGGGGGTGGGGGATTGTGAAAGTGTACCATGCTTGTTTTTTATGGATGTTTAGGGTGCTAGTTCATTATGGCTTCATATTTGGATCGATGCTTATTGTGACTTGTTCTCGCTTTTGAAATGCCCTCTTGAACTTGAATTGTGGATGATGGTGAAAGCATGCTCAGTGGTTTAGCTCTTCATGTAGATGCCTTGTATGCTAAGATCTGGTTTAAGAACCACACTAGCCTTGTCAGTCAAAACTAGTGTATTAGGGACCCATAGATATGATGCATATGGATTAGTTACTTTCGTTGTCTTGTTCTAGGTTGCAGTAGAGTGTTTTTGTAGCTATCCCATCGAATTTTTCTAAGTTGATACGAAGGTAAAACAGACAGAAGGAGTCCGAATGAGGTTGCTAGAATAAAACTGTTGTGGAGTTTGGGTACAACCTATACACGTGTCGCGACCCTCGAGGTCTGCCTTCTTCCCAACCTTTATGAGGCTTGAGGCTTGGGTTAAAGACTGGTTACCTCCGAGTCCAGCCAATGTTATAACCATCCCAATTTTGAAAAACCAGCCATATTGAAAAAAGCCAAAAAGTAAAAAATGAAAGAAAAGAGAAACGAAGATGAGAAGTAAAGAAAAGCGGGTGAAAGCAAGTATATATAGTAGATTATAGTTAGTAGTATAGTCAAGAAAGCAAAGTAAAGGAGGTTGATAGCATTGCTTGAGTGTTGTAATTTGTATAAAAAACTTGTTGTAAAGCACCTTCCCCCTCAGGTTCGGAAGAGAAAGTCTGCCTAGGATGAGTCATCAGTCTGTTACTTCAGCTAGGTGACATAAGTGTTTGGGGGGTTATGGGCACACTCCGATGGTTTAAAACAAAGTCATGTGCATCATATGTAGTAGTCCATCTTCCACAAGTCTAGGGGACTCGATGTTATGCTTAATTGTGCGGGTTGGTGTTTGACTAGTACTACTTGGCACCAGGGTAAGAAGTTAGAAAATATGTTATGCTTTCCATTCACCATATTTCGAGTTCCTTGTGAGTGTGTTGAGTAGATTTTCTTGAGGACAAGAAATGTTCAAGTGTGGGGGATTTGATAGCACAATTATTGGTAGCAATTTGGACCCCACCTTGACTAGTTTTTGCTCCGGTTCGATGATATTTGCTTGTTAGTAGCATCCGGTTTGATCATAACTACATTTTGTGCTTGTTTACTCTTGAATGGAACATCTCGTACGTTTCACTTGTTTCTTGGAGTTTTTTCCTTGAGTGTAGGTATCCGTTGGATAGAGGGTTCGACTACGAAGCTATGGTACGTTCCAGAGCAAAATCGTAGTCCAAATGAAGAAGTTATGGCCGAAAGAAGTCAGGAGTTTCTGCTAATGAATAGTCACGACAGTGACACAACTTATCATGGCCATGATATGTGTCATACCCGTTATAGTATGAGTCACGACCGTGATACTCAGTTTGGAGAAAGACTCTATTTATCCCCAATTCAAGATATTTGGGAGAGGGGAGCCATGAAGATGAACTAAAACAAAAATTGACTAAGGGGGAATTGCTTTGACGCATAGGAGAACCATGAGAATGAAGATTTGAAGCCAAATAGCCAAGGATTCGAAGCCCAATGGAGGATCTACTTCTTACTTTGATGGATTGGCAGTTTGAAGCATTCTCTACACCTCCCTTGGATAGCTAGGTTTCCTTCTTGTTTTTGTTTTGTGGATTCATTTGGCTTTATGGAGTTGTTCTAGTATGTAGTGATAGGATTGTGGATACATGATGATTGATGGTAATTTTTGCTATCTTGTCGTCTTGATTGTCCCATTTTCTTTTGATTCACAGTTTTCTCAGTTTTCCTAACTTGGGTTTTCTTGTGAGATTGTTTGTTGAGTTGTTTGTTGCGCTGATGTTTGTGGGAATTGCGAGTTTTTTAGGTTATTGAGTTGATAGACCCGATCCTAGGACCTGAAACATATTGTTACCCATGATCATGTCTATTATGATACTGAGTAGTTACTCGTAGTCCTTAGGATGATCCAAAACCATCAAGTCGTTCTCACCTTAGTTTTATCCGTAGCAATCAAGTGATCTATTTGCATCCTAGATTTCCTATTTCTTTTAGTATGTTGTTCTTTTTCTCGCTAGTCTAGGATAAAATTCTTACAAATTATGATTCACTAACCAACGAACCAAGGTTGAGTGGTGCAGGCCAAGTAGACTCGTGGGAAATCGACACCGAGGATATACTCGGGATATTTGTTTGGTTCTGAGAAGGATCATATGCCTTTCTATTTCTTAAGTCTTCCCCTTTCTGCCTAATATATATCTTTTCACTTTCTTTGACGGATCCTAACAATGGGTTTCGGCATTTGTAGTGCGGCTTGGGTTTCATTATTATTAGTGGATTTTACTTATCAACGGGCAAAGAGTCCACATAAGGCTTCTTCAATCCGATTCTTTTTCAAATAGAGCTATGGCTTACTTTACCATCCTAAATGCTAGGCTCGATACTATTTTTATGGAGCAAGCTAAAAAGCTTGAAGATATTGCAGCAGCTTTTGTGACAATATCTCCTCGCACTCGCCCTCCACCAGGTGGAATCCCACATGATTCAAAGAAAAGCTGCCATCGTCCTTAACCCTTGATTGATTTGTGGCTCACCGCCCCTTCTCATGGGTCACTAGTCTTGTGGTGACAAAAATGTTTCCCTCCTTAGGTTACTTCCCTTATATTATAAAAGAAATGACTTTTCATGTTCATCAGTCCTCTATCATTCAATCAACTTAGCCCTCTTGGGGGGGGGGGGGGGTCGTTGTCTTTCACCCTTTTATGTCCTCTGTTGTTGACATAACCATATGGGAGATGAGCGAGAGATGATGAGGGAGCACATGAAATGACTCTCATTTTCGGTATTGGGAATGAAGCCTCTAGTCTTTCTGCCCAAGCATTCTTATTTTGTGTTCTTTTATTGTTTATAATTTCTCCTTGTACTTTTTTTGTTTTATCTTTTTTTGTTTATCTAAATAATAATCCCTAGTTTTGTTCCTGCCTTTTATAATCTTTTCTGCATGATTTGTGTGAGAGACTTATTTCGATAGTAATAATTCCACATTATCTGGTTCTTTTAGTCACCGTCGATATAAAGAGGGAGTGGAAAGTAAGGGGTAAAGAGACCATCCTTCGCCTATAAAGTCACCCTCACTCCCTTTTCTCCTCCACTCCATTCCTTTTTCCCTTTCCTTTTTACATCCCCTCTTTAAAAAAATTTGCTTGGAACCCGAAGAACATTCAAAGTTTGCTGGTGTCTCTTACTTCCTATGATGTCTAACTGCTTGGGATGACTATTGATCGTAATTTATGGACTCCTTATATTTCTGTTCATGTGCTCCCAATTGGCATCTATTTACCAGAATCTTGAGAATACAGAAAAGAAGTCCAAGCGGTGATCAGTTCCTACACTACTTCAACCTTTTACGTTTCTCATTTTTTCGTACGTACCCATAATGCTTCATCCAGATCTTTGATTGTATCCCGCTCTTTCCTTTTAGTGTCTGTTGTATTCCAATTATTGTGAGGATTGAATAAAATTTCCCTTCTTGTCGCTGACAGTTCAGAAACCCTTTAGCCACCATTGACGGTGCAAAATTTTTGGATGATGTGAGGAAGGACTAGGCATGGTGCCTCCCTCATTTTCTTTGTCGAGCACCTTCCATCTCAGTGAGCGGTGCATTTCTGCCCTTTGTGTTTTTTCAAAGTTTTGGGCACAAGTCAGGGACAGTTTCCGTAGACTTTTCCTTCGCCGACATGCTTCCCCGGATGCGACGTCCGAATATGCGGCTACTAGATCATTCTAGTGACGTCAGTGCACTTCCTAACACCCCATGCAAACTTACTTTTATATATGTAGTGCATAGAAATACATGGATGCAAGAGAAACTTTTAAAAGCAAAGGCTCAATTTTTTAAATTTGGCAAATGACTTTGGGACTCGAGGATAGTCGTTCCAACTGCTTTTGTCCGTTCTCGGTTCAATTATTTTGATTCGCTTCCAATCCTTTGTTTATTTTCCTTATTCGACCATATCCTCTCTTTACTTTCCCCTGACATGACCTTCTAACCTCCACAACTGGAAGAAGATCAGGTTTTAATGATTCAATGTGAGTTACTTGTCGGGAACCTATGGTCATTTGGGTCCGCGGTGGAAATTTTTCGGAGAAATTTATAACTCTTTGTGCATTTTTAGAAATGCATTTCCCTTTGAATTTAAAGATTTCTTGGATTCGTTTTAAAAATAGATAGAGAATGTATATGTTCTTGGGCAAAAAAACAACCATATTTGTTTTCTGTTCCAGCTTTTGAAAATTTAACAGAGTACAAACACTAAAACGGAATAATAAGAATTCTCAATAACCTCATAGCCTAACTTGATTACCTTTTCGGAAATCAGGGGACACTTCTTTGTTTAAGAATAATACTTCTTCACTTTATCTGAATTAACATGATTTGTCAACTCTTCCTCCTCGGCATTTACTAGTATAACCGCGCCTCCTAGGAACGCTCTTTTGACCACAAACGGTCCTTCATAATTTATGGTCCACTTTCCTCTAACGTCTTTCTCCTTTAGAGGCAAAGTCTTGATCACCATTTCTCCTCTCTAAACTTCCTAGGCTTCACTTTCTTCTCGAAGGCCCGTATTAGCCGTCTTTCATATAAGTGACCATGATGGACCGCTGCCAGCCTCTTTTCTTATATTAGGTTCAGCTAGTCGTATCAGGCATATATCCATTTACCTTCCCATAGCTTCGCCTCCATTAGCACTCTAAGTGAAGGGATCTCTACTTATATGGGTAGTACAACTTTCATTCTATATACTAGTTGGTGAGGTGTTACCCTAGTAGATGTCCTAACTGAAGTACGGTTTCCGTGAACTACAAACTGTAACATCTTTTCCAATCTCCGTATGCGACTAGGATTTATTGCAGTATCTTTTTGATGTTCTTATTACCAGCTTCCACTACACCGTTCTTTCTAGCATGTAAGGGACATAGTTATGGTTTTTGATCTTGAACTCCACATACATAGCACTTACCATCTTGTTGTTGGTTCTTAGCATAGTCGGTGATTATCCTCTCAGAAAGCTCGTAGCGGTAGATAGTTTCCTTTTGGATGAATTTGACCAAGACACTCCTGGTTATACTGATGTAAGAGGTTGCTTCATCCTATTTAGTGAACTAGTCTATGGCGACCAAGATGAAGCGTTGATGCCACAGATGGGTTCAATCATTCCTATCACATTGATGCCACAGATGGAAAATGGCCAAGGTGACAGCATGACATTCGGGGAAATTGGTGGTATGTGAAGTCCGTCGGTGTATATTTAGCATTTGTGGCACTTGTGGACGTATGCGATAAAATCTGACTCCATCTGAGTCCAATAGTATCCACTACGTAGGATCTTTCGTGCCATGGTATGTCCTCCGGAGTGAGTATCACAAATCCCCTCGTGAACCTCTTTCAGTATGTATCAGGCCTCTTTTGCTTCCACACACCAGAGTAGGGTAAGGTCATGGTTTTGTTTGTAGAGGGTGGACCCATTGATGTAGAATCCTAGGGCGAGTGTCTATAATGTCTTTTTTGTCTTTCTCTAATGCTTCTGATGGGTATATCTTGCTCTGAATATAGGTTTTTATGTGTTGATATCAAGGTTTATGAGCCTACACTTCTTCTTCGCTAGCCAGGTGAGAGGGATCATCTTGTTTTTGGATTTCAATTCATGGAATAGTGTCTAGCTTACCCAATACGTACATCAAGGATAGGGTGGCTAGAGAATCAAAGATTTGGTTTTCCTCTCTTGGTGTGTGTTCCAACTCAATGTTATCAAAGCTCGCCATCATTTCCTTGATGTGCTTGTGGAAAGGGATGATCTTTTCATCCCTCGTTTCCTACTATCCCCTTTGTTGATATATAACGAGAATCTCCATAGACTTTCAATTTCTTAATATACTCTTCTATGGATGATTGGATACCAAGCGAGCAAGCCTCATACTTGGCGACGTTTTTGGTGTAGTAGAAAGTCAACTTGACTATAATGAGCTATACCATATCATATCCAAGGACGGAGCATAATCCAAGGTCATTCTTCACCCTGGACATCTTCCTCTTCCTCAGCATTCAAAATAATCTCCTCAGGGAAATTCTTATACTAATGGGTTTGAGTAAGATATGGGATGTTTCACTATTTGGTTAGTCATCAGATTTCCCTTGATTACTTACTTTGTCGTGTACAGGATGTCGTACTCGGCTAGTTGGACTTGCCGCCTTGTGAGAGTGGGCTTCTCAATGATGTGCTTCATGGGGTCGACCTTTGACACAAGGTTTGTGGTGTAGTACAACATGTAGTGTCTTAGCCGTTTTGCCATCCTTGCTAACACTCCATATGTCCTTTCGAGGGTCAAGAACAGGGATTTACAGTCACTAAAGTTCTTGCTGGTACAATAGATGTCATGTTCCTTCTTTCCTAATGAGTCATTTTGAGCTTGCATAGCCTCCACCAAGTTCTCAAACATCGTCAGATACAAAATTAGTGGTCTCCCGGGTGTTGGAGGCACTAATACTGGTGGGATTTGGATCACTAATAGCTTTCGATTGTCATTCCACTCCACCGGTTGATTCTTTTAGAAGAGTTTGAATATTGGCTCGCATGTTGGAATTAGGTGTGAGATGACGCGGCCAATGTAATTCAATCGCTTGAGGCAGCAGCATCTTGGCAATGGATTTTGCCTTATTATGAATCTAAGAAGTTTCCCTAACATTACTTTGAAGGTACATTTCTCCCGGTTCAGCAGTAGTTTGTATTTCCTTAGTCTTTTCAGTAGTTTCATAAGTACTTCTTTCTGAGCTTCACGGCGTTTAGACTTGGTGATCATGTCATCCACATGTACCTCTATTTCTTTCTGTATTATATCATGAAAAAGGACGATCATTGCCCTTTGGTACGTTTCCCTGGCATTTTTCAATCTGAATGGCATCACTTATACTAGAATGTCCGATCCCCCAAAGTGTGGTAAATATTATATTTTTTGTATCCTTGGGACACATCTTTATCTAATTATAGACGGAGAAGCCATCCACGGTGAGAACATTTGATGTCTCGCCGTATTGTTTACGAGCACGTCAATGTGGGATAGAGGAAAGCTATCTTTTCTGCTTGCTCTATTTAGGTCTTGATAGTCGACACACATTCGCACCTTTCCATTCATTTTGGGGATGGGTACTATCTTGACCACCCATTCTGAATATCGAGATACTTGGAAAAAACATGTTGGCACTCCATTTTCATCCTTCTAAGTTTCGACTTTACTAGTTTGCACCCCCCAATGTGTAACAATACTTCCGTCTACACCCGGCATATCCTGGTATGACCATGCGAAGATATCTTTATATTTTGTTAGCAGCTCGATCAGCTCCTCCTGTTCCGTTGGGTTAGCTAGTCCCCTATCTTAACTTCCTTCATGTTTTCTACGATTCCCAAATTGACCATCTCAAATGGTCGTAGTAAGGCAGCAGACATTTTTCCTCTTGTTCCAAAAGCCAATATGTATTTGACTGCATCTCTTTCTCATTATGTTCTTCGCAAATCGGTTATCAAAGTTAATATCAAGATCATGATAGTTAATTGCTCCTACCCATCTCTATTACCATGTCAAAGTTTGGGTGCATAAGAGAAATAGAAAAGAAAGGAATGCACTTTTGACACGGAATGCTAGTAAGAGAATAATTTTTATTTACAGTGCTTCATGCAGATCACTGTTTTTGAAATCCAAATCCAAATATATGAAGGGAAATGCTTAAATCGAAAATACACAAAGACTTTTATTGTTTCAAAATGCACCCATGTTTATCACTTTCCATGCGGCCCCATGAGTTTGATGGTAGCCCAGTTGTTGAGGTCTTCACCCAGCTATAACTGTCACACCAGATCATGTCCTTCATCGTTGTTGGGATCAATTCTGTTGATGTTGAGGTCATGGAGAGTCCCTATTTCATCTGTTGAGGTTTAAGGGCCACTCTTTCCTTGTTTTCCTTGTGGCAAGAACTAATCATCTTTAAGTCCATTAGCTTCTGAAGCTTGTTGCGGAAGCTTTCACAATCTTCCAGTTTGTGACCTTTCCTATTCCCATGATAGAGACACTTGTCTGTGGTGTGCTCCAAATTTTGTTCCTCTTGATCTTTTGTTATCTACCCGTTGTTTAGTAGAGTCTTGAATATGTAGGGGAAAGGCATTGTGATGTTGTTAAGGTATGCCTCTTCGAAAAACTCATTACTCATATCAATGGCATTCACACATCGTGCCCCATGATCTGGAAACAGGTTCTTGCGGGATAGTCTATTGCCTCCATGATCTTCACCCATCCTACCCTTACTAGCTTTTGGCCTTTGTACTTGAAGGCCGGAAAATTGTCAATTAAATGTCTTACGGCTCCTCTGTGGTATTCACATTGGGCATCGGGGTTGTACCACTTAGGGTATGAAGGCTTCGTTTGTCAGTATGGTACCGGCTCTATTTATTTCTCTTGGAGTAATTGTGGGTATAGCTTTTCGTACGGGATTGGGATATGGTCGATTTCCTCGTAGCGAGGTCGATTCTGAGGATGCTGTCCTTGCTCGTCCGCTTTCGGAGTGATAGATGGTGTATTGTTGGGTCGCATTGCGGTAGTCAACACTTGAGGTCTAATTGTTGTGGCTTACACCACTCGAGCAGTTGTCGTGATGTAAAAAGTTAGTGGTATAGTCATTTGAAGGGACCCACTTCTTCTAGCGGTTAGACACGATATGTACTTCTTCCTTCTTCTTTGTAGGGTGTGCATTCTTACATCGATGGTTTGATCTTCTTACGATTAATAATTTTCTTTATTCTTTCTTTGATAATTCGCAAGTTGGAGGAATTTGAAGCAAAACTCTAGAGTATGTTGTTATCGGGCAAAGTTTGAAGTGTCTGGAGGATGATCGAGATCAATTCCTTGTTAGCTAGTGTTAGTTGAACTTCAGCGGCAACGTCCATCCATCTAAGGGCGTACTCTCGGAAACTCTCACCATCTTTCTTCTTCGTATTGGGGCCAAGTCCTGGTTATGCTCGTAAATTTTTATGAAAGCCAAGTCTTACCATCTCTTGATGTTTGACCTTCCGAGACCTATGTACCACCTTAAGGATGCTCTTCCCAAGAACTATTGAAATCAGTCCATCATTAGTTTGTCATCATGCATGTAACCTGCCATTTGGTCGTAGTACATGGCCAAGTAGATTCGAGGGCAAATGAACCCTCCACATCTTTCGAAATTGGGCACTTCAAATTTTCGCATGGATGGCAATAGGTGGGTGTGGGGACAAGTTTTGGCCGCCCGTCTAGTTGTAGGGTTTTACTAGTACCCACATGTTTGCATAACCGGTATAATTTCTAAACAGTGCCCATTAGTTTTCGAGTTTTGGGTTTACCCGTTTTATCGGGTAATCTCTGACTAATAAAATAAGTTACTCATTCAATAGACGCAATAGAGCATGTTCTGATTTTTAGATTGTAGAATGGTCGAAATATAGTAGTTCATATAGGAAAAAAGGTCGTATTCTATAACAATTAAACAAATCGAACATAAAGAATACACCATATCATCAAAAGAGTTTGAATGGCTTCATGTAGGGATTTGGTTTATATATTTGTAATTAAACGATATAATATATATGGCGAGTATCCATCCAGCTGATACTATCAAATCTTTCCCCGCTCGTTACCCACTTTAAACGGGTACCGAGGTTGCATGTGCCCGTCAATTACCCATGTTGATCGTGTTTTACGCACTGCAATTACTTCTTTGCAACAGTCTAAAACTTGTAGGGGCAGAATCGTCTTTTCAACTCCCAGCTTGACAAATTACAGAATCAGTCCCTAAACATTAGACTGGTGTCAAATCAATCATCCAACTTTTTGGAAACTACAATCCAGCATTTGAACTTTACATAAGCTATAAAAGGTCACTTACCTTTTTGAACTTGTAGATTGATCACTGAACTTTCCAGACCTTGCAAGAAGGCTATCTTCTCTGATTATCTTCCAAGTTTCTTAGAATCTGATTCCATCGATCTCCCTCTCTCGAACTAGACGACGTACATATCTCCATTGCGGAAGGCTCCATCAATCTCGTTGCCAAAAATGATCATAAAAACATCAACACATGGAGAAATACTCCAAAACCTAAATCTCTTTAAAGCTTATCTGATATCCATATTAACCTCTGATCGATCTAGGGTAAACGATCCCGATATCGTCCTTGTCGACCCTCTAAATTCTTGAGGCGATCAGAGTTCGTTTGTACCTTCAAACTTGGAATCACCCTTCTTTAAAACGCATTCATCGGTGGCAGAAAATGCTAACTTTTAAGACTTCCGAATTTCTTTCGACTAATAACCCTAAAGAGACCTATATACTGAACACATCACGCTCGTGACGAAAAACCGACCACGCCCGTGGCCTTACTAACACCAGGGTTGTGGCCAACTTACAACCATGCCCGTGGTGGTAAGATAACCACGGTCGTGGCAGTTCCATTACACATACACAAAAGCCAATTCTTTATTTAACCAAACACCAACAGCTAGTACTCATCTTTAATCAACGCCGTTCCATTACACATACACAAAAGCCAATTCTTTATTTAACCAACCACCAACACCTAGTACTCATCTTTAAGCAACGCCATAATTTCATTTGCATCTAATCAGGTGATTCCATACAACTCAGTCATCTTTGCATGGAATCCAAGCCAACCACTCCCGAACTCACCCAACCTCAAAACTTGTGCAACGATCTATTCAGACGGTCCGATCTGTTGGACCCGATAACTATCCCGAGACTTACATGTCTCCTACACTGGGTCCACTACGGAGTTAACTCTTCGAATTAATTAAATTAATTCAGTTTTCAACTCCCAACTTTTACTTAACGAGTAAGATTTTAATCAAATCGAAATTTAAACTTTTGACCAAAAATCGGAATGTCACACCGTCTTTTCAATGAGATATGGATCCGACTCGGTCCAATATATGTGCTCCGAAGATCCAACCTGACCCTTTTAACTCATCTAAATGATCGGATCTAGATAGAACTAGGGTTTCTTGTCATCATCCTCCACCCGTTGTCGATGTATCCTCCATCTTGAAATTTCTTCATATATCTTGACTTCAAACGCAAGCCTCCTCCGACGATCCAATGCCATCAAATTGAGAGCTCCAAAACTCTTGGAGGGCCACTAGAATAGGAGGGCCAACTAGAATAAGAAGACTAACTAGCCTTCCCTTGTCCAAACTATGTACCATCTCTTCCGCCCAAGTGGGGGTTATCTCCTTGATCCCCTTAATGTCTAAAGTAGTGGTATGACGGCCATGAGGTGGTAGAATTGCTTCAAAGAGGATATCCATTTGTAAATAGTGAGATGATAAAGAAAAAGACGGTAGCGACGCGCGGGTCTCTCCAAGAAGAGACGACTTCCTAAACATCCTTGACTGGTTTATCTATGTCCATTTGACCGAGTGGATCTGACTCCCTCACACAACTAGAAGATGCTCTTCTATTATGGCAAGTGTTCCTACAAATGAAAAAGATAAAGCTCCAAACAAAGACAAATTCCAATAAACCACCCCACACTTGTATTCCACTTAAAACATTATGCATTAATTTAAGTAGAAGAAATACAGAAGTGGTCTCAACATGGCACAATGACACAAGTCAATTTCAAGGATAATTCAGCAATGCCATGAGCATACATCTCATCTAAGAACAAATGCTACTCAACTAGCGAATCAAATAATAAATCACATAAAATAGGCAAACGGGGAAATTCAACTCATTCAACATCTCTAAGGTGTGTAATATGAAGTTATTAGCATTTACAAACACTATATCAAGGCTTTGAAACTATTCAAGGCATTCAAGCATCCATAAAACCCAAACCCGGAAAATACCCTAAAATATTTGAACAAAATTCAACATTCTAACGATTTAATTATGCAATTTCAAGGGGCAAATCAAATCACCTCAATTTTAGTATACAACATCAATTTCACAACTCTCAATTTCAATAATTATGGTTCATCCACCCAACAATCAATTCAACGATTTTGAATGATTCAACGGAACTAATGAAATAGAAATGGAAAAGAAATGTTTAACTGTTGTTTACCGGGTGTTTTCCACTGATTGATAGGAAGAAACTAGCCAAGAATCACCTAATCGAAATTTTGTCGCAAACCGGGCGAAAAGTGACCTAACTTTCAATGAAACTGAAAAAAAAAATGGTTGGCAGAGTGATGGGGAGCCTAGCTAGCGGCCGGTGTAATGTCGGAGGTCTTGCAGAGTCAACATGCGGAGGAGGGTGGGTTTTGGGTGTTCGGAGTTGAGGGAGGTGGGTTTGGGAGATTTTGGTGTTTTCGTAGAAAACTGAAGGGGGGGGGGGGGGTGGGGGTGGGGTTGGATTCCGTGATTTTAGTGTCACGGTTGTCGACTAAAATGTTGTAGTTTCACGGTGGTAACCGTGACCTATAAGGCCACCATGCGTGCCAAAAATCACCAATTTTCATAGAATTTTTTCGCCTTAAGCAGTCATTGTTGATGCTGTAAATGTGTGAAATTATAGGCACTATTTATGACATGACGAGCTAAAATCTGTTTGTCAAATTTTTTTCTCACAACACGACCAAAACGAGGGACTCAAGCAGGTCTAATATACATGCAAGTTGACTCAAAAGTAAAGTAGAAGACTTACTCCATACATGGGCTGCCTCCCATGAAACATCTTTGAGCTAAACGATACGTAGCCTTTTACGGTGCAATGTTGATGTAGCAAACCTCGATTCCCATTGGGGGCTCGGCTGTCAGATACTGCTTGAGATGGTGACCATTGAATTTGAAAGTTCCTCCTTCTGGGAGATTTTTCTTGTGCTCTCTACTCCATGTCGTCTAACTAATCTCCATAAACACATATAACTACACATAAATCTCGCCGAGCGAAGTGAGACAGTTCAAAGAAAAACATGAAAATCCTTAGAAATATCATTATCATCATGCACTTTAGCATATCACATTCCTTCTTTTAATCAAAAGGTGACGTCTTCTTGTCCTACTTATAAAGTTAAACATCATTTGCATACATCAATGACTGTTTCCTCAGTAGCTAAGAAAGGTCTACCTAACAATATATTGCAATCATCATCATGGGTATCAAGTACCACAAATCGACAGGGAACTCAAAAGGTCCTACACAAATTAGCTTATCATCTATGGTACCTCTAGGTTTTGTAAGAGATCTATCAGCAAGTTAAAGAACCATATTAGTCATTCTAAGTTCACCTAGATCTAGTTGTTCGTATAAGATATGAGTCATCACATTAATAATAGCACCTAGATTATGATTCACTTTAATATGCTTAATCATGCAAGGTAAAGTAAAGCTCCCTTGGTCGATCGTGATATGGATGGTTAATCCTTCTTAAAAAAAGAGTGAGTTATGTGGCATTAGTGAGGTTTATATTCTTATTGAGCTTACCTTCTGAAATTTTGCATATGCAGGAATTTTTGTGAAGGCTTCCACGAAAGATAGAGTAACTTCTTACTTCTTAATGAGCTCTACAAATCTCTTGAAGTCTTTGGATAAGCCTTTCTTTTTATGGCGGCAAGGGACAACAGTTTCAACTTCTGCTTCTCTACTTCCATGGGAGATTTTGGAGGTGGTGTGGTTGTTTTGACCGGTAATTCCTTCTATCACTTTGGGATTTTTATTGCTATATCATTCAGTATCATCTATGGTTCTGAAATGGATTTTAGATTTCCTTGGATTGTCTTCCTGCTTCGAAGTGACATTGCCTTCATCTCCATATGTGCTTTGTTCTTATTGTTATTGGGATTTTGTTCGATATTGCTTGGATCCAAAAGTCCTAGAGGTCTCTGATCCAGTTTCTGCATGATGGAAGCTAATTGTGCCTCCAAACTTTGTTTGGTAACTTCTGTCCATGGAAAAGAACTTCATGGCTAGAAATGTTTTGGACTTTCACTACAAAAAATGCGGTGGTTCTCGCTGTTAGGAAGATTCCGTTGTGGGGATTATAACCACGAGAATGGCCATTCTCGCAGTTATGAACAACCGTAGGTTAAAAAAAAAGTAATAATATTAGAAAATGCAGGTTATAATCTCATGAGCTTATAAATAGAACTTTCACTTATATCACTTCCATAAACTATCCTTTTTGTTTCATTTCATACCATTTCTGTTTGATGGGTCGTTAATTTCATTGCATGAGTTTTCCTATCAGTAACATCAACATTTCTGTTATTGTTGCTAATTTATACTTCCTCGTTGATTTTTAAATCCCTCACATACCTCAATTGAGTCACGTTTTACTTTCAGATAAAACATTGTCATCATTAAAATATGTATTTGGTTGTCTGTTTCAGTGTTAAGACAGTTTCTAGACGTATTATTCTTGGTCATGGCCATATTTTATTGCGTTAACTTACACTTAATCTTTTATTACTCATTTTCTTATCTCACTTATTTTACATATTTTGTGCCATTATCTTATGCCATTTCGACTCATAATTTCTACTCTCTGATATCATTGTGTTCATATGCAATTTGCAACATGATTTATCTTTATGTTTAATTGTCTTGATGGCTATAATATATATATATATATATATATATATATATATATATATATATATATATTACGAAATTCTTTGATACATCCGGTGCACTGAATGTTCGTAATATCTACAAAAGATTTAGATCAAGTATTATACAGATTGAATCTAAACCGTCCATTTTATTTATATTTTTAAATTTTTACAAAATGTAAATACAAAAAAACACAATAGCCATTATATTTAAATCAAATAAATTCGATGTCTTGATTATTTATTTCCATTCATGTTGATATTTGGGTTTTTGTCAATTAATATTTAAACATCTTAACATTAACATTACTTACGAATCATTATAACATTTTTTTAAATATATTGTAATTAAAAGATGGTTGATCCTCCATTGTTATTTTCCCTGTTTTTTCATCTATGAGCAACCTAATTCCAGAAGCACTCCGATGACGAAGGACGCAATTTTGGAGCTAAACACTGCCGGCAACCTAATCCTCTCTCACAATTAGGGGTGTAAATTTAACCCGTAAATCCACAAACTCAACCCAACCCAGCCCAACTCAAGTATGTTGAGTTGGGTTCATAATAGTATAGGTTGAAATGAGTTGGGTTTTGTTATCAACCCATAGGGTTGGGTTTTATTTAATTTTAACTCTAAACAACTCAACCCAACCCAAACTAACTCATCCTTATTACAACCTCCTACCTCCTTC
The DNA here is from genome assembly GCA_030674075.2 of Linum usitatissimum. Taxonomy (NCBI): domain Eukaryota; kingdom Viridiplantae; phylum Streptophyta; class Magnoliopsida; order Malpighiales; family Linaceae; genus Linum; species Linum usitatissimum. The sequence goes on from JAUJYP020000804.1 coordinate 8,793,967, forward strand.
CTTCTTTCAACCCTCCTTGCCTTTTCCTTCCTTTGCAATTGTATGAGAATTGTACTTATGTAATAGTAGCAAGTATGTCGAACCTTTGAAAGAAATTATTTGAAATAAAATTGATTTATATTTGAATTGTACTTGAGTACTTATGTAGTAGGCTAGTAGCAGTATGTCGAATAATCCATTTTGGAATGAAATTGATTTGTATTTGAATTGTACTTATGTAGTAAGCTAGTCGAAGTATGTCAAACCTTCGACTTTGCAGTAGAAATATATTGTAGGATTGGGGACTTAAGTATTGAAAATTACCTACCTCAACTTATATATGATTCCATAAAATTGACAATAGAAGTATTTCGATTCTGGAAAAATTGCTTTTCGGGGTTTCGATTTCCGAACAAAAACTCTCGTTCCGAATTAAATCAATGTTTTTAACTCGAGAATAGGAATGAGATTTCTTAGACGAGAATCAAGAATCAAAATTTTAAAAATAAAAAAACCGGATCTCATTCTCTTCCGATTTCCACTCTTACTCATTATTAGAGTAATTCCCTAATTGAAAAAATATTTCATCTTTTAAAAAATGGTCTAACTCATGTCCAAAACCACCTCAACCCGCCCCAACCCATTAGGGTTGAGTTGGGTTAGATTAAAGAAAAAAATGGGTTGAGTTAATAAAAAATGCAACCTATTTATCCTTAACCCAACCCCAACACTCTAAAACTCAATCCAACCCAACCCATTTACACCCCTACCATCAATCGATCATTCCCTCAAAATCTGTCACTATCCAAGCTCATGGCCGCAACTGCCTTCTCTCGAGAAACCCTAGCCTATTCCACCTTCAAGTCCGATCGGCGATCTCCTCCTCTCATTGAGGCGTCGGTAGCTTCTATCCTTCGTCGTCCAGCTGACTCACAACGGTAAGCTCTGATCCCTCCGACTTTTCTTTTTTTTTATCTACTCAGGTACTAAGTCGGTCATACTCCTTTTCGAGATTTTGAGTTGAGGATCGCCAATAATGCAGTGGATCGCCCGTAGAGAGATGAACGGCTTTAAGCCCCGACCTGGTAATAGCAATCATGCCCATCTCTTCTCTTTTGCTTCTATTGTGATCGAATCATTACTTCGTATACTGGTTGATTGCTACCCAGGAAGCCTCGATCCAGCAATGACGAAGACATACAGGGGTCTGGCGAGCTGTCGATGCCTTTTCTTACGTTCGACGAACACCGGTTAGGTAGCTCCTTCTTCAACTCTTCGATTCTTCGGTTACGAGTACGGACGATGGATAGAAGGTGGCAGATATTTGAGACTGACCTAGCTAATATCTTGACTTCTAAGTACCCGAGACTTGGATATTGTCTATTTGATTGCTTAACTCCCTATGTATAATCTTCTTATGTTATTTTCTCATGTTCATGCACATTGCTACGTGAAAATTTGACTCTTAAATCTCATACCTTAGGATTCAATCCAATTTTGCCCAAACGCAAGTCATACCTAGCATGTGAATAAACTTTTACCTCATCAACTTTCATTACCTAAGCCACTGTTCTGGTTGACATTTTATACATTCATAGTTGTGATGCTGCTCTGAGGGGGTCTGGCGTGAAATTTATCTTTTACACATCTATCTATCTATTTTCAGAAGTTTAACTACTAAACCCACTTAAACTTGACGTTCAATTCCAACACATTCTATCTTGTTACAATATTTTTAGGTGATGCTATATATAGTTTGTATTTTATTTTGTGTCATCCATATTTTATTATAAATAGATTAATATAATCCTAATTAAAAATACTATTATATATAGACTGCATTAGTAAAATAATAATTTCTTTAAATAAAAAATAATTCAAATTGTATTAAAAATCAGAACTAACTCAAATTCTAAATAAAAAAGGAAAATACAAGTTCTAAATCTAAACAGAAAAGGATTATGAACATGTTAATAAATACATATCATTCATCAACTAAACAATCAAGAGTTAAGTTGTTCATTCAAATGAAATTAAAGTTACTGATTCAAATCAATCCACGATTAATTTTTTCTGGGATTTATCAGGTTCTTTATTTGTGGTAAGTTTATTACCGATTTACTTTTCAATATCGTCTTCTATTCACAACGTTTCAATTCATTACTTCTCAACTTTTCATTTCTACATGTTGTGCTCAAAATATCCTATGAACAGTAGTTTTTATATTTATACTTGAAATATTTATTTATAATAACGGACTGTACGAAGTAAAAACGGATTGTATTAGAAAAAAATGGACTGCACGAAGTAAAAACGGACTGCGGTAGTACTTTTTTAACTAAGGGTATTTTAGTCTATTTATGGACTGGGCGAAGAAAAAGACGGATTGTATATAGAATACGCATTATTTTTATGCCTAGGATCAGACTCGGTTTTCGATAGATTTTGATTTACTTTTCCAATCGGTTTGGTTGGGTCATTGGCTAGAAAATGGTGGCTGTTTCGGTTTGACCTTGGCTGAGTTTCGTTTCATTTTGCTTGCGTTTGATGAAGTAATGGTTTAATGATAGACTGGTAATACAGTGGCTAGTTTTGTGATTTTTCGGAATGTTAATGTGGCTGATTTGATAGTGTTAAGTGGCCCATTTTTGTTGTGATTTGTGTTGGAGGGTGGCTGATTTTTGTTGTGTTTTGTAGCGATTTTCAAGTGAAATGGTGGCTGATTTGGTAGTGTAAAGTGGCTGATTTTTGTTGCGGTTTTGATGTCTATGTTTTGGTTGTGATGATGGCTGGTTCTTAGGTAGTAATGTGTGGGAAAGTGGCTAGTTTTTGGGTGGTAACAATGGTTTAGACTTTGTTTGATATCTAGAGTCGAAAGCATGTTAGAATCTGTCTAGGGATATGTTTTAAAACTTGTTCTTTCATGACGTTCAAATTATTGCATTTATCGCCCTCATTTAAATAACATTTCATGCATAAGTGTATAGCTTTGAGTAGAAGTATAGGTGTTTTGTCCATTTCTAACTTCTATCTCAATTTACTGTCTCGTACCCATTCGGGGTCCATTCGATGTCGTTTTGGAGTATTTTTTTATAGATTTCAGGTACAAGATGATATCGAGGCACTATTCAGAGTGACACAGGTATGCATAGAAAAGAAAGGAGGTTAACCGAAATCAAACAGTTAGGTTAGATGTTAACCCTCATCCAGGAGCAAATGATTATCGTGTGAGCAATTCTTATTTGTTTAATCGCCTAGCGGGTTTCAGCTCTTCCTCTTGAAAGAACGGACTAAGATTCTAGATAGGTAGCAAATTAGCAGACTCGAAAGGGCGTGATTTGATTGGAGTGGAATTGCAACTGTTAATTGAATTCATATTATTTTATTTAAATCGTGAAATTTGTCTGTCATTTGTGAATTTGGATTACCTAGGGTGATTCAAAGTCTAAGTAGTTTCATCCATGATTGTTGAAACCATATTCGTGCAGTCTTGTAAAACGTTACTTTGAAAGCAACTTTCATTTTCTTTGATTGATCGATTGGTTCTCGTGGCACCTAAACCACAACTCTTGTTAGACCTATTAGAACTTATTGCAACTTTGAGTAAATTACAATAAGAGACCCTATGAAGATTCGACTCTAGTTAATTCATTAACTAGATTTATTTTGAGATGAGTAAATCGTTTATCCCTATGTGAGACTAGTAGATCTGTTTATCCCTACTGGGCCTAGACCTCTACTGGTGAACCCAACATTTGTCCCTATGTGGGTCGAACTATATGGCCCTTGTCTGATATCGAACTGGTTTGGGTTAGAAACTGAACCAATTATCATTTATTTCGTAATTTTGTGTCAAAAACCAACTTGAAATTTGTTCTAACCACTTCAAGCAACTCGAAATAAAATTAGAATCACAACTCGGTTCGAAAAACTGATTAAAACATCCACTGTGAAAGAAATCGATTTTAAAAAGCGAAACCACTCAACTCAATCGAATTAGATTCGGTCTGGCAAACTGCTCGAATAACCTGACATGTTAATCCAAAGATTCCTACTTGTTTGGACCATTCAAACCTCTCTTTAAATACACAACAACCCAAAGTAAACCAGTTAATCAAACCTTAATCAGGAGTTGAAATGACCGATCTAGTTGAATCGATTTTGAATAAGAGAATCCGACCGGAAACCTATCTGGTGGAAAAGAAAAAAAAACTTGTCTGAATTTTTTGCTGAATTCAGTTCAAAATTTTGGAAGGAGAGATTCTTTAACTGATAACATTCTCTTTAAAACTCAAATCTTTCCCGAAGTCTCATGGTCCATCTTAAAAATATGCCAAATTACCAAAGACGGCCTAAACCCAACTAGAATCAATAACTAAAATTCTATTTACACCAGACCCCGGCCAAACGCGGTATCCACACTGGAGATGAAGAAGAGGACGGGAAAGAAGTACAACTAGACACTTATTGGGTTCAGGAACAAGAGGAAAGGATTTGCAGCCTTTCTACGACTCGTTTGAGATAGTTAATTTGGGTAAATAGAAAACAAGAACGAAGTTAAAATATTGGACCAGCTGAACCCAAAGGAACATGAAAAGCTGATCCAGCTGCTAATAAAATATCAAGATGTCTTCGCATGGTCATACCAGGATATGTTGTGTCTAGTCGAAACTAACATTACACATCGCTTGCCAATCATAGAAGGATACACAATAGTGAAGCAGAGGCTTAGAAGGATGAACATGGAATGGCTTCAAGAAATCAAAGAAGAGGTGTAGAAGCAGTATTCGACAAGCTTTATCCAAGTATCCCGGTATTCAAAATTGGTGGCCGACATAATACTAGTCCCCAAGAAGAATGGAAAGGTGCGGATGTGTGTTGACTATCGAGACCCTAACACAACAAGCCTAAAAAATAATTTTCCTCTACCCCACATTGACGTGCTCGTTGATGATACGGTGGGGCACCAAATGTTCTCATTCATAGACGACTTCTCTGTCTACAATTAGATAAAAATGTGAAATGAGGATAGAGAGAAGACAACATATACTATGATTTGGGGGACGTCCTACTATATAGTAATGTCATTTGAATTGAAAAATGCTCGGGGGAACATAGCAAAGAGAAATAGTCACCTTTTCATGATATGATGCATAAAGAAATAAAGGTGTATATGGACGACAAGTCTAAAAGTCGTGAAGATCATAAAGGAGCGCTCCTAAAGCTGTTCAAAAGACTCAGGAAGTACAAACTACGTCTAAATAAAGAAAATGTACCTTGGGGGGGGGGGGTCAGGGAAGGTTTTTGGATTCATCGTGAGTGAGAGAGAAGTTGAGATAGATCCGGATAAGGTAAAAGCCATTATCGAGATGCACTCACCTCAAATACAAAAGCAAATATGCGGGTTCTTAGGGCGTTCGAATTATACTGGTCATTTTATTTCACACCTTACCCCGACGTGTGAGCCAATATTGTAACTCCTCAGAAAGAACCAACTAGTAGAATGGAATGACGATTGTAAGCTGGCATTTGAGAAGATCAATGAATACCTTCAAATTCAGCCAATATTAGTCCTTCCCGAACCCGGAAGACCACTACCTGTTTTATCTAACGGTGTTCGAGAACTCGGTAGGAGCTATGTTAGGCCAAAAATGACCAATCGGGAAAGAAGGAACCTGTCATATACAGTAACACCAAAAAGTTCACCGACTGTGAATCCCTCTATTCTGACCTTGAGAGGACATGAAGAGCATTGGCATGGACGGAGACACTATATGTTGTACTAAACTACACACCATGTCTCGAAGATCAATCCCATGAAGCACAACTTCGAGAAGCCTGCGCTCATCGGTCATTTAGCAAGGTGGCAGGTCCAACTAGCTGATTATGACATCCTATACACGACAAATAAAGTAATCAAGGGGAATTCCCTGAAAAAAAGTGTTTTGAACATCGAAGAAGAGGAAGACGTCAAGGATGAAGAATGGCCATCGATTATGAAATTCGATGGCCATCCAATTCCCTTGGATATGGTATAGGTGTAGTGTTCCTATCTCCTGAAGGGAAAATGTGCCACATTAGCGTCAAGTTGACCTTCTACTGCACCAGCAACATTGCTGAATATGAAGCATGTTCTCTCGGGATCCCTTCAATTAGAGTGTTGATGGAGGCAAAGCTAGAGGAAGCTGAATGAATATAAACCCAATCCGATCAGTTGAACCTAATCTAAGAAATGAGGGTGACAATGGTACATCACGGTCACTTATATCAGAGGCGGGAAATACAGACTTTCCAGAAGAAAGTAAAGTCCAAGAAGTCTCGAGAGGGAGAAATGGTGATCAAGACTTTGTCCTTAAAGCTGAGAGACACACACAAGAGGAAAGTGTCCCCCCCCCCCCCCTCCAGTTATGAAGGACTATTTCTGGTCAGGAGAGTGTTATTAGTAAGCGCACATATACTGGTGAATGCCAACGGAAAAGAGTTTCCATATATTGTCAATTTAGAGAAAGTGAAGAAATTCTATGCTTAAACGAAGAAGTTTACCTTAGTTTTCAAAAGGTTATCAAGTTATGTTTTTATGATCTAACCTCCTCTAAAATTAAAAGCAATCGGAACGGCTTTCCATATTTTCCAGTATTATTCATTGAAACTCAAAACCGAAGCATTGCTTTTAAAAATTGCAACCATCCATATGCATTTATTTCATTACATGCTTAAAAGCAAGTTCACGTATGGTACTCGGAAATGTGTCGATGTCACTAGAACGGTCAGCAGAGTGCGACACTGATAGTTCTACAACGGATGAAGTAACTAGGGATGTAAAACGGCAATAAGGTGTGGCAGAAAGGGAGACGGACCGCCGAGTTTGCGTAGCACGACAGTAAAAGAAGGGAAAAAATGGGATGTGACACCTCATTTTGAAAACAAAAATTCAGACCATTTGGAGAACGGTGAGGTCGAGTCTGAGGATTTCACAATCAAATAGTCGCATGTTTGGATGCGGTAACTAAAGGAAGTGCATAGACAAAAAGGACAATATACCAGAACTATTGCAAAACCGAAACCGAAAAACTCGAACAAAGCACAAACGGAGAAAGTGCACTTCCTATTCAAAATGTTGTTGGCTAAAAAAGAAAATGAGAGGCATCATGCCTAGTCTTTCCCCACCTCATCCAAGATACAGAAAGTGACATAAATGGGGTTTATGAAACATCAACGTCGAGAAAGGCCAAAATTTATTCAAACCCCTTAGTGCTCGAAATACAATAAACGTTCAAAGGAGAAAGATAGAAATATTTCCATAGTACGCAACAAATATAGAGGGTGCCAACGAAAGCAAAAGACGAGAAATCCAAGTGGCGGAGGCATTGTTCTCTCAGCCGCCACATTAGGTCAGGCATATCACCCCCCAGACCTCTTCACCGCCTCATCGAACCTTCTGAAAAATAGATACATATGTCAGAACAAGAGGAACGCACCAATACGAACAACAACCACGATCAACATCCATCTCAAGCAGTCCGACATCGCCATAAGTAATAGGATCAGAGAACTTTGAAGGGCCTCTGATTTTAGTCATTGAAGTTTGGGGAAGGAGAAAAGAGGAAAGAAAGAGATGAATGGGGTGGGAAACAAAAGAAGTAGGGGACTTTAAGGCAGAGTGATGGTCCCTTTATCACCCGCCTTCTCTATTCTCCTTGTATGTCGACAGTTACAGAATAGATTACACCACTTGAAACCACTATCTCAAAAAATTTCGCACTGATCAATCAGTCAAAAAGTCAACAAAATTAAGAAGAAGACCAAGAATTATTATTCAAACATAATCAACTCAAATACAAAGGAGATAAAAATAAATACAACAATAAATTATAAACGAAAAAAAAAGTAGAAAAAAATACTAGGGCAGTAAAATTGGAGGCTTCATTCTCAACACTGAAAAAAGAGTACAACATGGTTGTAAAAAACATTGGTAAAACATGCTCCTTCATCATTTCTCGACAACTGTATTCAAAAATGTTTTTGAGTGTCATTTTGATAAATACAAAACTTGATTCCAAATGAGCACAGTTTCAGAAAAACAAATACTGATGAAATATTAAGTACAACACGCTACGATGAACACATTCCAAAAAAACATTGGCTGTTTGAATTTTTTGAAAAGGAGCTCTATTGATCGCGGAAACTCGTCTCAAATTTTTCGGCCCGATCCGAATTTACCGATTAGAAAAAACAAATTAATCTGTGAAAATGAGGTATTTGGCCCCTGCTCAGATAGAAATCCGTCAGATTTATTTGCTCGAGCAAAGACCTATCCGGATAGATTCTGCCGTATTTGCGTGGATGTCAAGTTTTGTATGTATACGAGACGAGGGAAGCATGTGTAGAAAGGAAATGTCAAAAATTGAAATTCAGATTAGAGTTTATACTTTTATTATGCTGAACCAACGGGGGAATATCTCCAATGAAAACAAAAAAGCTTTGCGTTAGAGTTGCTGAAAAGTCAGGTCAAACACCTGTTACTCCGTCTTTGCCACACGCATAGGATAGGAAAAAAATACCGATTTTGCAAACAAAACCAAAATGAGGAATAAGTATTGGACGCTGGTTGGTGTTTCTTGCAGGACTTAACTAGTTTCTTGTCTTGATATACTTCTCCACCACATACGTATATAAAAGCAACGACCCACGTTTTACAATTTGCTGTGGCTGCTTCAAAGCAGGCAGCCCAAGCAGAAGAAATAACAGCACTCCAAATGTCTGTTAACAAGCAGAGGAGCCTCTCTATCCACAGTGCCAAACGCATGAGGTTTGGCAAGTGGTTTTCCTTCAAGGAGGTGCAGATGGAACCTGGCAAGTCGTTGAAACAGCAGAATTCTGGGAAGTTGAAAGCTGATATCAAGAGATGGGCGAAAGCCGTGGCAGCTTATGCCCGCCAACTCAGTGGCCGGCTTGGAACTTCAATCAGGAGCAGCAGGATCAGAAGAAGCTCCTCCTCCCATTCTTCTACTTCTTCTTCATCGCCACAATCATCATCGACGGTATCAGTATGAACAGATTAATGGAATATTCAGCATGTGTAAAATCATCTCTCATTTTGTAATGGTTGTCGTCATCTGCCCTTCTTTCATCCATTTCCTTTGTACCTAACATTTCACCTGTACATAACCTTAACAGTTTCATAACCCTTATGAGAGACATGAGCAAATATCAATTCTTTTCATTTCATTTCTTCAATTGACTCAAATCACTTAACATAAGTATTCCACAACGGCGAGTGTCAAAATTTTGTCTGAATAAACAAATAATCTAGACTAAGCTTTACATTTGGAGACAAAATTGGAATAGCAGGCAGCTACTTCGGTATATACTGGTTTGCAATGGGACAACTCTAGGTCACTCGCACTTGTTTCCTTCTTCGGGTATTCTTTCTCGGCTTGGAAGGCTCTTGAGAAGCTGTTTAGCACATGCATCCTGCACTTGCTCGGCGTTCCAGACCCGTCGTGCTCTTACCCAGGCAGGTTCCTGCAATGCAAAATCACAAATGCATATACTGATCCTTCATTTGCATTATGTGTTTCTCTTTTAAGTTCTTCGTGAAGATATGAACCGATTTGATAAGCGTTAGCGACTCTCAAGTGGATGGAATCAATCTCAATTACCTCTGGAACAAATTGTGAAAATCCAAACTTGATGAGAAGGAGGACATGTTCCATTATGAGAATTCCAGCAAGTCCTGGTTCTATTTGCCATTTTCTCTCCTGATCGTACATGCAAACTAGAAGGACCGAGTTTGTGCAGATCGACATAACTATTAGGAACTACAAATTCAACAAGACGCACTCTCATCAATACCATATTTCCGAAAAGGCTGGCATATCCCTTAAATGTGACACAGAAAATGAACATAGTTCTTGAGTAGCCAAGCTAACATCTATAAGACCTGGTATATGTTGATCCAAGCTCCAATCGTGGCAGCAACACGAGGAACAGGCCTTCGGAACATGGCAAGCAGCTTTAGTGCATCTGTTCTAACCTCTGTGAAGCTGTTCTGCAGGAGAGGACATTATAGTTTTTTTTTCTTGGCAAGTCAGTGCAAGAGACAACACTCGTATGATGAAGATTCAAATTTTAAAGACATTTTATTTAACAAGCATAGTCTTTAAGGAAAACGGACAAACCACAGCAGCGAAGACAAATGCGAGAGGGAAAGCACAAGCAAACATCATGATCATTCCAAACTGCAATGCCAGCTGCAGATAGTCTGCAACACCCAGCCAGATAAGGGAATAGTTAGCAAGAGGAACTGAAAAAAGAAAGATATCTCCAGACCTCACCGTCAGATTGCATGTGTTCTAATTCTACATCATTCGTTGACAAAATGAGCGATGAGAAATTTCTATAACATGTATGTGATAACCCTTACCATCAAAAAGGCCATCCTCAAATTCATCACCTATGCTTGCATTATAAGCAGGTTTTAGGTACTCTTTCTCCACCTTGGATTGGAAGAGAATCTTCTTATTGCCAGATGCACTGTTCCTGCGTTTCTTGTTTCTACAAAGCAGAAAGGTGTTGTTAATACAATGTAATCACGGTCCTGTCCCCAGTTTATCGGTGAAGAGGGAAGACCTTACCTTACTGCTCTGTACTTCTTGATGCTGTATTTGACATAGGGTAGTGAATGTTCCAACATATTTTCCAATACCTATGAAATGTTTTTAGTGGAATAGCTCCGGTTAATTACAAGGCGTTTGATAATTTTCTGTAAGACTAAGATAGCAACGTTACCTGGAAGATTATGAGACGCTGAATCAAGAGCTGGCGAAGGGTCAGGAAATTACGATGCAAAAGTGCATGATAGAAAACTCCAATGTATGATTGCATGAAGTACAGCCCGAATACCTACACCATAACAGAACCTTCAAAACAGATTCCATTGACTACACTACTAGTGATACAATCCGGATTCATATTTTACTTTGTACACCAAGCTGTCAGCCTGAAACTGTGAGTTTTCATTGTTTTCATATTTTATCAATCTCACTGATAATTTTGCCCCGAGCTTTGTGAAGTATTGAATGAGAATAATGTATCCAGCCGTTAATGTGAACCTGAAACAAAGAGTTGAGAGAAATATCATTACACAGAAAATGAACTAGATAGAAAGGAACTTGTTAATAATTGGAAATCTTACTTTGTGACATCCGACTTAAGAACCTCATAGAGGTGAGCATAGGCTAATTCAAAGGGCAACTGGAGGCAAACAATGCCAAGAATAATAAGCGCATTGTTCCGAAATCGAACAAGGTGCCCAAACCATTCATATCTCTGATAAACTGCTTTCTCTCTGTTCCTATCCCCCATTGCTTTTAGCAGCTCTAGTCGAGTCTTTATGGAAGTACATTCAATTCCCAAGAACTTATATCCTTGCCCAGCAGTAACTGAGCAATTTATCTGCCACCTGTAGTACATAAACCACATAGACACAGCGATATAACAAACGTTAAAAATGCAAGCTAAAACAGACAGTAGAGTTAGACTAGAGCAAATATCCATGACATACCTGGAAATAAGGGAATAGTTTTTTCGTTTCCAGAACTGGAAAAACAATACAGCCCATAACGTTGTGCTTGTGAAGAACACAGGGAGCACTAAGAACTGCATTGAGCTGATAAGATGAGACATAGGAACAAATCATAACCAGCAGACAAAATCAACTAGAAGAAGCTGACAATAACAGAACAATGGAGTCAATGTGTACAAGGCTTACCCAAAATTAACCAACTGCACTATCATAGCCAATAGGGCAGGAAACACTATCCAGCGCGCATACATCCGTAGAAACGCAAAATAAATAGCAATCTATCAAAAAGCAAGGGATTATCATTCAAACAAACAGCAAGGGAAGATTTTGGAGATAAATAAAGGTTTTGCATCTTGGACAATCACCTTTAGTCCAAAATATGAATACATGTCGTCAATGTCTTGATTAGTGAAGTTTCTCTTGTTCAGTACCCAACTTCTGAGGAGCTTCTTCCTCTTAGCTTCATCTAACCACAATAAATGTGCAACCAACTTACAGAGTTCAGATGAAGATGGGGTGGGTGCAAACAAACATCGTATATGATTTTTTGTATACACACCATGAAGAGGGAAAATATGTTTGACAATGCCCTCAGATTCCAACCTCTGCACTAAAGGTTCCATGATGTTCCAGACGAGATCCGTTCCATCCAATTTTAGACTAATGCCTGACTCGGTTCTATTTACCTGAGGATTGGGTATGCCAAAGATAGTATGATGCATAATGAAAGAATCATAAAGACCAGAGAAAAACAAGATAGGGGAGATATAAAGTGTATCTTACAATTCCATACAACATGTGTTGGTAGCATCGGAAACGTTCACACCAGCTGAACAATGTGCCATCTGGCTGTCTCACAAATGCATTCACATCCTCCCACTGAAATGGGAGATCGATCCCTGAGAAATCAAGACTTGTCCGTAGTTAAGTTAGAGCTAGAAATAGAAACAATACAGAGTATGTGAATGTAAAGGGCAATGTACCAATATAAGTAGGTTTCCTCATCTGCAAATTAGCTGCAGCCTGCCCCAATCTCTCCAGGGATGCAGCCAGCTGATGAAACAAAGCAAGGCACCGCACCAACATGTGAGTGATTATTGTGATGGGTTTAATTAATAAAGCAACAGAGGAGGTTTAAACTTTCTTTTCACAACCAATAACCTATCGAACATCATTTTCAAACATGCAGTCCAAACAGGCACAAGAGGAAAAATCATATTGTAGAAAAGAAAACCAATAACAAAAATAAAAATTAGAGGAAAAGGATATGCCTTAATGAATCCATCTGTAAATCCGAGAACCGTCTCCACAGTGAATCCGACATGTCTGAACTCATTAAGAAGAACCTCAATGCAATCAACAGTATCATCTTGTTGTTTGAGAATCCTCTTCCGAACCACCAAGCCTATCTCAAAACCAGCGTGTTCTTCTCCTTCATCCCCTTTCATCTCCACTGACCAAACCAGGCAAAGACGATAACTTTCTGCCGGGAAAGACTGAAACCAAACAAAGTGAAAACTGGGTTCCTAATTTTGGCATGAGAAACCAAGATATGGCCATAAAAATAGAAGTTGACAGACACGAGAAGAAAAGTTGAAGGGTTGAAAATTTTCTCCTCCTCAAACGGCTCAAAGTCTCAAACTTTTGGTCTCCTTTTTTTTAGCATTTCGAAACTCCAATAGGGAAACGAGGCGAGAGAGGGGAAAGGGGCGGATTGGTGAGTCGGAGCCGGCTACAATACTAAATTTAAGTATATATTTATCATTTTTTTAAATTCGATTTAGGATAATTTTATATTTGGCTTAGTTTTATGTTGTTTCGATTTAGTATTTGATACATATCAATTATAATTTTGGCTAATATTCGTTATTTACTATTACTTGATTAAGAAAAACATCATCGGTGTCACATTAAATCTTAAAAAACAACTTATTTTAATTAAAAGTAGCACAAAATGTTTTTTTTATATTTTACCTTTATATTATTATTAAAAAATATTTTCGAAAAAAATAATTACTTAATACACAAAATTCGATTTAAATCCAACTCTATGCACATTTCAATCCTGCATCCGCCATTGATGTAAAGGAGAGACACCCGTGGGGTTTCTCGATACAAATTTTGCCTAGTTTCCTTTTCATTCCATACGAAATTATTCTCCTGCCCTCTATAAAACCATCTCCAACAGTGGAAAAAAGTGGGGAGAACCGAACAATTATACACGTTGATATAAATTTAACTATTGAATCTCTAACGCCCTATTATTCGAATTAAATGACGCCCTAAATAGAGTAAATTATGTTATTATCCTTTCGTAAAATTAAAATTTATGTAAGAAATTGTCTGTATCACCGAACTAAACACCGTCAAACACTCTCAAACACTCTCAAACACCCACAAATGAAGATCGGAAGAAAAAATCGAAAATCCGTCGAACCTCCATTTAGATACAAAATTGAGATTTTTTGGGTCGGCGGGAACCAACCCAGTCGACCGCCGATTTCGGCCGTGAACCAACCCAGCCGGGCGTCGGTTCCGGTCGGGCACTTTTTATTTTTAGAAAATGTGGGAGTGGATTCGAACCATGATCTTTTAACTAGAAAGGCTAAGTGATTACCATCTCTACCAATATCACAATTTTATTAAAACATGCATTTAATTGATAATAATACACATTATCACAGCTAATTACCACTAAAAAGTAGCATCTTATCATAAATTAAGTAAATTGTACATTACATCTCAATTATTTGATCAATAAAAACTTCAAATCATTTATATAATTTGAAACTTCTTAAAAAATGATTGAGTAACTATATTTTATACAATACAAATTATGATATTGAACTCTCTATACTACTAGGTTTAAAGTTAAGGTTTTAGGGTTTAGCGTTCAGGTAGCATTTTAGGGGTTAGAGTTTAGGGTTTAAGAGTTGTCGATTTTGCTTAGTTTGGAGTTTTAGGGTTTTAGGTTAAAAGTTAAGAGTCTAGAGTTTAGGGTTTGGAGTTTAGGGTTTTAGAATTTAGAGTTTAGGGTTTTATGGTTTAGGAGTTCTAAGGTTATAGGGTTTAGGGTTTGAGGTTTAGGGGTTAGAGTTTAGGATTTAGGATTTACGATATGTCGTTTTTGTTTAGTTTGGAGTTTTAGGGTTTTAGGTTAAGAGTTAAGGGTTTAGCGTTTAGAGTTTAGGGTTTAGGATTTAGGGTTCTAAGTTTAGGGTTTAGGGTTTTAGAATTTAGGGTTTAGGGTTTGATGATTTAGGGTTCTAAGGTTAGGGTTTAGCGTTTAGATTTTAGGGTTAAGTATTTAGTGTTTTAGAATTTAGGGTTTAGCGTTTTATGATTTAGAGTTCTAGGGTTAAGGGTTTAAGGCTTTAGAATTTAGGGGTTAGGGTTTGATCATTTAGGATTCTAGGGTAAAGGGTTTTAGAATTTAGGGTTTAGAGTTTGATGGTTTAGAATTCTAGGGTCAAGGATTTAGGGTTTTTGAATTTAAGATGTAGGGTTCTAACGTAAGGGTTAAGCGTTTTAGAATTTAGAGTTTAGAGTTTGATGGTTTTGGATTCTAGGGTTAAGGGTCTAGGGTTTTAGAATTTAGGGTTTAGAGTTTGAGGGTTTAGGGTTATATGATTTTAGAATTTAGGATTTATAGTTTACGATTTTAGATTTAGCGTTTTATCATTTAGGGTTAAGGGATTTCACGAAATTCGGCCGGACTGAAATTTTGGTCGGAGGACTACCCGGCGGTATCGAAAAATTGGTCGAAAACCATTTTAGCCAGCCACGGATTTCGGCCGGAAAAATTGTTTCGGCCCTCAGTGTTGCTGGCCGGGGCAGCCTCCGGCCGAAATCCGCGGCCAGCCGGGATGGTTTGAGCTGATTTTTTTATGCCGCCTGAATTGTAAGGAGACACGTACCGTGATAGTGGTTTTCGAATGAGAAAATTTAGATAGTTTTTCGTTACAAAGTTTTTCAAATGAGTAAATTCGGATAGTTTCGTCTTTACGAAATTTTTCGAATGAGTAAATTTGGATAGTTTTGTCTTTACGAAATTTAAGGCGTTGTATAATTCGAAAGTTAGGGCGTCAAATAGTAGTCCTCTTTAACTATTATGTTCATAGAAGCAATAACAGTGAATAGGTCAAATTTTTATAATTGCAATCTCGCGTCGGTGCAAAACTCATTATTTGTCTGTCTAGACGGACACTTAAATCCAATGGTCGCTGACAAGTCTGGATAAATTCAATGGCCAGATCTTTCCAACTTTTTTCTTTTATCTTTTAGTTTTCATCATGTTTGATTGGGTTTTAATGTAGGGTGTTGGGTCAAACTCAAAATCATGTCCGGTTGGGTTTTAATTTTAGGTTTTAGGTCAAACTCGAAATATAAAATTCAAATTTAAAAAAAACCTAATACTCTAGACCCTCAATCTTAAACCAATCAAACACAAAACTAAAAGTCCAAATATAAAATTCAAATTTAAAACCTAATACTCTAGACCCTCAATCTTAAACCATAAATCAAACACAAAACTAAAACTCAAAATTTAAAATCCAAATTAAAAACATAATAATGTAGACGCTAAACCTTAATCTGTCAACCAAACATAAAACACAAACTCAAAATTTAAAATTCAAATTAAAAACCTAATACTCTAGACCCTAAATCTTAAACTCTAAATCAAACCCAAAATCTAAAACTCAAAAGAAAAAACACAAAACTCCAAAACCCAAAACTCAACCTAAAACCAACCCGAACCATAAAAACTAAAACCTAAACCCAAAACTCAACCTAAAACCAACCCGAACCTGAAAGATATGGTCTAAGCAGAAAAAATGAAAAAACAAGCTTGAAACATTTGATTGTTGGATTCGGTCGGATTCATCACCGACTGTTGGATCAGAGTGTCCGCCAGGGCGCCCTTTTCGTGCGCTCGTGTACAAAAAAATTTGAATAATTGAGTCTTACATTTGAGATTGTAGGACTCCAAAAAGATGATATGCTTCAATGCTACAATTTTATATTTAGGGTTGACACTTTACTTTTTCGAGTTAGTTTTTTTTTAAATGAGACTACGATTTATATTATTAATGCTCTTGGTCAAAGATGCTCATCTTTTTTAAAAAAACCCTTGGAAGGACTACCACCCATGATGGGTAAACACACGGTGGCACAAAAGGCCAGCAACAATAAACCCATTTGTGGTACTAGTCATCCCAAGTAAAGAAAATCTTGAACGGAGACTTACAACCCGAGCACTAAGAACTACCCGACTAACCAACATAACAAACCAAACAGTGTTAAAAGACATGAAAAAACTTAAAAACAGATAGCAGGAAGCAATCGTTGGAGTCCGAATTTGGGACACCAAAAACATCAAACGACGGGAAGGGTTGAGTCTCCGAGCGAATCTCTGGTAATGAACTACTCCTTCTGGCAGGACCTTTGAGGTTGGCCTGTCGTTGCCAGGTTTTTGGGTGTTCATTGATACCCTTGAGTTGCTTTGTGGGACTCTCATAGGTATGTGTTAAGCCTTCCATTTCACTGTAGTCCCTTCTTGTTGCTCTATATTGCAGCGCTTGCGTGCTTCCTGTAAGGCAAGCTCATGTGTTTCTAGATCATTTGTTGCAGTTGCATCATTGGTTGGCTTCTTTGGTGAAAATAGGTGACTTGCATAGTTGTGTTGGAAGACTAGTAGAATGGGAGATAGATAAGGTCGCGACCCTAGTGGTGGCTTAGCTCTTCAATTTTCATCGACGGTGACAGTATCCTCGGCAAGTAGTGCTCGGTGCCAAGGGTGTTATTTCCTTTCCTGAGGGCGGGAATGGCATCACTCCATATGCGTGGCGGCTCCACGCCGGGATTGAGGAACCGAATGTTGCAAAGGCGGTCGGTATGGCCGATCCGGCCACAGATCAAATAGAATATTGGTAATTTTTCATACCTAAAGTGGCATGCTAATCCCGGTTTGCCAGGATGGGAAATCATCTTCTCCTACTTCAATGGTTTCGAAGTATCTAGATAGATTCGAACCCGCATATAGGAGGCGCTGGAGCAATAAATATTTTTTTCATCATATTTGACAAACTTTCCAACGAAGTTGCCAAGCCCGCGGTAGACCATTTCGGTGAAAAAACTCTTCGGGAGGTCATGAATCTGAAGCCAGTAATCCGTAAGGTGTAACGACACCGTCATTGGGTCTTCTCCATCCTGCACCTCGTGGAGAACCATGAGGAAATGGTCAAACAACCATGGTCCGTTATCCAAAACCATCGAAGATCAATGATGTGATAGAACCGGAAAAGCACCGGACGATTGCCGAGATCTTCGGCCGCCATGCCATACTAGGTAGCCATATTTTCGCCACCATGGTCTTTCATAGTGTTGAAGTTATACGGCCGGGTAGTCACATGGGAGCCGACTCCACAGAGGGTGTAGTTAGCGGTTCGAACGTGAGCGGTGGGGGGCTCAACTGAAATAACTCTTTTTCTGCCTCCGCAAGTTGCAGGGCATCATGCTGCCACTGCATCGCAATCTCTGCAACGCCAGACATAGTGCTGGCCATGGTGGTGCGCGATAAGGAAAAGGAGAAGACGGGGTGGGAGGCGGGTTTCAGCGGCATGGGTAGGAGGTGGGGTCTGTGGTGTTGGAAGGGTATTAAACCCTAATACTTCTTCAAAGGAGGAATTCTCAACACATTAATACTCCTTTTTCAAGTTAGTTTAATCTAGTGTTAATTTTGGTATTTGATTTGAGGGAAACACTTCGGTGAAAACACTATGTGACAACGTTTCATTGGCTAGTCTTTTTTTAAAAAAATATAATGTCGAGTTAACACTCCAATACGTCCAAAAATGTAACAAAATTATCCAAATTTATTCAATTTAATTTCGTTAACTTTCCTTCCAATATTTCTATTAAATTTTTTCATTATTTTTTTACCCTATCTTCTTCGCTTCTCATAAACAAAATTACCAGCTTGGGCTTATAATTGAGAGTTAATCTTGTTGTTGTCAGGCCATATAGGGGAGGTAACACAGTTCTATGATTCAAAGAAGCGCTTCCCATCTTGGTGTTTCGGAGGGAGGACACCAGATGGTGAAGTATATGGCATTTCATGGAACTCCAATTGGCTAGGAGGTGATTTTGCCTTACTGAATCATATGGCATTGCAACCTCTAGTAAGAGATTTTGAGGGTGTTGAAGCAACAGTATAAGAAATTTCCTGGTTGACGGTGATTTTTTATCTATTTTAATTGCGGATAGTCCGCTTTTAGAAATCCTAGTGGGGGATAAAAATCCTTTGTTAGGATAAGTAATGATAAATAAGCTAATAGCGAAAAATCCGTTCTTAAAGCTAACATCTGATTTTATCACCAATTAAATCTAACAGCGGATGAAATCCGATGTTAGCCATTTCGTCCAGTAATAAAAAATGTAGCCCAGTTGGGTTTCTGCGTTTATCGTTCGTCGTTCTTCATTCATCGTTCACCATTCTTCGTTTTTCAATCATTTTCTTTTTATTCTTCTTCTTCTTTAATTCTTTTTCTTCTTAGATTTTTCTTTTTACTTTTTGATTCTTTTTTTCTTCTTTAATTTTTCTTTTTTCCTTATTATTTTCTTTTTCTTCTATTCTTCTTCTTTTTTTTTATTCTTCTTCTTTTTTTCTAATTTTTTATTTTTTATTTTAATTTTTTTCTCTTTCTTTTACTTCAATTTTTCTTCGTTTTTTTCTTCAATTTTTTTTTATTTTTTTTATTTTTTTTCTTCGATTTATCTTCTTTTTTTTCATTTTCATTGAAAGAAAGAATATTTTTCTTCTTAGTCATCTTCATTAAAAGAAGAAGAATGAAGAAAAATTTAAAAAATGAAGGAGATAGATGGAATAAAAATAGAGAAGGAGCCGAATTTAATAATTTGAGGGGGAGGGAAGGATTTTAAAAATTTTGGAGAGTAGGAAATAGGAGTTTGAAATTTTGGGGAAGGAGGAAAAGAAAGAGAGAGTGAAATTTTGAATTATTCAATTTTCCCGGATAGTCTAACAGTGGATTTTTAAAATTTATTGTTAAACTAACAGTGATTTTGAATCCGTCGTTAAACATGTGTTGTTAGCCATGTAGTTTCTTGTAGTGCAAATATGTTAAATTAGTCACAAATATTTTTTTCTCTCCACTTTAACAGATGGATGGCATTGAAGGAATCATGTCTGTTATATCCTCCTGTTTATCTGTCATTAACTGAAAATCAAAGTACGAAATCAAAGGGAAATACTTCAAAACAAATGGGAAGAATCTTTGTTAAAGTATACAAATTGGTTTAGCATAATCCTCGATAAAATTCATTTAGGAGAGCCATACCCCTCACCCCACTCATCAATCCACTCCCTCATATCCTTCAACACAAGCTCGGCATTCTAATCAGGCTCTCCTTGTATCAACGAACGGTACATCCATCATATATCTTTAAGCTCTTGTCCTTAACAGAATATTCCTTGTCATGCATGCGCTGTAGAATCACCAAAGAAAATGATGATTGAACAGTTTCAAAAAAACTCTCCAATTCCATCTAGAAGCTATAATTAGGGATTGAAATCAGGGTACCTGTTCAAATTCCTCCAATAACTGCACGCCGACGCCAGGAACCTCAGGAATCCGGAGCCATTCCTTTACAACTCAGCAACATCGTCTAGGTGCTAAAAAACGAGAAGATTCAGTGTGGAGGAATGAGATGAGATGACGAGAAATAGGGTGGAAATGAGATTCTAACTACAAGATGAGAGGCAAAGAATTGAAAACACTATTACAAGAAAAAATGAATCAACGGATGACATAGTTGATGACAAAGGTCGTATGTTTTCGATTAAGAAATTTTTGATTGTTTGTTAATGGTGGAGGAAGGAGGACTAAATGTTTTGGAACGAGAAAAGAAGAAGACAAAGAAAATAAAAAGATACATGAAAGATTAAATAGAAATAATGGAAGATAAGGAAAATACAAAGATAAAGGAAAGATTAAATAAAAATAATGAAAGGAAAGTTTACGGAAAGAAATTGAATGAATTTGAGTGATTTGGTTGCATTTTAAAAAATATTTAGGTGTTAACTCATCATAATTTTTTAATAAAAGAACATTCAATGAAACGTCGATATTTAGTGTTTGTATCAGGTGTATGTTTTCACTAGAGTGTCCGTCTTGATTTGAATAATTCATCATTACTTTTATGTAGATACTATTAATTAATTGAAACGAACATTCCGATGTAGTTTTTTTAAAAATTTACATATTTTTTTTCTCGTTCAATATGATATCATAAATTTTTTTAAAATAAAATTATTTCTTGAAGATAATCATAAATTGATCACATGTTTGGTAGAATGAGTTGTACCATCGCTTATTCATCTCACTTTAATCATGTTTATATGTGATATTGCACAAGGAATTTTGACATTTTTTTTTGTATAAATGATCACTTCATCTTCTATTCTACTCTTAAGACTATTCCACCTTCCTCAGTCTTTCAATCCCAAACTATTTCTATACATAATTCTTTCTTGAACATAGGTTCCCCAGGTAGAGAAACAGATGAGAGGCAATGGCAGTATGAGTGTGAACAACAACGTGAAGGTGAAGAAATGTTTGTGATGATGGCAGCCCGAAGACATCTCCAAAGAGCACGTTATCTCATCATCGTTCAATGCCACGGCAAATAGTCAATTGTAACAAGGAAGAAGGTCACAAACGTTTAATGGAGCTTATCTCTACCCAAATCCAACCAACGATGTTAGGGTCTTCAATTTACTTTGCAAGTTTTAGATGTGCTAACTAGATCAATTATCCAATTATCAACTAAATACTGAATTGAAAGAAAGCAAATGTAAGATATTGAGTTTCAAATATAGGATGGAAGGTTGTTTGAACTCGAGTTCACAATAGCTAGTAATGCATGGATGAACAATATGATATCTGAATTAATTATATTATAATGGTTTAGCGATCTCCTACGATAGTCCTATATCACTCTCACGACTCTAATGATCGATTCTGCTTGATTGTAAACTTTGAGTATTGATAGAACTCTTAATAGAACGATAATCGATAGAACAATAATTAATATATCTGTGAGTAAAATAGATAGAAACTTGCAGTGTGTTTTCCGAAATAAATAAACTAAACAATATGTTTCCTTAAAATATGGAGATTAATAAATTATTTAGCCTAAAATAAAATTAGTTAGATTTTACATTGCATATTTAAATATTATTTTCATATTAAATTTAATTATGTTAACTAAATATATTTAAAATATTATATATTCCACATTGTAAGGGCATCCAACTAGTTTTACTCATAAGCCCGATTGAGTTCGGGCCTTCAAGCCCATGAACAGTATAATTTTGTAACAAAATTCTTGTTCAATCTATTTTTACACAAAAATGGGCTTCGGTAGCATATTACAAATGGGCTTGAGTACTGGGTTTGTGTCATACCATACATTGTAGTGCAATAATAAAATGGGTTTAGATCTAATGGACTTGGCTAAATGTTGGTTATTGGGCTTATGAATGAGTTAAACCCATTCACCAAGCCCAACAAACATAACTGAAATCTGAAGATCCGGCTAAAAATAAATAATTACAGCCTGATTTTAATCCCTCTTTACTGTCTGTCTCCTTCTCCCACATTTCCAAATCCACTCCAAAACGGAAAATAATTTCCATCTAGGTTTTCCCAACCTTTTTCCATCTACTACCCTTGGCAAGTTCGAACCCTAACCAAAAGAAAATCCAATAGTCATTTTCCTTTCCTCCATCGGCGATAGCCAGCCCTACTCCCCCTATCGATAGTGAAATATCCTCACCAGGCCGTCAACTCCTCTTTCCTTCTTCCATCTGAGTAGTCAACCACCGACGATTTCTTCTCCCTTCCTCCATCGGGTAATGTCCGGACGGTATCGACATGGTCTCCGACGAATGATTATAGGATAACCCATTTAGGCAAGAAAGGGATTTAGATGAGAAGAGAATGGGTTGAGGGAAGGAGGGAGAGATAGAATTAAGCATGAGTTTGTTTGATTTCATTAATTGATTCTGAAGTTAAAGAGAATGGTAACAATTCTCCAATTATATTCTTAAAATTTAGTCACTTTACTTACCATTCTCTACAACTAGCTCATCGTCATTACAATCCCTATCCCTTGAAAGCAGACTTGTCTTCAAGTTTGTTAATAACATCGCAACCGGCTAAACGAAAAAGAGCAGAAAAAATGGAAAAATAATAACGCTGAGTCGTTATATAATCGAGCCCATTTGGTCCTTGATCTCTTCGTTTCCTCCTTGCCATACCACCCTTCTTCCTCTTCTGTGAAATTCGGCTTGTTCCCAATCCGATAAGTAAGCAAAAATCATTGTTGAGCTGAGGATGGGTTAGAGGGTAGAAATGCACATAACCGTGATATTCTAAAAGACCCCACATCAACTAAACCCACTACCCTTCAATTCAGAAGAGAAATCAAAACGTACCGTTATAAGTGGTTGTCTCAACTCTTGTTTCATAACGTGCTCAAGATAATACTTATGAACTTCTGAAAATTCATTCCCACACTAAATGAGACCACTTGTCCTCCTCTCTGCATTCGATCTACCATAAGATTGGCCAAAAATTCCTTTAGATAAACATGTTATATCCTGATCCTAACGATCAAAATTATGTTAAGGAATTACTAAACTATCCCTTAGAAAGTTTAATAAAAAAATATGTTATGAAAATATGAGTATTGTTATGTGAATTATTGTATTAATTCTTGCCATGTGTTTAGTTGCATCTAAGTTATGCATTAATGTTTGCCTATTTGAGAATTATTTAGACTCATGTTGGAATTATGTTACGTTTGATATGTTAGTCGTTATTAATAAATGTATTGCTTTGTTTTCTATGTTCTGTCTAATGTGGTGATAATTAGAAGTAATTATTAAGTTTAGTTTCCAATTAAAGATGCGAAGAAATTAACTTTCATGTGAATTAAATCTTTGAACTTGATTTGGCTCAATTTCGGTTAAGCGGTTTGAGTTTCGGTTCGATTAGAATCCTACTCAAATAGCGGAATCAGAGGATTGATGCTTAGTTAATTATTTAATTCAAGAGGTTTGACTTGTTGGTTAACCGAGTTTAAGAATTAGTAAAGTTTGGCGAGGTTCGGTTTAGTTATCGGGTTTGCTAGATGATCGGAGATGGAGTGACGACTTTATGTTAATTAGTTCTCCGTCATACCCCTTAGGGTACTCTGGCGAGCAGAAATAGAATTAGGAAGAAGAGAAGAAAGGCGAGGAAGAGAGAATTTATAGAAAGAAAGTTATGAGGGAATATTTCTTATTTATTCCCAAATGGGCAGTTGTCCCATATAAATCCAATTGCACCGTTACAGAAATGATCTGCTTTGGTCCCTCAATTATTGAAAACAACAAAACATTTAAAAGTTGAAACTAGTCATTGTATGAAAATCCATCCTCCTTAAGAACAAGCTTATCTCAAACCTTCAAATATGGGAACTTGGAATGGAAATCAACCCAGTCCTCCCAAGTTTCTTCTACTTCGTCTTGATAGGACCATTGAACTAGCACCTGGGTAACAACTTGAGTATTTCTCTTAACAAATCTTCTTACTAAAATGGCCACAGGCTCAACCTTCATCACTCCATCATCATCTAACCCAGGCAAGGTTGTCGACACTATATCATTGTTTTCAACTACACATTTGAGTAAACTCACATGAAAAACTGGGTGAATGGAGGAAGTGTTGGGGAGCTTCAAGTTGTATGCCACCATTAAGATCTTAGCTTCAATCTCATAAGGTTCAAAAATCTAGGAGAGACCATGGCACAATGCTTGGATGCCATTGACTGCTGCCTGTATGGTTGTAACTTCAAATATACCCAATCCCCTACTATAAACTGCCTCTCCAACCTATGTTTATTCGCTTGCTGCTTGTGGCTATTCTGAGCTCTAGCAAGGTTGTTCCTGAGTGTTGTTATCAACGCTTCTCTTCCACTATTGCAATGGGGGTATTCAAAGGGTTTTGTACTCCAAATGCAGAAGGAGCATATCTATACAATGCTTCAAGTGGAGTTAAGTTAATAGTCGAGTGAAAATTAGTGTTATACCACCATTCATCAATTGCTAAGCACTCTAATCATTTCTTAGGTTGACGTTGCACCATAAAACAAAGGAAATCTTCCAAACATTAATTCAATCACTTAGTTTGGCCATCTGTTTGAGGATGGTAAGCTGTTGAATAATGTAACTTAGTCCCTTGTAGATGAAACAATTCCTTCCAAAAATGGCTTGTGGACACCGCATCCCTATCAGAAACTACAGTTTCGGGAAGACCATAGAGTTTACATACTCCTTCCATGAATATCTTAGGTATGTTGGTAGCTGTGTAGGGATGACGAATAGCTACAAATGTGCATACTTTGTGAACCGATCCACCACTACGAATATCACTTCTGATTTAGCAGATTTAGGGAGACCTTCAATGAAATCCATTGCAATGTGCTTCCATGTCTGGTCAAGGATTGACAATGGCTGCAACAGTCCAGGATAAGGAACCTGTTCAGCTTTACATTGTTTGCAGGTATGTTAGCTTGCTACCCAATCAGTTACATCTTTCTTTAAACATGGCCAATAGAAATACCTCTTAATCCTATGGTAGTTAGCTTGCACGCCTGAATTCCCTCCAGTTGTTGAGCCATGAAACAATGCTAGCAACTACTTTCTCATTTCTCCATATTTACCAACATATACAAAACCTTTTTGTACCTGAGCAATCCTTGTGTATACGAATATAGTTGAGGACCCGATTGTACTACTGCTGCAACTAAAATGAGGTATTTTACTGCATCATCACCTTCATAGCTCTTTTTTATGTCTACAATTCACTCCAAAATAATGGTTGATATGTTATTACACTTTGCTTCAAGATCCAACACCTCTGACAAGACATCAAAAGCTTGATTTAGTTTGCCTTGCCTATATCTCACTTGGAAATCCAAGCCCAAGAGCTTCACTAGTCCTTTCTTCTCTATGTGCGTGTGTACCTTCTCCTCCATTAACCACTTCAAGCTTTGATGATCAGTAAGGATTGTAAAATATCTTTCCTTCCAATAATGCCACCAACGGCTAACATCCATTAAGACTGCTAAATAGTCTTTTTCATATGTTGATAAACCCTAATTTCTCAAGCTAAGAGCTTGGCTCAGAAAAAGCAATTGGTCTCCGTCCTTGTGACAACACTACAGCTATGTTTGCATTGGAAGCATTATTTCTAAAGTAAAGGGTTCAGCAAAGTTAGGTATAGCCAAAATAGGGGCCCGAGCCATAACATTTTTAAGTTTGTGAAGAGCTTTCATTGCAGCATTTGTCCACATAAAATTTCCCTTCTTAAGCAATTCTGTTAATGGCCTACTGATCTCACCACCCTTTTTTGAACTTCATGTAATACTCTGTTAAACCAAGAAATCCCCTTAGAGCTTTCACAATGGTAGATCTTGACCATTTAACCTTGGCTTCGATCTTTGAAGGGTCAGTAGAGACCCCTTGATTCATAACCATGTGACCCTTGGTATTCTACTTGCTGCTGTCCATAAGTACATTTGGTCCTTTTGGAAAAAAGTTGGTTTGTTCTAAGGATCTATAAGGTCTTGGTTAGGTGGATTTTGTGGAGTGCTACGGTAGGGCTTTATATTAGGATGTTGTCAAAGAAAACTAGGATAAATTTACAGAGGCGAGGTCCTAACACATGGTTCATAAGGGCTTCGAATGTGGCTGGGGCGTCTGTAAGGCCAAAGGGGATTACCCTAAACTCGTAGTGGCCATGATGAGTTCTAAAGGCTGTCTTATGTTGGTCTTATGGTAACATGCAAATTTGGTGGTATCCGACTCTAAGATATAGTTTTGTAAAGTACTTGGATCCATGTAATTCATCTATGCACGTGATTCCATGCCATGAATCGATGATTAAGTGACCATGTTAGGTTATGTTATAATATTATGTGATTGATGCATTTAAATTTATGTCAATGATTTCATGATTAAGTGATTATCTAATTTTAGGTAATTCATGTGATGGTTAAGTGACTATGTCATGTTAGGCTATGTTATAAAATTACTCGGTTGATTAAGTAGTTACCTTATCTCATGGTATCCTTGTGAAGGTTAAGTGATTATATTTTGTTAGGCTACATTATGAAATTACTCGATTGATTAAGTGGTTACCTTATGTCATGTTAACCTTGTGGTGGTTAAGTGATTATGCTCGGTTATGCTATGCCATGAAATCACTCGATTGATGCGGCTAATCGTATATCAATGTCTCTATGATTAAGTGGTTACCCTATGCCATGTTAGTTATGTTATGATTAGATGGCTATGTTATGTTAGGTTAAGTCAGGCTACAATATCCCTAAGCATTTGAAAATTACCTCTGAATGACTAAATTGCCCCGACCAGGGAACTTTAAAACAAAAATAAAAGAAATAAAATAGAAATCTTTAAATAAGAGAATAATTATTAACTAGCAGCAAAAAATGGCCCTAACAGATGGGAAACCAATATTCGGAATCAAGTCTTAATAAATAACTTTAAATACTTTTTCAAAATTCCAAGTCTACACTTGCCACATCCTGAATCAGCTCCACTTTGCTCCTGCAACAACTACCAAACACCCTGGTGGGTGGTTCAGGGAGAGTCTTTGGTGCTCTAATCATAAAGGAATATTCATGATAACAAACCAATACATTATAGATAGTAATCATTAATAATTTTTAAATGTACATATTACATAAATATTCTTCTTTTATGTAATCCTAACTTCATAACAAGTCGTCATCAATTCCAATAAATATTAGAATACAACAAACACATCATCAAAGTATGTCATAGCATGAAAGACATTGTTTCATCGTAGTCAAAGTCAACCTCAACGAACGTTCATTGAACTCCCATGATCATTTCAATCTAATGTATCATCTCACATATAGGGTATCATCACTATAGGGCCCTCTAACTCATCTAGCAGCCCTACCGCCTATTGCCGACTTCAACATCAATGAGACTTGAACCCAATAAGAACACAGGGACTCGAACCCACATTGATAATAACTCAAGAACTCAAACTCATGATATATAATAACACTAGGACTCAAACCCAAGAAAAATACGGGGACTCGAACCCACAAAAGACTTTGGAGCACGTATCCAACCAGTCATTATACATAGGGACTTGAATCCTAGAAATCTAAGCCGACAACTAGTCATAGTGGGCCTAACTAATGAGGTACCTTGAATTATGATAAGGCTAGACTACTTCAAGGTTAGAGAATGATAGGGTTAGATGACTAGCGAGCATGGAATAAGTACATGTTACCTAGACAACTAATAGGTGTATACAAACATGTAACTCTCTAGATAGACCACCAGCCCTCATGTTACGATCTCATATTCACGTTTGGGCCACAGTTTGCCCCTCATGTTACCGTCTGATGGATACGTAGTCCCAGACTCTCATGTTCACATTTGGGTGGTTGGAGTAGTTACTTTAGTTGGGGGACGCCTCGCTAGTGCAAGTTCAAGTGATAAGATATCTTCAACAAGGTCATGTACACGTATGTCAAGTGCAACTGATAAGATACCGTAGATAAGGTCATGTACAAGTATGTCAAGTTCAAGTTATATGATGCCTTGGATAAGGTCAAGTATAAGTATAAGAACTAATGACATGTGTTATCAGGTTTTCTACGTGATGTTAGTGATAATGACCACATGTTATGATATGTTAAGTGATTCTTATGTGCTGATGTGTGTGATATGTTCCAATGTTTCTTGGATGTGATAACTATTTGTTGTGATAAATGTTTATGAAATTATGTGCCCCTTATGTTCCGACGTGTCTTGGGTTTGATGACTAGTTATGACCAATGTTCATGCAGTGATGTGTTCCTTATGTTCCGATGTGTCTTGGATTTGATGATTAGTTATGACCAATGTTCATGCAGTGATGTGTTCCTTATGTTCCAATGTTCCTTTAGAACTTATTGGAGGTTCAATGTTGATAATGATTATCTTACTATGTATACTTTCCATGTTCGGTTCACATGTGTTAGGATCATAGAAAGATCACTACGTTATGCAATATGCTTACTGTGTATACTTGCCTACTTGTTACTATGATTCTATATGCAATGGCATATGTTCTTGTCTTCCATATGTTCCATCGTGATACTCATATTATGTGTCTACATGACTAAAATCAAAATATGTTATAGTTAGATAACAACAAGCATATATTTAAGTTCAGGTGTTTAATCGATGATCCAAAGGATATGAACCCTTTTAACTAAACTCATGATTCAAATTATGTTACCATGTTATGATCTTGAACCGCTCATGTTATAACCTTGGACCATTAGTGACTCATGTTTAGCTAATGGTTCATTCGTGACCCATAACTTATTCTAAGCCCGTCAAATAAATGTTCCTTAATGATAAGATGTTGTTTGAATAATGTGATCAGTGATATTATAAGTTTAGAAACCTTAGTAATGGTTGCATAGTAAGAAAATGAATATGTTAGCCCTTAGGAAAAAGGTAATGTCTGAATAAGGTGATGTTTGAACAAGATAATGTCTGAATAATTTTTTATACTGCTAAAGTTATAAATAGAAAACTTTTGGGGTGTTTC
Organism: Linum usitatissimum; assembly: GCA_030674075.2. Lineage (NCBI taxonomy): Eukaryota > Viridiplantae > Streptophyta > Magnoliopsida > Malpighiales > Linaceae > Linum > Linum usitatissimum. The sequence goes on from JAUJYP020000804.1 coordinate 8,823,265, forward strand.
AAAACCCTTGTTGATTGTGTTAAGGGCCATGTCTTTAGTAGTACCACACACTGAATTAAGTCTTCATCCATTTCCTTTGCAAGTCCAAAATCAATTAGCATAACATATCTTTCAACATTAGAGAAAATATGTCTATGCTTGATACCTGGATGCACCATCCCGCAATCATGGAAATGTGAAACAACAAAGGCTGTTTCAGCAGCATAAAGCCTCAACTGCAGCTGTTGCCGCTCCTATGCAAACTCGCCATGCTTTTACTTCTGTACACCCGGTAATTTCCACTTACTTGGCAGATGACTAGTTCCGGAGCTCACTTTAATCTCACTCCTTGACCATCCAAAAGTTCTATGCTTTAATCTATATGCCTCTTTGCAACAATATTGCAAGTATGAAATTTGACTTTCATCTTAGCCACCAAATATAAAAGAATCTCACTGGAAACACCCTTAAACAGATCATATCTTTCGGTAGTTGGCAATTTAAATCTATTGCAGATACTCTTACAGATGGACTTGGGTAACTGTTCCATGAGTTGGTGCTGGTTCAAGCTCTCAGCTTTGATCTTTAAGCATATGTAATCCAATATTTTCTCCTTAAGCCTGGGAGGAAATCAGTTTTTATTCACAAGATTATCGGCTTCCTCCTGGTATAAACTGATTTGTTAAGCAATTTAGGTCTAGTGGCAGAATGTATAACATATGAACATAGGATAGAGAACCTGAAATGGTTACCCAAACCAGCAACTTTACATGCTCCACCTCTCTCAAAATGAGGATTTCTTCGCAAAACTTAATGGTAGACATCCTTGCCGTTTAGAATTCATATAAGTTTTAATCTCGAAATAGGGAGATTCAAATCTGAATGGATTTTCAGAAGCATCATCCAAGCTTGTACCATCATCAATGATACCATGTGCATAGTCAATATCTAGCCTCTTGGCAACATTAAACACCATTGGCAACCTTATGTCCACACCCTCTAGTGGCATGCACTTCTCAAACCACACATCAACCTTAACTAGCCTCCTAGGACTTTCATCAAGCACCTGAAGTGCATAAACCAACTCTTTCGAAGGTTTATTAAAACTTAGAAATCACTTCTCCTAGAAAGCACAAGATGACCGTAGTATTTAGGGTGAAAAATCAGCGCACAATCTTGCAAACTCAACACCAAATTACTTCCATTAACTTTTGAGATACAATGCGAGGTGAATGGATCTCCGTCGAATATCTCATACTCAAATGACGCAGTAGGCTTCAGTTTGATCGGCTCGTTCCCAGAGTTCTCAAAATTAGATTCCCTCTCCCTTGCCCGCTGAATCAAACCTTCCAAATCACAACCCGACATTGAACCAGCTGGATCACCCAAGACCTTGGGTTGGCGATGTATGAGCTTATCCGTAGCTTCAAGAATTCGAGTATTATCAACTCTGACCTTGTAGAAGATCTAACAACAAGACCATTCTCCTGCTCTAATAAGGATTTCACCCAATGCTCAAACTCGGAATAGAACCCAAACTCAGGTGGTCTACACAACATGGAGAAATTAACATCTAGAGGATGAACCAAAAACATGTCAGCAAGGAATAGCAATTCTGAAATGCAGTCCCGGACCTTCTTCCAATCGAGAAACCAATAATATGCCTTGTTCTCGAGAAACCATTGAGCTTCATCTACCATCTCATCAGCTGGAACTTTGAAGACACTGAAGTACCCAACACAAGCTTTGAGCCATGAAGAGAGATCAAAATCAGCACACAATATAGGAGGTTCGTAAGGTGGAAGTGAATCGGTAGACATGGGAGCCGGATATAAGCTCTTATACCATTTGTAATGTTCCAATGGGATAGACATGGTCTCCGGTAAATGATTATAGTGTTAGATAAGCCATTAAGGAAACAAAGGGGATTTTGGATGAGAAGAGAAGGGGTTGAGGGAAGGAGGGAAAGATAGAATTAAGCAAGAGCTTGTTTGATTTTATTAATTGATTCTGAAACCAAAGAGAATGACCTTATATATTAATTCTCCAATTATATTCTTACGGTTTAGTCATTCTACTTACCACTCTTTACAGCTAGGTCATCGATCATTACATCTGGGTAGTCAACTCCTTGTCAAATAGTTCATTGCTGTTTTACGAAATGGGTCGCCCAGCAGTCGGTAATATTCTTTTGCTTCGTGATTTTTCTGCAAGCTGGATACTCGTATCTTGTTACTGCAATGAGGCCTTGTTACTACCTACAATTAACCAGTTACCTTGCATCATTTTAACTTGTTACTCTTTACATTTGTTAACTGTTGGGAATATGATGGTTCAACCACTTGAGTGAACCAACTTGAACTAAGTGTGGAATGACGTCGTTGCAACTAACTGCGACTCACCCACACAGCAACAGAATTGGTTACCGTTGGAAAGGGGGAAGAAGTGATGATCTCAGGCTGATCTTCCTCCTGGATTCACTCAACAACTACTCCGAATTTCCATCAACAGAATGAGTGGAGCTAAGCATGATGCTGCAAGCGACTGGAGAAACTAGGGATTGATATATAGCCTTGAACAGTCCATAGAAAAGGCACAAATATGGATGACTTGTAGCATAAGTGTTCCTCTTCTCTTCTAAACTTTATAAGTGATTACCTTGGAAGTTCTTTCCCGATACATTGATTAGTGTGGCAATCGGGAATTAGCTTTAAGGACAGTGGTTACACCACGATCACTTTCAATTCTCGTTTACAGTTTGCTAAGTTTTACAGGTTGAATCCTACACTGCTGCTGTCCCAAATACTACTGCTATACGATCTGCTGTACTACATTCTACAGTTGACAGCCAACGATATCTAAATAGTAATGTTGGGTTGTTGAAGAACGAACGAGCAAAATGTGCTCCTATTGTTAAGGCGTTTAGAGATAGCATTCAAGATGTTGAGGTCGGAGTATGGCCATGAAAAGTTTGTTGACATGTCTAGAATGTTCTGTCATGTCATGGCTGATACAAAACTATAACTTCACTACTCATGCAATCAAGCTTCCAGATGGAACTCTTCATCAAATCGGGGAGGAAGATTTCGAGTTGATTTATGGGCTTCCAAGAGGGGCTCTGGAAGTCTCTGACTTGAAACACTATACGATTGGTTCAAGCTGCTGTTTTTTTACTTGTGTAACTCCATTTTTATGCTCCAAAGAAAAATGATGATGCCCGGTTTTTAGCGCTTCTTGATGGTGATAAGTTACTCAATTTCAAGAGCTACAACTGATGCAAGTTCTTTTTTGACATATTTAAAGCTAGGATTGTTGCTGATGTTAATTCAAAATATCTATGTGCTGAATTTCACTTCTTAACGGTAAGTTTCATTTTTCTTTTTCCTTTGTATTAACTTTGTGTTTTCTTACTATTTGAGTTTCTATATCTGGTTAAAGTATATCACAGAGCAATCTGTGCGTACCTTCATGGATCATGCGATTCAGTCTTATTGCGAGAATAATCAGATTGATATTGATGGTGATTGTGACAAAGGAGACGGTTCTGCTGTCGAAAAGAAGAAGGCTAAACTAGCCAAGGGTGTTCATTCAAAGCAAGCTAGAAAACGTGGGAATGTTGGTGTTTCTGCCAAAAAATCAGCGGAGGATCAGAGTGTTAATACTACAGGTATTGATGCTAAGATTAAGGTTCATTTTTCTCCTCCGTGGAAAATGCAGAAGGCTACACTTCCATCACCTGATATTGTGTTGTCCAAAATTTAAGTACTGCAAGAGGTAATCCCCCCCCCCCCCCCCCCCCCCCCCTGATATGATAAATCCTTGAAGTCTATTGAGGAATTCATCAATTCAGTAACTGGTGAAGACTATACAACTGCACATGAAGAAAACATGGAGGCGGGAGCAGATGAACAAGAGAATAAAGTATACAATGAAAAAGAAAACAAAGAGAAGATAGTTGGTGAAGAAGAAACTGAGAAGACAGTTGGTCAAGAAGATGAGAAGAAGGAAGACGAAGCAGATCGTAGTGTTTCGACCCTAGAAATGAAACCTGAAGATACTGCTCGTGTCCTAGACGACGATATGCATCTAAAGTAGTTGATCCGGAGAAGCCTTCTATGGTGGATCTTGGCTGAGGATTTTATGGGGAATGCCTGGTAATCCATACTCTTAAGTGTGTTCGTTTTTCATCTTTCAATGGCTATAATTTAATTTGTCCACCCCAATCCTTGGTTTGACATTTTTCTGTGGCTACTTTTTCTCTAGATTATAGGGATTCAGAGTAGATGGGAATTCCAAGTTCAATGAGTCCTCTCGTGCATCCATGCCTTACCACTATATACACAGGTGTTGTCAATAAGTCACTACGCATCTGGACCTCTAAGTCACTACGCATCTGGAACCTCTCAAGTGCCCATGCTGTAAGCAGCACGGTCCAACCACCAATGTCACCGGTCCCCTTCATAACAGAAGACTCCGACCTAAACGCTGAACGGTTGAGCTCCCGATAGAGCCACGAAAGAACAGCTGCCCCCAAGCGAACGGTATCTCCTTGCAACACCAGCAGGTACGATAGGTGGACGTAAGCAGTCGACCTATCCATGAACAAGAACCCCCCAATGCATGCCAACAAGTATGCCCATGCGTACTGTTCCAATGGCGCATCCTAGGGCGCGCGACGCGTTGGAGGATGCATCCAACGGCTACTTTTCTAATGACCGTTAAATACTGAACCGTTAGAGGCATCCTTCGACACGCCACGCGTTATAAATGCATGTGATTGCCATTTTACGCAATTAAGGTTTTGAGTTGATTATCTACGTAATTTCCGATTTAATATTGCCTACAAATTTTTTTTCCCTAAAATGTCACAAAGTTTTGGCATATGTCGAGACATATCACCAGGATTTCGATAGATTTTTTATCACTTGGTATTGACTTTCTCGCCAAAAAGGTATCGTCGTTAGTTTGTTTCATGTCTCGTGCATCCTCGTTACTCATTACTAAATCGGGCGCCACCAATTCCAAGCTCATCGGATACGTCACCAGGTCCAGCTGGTCCGAGAAGAAGGATTTGAAATTGGCCGATTACATGATCCCTGCTGATTTTTCCCTCCACGTTCCATCCATCTATGATCTAGAAACGAACTTCCGGCCGGGCCCTTTTAAACCCTAAATTAGACGTAAACACGAAAATCATATAACCCTAAACCCTTAAACTCTAAACCCTAAATTTTAAAACTCAAAACCCGAGATCCTTAAAATCCTTAACCTGCAAACCCTAAACCCTAAATTCTAAAACGCTAAACCCGTACTTTAGAACCCTAAATTATCAAACCCTAAACCCTAAATTATCAAACCCTAAACCCTAAATTCTGAAATCCCACACCCTTGATCCTAAATATCTAAACTATCAAACGCTAAACCCTAAACCCTAGAATCCTAAAAAAGCAAACCCTAAACCCTAATTTTCGTAAGGATCGAGGCCTCCGAAACCTAATTTTCGGACGGATCGAGGCCTCCGAAACACAATTTTCGGAAGGACCGAGGCCTCCGAAACCTAATTTTCGGAAGGACCGAGGCCTCCGAAACCTAATTTTCGGAAGGACCGAGGCCTCCGAAACCTAATTTTCGGAAGGACCGAGGCCTCCGAAACCTAATTTTCGGAAGGATCGAGGCCTCCGAAACCTAATTTTCGGACGGACCGAGACCTCCGAAACACAATTTTCGGAAGGACCGAGGCCTCCGAAACCTAATTTTCGGAAGGACCGAGGCCTCCGAAACCTAATTTTCGAAAGGATCGAGGCCTCCGAAACCTAATTTTCGGACGGACCGAGACCTCCGAAACACAATTTTCTGAAGGAACGAGGCCTCCGAAACCTGATTTTCGGAAGGACCAAGGCCTCCGAAACCTAATTTTCGGAAGGACCGAGGCCTCCGAAACCTAATTTTCGGACGGACCGAGACCTCCGAAACCTAATTTCGGAAGGGATCGAGGCCACCCGATATCTAATTTTCGGATGGATCAAGGCATCCGAAACCAAATTTTCGGAAGGACCGAGCCCTTCCGATACCTACTTATCAAACCCTAAACCCTAAATTGTAAAACCCTAAACCCTTAACCCTAGAACTCTAAACAATAAATCGCTTATCCTTAAACCCTATACGTTATACCCTAACTTTAGTATCCTAGATAATCAAACCCTAAACCCTCAATCCTTAATATTTTACCGGTCAACTATTTTCTTCACCAGTTTACTGTTCATCTATAGTTACGCAGATATATCCAATTTGGGAAACTTTGTACCGACGAAAGTATCAAAATATTTATTTCCGGAAACCTCTCACGGTACGTTTTTCCTTACATTTCGATGATCCCAATTCGGGATGGAACGAAAATTTCGGTCACAGGAGGCCCGGGCCGGAACGAAATTCCGGCCGGAGGGGGCCCGGGCCGGCCCGGACCCCTTGCAGCAGATTGGCTGTTGCCTTGCGGAGTGTCTTCCCGGAAACACCACACTTACTTTGCGTGTGGCATATGAAGAGGAACATAGCCGCGAAGATAAAATTTGTCACAAGGAACGAGGAAAGTGCCGAGGCATTTGTGCACGGGAGATGGAACAAAGTGTTGTACGCATTTTCCAACGAAGATTTCAAGGAAGAGTGGGAACGCATGGTCGATAGTGATTGGGCCAGGATTGGAGGGTTGATGGAGTACCTAACCAGTGAGTGGCTTCCGTGCAAAACTCAGTGGGCTCATTGCGATACCAATAAGGTTTTTCACATCGGAAACACGAGCACTAATAGAGTGGAGTCCCAACACTCGTCGCTTAAGACTTGGTACAACTCTTCCAATCAAGTCGTGGACTCACTGTTCGAGGGCTACCATGCATCCATCGAGGGACAAGTGATCGAAGTTCAGAAGGCGTTAGATGACTCGAGTGCAAAGGTATTGACATCCTCTTTCCCTATGTAGTTACATATTTGACATTGCCGAGATGTTGAAACTAGTTCATTAATGTTTTTTTTTATTCGGTGTAGGTCTACCGTTACGCCCAAAGACCACCATTTGTTTATCTCAATAATGCGGTTTCCGCATGGGCGATTGAGCTTTTGACCGAAGAGCTCTCGAAGGACACACCATGTGATTGTGTAGTGGAGACAACACATGGAATCCCGTGTTATTGTAGTTTACACTCTAAGGAGGCCGCTGACGAGGAGCTGAAACCATACCACTTACATAAATTTTGGCGTTCATTGTCTTACACGACCCCGGCAGAGCACGATGTTGCTGATCGCAATATTCTTGACGGGATGGTTAAGACTATATGCTCTAGAGGAGGGCCATCCGTCCGAGCCTTGAGTCGATTAGTTCGGTCGGCATTTCAACCCGAGTCCGAAGGTTTGAAAGAACCGAAGGTTGCCGATGCTCCTAAAGGCCGACCGCGTGCGAGGAAGACCGACCGTCGAAATCCTTCTTGGCATGAGCATGCTAGTGCACAGTGTACTCCTCCGAAGAGTAGAGGTAGCTCAACTAGATTTACACCTAACTCGAAGGCTACACCTTCCTCGAGGGCTACTACTTCAAAGACGGGTATGTTAACTTGTCGATGTTCCCGGTCCTTCCCGTTTCGTACATAGTTTCTTTACTCATGTGTGATCTAATTTCTTCACAGTTCGTCAGTTTGGGAGGTACATACCGGCGGGTATGCACCCGGTACTTGGAGACGTGTTTAACCCACATGGGGATGGACATTGCGGATTTCGGTGCATTTCATACATAGTATCGGGCGGTGACGATAGCCAGTATGTGGACATGCGGAGGCGTCTAATGGAACATGTCACAATGAAGCGGTATGAACTTTACAGTAATGTCTATTCCATTGACTTAAACGGCGTAATTCACCGGTTGGGTTGGCTATGGGAAACTCCATGTGATGAAGCATGGTGGTTTTGGAATGTGGATCTTTTGGGGTATGCCACCATGTTTAACTGGACTTTCGTTCTCTTCGGACCCGGACTTCGAGGGGTACCTTATGGGGAGACTTACCTACCGTTGATAGTAGAAGAAGGCACAACGGCACCACTAGGTGTGTCGTATATCGTTTGCACCGGAAATCATTGGGTCGTACTCACGTTGGATGATGCTATTCCGGTGTTACCTATCCCGACGAAGTCTATGTATTGGAGGTACTGGGCGCAAGACCGCGCCAAACAAATGTGGGAACATGACTTATACCGTGATGAGCATGTAGAGTATGAACGGTTGAGTCAATAGGTCATTTACTTAATATGTGTAAACTTTCTGTGACTCGAAGGTACGGTGATTAATTATGGTGTCATAATATAATTCCATGTGTTTGTGACGTCCCCTAACGTTCAAAATAACATATCCGGGGTGATCGGTGGCGGAAAATTAGGTATCGGAAGATCTCGAGGCCTTCCGAAAACAAAATTCGGACGAGAATTGTTTGGGCCTGAGCATGGTTTCTGCCAGGGAGAATTGTTAGTACTCGTAGATCCAGGACTGAAGCAACGTCACACACCCTGACATCGCCCTGGCATCCGCCCTGCTAGCCTTCCCTAACTCCCGATACAACCAGGCTAGCGCACCAGCACCCCAAGCATACTCCGGCACATCACCGATCGGACCCATGAAGTACTCCCAACCGAGAAGCCGTGATCGATCGGCCGATCTATCCCGGAAAAGGGTACCTCCAGAAGAAGACAAGAGGAATACCCTATAAGCAATATCGTCCCCCATATGCTTACCGAGAGAGATCATGTCCCTCTCGTGCATGGCACCATGATCATACAGGGGTGGCCCAACCGTCTCCCCCCTGACCGCGTACTCCAACGCAGCAGCTGAGCTGAAGCCAAGCGACTCCGCTACACCCGCTCTCAAGTCAACCAGAGGTCGGGGCTTATGAAGCGGTCGTCCAGTGACCGGTACACGGAGAATGTGGAAGACGTCGTGCAAAGTGATCGTCATCTCTCCCCACGGCATGTGAAAGGTGTTAGTATCCAAGCGCCACCTCTCAACAAATGCCTCCGGCAGAGGCTCATCAAAGTGGGTCGACATGCATCGGCCCAAGTGAAGAAGTCCGGACTCCGCATGATCGGCCAAATGGTCTGAGTCTGGATGTCGAACTCGCTCACAGTGTCCCACTGCTTAGGGCGCTTAAGGAACCTGAATACCTTAAGATCCCTGTAGCCCTCGCCCGACTCCCACAAGTAGTGTGCAATGTAACCCCCGAAGCTCGGGATCACTGTCGGCGTCCTCGGTCCCCCCCTCGGGAATCCCGACGCGTGAGCTCCCATGTACGACTAAGCCCAAAAAGTCTACTGCACTGGCGGGATCCTCCTCCCGGACCCGCGCGAGACGGCTAGGCTTCCCTCCTCTCACGCCGACACTGGCGGAGGCATGTGACGAGCCCGTAGAAGCCAAGTGCGGAGAGCTCGTGTGCAGAGGAGGCATGTGTGGAGAAGCCATCGGCGGGGAAAGCTGTGTGTCGTCGTACTCAAACCCCGGCGGTGGACCCTCATCCTCGTCATCATCCTCCGGATACGACCTCGCCGGGTACGTAACTTTGGAGGGTACCGGTCAGGGGAGTCGTAGATACGCAACTTCTTGTTCTTCTTCGCTGCCTCTCCCTCTTTCCGTCGAGAAGCGGTGACCACCCGCTCCTTCATCCGATCCAAAACACCAACTTGTTTTCCTTTCCCTCTCATCTTCCGGATCCCATCGGTTTCTTCCTCTACCGGATCCCGATCGTGCGATTTACCTCCACCTTTCGTTTTCGCCATAATTCTCACTAAACTGCATTTAAACAAATAAATGGTTCTAATAAAATTCGGATTCTACTAAACTAGGTTAAAATCTAATTATTCCTAACTAAACCCTAATACCCTAATCCAAAATCCTAATTTTCCTAAATATTCACTAACAAAACCCTAAACCCTAATTATGATTCACTAACAAAACCCTAAACCCTAATTATGGTTCACTAACAAAATCCTAATTTTTATTCACTAACTACCTAAACCCTAATTATTATTCACTAACAAAACACTAATTATTATTCACTACCAAAACCCTAATAATTCTCTAACATTCTCTAATCAAACCCTAAAAATTCTCTAAAACCCTAATCACAATAAACCCTAATTAATTTCATAATTTTTTTTTAAAAAAGGGTTGGGCCGACCGCCCGTTTCGGCCCAAGAGGGCTCCGGCCGGCCGCCCGTTTGGGCCCCAGCTAGCTCCGGCCGGAATTAATTTCCGGCTGGGACTAGCCGGGCCGGAACGGCGGCCGGCCGAGCCCTCCCGGCCGAAACGGCGGCCGGCCCCCCCCCCTTTTTTTTTCAAAAATCGTACCTTCAACGATTTCTTCGATCGATCTTCGATCTTCGAGCTTCGATTTCTTCTTCCGTTAGACGTTTGAGAGTGTTTGGGAGTGTTTGCTACTGTTCGATTGTGTTCGGAATAGTGAATACACACAACAACTTATAAGGATTTCGATTTTACGAAAGGATAATCTTGTAATTCACTTAAATTAGGGCGTTGTTTAATTCGAAAGTTAGGGCGTCAAATAGGGATTCAGCTAATTATGATTGGATCCACCGATAAGACGGCAGAGAGGAAAAGAAAGACAAGAGGAGAAAAATGGAGAATCGGTACAATATAAAAGAAGAGGAGAAAGAAAAATTATTTTATTTATCAACAATTTAATTTTAAAATTCGTAAATTTTTAATTTCAATTATGATGTGGCCATGTGGAAAATACTATACCATTAAATATATTGCAACATATTGCTATGTACGCAGTCAAATGTCCAGGTTAAAACTATAAGTTAAATTTTATTAACGGAACACGAAGTAAATTAACGGTGAAACATTTTTGGCAAGAAAGTGAATACCATGTGACAAAAAATCTATATCAAAATCATGGTGACATTTCTCGATATATGCCCAAATTTCGTAATATTTTAGAGTATTTTGTCAATTATAAATATGAACATGGCTTGTATCTTAGATGGACATTAAGATTGTTAAGAAGCTAGGTGGGACTGTAGATAATACTGAGATGGTTAAAGGGTTAGTGTTTGATAAGAAAGTTAGCGATGCTTCGGATGCGAAAAATTTGCTGTGATTCAGTTCCAGATCTCGCCTCCAAAGAGTGATATTGAGCAGAGAATTGTGGTGTCTGACTAGACCCAGATAGATGTATAGGATTCTGAAGGAAGAGAAGAATTATATCTTGGGAATGATCAAGAAGATTAAGGCAACTGTCTGCAATGTGATGTTGATTCAGAAGAGTGTATATTCATAGGGATCTCAGTTCCTCAATTTTTGGCTGTAGATCATCACTCATTTCTTTCATTTTCTTTTGAACAGCTGCATCATTGTTTATACCGAAACGATTCTTCACCTCTAATTTCCATAAACCATAAACCAAAACCCGTGCGGTTTGACCGGTTACTCATGGTTGGTAATCGGTTCGGTTACTCATAGTTGGTAATGGTGAACGTTTCGGTACCAATATCCTATATAAGTAGCATCCACCTATTTTTTAATCAATTACTCTGACTAAATTTAGAAACACACCAAATATTTATATTATGTACATTTTGATCACTACAGGTTAGTTGTTAGCAAAATATCACTAATGAATTTCGTAATTCTGATTTGAAAATAATACTCAAAAGTATAAATGCTTTCAATAACATTTGAACCTAGGTCAATTAAGAATTCACACAACCTCTTGCCAAATACACTAGCTCACTTGTTTATTCCCAGTGTTATTATTTATGTGGGTTCCAGTCCTTGAGTTATTATCAATGTGGGTCGAGTTTCAGTCTTCTTATTGGGTTCGAGTCTCATTGATATTTAAGTCGACAATAAGCAGTATGGCTACTAAATGAGTTAGGAGGCCCCTATAATGATGATATTCTATATGAGAGATGATAAGTTATAGTGAAATGATCACGAAAGTTCAAGGAATCTTAGTTGAGGTTGACTTTGATTATGATGAAACCTTGGATGGTATGAGCTACTTTAATGATGTGTTTGTTGTATTCCTATACTGTTGGAATTAATGACGACTTATGAAGTTATGATTAGATAAAGATGAATTCTTTATGTAATATGTATATTTAGAAATTATTAATGATTATTATATATGATGTATTGGTTGTCATGAATTCTTCATGATGATTATAGCACAAAACATTGACGCCAAACCACCAATCAGGGTGTTTGATAGTTGTTGCGGGAGTAGAGTGGACCTGATTCGAGATGTGGTAAGTGTAGACTTGGGATTTGAAAAAGTATTTAAAGTTATTTATTGAGACTTGATTTCGAATGTTGGTTGCTCACGTGTTAAGATCATTTCCGTTGCTAGTAATAATTTTATTCTCTTATTTAAAGATTTTTATTTTATTAATTTTATTTTTATTTTAAAGTTTCTTGGTCGGAATAATTTAGTTATTTAATAAATGATTAAAGTTTAGGCGTTACATGAAATTACTTGCCTCTGTATGTGGAATCAGGTTTGAAGCTTTTAGGCCTGACCTTGGCTGTCAGTAGCCGAAGGAAGAGGGGTGGATGACAGACATTCGATTCAGCAACAGGAAAATGGCGACATGAGAAAGGAATCATGGAAATTAAGTTATGTTATTTATTATCGTATGTTTTATGTAAAATTGTCTTAAATTTTGATTTTGTATTTCCTTTCTATTTGTTTAATTTTTTTTTCCTCAATGTATTGTGCTTTTGTCTTGGTTGTTGGTTAATCCCGCTGTCAACTCCTTTTTATTGATGTGGTTATCGATTTTTCTCCAAAGCCGGTATAAAATTAAATTTTATTATTTATTTGAGGTTCAAATCTCGTCCTACTATTCAATAGGTAAAGACTAAGAGAGTGGAACTCAAGTGTCTAAAATGGGGATAGGGATAGAGATGATGGAATTAAATTCGAGAATTTGAGTATAATTTTAGCTAAATTTTGAATGAGTTTAATCGATTTGATAATTTATCTAGTATGATTCTCTCGTTTGAATTTAATTCAATTTATGTAAACCGATTAAATTCTCGAGTATAATATTAGGTTTAATTAGCCTAATTAGCTAGTCAGCTCATAAATACCTAAGGAGGAAAGTCTTGATTTAATTACGATCCAATTAAATCAATTTCGGAACACATTTCGGTTAAATCGGTTCAATTTAAGTGTCATTCAGTGTGAAAAGACGATTTTACCCCTGGGCATTTATTGGTTAGGCTGGCAGTAGAACTCGGGTCAGATGGCAGGCCTGATGGTCTGAGTTTTAGGATCAATTTAGGGACCTATACCGTCTTTTAAATCCGATTCTTCCGAGGTGAGGATGTTGCCCGATATATCAAATTCTAGCTAAATCTCTAAGCTTATTAACGAAAGATTTTAGAGGGATTTAGGAGAAATTGCAATATAAAAAGAGGTAACCGGTTCAGTTTTATCCAAATCGATTCGAATCAGACAAACTAGGCTAGGCTCGGCCCACTACGAGCAAAATAAGTATAGGGGTAGACGAGCGGTATATCTGTCAAGGATACTTTGAATGTTCCACTATTGATCTACTCCATTTTTGAGCCTATATAGAGTCGCTTTTGGTTTTAAAAAGAAGGGAGAATTCTGAAAAAATTTCTGAAAAAGGTGGCAGTAGCAAAAATCAGTTCACCACCTCAAACCATAAAATGAAGAAAGGAAAAGCAACACAAAACAATCTAATTAGCCATAGACCCGAAATCACCCGGATTCCTGCCCAAATCTCGCTCGAAATCGCACTCTATTCACTCACCCTTACCACTCTCGAAGACTCTACACAACACTCGATTAATTTTAAATCCATCAAAGTTGCCAACATCACTCTCACCATTGAATCCTCAGAGCAACCATCATCGAAACACCTCACAAGGAAAAAGAAGTTACCTGTTACTGTCCATCCCAAACACTAACCCACATACCAAATGTGAAAAGTACTTAAATGGAAAAACGCTAAAAATACCTATTTCACTAAGCATAATCATACAACATATTATCGTCATTGCCTAAAAACTTGTCATGATTAACGTTAAAATATTGGATTTAAGTTGAGGGCACTACTAACCATTGACCTTAACCCTTTTGACGTTGGTATGACATATTTGCATATTCACAAATATGACGAAAATTAATTCGTAACTTGTTACTCTTGCCAAACCAATGATTAAGACGATAAAAATCAGTATGAATGTCTTTTAGAAGACCTCTTTTAATTTGATATAGCTAATTACTGCAATTAAACTCGGCATAGCAAGGTTAAAAGAACTAACTCTAAATTGAACAAATGCAACAAACAAATGCTAAACCCCTAGTAGACTCTATCATGCCTTGACTCTCAAAACACTAAACAAAGGTCGAACTACTCGCGAACAATACACTAAAATCACTGCCCAAACTCAGCCACATTACTACGCCAAAGTCACCACGAAACCAGCCATCATCATGACCAAAATCATCACCATACAGCCAACAATCTGACCCCAGGTGTTCACAATACAAACTCAGTAATTCCCATGATAAAACGTCACCATCACTAAGATCATGTATCTACTTTAAACACTAAATAATCTAGCACCCAGTATAGCAAAATCTAAGGGTTACCTGAGAAATAGGATGCAAGCTTTAGTTCAAATTAGTCTTGGATTTCAGACCTCTTTGCTATCATCTGACACCACCACTGCCCCATTCCCTTAGATAAAAGCCTGTCAACAAGCAAAAGATTGAAACAAATGAATCTGAATCATCCATATTCAGAAGAGATAAATCTAATTAGATGAAAATCAGTCTTACCTTCTGTTATTCGCACAGTTGGGGTGATGTTATTTTGGTTTATTTTGGCATTAGTTGTTGGATAATTTGAGATGAGGGTCGAAACTTCGAAACCTGAATTCACTAAACTAAAAGTCGATTTGAGAGGCTATGACAAAACAGAATAATCTGATTAATACGTTAGTAACAACATAGTTGACAGAATTACAACTAGTTACTGAAAGAATAAAAGTATTGAAGAAGGCAAACAATCAATTGTGATCATATTCAAGAATACTGTCTTCGAAACAATATTTCTCGAATATGAAAATCACCATTGCAACTGAAGATGATCACCACATTCTCTCTTTCTATAGTGTAATAGATTGAGAGTTGGAATTTTGATAAGAAACTTATTATTTCATACCAACAAAGAGGGAAAAAATCCATCGATCAAACGTGGGGCTGAATGCCCTATTTATAGGGAACCAACACCACAAACCAATGTCTTTTATTCCTTCCTAAAATCTGCAGAATAAGTTACAACATAGTGGAAGATAAGCTCCTTAATTTCAACCAATTAAATAAGACTGAGTAAAACAGAATGAAAATGGAAACATTTGCATTTCTTCCAACAATCCCCTACAAATGCAAACTCAGTCGGAATAAGTTCCTAAAATGAAGACACTCGACATACAAGTATCATTTCTGATTTGAACTTGTGCCTTCCAGAGTAATGATCCCAGTCTTGAGTTCATCGGTGGACTTAGCCTTGAACTTATAAACTCTAAACTCTAAACATATACAAAATAGTGCTCCATCGAAAAAAACTCCTCAAGACAGTGATACATAAATCATTCGGGAATCTTTATATCAAGAGTAGAGATTTACTTTCAGCATAATCATTGTAGGCCACCTCATATGGCGATGATTTATGTATCACTGTCTCTACCTCTCTAATGCTTCTAGGATTCAGAAGTGTTACTCATGCATCTTCTTAGGAACTCTAACTCAGTTATGAATCTTTGCACAATTTAGAAGTGCTTCTCATACATCTTTTTAGGAATTCTTTAATTCTTTACAAAATTCAGAAGTGTTTCTCATGCATCTTCTTGGGAATCCTTTTCATTTTGAATCTTTCCATGGTTTCGTTTGACCTGTTTGCATACATACAAGTAACATACATACAAATATACAAATTGGTATCCACCATGAATTTATCAACACAGAGACTACAATTCCATTTCTTTTGTACTCTCATGAATCATCTTCTTATATAATCTCTTAGTTAAAGGATCATCTAGCTTCCTTTCTAATTTCTCATAACGGTAAATGAATATTGCATTTCCCAAATACAATAGAATTACATCATTCACAAGAAAGTTTCATAGTTTACTAGCACCGTACCTCACGAGATGGATTTCACAATCCCAAGTTAAACTTTTAGAGCAATTCTGCTGTTGTCACTCTTGTTATGGCAGAGGCATGCTCTCTTCCATGTCAAGGTTCTCTGTATCTCATAACAACATACTTGGAAATCTATGAAATGAAATCATTTAATCCTCAGGCTCCCGCATCTGCAAACTATTCACGCAAATGAATTACCAACAACAAGGTGAATTGGTAAACTACTCAGAGGGATTACTGATTATTCTACAAGAATTATGAATTAGATTCTTCAAAATGCAAGATTGACAGATAAATTCAGTTGATCTGATCTTCACATATCAAGAACTCAAATCTATCTCGCTTCTCTTGCACTAAAAACGAATCATCATGTGAGAAATCATTTCAAAAGACAACCAATCAAAAAAATATAACAGTCTAATGCAGAAGTAGAACCATATATGTTCTCTTCCATGTCACAAATCCCATCTCCCATAACACCAAACATAAAAATCTATAAAATAAAAAATTCACTCTCTCAGGCCCCCACATTTTAAAGATATCAACATAACAACTCAGTTCCAAGGATAAGCATTTCACTATATGAAGTACATATATGCATATTTTGACAGTGTATAATGCAGGGACCATACCAGACCAAGAGGTTCATCTTTTCCATACAAAAATCCTCATACTTAGAGAATAAACACACATGACATATGATACTTACTTGGTTAATAAGTATTGAAGATCAACCCGCAATGATGTCGCTATAGATTCGGAATATTCTGCCGCAGCTGAGACTTTGCTGCTCATATACTTTACTTCCTTCTAGTGTTTGCTGCTGCTCTCTTTTGAAAGTACTAACCCTTAGCTTTCCTTCATAAAAGAGACGTTTCATTTATCAGGAACAAAAGAGAATCATTTAACATTTGAATACTGATATCACCACGTTCAATCAATTGTGTAACATATATATTAGAATCTCTAATGTTCTTTTCCACAAACTGAGGTTTAAGTTCCGGTAATTAGAATGATGATAATATGTCAAAAGTAATTGAATTTGAATTATAGATTGACGGTTGGCTCGCCGATCTTTGACGACTTCCTCTCTTTTCCTTCATCGTCATCATTATCATCATCGTCGTGTGAAGTGATTACGGCCTCACTGTGAGAGTGACCTCAATGCGGCAGACTGCGAGAGTGATCTAAATGCGGCATCCTTTCGTGGCGGCGGCAGCGGGTTTGACTTTGATTGTTGAGCTTCAGAGACGCTAGCTTGAGCTTCTCTATTTCATCCTCCCATCTTCATCGTCATCATCAATATCGTTGTCCTCTTCTTCTACTTGGGCCTCGGCTGTTAGAATCGAAGGATAGCAGCAAGTAGGTGTAGAGTTAGTTAGTGCCGTTGCAACTAACTTTGACTTTCTTATTACATTCCTTTCTCTGCTGTACATATATAGTAAGAGTGTAATACATTTTCAACAAAATAATACAGTAACAGAAATTCTCCAGCTCTCTGTCTATACACTCTCAACTCTTTGAATTCACATGGTATCAGAGCTTCCTTGCACAACTGTTTAACGTAATAGTTCCACTCCGATGACAAACTCCGGCGACTCTTCGCCGCCTCCACAGTCCACCATCAATCGCTCTCTCATCACCTCGAATCCACTCGCTGACCATTACTCGAATCCGCTCTTCCTATCCCCTGGAGATTCCCTCTCTACTCCATTGATTGGGATCAAGCTCACAAACGACAACTATCACATTTGGAGTCGATCTCTGAGCGTGGCTCTCAAGGTCAAGAACAAGTTCAAGTTCATCGACGGATCATTGCCTGCGCCGGAGCTCGACGATCCGACTTTCCCTGCTTGGTCTCGTTGCAACTTCGCTGTACTCAGTTGGATTTACAACTCCGTATCGGAGGATATCGCTCAAAGCTTGTTGGCGTACAACAATGCTGCTCAAGCCTGGCAGGATCTCAAGCTCCGATTCAGCCAAGGAGATACGATTCGAATCGCGGATTTGCAATCTCAAATTGCTTCCTGTGATCAAGGTGAAGCTTCTGTAACTCAGTATGTCACTAACCTCAAAGTTTTGTGGGAAGAGTATCTCCAGTATAGGCCAATTCCCAACTGTGAATGTGCTTCCGCTGCGATCAGAGTGAATGTGTGTGATGTGGTTAAGCAGATGATCACCTATCAGGATCAGGATTATGTCATTAGATTCATTAGAGGACTTAATAGCTCTTTTGATGTTGTTAGATCCCAACTTCTGTTGATGGATCCTATACCAGATATCAACACAGCCTTCAAGTGTGCTGTTCAATTGGAGAGACAGATGCGAGGCTCTGGAACTCCTCGATCTGTTGAGTCAATAGCACTGGCAGCCATACATTCTAGGCATCGTGGAGAGAAATTATTTTGCAAATATTGCAGGAAAGAAAATCATATGATTGAAGATTGTCTGAAGTTGAAAAACAAACGAGCAAGAGAGGCAAGTGGGCAGTTTGGAGGAAATGTAAGTGGGGATCGAGTGGAAACTTTGCTGGAGCTGTGACTGTTGCTGGGAGTCAGTTGAGTGACAATCACACAGGGTTGGATCAAAGGTCCTCTCTACCAGATCAGCAGTCCATGACAGCTGATATGTCACTGTCAGTTCATGATATTGCACGTCTCAAGCAGTTGCTCCAACAGTCAAATCTGCTTCACTCACCTACAGAACCCTCTGTTAACACCATAGCCTCATCCAGTACCCTCAATAATGGTAATAACCTTACTTCTAGTTCCTCTACCTCTAGTTCCCTACATGAGTCATCTGTGTGGATTCTTGATACTGGTGCCAGTGATCATGTTGCTTGTTCCATTTCCTCTTTTGCTCAAATTGAATCTCTATCAAACGTCCATGTCACCCTTCATGATGGTTCTAGGGTCTTAGCTACACATCGTGGTTCTGTTAACCTTCCCTGTGGCATTAAGCTGCTCAATGTGTTGCACATACCTCAGTTTAGTTTCAATCTAATCTCTGTCAGTCGCCTCACTCATGATTCATCCATTTCCCTGTCTTTCTTTCGTAACCAGTGCCTCATTCAGGACCTTGTCTCACGGAAGAGGATTGGTTCCTTCCCAGTCATTAGAGGTTTATACCTTCTCCCTCATAATCTTTCTGTTCAGACCTCCATGTCAAACACGTCTGTCCTTTCATCTGTTGTTGCAGTCTCTCTCAATCTCCAGCCTCAAAACATTGATGTTTGGCATTGTCGCCTTGGTCATCCTTCTTTGCCTTGCCTTCAACTTGTTCATCACGTCGACTCAAATGTCACCCTTCCTATCCAGTCTCACTGCAGCACTTGTCATTTAGCAAAACAAAAGGCATTGCCTTATTCTCGTAGTCTGTCTAGAGCAACTAAGGCATTCGAACTTGTTCATATGGA
This sequence comes from Linum usitatissimum, assembly GCA_030674075.2. Taxonomy (NCBI): domain Eukaryota; kingdom Viridiplantae; phylum Streptophyta; class Magnoliopsida; order Malpighiales; family Linaceae; genus Linum; species Linum usitatissimum. The sequence goes on from JAUJYP020000804.1 coordinate 8,842,891, forward strand.
CATATGGGGTCCTTTAAATACAGTTTCACACAATGGATATTCCTATTTCCTTACCATTGTTGATGATTACTCTCGATGTGTTTGGACCTATCTGATGCATAATAAAGGGGAAACTCGTGCCTTAGTTGTTAACTTTTGTGAACTTGTCCAGAATCAGTTCCAATCCAATGTCAAAACCATCCGTTCAGACCAAGGGTCTGAATTCTGCATGTCATCTTTCTTTGCTTCCCATGGAATCATGCATCAAACCAGTTGTGTAGGTCAAGCTCAGCAAAATGGTCGTGTCGAACGTAAACATCAACACCTTTTAGCTGTTGCTCGTTCCCTTAGGTTCCAGAGTGGTTTGTCTCTCAAGTATTGGGGGGAATGTGTGCTTCATGCCTCATACATCATTAATCGCATTCCAACACCTCTCCTATCAAACAAATCTCCTTTTGAAGTTCTCTATAACTCTCCACCATCTTACGGCCATTTTCGTGTCTTTGGATGTTTAGCTTATGCTAGTACTCTATCTCATGGTCGAACCAAGTTCAGCCCTCGTTCTGTTCCTAGTGTCTTCATTGGTTTCCAACATGTGGTCAAGGGCTTTAAGCTTCTTGAGATTCCAACTGGTCGCATCTTTCTGTCACGAAATGTTATGTTTCATGAAACCATCCTCCCTTAAAACACTACACCTCTCAGTCATAATCCCATATCAGATAACACCTTAGATTCACTCTCTCCAACTGCAGACACACCTCTCAACACTGATCTGGAGTTTCCCTCTTCGCCTTCACCTTTATCCTCACCTGGCTGGCCTATGTCCACCATGAATTCATCTCCCATTCCTGACCCCATTCCTACAGAAGCCCCTCATCCTGTGTCTCCCATTAGAAAATCAACCCGTGTATCAAAACCACCCAGTTATCTTGCAGACTATCACTGCAATCTAATGACTTCTGGAAGTCTTCTATCCAAATCTTTTTCATCTTATCCTTTGCACCATTATGTCTCATATGATCATCTAGATACCAAAAATAAGCATTTCACTCTTTCCATAAGCACAATACCTGAGCCACAAACCTATGCTGAGGCTGCTCGATTTGACTGTTGGGTTCAAGCAATGCGTGAAGAGCTGCAAGCTCTGGCTGATAACAGGACATGGGCAGTCATGGAACTACCCTCTAGTAAGAGGTCAATTGGTTGCAAGTGGGTGTATAAGGTAAAGTACAAATCCGACGGGAGTGTTGATCGCTATAAGGCGAGATTGGTTTCAAAGGGTTATACTCAAGTTTATGGCCTGGATTTTACTGACATATTTTCTCGAGTTGCTAAAATTAATTCTGTTAAGACATTGTTGGCTGTTGCAGCATCTAAAAACTGGCACTTACACCAAATGGATGTTAGCAACGCTTTCCTTCATGGTGATCTAGAGGAAGCAAGCAAGTCGACGATGGTTTGTAAAATTGAGTGATGCACTCAAAGGAGAAGGTTTCCATCAGTCAGCAGCTGATCATTCTGTGTTCATCTACACAGCAGCAACTGACATGGTGGTCCTACTGGTTTCTGTCGACGATATCATACTGGCAGGTAATAATGTTGAACTTATACAGGAGGTTAAGAGCAAGTTGCATAAGCATTTCAAGATCAAGGATCTAGGTGAACTAAAGTTCTTCTTGGGGCTGGAAATTACACGTGACAGCACTGGAATCACTATGTGCCAGCGAAAATATTGCTTGGAACTGATCGAAGAAGCAGGTTATATTGACAAGAAACCTTCTAAAACTCCCATTGATTACAAGAATAAGCTCAGGGAAGGCGAAGGGCAACCATTGGAAGATGTTTCTGAATATAGGCAACTAGTGGGACGATTATACTATCTCACCATCACCAGGCCTGATATTAGCTACTCAGTTCAACAATTATCCCAGTTCCAGGCCAATCCCACAAATGTTCATCTGGAGGCTGCTTACAAGGTGATCAGGTACCTCAAGGGAGCACCTAGTCAAGGGCTATTCTTTGGGAAGAACAACCAGCTGACGATGACAGGCTATAGTGACTCTGATTGGGCTAGTTGCCCTGACACGAGGAAGTCAACTACGGGGTACTGCTTGTTCTTAGGAACAGCTCTAATTGCCTGGAAGACCAAGAAGCAGAATACTGTCTCGAGATCATCATCAGAGGCAGAGTACAGGGCATTAGCACAATTGTGTTGTGAGGTGCAGTGGGTGAAATTCCTGCTTGAAGATTTTGGGATCGTGCATTCAGAAGCAACGATGTTGTACTGTGACAATCAGTCAGCCCTGCACATTGCACACAACCCTGTGTTCCACGAAAGAACGAAACACATAGAGATCGACTGTCACGTTGTTAGGAGCGTTTGCAATCGGGTATGATTAAGTTGAGTTATGTTCCCACTGAAGTTCAGTTAGCAGATATGTTCACGAAGGGACTGACTGCTGCTCGCATGAAGATGCTACTGTTCAAGCTGGGAATCGTTAACATATACTCTCCAGCTTGCGGGGGGCTGTTAGAATTGAAGGATAGCAGCAAGTAGGTGTAGAGTTAGTTAGTGCCGTTGCAACTAACTTTGACTTTCTTATTACATTCCTTTCTCTGCTGTACATATATAGTAAGAGTGTAATACATTTTCAACAAAATAATACAGTAACAGAAATTCTCCAGCTCTCTGTCTATACACTCTCAACTCTCTGAATTCACATCAGCCTCAGCCTCGCCTTTGTCATTTAAGTGATCATCGATGTCGATAAAGTTGTTGTACTTGATATCGAGCGACGGAGGCTGCGACGTATTTCGGAATCGGCAGGAGAAGCGCCAGAGGAAAATCGACACGCTAGATCTTATTTGGATGAACTTAGTTTCTTCTTATGATCTGTCCCATCTACTGTTTCTTTCTCGATGAGAATCAATAGAAGCAAGGGCACTTTCCTTTCAACCATTCGAGGATCCATCTTTCTGAGATTCGTCAGAAATAGAGTGACTGGCATCCTTGATCAACTTGAATTTTCTTATTTGAAGAATGGCTTCCCAGCCGCTGCCGACATTCCGATCTGATCGAAGGAGTCGTTTCGCCTCTTCCTCCTAGGTTTGCCATTCCGTCGTTGACTGACTCGTCAAATTCCTTGTAGAAGAAGAGACGATCATTAAACTTTTGAACAAACATCAAACTAAGTATTTTGAGTCTTCTAAAATAGAAACATAGGGATGAAAACTCATAGTATTCATATTACTGAAATCTGCAAGAGATGATTCCCGGAACACGATCTCAACCTTTTTCTTCCCAGAACTAGCTTTTTTAGTTAGTCGCATTAAGAGCTTCGTGCTAGGTCATATCAGGTATAACCCTCAAATTGGAGCTCATATTGCTTCAAAATTGTTGGATAATCTAAGCACATGATGTTAGATTTCTGTGATGTGGAGATGATTTGGGACAAGAAGGCGAAAGAATGGAGAGGAAAGGTGAAGAACGCAGAGAACGGAATTTTGGATTGATTGGTAAAGGTGAAAACGGTGGAGTTTACAACCCAATCTCCAAGGGTTTTATAAGAAGGTCATTGTAACTGCCTAATGTAACAGAATGGTCAAAGTAACTAAACAAAATAACAGAAATAACAACTAACTAATTTTTCCTAACAGACTGGTAACAAACTTTGAGTTTGTTTCCCTAATACCCTCCCGCAAACTAAGCATGGATTGATTCCAAGTGTAGTTTGGAAATGAGATTTCGAAAAGTGTGAACAGGTAATGATTTGGTGAAAGGATCCGCGAGTTGCTTATGAGTAGATATATGTTGGACTTTGAGAAATCCGGTGAGAACTTTGTCTCGTATGAAATGGCAATCTAACTCAATATGTTTTGTCCTTTCATGTTGAATGGGATTCTCTGTCATTTTTACTGCAGAGAGATTATCACAGTATATTTTGTAGGGGTGAGGTATATTAATAGGGAAGTTGGAAATGAGGCCATGGAGCCATTGAAGTTCAGCTGAAGTAGAGGCGAGTGCTCGATATTCAGCTTCTGTTGATGATCTGGAAACAGTGGGTTGCTTTTTCAATTTCCAAGAGATGAGGGAGTCCCCAAGAAAGACGCAAAAACCTGTGACTGAACGGCGAGAATCAGGACATCCAGCCCAATCTGAATCAGAGAAGGCATGAATTTTGAAGGATGATTTATTTGAAAAATGAAGTCCATGGCCAGCGGTGCTTTTGAGATATCGGAGGAGGCGATGGGTGGTTTTTTCGTGAGTAGTGGTGGGTGCTGAAACGAATTGACTGAGATGGTTGACTGTTTGGCATATATCTGGCCGGGTTGTGCATAGATATTGGAGACGGCCAAGTAAGCATCGATATACTGTGATTTCGTCGGGATTTAGAGGGGATCCTTCTTTTGAGCTGAGGTGGATGCCAGGATCACTTGGAGTGGATGCTGGTTTGCAATTGGTGTAGCCTGTGTCAGAGAGTAAATCAAGTGTATATTTATGTTGACATAGATGAATCCCTTTTGTATTGCGGGCGACTTCCATGCCAAGAAAATATTTGAGGGGTCCTAGATCTTTTATGGTAAAAGCAATGTCGAGTTGATTTTTGACTTGTTTGATTTCATTGGCATCTGACCCTGCCAAAATTATGTCGTCGACATAGTTGAGAAGAGCTGTAAAGTTGTTATTAATGTTTTTGGTGAATAAGGAGTAATCCGATTTGGACTAAGTGTACCCTAATGATATCAAAGTTTGGGAAAGCTTAGCATGCCATTGTCTGCTGGCTTGTTTGAGTCCGTATAGGGATTTATTTAGTTTACAAACTTTATCTTTATCGGATGGAGGAATGGATAGACCGGATGATATTTTCATGTATACATCTTCATCAAGGTCTCCATGTAAAAAGGCAGTGTTCACATCGAGTTGTTCAAGGTACCAACCTTTGATTGCGGCAATAGCAAGGAGTGTTCGTACAATTGTCATTTTGACAACTGGTGAGAATGTGTCCATGTAGTCGAGTCCTTGTGTTTGAGTATATCCTTTTGCGACAAGGCGAGCTTTGTATTTGTCGATGGAACCATCTTGTTTGTATTTAATACGGAATACCCATTTGCTAGAAATTGGTATAATGCCAGGAGGTTTTTCTGTGAGAACCCATGTTTTGGTTTGTAAGAGTGATTTTAACTCTTTTTGAATGGCTTCTTGCCATTGAGGGAGTTTAGTGGCTTGAGTATATGTGGTTGGTTCTCTTTGAGTAGTGATGGCCATGGCGAAGCTTTGATGTCTTGGACTTAGTTTGGCATAAGTCAAGATATGTTGCATAGGGTATCGTGTAGCTATCATGTTGCACTTATAGTCTGATAGGTATTTTGGTTTGTGAATTGCCCTTGTTGATACTCGTTTTGGTGGGTTTGAGATGGGCTGATGATTGTTGTGTTGAGATATGACTGATGAGGAGTCGGGGAGATGCTCTATATTAGAGGAATGGTCATTATTGTTGGTAGAATTGAGTGGTAAATTGTTATTTGAAGGAATGGGTGGTAGTTCCTTGGATATGGATATATTTGGAAATTCATGAATGTGGGGCGAGTTTCCATAGTTGGGGAGAGGAAGATGTATGATGTTGTGTGACTCTTGATCCTTGTAATAAGGGAATATGTTTTCGTAAAAAGTTACATCACGTGATATATTAAATGAGTTGTTTGTGAGAGAGTAAAGGATAAAACCCTTTTTGTTAGGGGGGGGTATCCTAGGAATACACTAGGAGTGGCTCGTGGTGAAAGTTTTGATCGTCCATGAGAAAGAGTGGAACTATAACAAAGGCAACCAAAAACGCGTAAGTGTGTATAGGATGGTTTTTGATTATAGAGTACCTCGTAGGGAGTTTGATTTTGTAAGAGAGGAGTGGGAGATCGATTGATAATATGAATAGCATGATTGATGGCATGACTCCAAAAGGATGATGGAAGGTATGATTGAAATAGAAGTGCTCTTGTAATGGCAAGAATGTGTTGATGTTTTCTTTCCACGAGGCTATTTTGTTGGGAAGTTTGTACACATGTGGTGTGATGGATAGTGCCATTGGAAGCGTAGAAATTGGGAAGTAGGAATTATTTTCCATTATCCGTTCATATGATGCCAATGGTGGTGTTGAATTGTGTTTTTGTGTATGCAAAGAAGTTTTGGACTAATGATTGAACTTCTGATTTATGTTGGATGGGAAATGTCCAAGTGAATCTTGTGTAAGCGTCTACTATGGTTAGGAAGTATTTATGCCCTGATATTGATTTTACCGTTGAAGGCCCCCATATGTCCATGCTAACAAGTTGAAATGGTTTAGTATAAACTGTGGAACTTGTTGGAAACGGAAGGCGTTTCTGTTTAGCGCAAGGACAAATGGAACAATGAAATTCTCGCTGAATTTGTATTGTATCATTAGTTTGTGATAGTACTTGCAAGCATTTGTTGCCTATATGTCCAAGGCAATAATGCCAAGGATCTATGTTGTGCTTTACACGAGAAAAGATGAAAGCTAAATGTTTCGAGCTAGCAGGAACTGCTGCTGTGATCAGAGACTGATGCTTCTCTGCAATGGGAGCACTCGTTGGAGTGGAATATGAACCAGAATTAGCTGGTCTCTGTAGAATGTACAACCCGTTGGACAGCTTAGCTGTACCAATCTTCTTCAAATGAGGGAAGCCCTGAATCAAACAAAAATCATTGTGAAAAAACAAGCTCAATCCACCTGCTTTTGATAAGCAAGTAATGGACACTAGATTTAATGTGAAACTAGGAACTAGAAGCACATTTGTGAGCATCATATCATCAGAAAACTGGACATTCCCTCTATGAGTGGCTGGAACAGCAACTCCATTAGGCAAATATACAAAAGCATCATTGATAGGCATTACTTTTGTAAAAAATTTGATGTTGCAAACAATGTGATCAGATGCACCACTGTGTAGGATCCACAATATTAGTGATGGATTAGAATTGTGTTTACCTGAGTCTGGATCCGTGATATGGTCTTGATGTGGACGAGATACTGCAGCATTGACATGGCTGAGTTGCTGACCATCACGAGCTTCTTCATGGATCATGGATGGTGATCTGCGAGACATGTTTGGTTGAGGAGTAGGAGGTCTGGCTTGAGAGGTTGATGCTCCATCAAAGTTCTGGAAGACGACCACCATTCTTTGATACTGTTGCTGAAATTGAGACCACTCTGTTTGAGAAATTTGGACAGAACTCTGGTGAGTTTCAGCTGGAGAGTTCAACGGAGCAGCAACAGCGTGGACGTGGGCCACTTTCTTCGCCTTTGGCTGATAACCAGGGGGATAACCGTTCTTCTTGTAGCATACGTCTATCGTGTGCCCAACATAGCCACAATATGAGCAAACAGGACGTTTGCCTTGACGTTTGAAAGAAGGAGCACGAGCATTGAGGGAAGACTCGTGACCAGAGGATTCAGAACGGGTGAACATCACATGGGAATCGACGGCTGAAGGGAACATTTCCATAGGAGGGCCACCTTGATCTCTTTCTTGTTGAATCATCATGGCGAATACCCGATCCAGACTTGGTAATGGATCCAGCAACATGACCTGGGAGCGAGCTCCAGTGAAGCCATCAGTGAGCCCTCTGAGGAAGCGGATGACTCGATCTTGGTCGTGGTAGATACGGATCTTGGAGAGGATGCATGTGCAGGGAGGTGGACATGCACATACCGCTGTGGGGCGGAAATTGGATAGTTCGTCGTATAGGGTGATGAGTTCTGTGAAGAACTCAGTAACTGAACGAGTTCCTTGTTTGAGAGCGAATACCTTTTCTTGAAGATCCGCGATCTTGAAGGCATCACCCTGAGAGAACCTGGAGCGGAGGACAACCCAGGCTGATCGAGCAGACTTAGAGTAGAGTATACTCTTGGCAATGGTTGGGGAAACGGATCGAAGGATCCAGCTGAGCACCAGTTTGTTGTTGCGAATCCAGTATGGATAGAGTGGTTGTCCTGCATCTGGGGCTTCAATCGTGCCATCCACGAACCCAATCTTGTTCTTGCCATCCAGCACCATGGAAATCGCCATGGACCACTCCGAGTAGTTGTACTCTGTGAGAAGAGTGGACACCAGGTTCTGGCCCCAGTGTTCGGAGGGATGGATGTAGAAGGGGTTGGTGATGTCGAGAATGCCTAGAACGGCACCTTGGGAGGTAGAATCAGCTGCGACTGGAGTATTTCCAGCTCTGGTGAGGGGAACTCCAGGAGTCTCATCGTCGTTGATGACCGCCATTGAAGAAGGTAGGTTGCAGGAGACGAGAACGAGCGGAAGAAGAAGAGCGCTTACGCAGAAGCATGGAAATGGATCGAGGATTGACGAGATCCCTCTGATACCATGTTAGATTTCTGTGATGTGGAGATGATTTGGGACAAGAAGGCGAAAGAATGGAGAGGAAAGGTGAAGAACGCAGAGAACGGAATTTTGGATTGATTGGTAAAGGTGAAAAACGGTGGAGTTTACAACCCAAACTCCAAGGGTTTTATAAGAAGGTCATTGTAACTGCCTAATGTAACAGAATGGTCAAAGTAACTAAACAAAATAACAGAAATAACAACTAACTAATTTTTCCTAACAGACTGGTAACAAACTTTGAGTTTGTTTCCCTAATACATGACAGTCGAAACTTATAAACCTGAATTCGCTGAACTAAAAATCGAATTGAAAGGCTATAACAAAACAGAACAATCTGATTAATACGTTAGTACAATATAGTAAACAAAATTATAATTAGTTACTGAATGAATAAAAGTACTAAAGAAGGCAAACAATAAACTGTGATCGTAGTCAACAACACTGCTTCGAAACAATATTTTCCGAATATGAAATCATCATTGCAACTGAAGGTAATGACAACATTTTCTCTTTCTATAGTGTAATAGATTGAGATTTGAATTTTGATCAAGAAACTTATTATTTCAGATCAACAAAAACGGGGAAAAATCCATCGATCAAAGTGGGGTAAATACCCTATTTATAGGGAATCAACACCACAAACTAATGTCCTTTATTCCCTCCTAAAATTTACATAATGAGTTGCAACATAGTGGGAGATAAGCTCGTAAGACCAAGTCATATAAAATGAAGATGAAAACATTTGCATTTCCTCCAACATTAATTTTAGACCTGTTAATATTGTGGAACTCTATTAGTATTCCAAAATGATAAGCAATAATTGTTGAAGTTATAAAGGTAAGATACTTATACCCCAATGAGAGGTTCTAGAGGAGATAATAAGAATTATAATTGCTTCCCAACCTTCCCCTTCTATGAACTCTCTCTTTCATTTTCTTATCTACCTCTTATTCTCTTCTTGTTCTTAAATCCACTTTCATAATCTAATTCCTTGAATTGCAATCACGTCTCGTTCTATCTCGCTGGATAGAGCCGTGGAATCGTAACGCAACACCGAAGAGGTTTGCTGGGGAAATCGCAATTGGCGACGTCCCAAGCCGGTCATCACTTGTCAATCCACGACACGTAACACCTTCATCTCCTTCTCAATCACCCTTTGAGTTTTTGTTGCCGAGGTAGGAATGTAGGTAGAAGGTGAATCAACCAATTGCAAGTACATAGAAACAATATATGATAGGAAGTTAGCAATGCATGATAGAAAGTTAAGTGGGTATGAGACAGGTGAGAGTTTATGGTGTACCCCCTCAAGGAGTCCCTTAACTTGGCCAAATTTGAATCCCTCCCACTTCCCGGTTGAACCCTCCATCCTTTTCCCAGTTGTTCATCTAAAAACCATAGCTAAGGTTAGGAGCTGGATAAAATCTTAACAGCCAGAGATAGGTTTACTGATAACATAAAAATATACCGTAATATTTGGCATTACATTTGTTTTAAACATCATGTCATAATATCAATTACAAACAGAAATTTTAACGGAAAGCGGTTATATTATACTTAATTTTGTAAATTTAACCCTTGGACCTTCACAGTCCGATTTTATGTTGTTTCTAATGTTTTTTATGAAATTTCAGGTCACACAATTATAAAGGGATGAATTACGAATCCAGTGATACAAACTGGTGCTAAATCATATTCCGAACGAAGAAATTACGGTCGTTTTACGATTCGCCGCTCAATCGATCTCCAGAAGGACAACTGGACATGGGGGAGGACGTCTAGCACATGTAGGGCTGTCAACAATCACTCCAGGGACAGATCCAAGTTGTATGCAGCTGATGGAGTAGGTGCACCCATGTCGAAGGCTTTAATATGCCATTTTTCGAGCTTATATAAGGGCAACTCATCTCTACTTTGAAAACACACCATATAAGACCTCCAATCCTTAGTACTCTGTCCCAAGACGTCATCGTTCAAGCCAAGAGTGTGCCACTTTAAACCACACGCAATTTGGAGCCTAGAGGTGAAGAAATCCATTCCAGAATCTTCGTTCGGCATCGATGGCATTGCTGAATTTTACGACGGCGGAGAGTTCTTGTATTTCGGAGCTCCAAGTTCATGTATTGTCTCCATTTCTGTGTTGTTAAATTGATTACCATGTGTAATTAAGCTCTATCTCACTTCGGTATTGATTAAACCTTGATTCTTTGTTAATACGTCATTATTTTAATTTTGTTATGCGGAATTATCGTTAATTTCGTTCATGTCTTTCTCTTGCATATACCTACAGTCATATCTTACAATTGTCGATTAAACATTAATCCAAATTAATTCATTTGATAACTAATACTAATTGGTTTGGAGAGAGCGGTTAGTTTATTATCGAGTAGGGAATCTATGTTACGAAAGTGCTTAAATTCTAATTTTAGATTAACTGCGGTAATTACTTTTTACCGTTTAGTTAAGCATAGCACTTTCAAAATAATCTACCAAACTATCATTATAGCTTGGTGAATTTTTTTTCGGACAGACTCTCTCATCTACCGAAACTCAATTTCAATTCTTGTGTTTCCATACCCGCTATTCCAATGATTCAACTTCCATTCTCGCACTTTACAGAATAATACTCGGAACGGAACCCCATGAAATACAACCTCGGTCTACCGAGTTTATTTTTGAACTCACCCGCGGATGTGATTAAATTTTGATACCATTGCCGAGGGACTCGTTATGTTTTTAAGAAATGATTAGTAAACTTTCATTTTTAATAATGATAGATTTTTTCTTCCTTTCATTATTATTATAAATTTTAAAAAGGAAAATTCAATTCATTACCTGAATTTGTAGAACCACCCATATCATTGAATTGTCCCTAATAATTTGAGATTTCATCCATCCTCCTCCTATGATTCAACGCAGACCATCCATCAAATTCTTTTTCTTCAAATCCCATAGTTTCCTTCTTTACAATTTCACCACCCAACTTTCTCTCACTCACATTTTAATCATGAAGCCTCTCATTTTTCACAATAAAATCCCCAGACTTTTTCATCATTCCTACTCAAGGCACTCAACTTTTTTTTCTCCACATTTCAGCCATTTAATTTTTCATCATTCTCAATTCAACTCTCAATTTTTTCCATAACTTCAACTCACACTCTGACTCTTTCCTATTCCACAAACCAATAAAAATTTACAAATAATACAAAAATCTGGTGCTAATTATTTATATAAATTTAAACTCTAAAATTAAATAATATTAAAATTAAAATTAAAATAATAAAACAAATAATTAAAGAAGATGAGAGGTTTATTGTGGGCTTTCATAAAGAGATGCTACCTAAGGTTCAAAGGGATTTAAGTAGTTCGAGTGACTTTCCTACTTTCTTGGGAATTGAAACAAAAGTTTTGGTTTTGACAACAAGACAACATTTATGAGGAAAGTACTCCATAATCTTCCCGCTCAACTTCTTCCCTTTCTCTTCCCATCTTCCAAACTCCTATTCGGTCAAATGAATGACTCGACGGATTACTCGGCAATTTGCTAAACTTCTACTTGAAGACATTGCAATTGCACCTCCGGTTCCCTGTAACACTGATTCCGAGGACAAGTACTCCTACAAAGATCATATAAGCATTTCCACCAAAGAATCCTTCACCATGGCTGAAGAGAAGACACTTTGTAATTATGCCAAACCAAGTCTCTCAAATGTGGGTTCCTCCATCACCTGACCCCGCGTCGAAGCCAACTATTTCGAATTGCGACCCACTATGATCAACATGGTCCAACAAACAATCCAATTATTGGGGAAAGAGGATGATAACCCAACTCAGCATATCAAAGACTTCCTTGAAATATGCGACACCTTACAACTCCAATAGGTGCACCCGAATGTCATTCGCCTTCGGCTTTTCCCTTTGTCTCTCAAGGGAGCCGCAAAAATTTGGCTTTCTTCTCAACCTGCAGGTAGTTTTAGCACCTGGGATGGGTCGCTGAAGCCTTTCTCAAAGATTTTTTTTCCTCCATGGAAGCACGATGAGATCAAAGAGAGAATTTTATCCATTTCATGCAACGAGATAATGTACAGTTTTATCAAGCATGGAATCGATTCCAAGCCTTCCTCCGCTCTTGCGCTTATCACGGCTTCGATGCCGCAATCAAGCCAAAATCGTCACTCGAAGCGTCGATCGGGAAAGCACACAAATGATCAACCAGGCTGATGGTGGTGATATTTGTAGTATTTCTCCAAGAGTATGCTACCAAAACTCAAAGTTTGGCTGGGCAACTTGGGAAGCATCATAGCACCCCGCCTACCACTTCATCCTCTATGATTCGTCCTGAAACCCTTGGTACAGTTCTCTATCTCCTTCTCTCTCAGCTGCATGCTCTTTCTAAGAAAGCGAGCAAGCTGACTGTGTCAGGACCCTATAGAAACCAACAACAACAATCTACGTCTGTGATGCATGCGGGGATCAAAAACATGATTTTACTGACTATTACTCTGGGAATACCACTCTTGACCAGACGGAAGAAGCTGACTTTGTGGGTGATGGTTACCCACAAGATCCAAATTTTTTGTGTCAAAAATAGAACTCAAACTTCTGAAATCAAGGCAACTATAGGCCTTCCAAAAAATCTTACCAAACCAACCATCATACCCGAATTCTGGGGACCATCACACCAGCAAAACATTCACAAATCTGACGAACATGCGCATTGTATATCAACCTTCATTAAGGAAACTATGCTTTTCTCCCTAATCAAGGCTATTAGCCAAGGAACTAGACCAATAACGAAAGACCCCTGGTTTTGGTTAAAAGCCTCAACAACCGCCTATTCAAGCCTCTTCTACATCCAAGTCTGATGAAGTTTCTAGACTCGAGCGGTTGCAAATGATTGTCCTTGGGCAAAAACCCCATTCCATAACATGGAATTGTAATTGAACAATCTTGCCAAAATGCTTAGTGAGAGATCGCAAGGCTCTCTCCCGAGCAACACAAAAAACAATCCTAGGGAAGAAGAATCAAAAGCAATTTTTGTTACTAATGAAGGATTTGACACTTCAGAATCTTGTGCAGCTGTCACCCTCAGGAGTGGAACCACCACTAAGGATCCTCCCATTTCGGAGTCCACACCTACCATCCTTCCTCTAACGGTGTTCACTGACCCTTGTGTCGAGAAGATGGATGAGAAAGCCACCTCATCCGCCTCTCCAAAGGTTACTCTGGCACCTTCTTCCCCTCAACCATAGTTACCGCCCTACAAACAAAAACCTCCTTATCCCGCTTGTCTACGGAGCGATTTGATGAACGCCAGTTACAAGAGTTTCATCAAACTTATGAGTACGGTAAACGTCACTATCCCGTTTATTGAGGCAATTACCAAAATAACCCAGTACACGAAATGGGTGAGATTGAATCTATTACTCTTGACACTGAATGTTCTGCCGCGATCCTGAACCAGCTACCTAAGAAACTTAAGGATCCCATTCATTTCACCTTATCTTGCTATATCGCCAAAATCTGCATCGACATGATTTGGCTGACTTTGGGGGCAAGTATCAATGTAATGCCATATAAGATATCCTAAAAACTTGGTTTAGGAGAACCAAGATCGAGTCAAACGACCATCCTGTCTCCCGACAAGTCCACTCGGATTCCTCATGGATTCTTGAGAGATGTACTTGTGTAGGCGGGACCTTATGTCTTTCCGGTGGACTTTATTATCATTGATACTAATGAATCAGATGTCTCCCTCATTCTTGGTCACCCATTCTTAAACACTGCTCGTGCCATCATTGATGTTCATGAAGGCGAGCTTACTTGTCTAGTCGGTCAAGGAAAGACCACATTTCTCCTTTCTGACGGGATGAATTATGCCCATGTCCTGGATGACCCAAACCATTATGCTGAGTCCGCTAAGGTTGGATCAGGGTTCTTCTAATCCAACGACATTTGCAAGACCCTCTTGAGTTGTGCCTCTATTACGGTTTTCAGGATGCATCTAATGGGGTATAATAACTTTAACAAATTTCCATGTTGGAACCCCGGGGCAAAAGATTGACTCTGCTCCCCGAACCTCTCGTCAAGCTCCCAAGGATGGAGCCCATCAAACCCTTATACGAGGAGCCTCCAATCTTGGAGATGTAAGCACTATCTGAGCACCTTGAGTATGCTTTTCTGATGGATGATTCGAAGCTTCTAGTGATTATCAATGCCTCCCTCACTCTGGAACAAAAGAGACGTCTCATCACCCTTTTAAAAAGGTTATTAAGGCTATTGCTTGGAAAATCACTAATATTTAAGGCATCTCTCCCTCTTTTTGTACCCACAAAATTCTTATGAAAGAGGATTACAAGCCAGTTGTGCAACCATAATGACGCTTGAATTCAAACATGAAAGAAGTGGTGAAAAAGGAGGTGATGAAATTACTTGAAGCTGGCATCATCTATCCCATCTCTGACAGCCCATGGGTTAGTCCAGTGCAAGTAGTGCCAAAGAAAGGGGGCATGACAGTGGTCCCAAATGACAAGGGGAAATTAATCCCTACTCGGGCCATTACTGGTTGGAGAGTCTGTATAGACTATTGTCGGTTAAATGACACTACTAGGAGGACCACTTTCCTATCCTTTTCATTGATCAAATGCTTGAGCGCCTATCTAGTCATTCCTATTATTGCTTCCTGGATGGTATGTCTGGTTACTTCTAGATACCCATTGATCCAGAAGATTTGGAAAAGACTACCTTCACCTGTCCATATAGTACGTTCGCGTATTATAGAATACTATTTGGTCTCTGCAATGCGCCGATGACTTTTTAAAGGTGTATGATGGCCATTTTTATGACTTAGTGGATGATGTGGTTGAAGTCTTTAATGACAGTTTTTCCTTCTATGGAGATTCATTCTCCCACTATCTTAAGAACTTGGAAAAGGTGCTCATCTGATATGAGGAAACACAGTTGGCTCTTAGTTGAGAGAATAGTCATTTTATGGTTTAAGAGGGCATTCTTTTTGGACATAAAATCTCCGAATGCGAGATCAAGGTTAATCAAGCCAAGATCGACAACATCTCTCGTCCACCTCATCCCACTTCTGTCAAAACTATTCAGAGTTTCTTGGGTCATGCTAGATTCTACTGATGGTTCATAAAGGACATTTCAAAGACAACTCTGCCCATGACAAAACTTCTTGAAAAAAATTTGAGTTTTGCTTTGATGAAAAGTGTCTTTCTGCTTTTAAATTCCTAAAGGAGAAGCTCACAAATTTTCCCATCATTGTGGCTCCAATCGGACATTCCCTTTCAAACTAATATGTGATCCCAGTGATTTTGTTGTTGGAGCCGTTTTAGGCAACAAAAAGAAAAGCGATTCCATCCTATCCACTATGCGAGTAAGACGCTAAACGTAACTACACCACCACTAAGAAGGAACTATTGGCTATTATTTTTGCGTTTGATAAGTTTTGATTGTAACTCGTTCTATCTCACACAATAGTCTTTGCTGACCACCAAGCACTGAGGTATCTTTTGGCCAAACCAGATGCAAAGCCGCGATTAATCCGGTGGGTCTTGCTGTTGCAAGAATTTGACATTGAAATTCGTGATAAGAAGGGTGCAAAAAAAGTCACAACAGATCATTTATCTAGACTCCAAGGTTCTGAAGCATCTCCCTCGATTGGGGTTGAGATTAATGATTCTTTCCATGACGAATAACTTTTTGGGTAGTTGATCAAGAATTGGAAAGTCCTTGGTTTTCTGATTTTTCCAACTATTTGGCTACTACAAACTCTGCAAGGATCTTTCATGGCAAGATAAGCGGAAATTCTTTGTTGATCTTAAGCACTACTTTTGGGATGACCCTTTTCTCTTCCGCATAAGGTCCGAAGGGATCATCCGTCATTGTGTCAGAATTTCATAGGCACGCGACATAAACCGACACTACCATTCGAGACCGACCGACGACCACCACAATGGCTAGACAGCTAGAAAGTTTCTTGAGTTTGTATTTTTCTGGCCTTCGATCCACAAAAATTGTGACCTCTTCACAAAGACCTGTGATGTGTGTCAACGCACCGACAATATCTCCCAGCGTAATGAAATGTCTGAGACCTTTTTCTTCTGGTTGAAATCTTTGTTGTATGGGGCATCAATTTCATTGGACCTTTTCCACCATCGAGTGACCATAAGTAAATTCTTGTCATGGTGGATTACATATCTAACTGGGGTGTGGTGCAAGCCTTGCCTTCTAATGATGCAAGGACAGTTGGAAAATTTCACCAATGTCTTTTCACTCAGTTTGGAGCACCTTGCGCTATCATCAACGATTGAGGAACCACTTCTAGGGACAGTTTGATCATCTGTGTCACCGCTTTGGTGTCACTCATTGTCTGTCCACTGCTTACCACCCGCACACTAGTGGTCTAGTGGAAGTGACGAATCGAGAACTCAAGCAGATTTTGGAGAAAACTGTCACCCAGTCTCGCAATGATTGGTCTAGAAAGTTAGAGAATGCTATTTGGGCATATCAGACGGCTTTTAGAACTCCTATTGGCACTAACCTTACCGTCTCGTTTACGGAAAAGCATGCCATCTGCTTGTTGAGTTAGAGCACAAGGCATCCTGGTCCTTGAAGTCTCTAAACCTCAATATGAGTGTTGTTGGACAGCAAATACACGAACTTGAGGAATTTCATCTTCATGCCTATGAAAATGCCAAGTTGTATAAGGAATGGAAAAAAGCGTCTTCATGACGCACGGTTAAAAGCTTGAAAAACCTTTCATCCGAGAGACTTGGTTCTCCTGTGTAATTCTAGGCTTCGCCTCTTTCCAGGAAAGTTAAAATCCTGCTGGTCAGGGCGATTCACAGTGACTGAAGTTTTTCCTTATGGAACTGTTGAAATCTCGAGTTCAGATCACGATACGTTTAAAGTTAATGGTAATCGATTGAAACTCTACCTCGTGAGCGACTCTCTTTCCCCACTTGAGGTGTTTCATCTTGTTAACTAATTAATTTTCTTGGAAACGTCTAACTTAAAGACAATAAACAAAAGTGCTCATTGGCAGACAACCCAAGTTTCTTATTTTCATTCAATAAAATCATCCTAGACCTTTAAACTCATCTTGACTCTCCCTAAAATTTCGAAAGTGCTCTAGTAGTTATGATTGATTTTTGACTCTAGGATGTGTATTTTCCTTTTCTTCTTTTTGATGTATTTCAGGATATTTAGATTTTGGGGTATATGTATCTTGGATCTACAACGTTGTGTGGTGTGATTTAGTATGATTTTTAATTGTGGCATTTGCCAAATGTGGTCCTATTTTGTTTTGTTTTGTCATCACCATGTGTTGCCGTCATCATCCGACTGATAGGTACTATGGAGCATTTTACTTTGCCATTGACATTCTTGATATACAAGGGTACTCGTTTTTACTCTTATCCCTGATTCTTAGTCCATTGAGGACAATGTACAATTTAAGTGTGGAGTGATGGTGTAACAAGTGGAATTTTAAATTTTGTTTGTCATTTCATCCATACTTTACTTACACGTCCTCACAAACAATATTACCGCTTACACATCTACCAATTTTGGGATCACATTAAAACCGATAAGGGGAATGTAGCGATTATGGGTGATACGGTGGTCCAGTTTTATGTTGATTCTAGTGCTTTAATGACATTTTATGTCATACAATTATAAAGGGATGAATTAAAAATCCAGCGATACAAATCGGAGCTAAATCAAAATCCGAACGAAAAGTTATTGTAAATTTTAGATCCACCGGTCAACTGATCATAGGAAGGACAACCGGAGATGGGGGAGGACGGCCAGCACATGTAGGAGTGTCCACAATCACTCCAAGGACAAATCCAGCATGTGATGGAGTAGGTGCGCCCATGCGGAGGCTTTAATACGCTATTTTTCGAGTTTATATAAGGACAACTCATCTCCACTTTGAAACCACACCATGCACACAGCATATCAGACCTCAAAGCCTTGCTACTCTGTCGCAAGACATCCTCTTTCAACCCAGGAGTGTGCCACTTCAAACCGCACCCAATTCGGAGCCCCAGAGGTGATGAAATCCATTCAGGAACTTCCGTTCAGCATCGCTGCCATTGCTGAATTTTATGACGGCAGAGAGTTCTTGAATCTTGGATCTCTAGATTCACGAATTCTCTCCATTTTTGTGTTATTAAGTTGATTACTATGTGTAACTAAAATCTACCTCTCTCGAGAATTGATGAAACAGTGATCATGTGTTAATACAATATTATTTGGATTGTGTTATGCATAACTATCATTAATTTCGTTCTTGTCCTTCCCGTGCATATAGCTACTGTCATATCTTTCAATTGTCGTATTCCAATTATCAGATTATCATTAGGATTTGATTTTGATAAAAAAAGTGCTACTAAATAAATTCATTAAGTTTAAAGTTTAGGAAATCCCCAAAATCTCACTTACAATTATCTCGGAATAATTAATTTATGAGAATTAGCTATTTTCGAATAATTGTTCAAAAACTTAATAAAAATGTCAAAATAATAATAATAATAATAAATAAAAAAGTAAAGAAATAAAATATTTAAAAAATCCCTAAAAACGAAAGCTTCTAATTAGCTCTTAAGAATTAATTGTTAGAAATTAATTATTAATGATAATTCCCCGTTCCCAAAGAATTCAAAGGTTAGAAAGTGTTGATTCCTTATAAGTCGCGTCGATAAACATCGAAAGGTCGGGTCAAACTCAATCTCTCAAATGTCAAATCAAATTTATCAATGAACTATGCGAACTTTGACCCTGACTTCCGGATACGTAGACAACTATTTCGACTCGAGTCCACCCATCCCCTTTGTTCATTCCCAAATTAAATTCGATATATTCCGTTAAGTTTACGGAAAGTATCAACTCCCCGCAAAAGTCAAATTTCGATATCTCCATTAGGTCAACGATCAATATCACCCCCAAATATCAAAAGAATTGAACTCGAGCACCAGAGTAAAAATGGATTGCAAACCAAACAAAAATTATCAATTTCAAACTACGCAGACTTTGATCTCGACCTCCGTGTATGTAGGCAGTCATTTCGACTCTAGTTCATCCATCCAATTCCAAATCAATGTATCCCTAAAATCCAATACCCTCTTAAAATCGATGGTTTAAAACGTGCGGTAACGCAAACCCCAAACCCATTAAACTTGTCGTATAGCAGAACCGACCTTGTGCCAGGTAGAATGGAAGCATTAAGTTTCTTTCGTTGCATAACCGACCCCGTACCTAGATTCTCTTTCGTAGATCGAGTCAAAAGCGTCGGTCCCGAGCCATGGCGGCTTAGACAGACGAGTAGGGTGTTCGATTAACCCCTAAATTTTGATCGATGGTAACTCCAACCACATTTTCAACCTTACGCCACCAGCGTGAGCCAATCACCCTCCTTTCCCGGGGAGGAAGAGGACCGAGCGCCAAAAAATATGTTCCGGATGGGAGACTTCACCGACAATTTCAATCAAATTAAAAGGTTAACAAGTTTAGAAAAAGACTTTAATTAAGAAATTCACAGTATTACATTTTTCTTTTCGGCCCATTGGACAACATTAACGAAATAAGAAACAAGTTTATCATAAAAATACAAATTCGTTCCTCATTACATACGAAGAGAGTAAGTATCGTTCCATTCTCCAATAGGAGTTGTATTTGGATCAACTTTGGTATGATGCCATAATTGAATATTTTTGTGATTGGACAATGCTCCTCTTTTTAGGACTTAATTGAGAAAGATCCATCATTAAAATTTTATTATCATGCTTCACTTAAGTGGCTTTCCATGGTTGCCCGTTTGGAAGAGAACTTTCACTTGATGGTCCTAACAAATAAACAAAACTATTATAAATAACATGTATGAGATAATAAATACATGAAATGTACAAATATACTAACCATATCGTTTTGATTAGATCGGTTTATTGGAGTCGCATTCCAAATAAATACATGAAATGTACAAATGTATTAACCACATCATTTTGATTAGATCCGCTCGTTGGAGTTACATGTGCTCATCTCAAACATGCATTCCAAATATGGCATGCGACGTGGATTGTGTTATAACGAGATTTCAACCCCACAAGACTACGCTCAATCTCGAATCCTTGCGATGAAAATAATTGAAAAATTGTCTTCTAAAAAGTAATATTGGTTTGATCATCGCCTATACTTACGTTTTCCGAAACTTTGACCCATGCCCTACAAAATGCTTCATCTTCTCGGATGCTGCAAGTCGTACCTCTAGACATGATTGGAAGAAAATGAGAACAAGAGGAAATTGGGGAAGTTGTGACTTTTGTATAACAGCTTAAGTTGTATTTATATGCTGAAAATTTTAAATTTATTTATAAAGTTTAAATGAAAGAATATATAAAAAAAACTAACGGTTGGCCATGGAAAAGAGCGGTTTGACTTGGTAATATCGTATGTTGCCGTTGCAAATAAATTGGTTGGTCTATTTTATTAAGGGGTTGCTATATAACACCTTATATTTTATTGTAAAATGTTATAACATTTTCCTATCATTTGAATTCGATAGTTGAAGTGAGATAGCCCCTGAAACAATAAAATTACAATTTCTTTATAAGATGCGGAAAATAGAAGAATTGTTAGATCACTTGAAACGACCAATCAAAAGTGACCGTTTATACCGCCATTTTGCCGCCGCCGCCCTCTACCGCTATCTCACCGCTGACGCTATCGCCGCCTCTGCTGCCCGCTGCTGCCGTCTGTCGCCCTCCGGCGCCTGCCGATAAGGTAAAAAAAATATTAAATACACGGTTGGCATGTCGACCGCCGTACCTTCGCCGTCGGCATTCAACATCGAGCTAGAACCGAGACTATGTTCAGAGAAGACTGTTAGGTACTATGTTCAGAATACAATCCCAATAGAAATTATCCGAATGAAAGTTGGAAAAACAATACAGAACGTGCAACGGAAAAGAAGCAGCTATGGGGCATACTCAATCCACAACCCTCACATACCATCAAGGATCTTTTAGTACTCCCGCGCACAGTTAACGAGCTCGTCCGGTCCACCACACTCGTACAAGGAGGCCAAACCGACACAGAAAGAACGCATAGCCTGCTCTGGTGTCTGCATAGAAATTAAGAATCAATCTTACAACCTAGTGTGTGTACCGAAAATAAAATCAGTAACAAAATGTACATAAACGATACGAACCAACGGTGGAAGTGGCTCATCTCCTCCGCACGTGGGGATGATTGCTGGGAGTGTGCGGTCGAGGTACCATGCCATGTACTTAGCAGTCACGTTACCGTCAGGCTATCCTGACACACCGCAAGTGCTGAAGAACGACAAAGCCAACAGCTGTCCAATCTGGCTGTAGTCAAACTTGGAGTGCTTGACTACTTACTGCGTCTCATTCGCTGGTTGCGACACTGACTCTGGCATGAGAATCGCATCACGGATCGTCTGTCGATAGCCGTACTGTCGCAACACATGATTGGGATCCTACGGCTCCATGTAGTCAAATGTGTGTATGCCTCTACCATACAAGGACCACCGAGCGTCACCGTCAAAGTTAGGTGAACCCAATGGAAGCCACTCGATGTGTGCCTGCTTCATCCCATCCAGAATGAGCGTAGTGTGTCTAGCCTCGCATCCGCGTCAACTGCTCTCTCAACGATCCTTGATCCATCCCACCTCCTAGCAAGAGCCTCTCCATGAGCACGTGGTGTCAAGGACGGTCTACGACGCAAGCTCGGGAAGTACTCGTAGATCCCCGACTACAACAAAGTAAGGCAGCCCGACAGGGACGTAAATCGCGCACAATAAGCAACCCCGAGGTGCCTGTATAGGAAAGCAAGTGTAGCCGCACCCCAACTGTACTCCCGAGTCGGTTTTGACAGCGGTAAAAAAATTAGTGGAGTCCAACAAAGCAATCAAGTAGCAGACGGCTATGCTCGCATCATCAAGGTATCCTGTCTCGACTGCCTAGACTAGGTGGTCTAGATGAAAACCGCATGCTTTCTAGCACTTTCGCCTGATCTCATCCCCTTCAACATTAAGCATGGTGGCAAGTTGCGTCACATACGTCTTCTTGTCCTCTGAAGTTGGATGCCCCGAATGGAAAACACATCATGTAAGGTAATCATCATATCTCCGAACGGCATGTGAAAGGTGTTGGTGTATGGCTGCCACCTCTCAACAAACACCAACAGCAAGGGAATATCCAACCCCCATGACATAACCTGAACGAGGTGCGACACCCTAGAGGCATCGACTACCTCTCGAGTTTCAGCGGAAGGCCACCAGAACCTATCCAACTGAAGAATCCTAGTCTTCGCAAGACGAAGCCTAAACCATGGTTCCGGCCTAGAGTCCAAACCATGTGTCCATAGGCAGTGGGCTATGTGACCACCAAAATTAGGGATCAGAGTAGGGATCCGGGGCCCACCAGGTGTTGGACCAGTAAGCAACCACTCCCCACCAGTGCTGCTGGACTGGACCCTTGCAGAATGCGCAGCTCTGCGACGTCTAGGGCCCACGGTAGACGAACCCTGCGACCCACGAAATGACCTGGTACCCACTCATGATCCGAATAGAGTGGCTGTACCACTCCCTACATGTCTCTTCCGCGAGCGTGCACTATTAAGTAAGAAAGGGTACGAGACATCACGATCGTCATCCTCATCCCCGTCACTGTCCGACGAGATCTGCTCATCGTCGTCTTCGGAGTAATCTCGAATGGTATGGATGTCATTGTCCAAATTCGGAGGCTAGCTATTAAAAATCTCATCAACCGTCAACTCTTTCCCAGTAGAGTGCAGATTGGGGTCCTCATATATCGGTTCGGGAATGAGAAACTACGCATTCGACTGCCCAACATCCACTAGCCTCGATTTCTTTCCCTTCGCTTTCTCCTCTAGTAATTTTCGATTTCATGCAGAAATAGGACGATCGATAAACCTTGACAAATCATCATCTCTCCCCGGCATCGCTTCTAACTATATATGCAATTTTAATCGTAACTATTATATAGAAAACTAACACTTTAACTCATAACTAATAATTATAAATGTTAAATTTGTATTTATTATTTCACCTTAATTATCATGACCAATCTCTAATTTTCGAGTATTAGTTAAATAAATATTCAATTACCAGGTATTTGATTACCAAATGGATTGTTCATATATTTACTAATTAACCTTAATTATCATAACTAAATAAATATTCAATGACTTAGTATGTAATTATCAAACTAATTGTTACTATCTTTACTAATATTTATTAATTAACCTTAATTATCATGACTAATTATTAATTTCTAAGAATTAATCAAATAAATAGTTAATTACCAATTATTAAATACTACCTATTTAATTACTAATTTACTAAACTAAATCTAAACCCTAATTACATTTAAATAATAACAATATAATAATTATTTTTAAAAAAAGGACGACAGCATGCCGACCGCCAGCCGTTGGCGTCGACATTCAACGCCAAATTTTTTTTTCGTACCTCGGCGGCGGTGCGGCAGCGGGTGGCGGGCGACGGAGGGCGTAGGACGACGAGTGTTTTCAGAGAGTTTTTTTTGAGAGGGGAGTGTTCTTCGAGAACTGAGAGTTGTGTTTGATTCGAATTACATCATGTATTTATTTAAAGATTAGGTTCGAAGGACATTCGCATAATTTTACTCATAAAATTAAAATGATAGGACATTGGATAGTAAAAAGTAGAACATCTTATAATAATTTAGTTTATTAATTGTGATGTTTTTTTTTTCAATTTTGCAGGTGTTGGAATTGAGACGCACACAGTCCTCTCATTGGCTCCTTCCCATGCATTAGTCACATCATCTCCAAGAGGAGAATGGGTGGAGTTTAAATATACGTCTAGTCATTCGGCTGTTGCCTAGTGGCAGAGGCCCACTCCACTACACTCCAAATTCTTACATTTTAAACCTACACTCGCTATCCAGCCAAATTTAGGACCCAAAACCTCTAAAATTTAATACTATGCATATGTAGGACTACCATTGGAGAAGGTTTTGGTCTTATATTTACATTTATAGGATTCTGAGTCTTACCATTATAAATGGTCTAAAGAAATTAATTAACACTCTTCTCACTATAATTTTTCTTCTATGCGGACAACCATTTTGTCCACCATGGCGGGCAGTTCAATCCAAAGGCTAAGGATCAAGGACAAAAGGATCTCCCAAATTCAAAGGCTAATTATTTGTTACATGGCCCGACTGAGTTTTATTGATTTCAGCACCATATTATTTTTTAGATGACTTTTTATGAATGGTTTTTGAGTTTGGGTTTAGAGTTATAGGTTTGGGATCCAGAGTTATGGATTTACTATTTAGGTATTTTTATGTTTGTTTTGGATTTTTGGTTAAATTTTGAGTTTGATTTTAGAGGCTTGATTATAGTTTAAGGTTTAAGATTTAGAGTATTAGGTTTTCAATTTGGATTTTAAATTTTTAGTTTGAATTTTTGATTTGATTACGGTTTAAAATTTAGGGTCTAGAATATTAAATTTTCAATTTATATTTTAAATTTTAAGTTTGAGTTTTAAGTTTGATTATAATTTAAGGTTTAGGATGTTGAGTTTGAGATAACCATACCCATACTCAAACTCCAAACACAAATTGAAAAGTAAAGGAAATATATACAGAAATAAAAAAATAAATGGACCCCGGGTAACCAAAACCAAAACCCCATAATCAAACCAAAAAGGTAAAGGAAATAAATAGAGAAATAAAAAATAAATGGACCCTACCAGTGATGTAATTGATTTAAAACCTACAAATCCGTGACCATTAAATCTGGGGAATCCCTTTTCTACAGATCTATGGCCGTTAGATCTTGCGGACATTTTGCCCATTCGCACCGTAGCAATGCTATTCTCATTATACGAGTTTCTATTGATACGGATTGTCATGTTCATAATTTATCCATTGATTTTCATTATATTTTAATGATCCTACTCTATTTTGATAAAGTTTGTTCTTATAAATGATAGTATATATATATATTAAAATTAAAGAAAATAACAATACAAAAATTAAAAGACCCAAACCCAACTCAGAATCAAGAACCAGAACAACCCTTCATCAACCCAACACCAAAGTCAACCATAACAATCCACAAACCCATTCAAACCTCACAATAAAACCCAAATCCAAGTCCAACCAAAACAACTGAATAAGTGAAAGACGCCGAAAAAACCCCTAGCGCAGATCTCATCCATGCGCTGCCCATCCAACATTAAAATTCAAATAGAGAAACACCAGTCCAACAACATCGGCTTCAACACAACGGGCCCACCTCTCGAGGGAGGGGGTCGATACAATGGACACCTAAACTAAGATTGTGACCCAAATGAGCAAGGTTTTCAGTAACTTTATTGCCTCACAAAAAGTATGAGTGATATGTTCAGTCCAATTTCTAACAAGCAAACGTATTGTTTCTTTAATATAATTACGATGATAGAGGTTTGTGAATTCCGTGTTGTTAATACAGGAGATGGTAGTAAGAGAGTCAAGCTATCGGTTAACGGAATGGAAAGTCCCAAGAAATATATAGACCATAAATAGCTCCCATAATCTTAGCTCGGGTGATCATGCATTTCCCAAGATTAGCCGCAAAAGGCCACAAAACAATGTTCCTCAGAGTTACAAACAATACCCTCTGCCGCCGCCTACATTCTTTTAAACTTAGTACTAATTTGAATAAAAATAAAAACAATCGTTGTACTGCTTTTATTTAAAAATACACATATGTGTCATCATCGATTTTTTGTTCTATATTTAAATTTCTTATAAATATAAAAGTAAAACTTCAAATACTATTAATTGAAATTATAAATTTTTTACATATAATTTATTATTCAAGACCACAAAAAATTACATGCCTAAGACCGAATTTTTATGCTAATAAAAATGGCCAAGAGGGACTAGCTACTAAGCAATAATAAACAACAAAGAAAGCAGAACTTGCTATCGGCAAGAATCGAAGCCAAGGTGGACTGAAAATGAATGTCAGCAAGGATTGAAAATACTCCTTCACATGCAACTAAGAGTTTGTTCAGGCTATGCAGCCACTGGACCACCAACCAACAATTTGTTGTTTTACGCAAAGAGTTATTTTTATCAGGTATCTTTAAATTGAATACCGTAAATACGAAAATTCGAGGCCTCGAAATTTTGAGGCCTTGTGTCGTACGTTAGATTTGCACACCCTAAGGGCCGGCCGGGCAACAACTGGCCTTACAGATATCTCCATTAACTCAAAGGTGAAATCATGGAACTGGTGGATGAAATGCTCGAGGCTGGGGTCATCCGTCCGAGTCACAACCCATATTCCTCTCATGTATTGATTGTGAAGAACCATGACAGCTCATGAAGGCTATGTGTCGACTGCATCGGATTGAATCAGATTACTGTAAAAGATAAGTTTACCATTCCTTTCATTAATGAGCTCTTGAATGAATTACATGGGGAAAAATTAAACACTAAGTTGGATTTAAGGTCCAGATATCACCAAATTCAGGTGGTACATGAGGACATAGTGAAGACAGCTCTATGAACAAACACGAGTCATTATGAGTTTCTCATAATGCCTTTTGCTTGAGCTGCCCTATCAACGTTTCAATCCTTGATGAATGAAGTGCTCTAACCTTACCTCAGAATGTTTGTGGTGGTATTCTTTAACGATATAATAGTCGCACTAGAGAAGAAGTGTTCCAATTATAGTCGCACTAGAGAGGATCACATTCGACATGTTGAGCAGGTATTTCAGTTGCTGAAACAAGCACAACTATATGTGAAGAAGTCCAAGTGCCGCTCTTCAAGCGAGAGGTTCACTACCTTAGCACTGTAGAACCTGTCAATAGCAGTAGGCTAAACTGAAAGCTGTTAACTATAAATAAGATGAATGTGATCGTGGTAAAACCACTGCCCTTAAAGCTAATTCCCGAACACCACAGTAATCAAAGTGTCAGGAAAGAACTTAGAAAGGTAATCACTTAGAGAATTCAACGAGAGTGGAAGTGCACTTGTGCTGCAAGTAATGGTTTATGTGTGTATTCTTTGTACTGCTGATAACTCCATTTATATCAGTCATTAATGCATCCAAAAATCTGCAGCGTCGTGTTTGATTCCACACGTTCAGTTGATGGAAATGTGGAGAGGTTGTTGAGCATATTCAGGAGAAAGATCAGCCTTTGATCATCATTTCTTCCTCCTCCAACGGTAACTTTCCCAGTTGCAAGAGCGACTGATTTGCAGTTTAATTGCTGCGGCGTCGTTGCACTCTTGGTTAGTTCGTTGGTTCGCCCAATGGTTGAACCATCATATTCTCAACAGTCCCCCACGAATATGGGGATTCAACTTAAACTCAACTTAGTCTAAAGAACTCTGCACTTAAATTCTAGTGTCTTTAAGACTTGAACTAGAACATAGTGATCATGTTGAACTAAGAGTTTAGGTGACAGTAGTCTTGAACCTGAACTTTGAGTACAACAGTAGCACATGCTTCCTTAGAATGTTGATAGATCCACCCTGTTCTCATCTCTAATCATCACCTTGGTGGGTGTTTTACTTCCCAGTTTGTTTGACTGGTTCTCATCCATAGAGCCTGCTGACAGTGCTCATATCATTAACTGATCTCATCAAGTTCCAGTGGGAACCACCTGATTTTCCAGGCTATGAGAACCCTTTAGTTCATCAAGTCCCTCAGGACCACCTAACGAGTAGGCTATGAACTTCACGTTTATCAGGACAGTCAAGTTTCTCAGTAACCTACTGTGGTGGCATTTTTCCTGACAGTTGGGCAACACTGTCTTTGCCAAGATCAAGTGATCTCCCTGTTCAGCTTGTGTTTATGGATCTTTCCATGATTTGGTTTGACCTTCTTCTGAAGAACACATCAGTAGAAGAGGGTGTCCATCAAGGATTTTCCAACTGACTGGGAACTCTCAGTCCCATGCCCTTGGTAGATTCAGCTACTACCTTCCTGCAAAGAGCTTTGGTCAGAGGGTCAGCTAGGTTTGCCTCTGACCTCACGAATTGTAAGGAGAAGACCCCGGTTTCTAGCAGACCTCTGACTGTTTCATGTCTGATCCTAATGTGTCTCTTTTTGCCATTATATGTTTTGGTTTGAGCTATGCAGATAGCTGCTTGTGAATCACAAAGAAGAGACACTGAGGCTGTAGGTCTTTCCCAGATTGGAAAATCTGACAGCAGACACCTCAACCACTCTGCCTCTTGTCCTGCCAGGTCCAGTGCTATGAACTCAGACTCCATTGTTGAGCGTGCAATGCAGGTTTGTTTAGATGACTTCCATGATACAGCTGTTCCTCCTAGTGTAAAGATGAAGCCACTGGTTGAGCTGACTTGTTCATTGTCAGTTACCCAGGTAGCATCAGTGTAGCCCTCTAAGACCCCTGGAAACCCTCCATAATGGAGGCTTAGTTCAGTCGTGCCTTTGAGATATTTCAATATTCTCCTCAAGGCTATCCAGTGTGCTAATCCAGGATTGTGAGTGTATCTGCTCAACCTGTTCACAGCATAGGCAATATCAGGTCTAGTGTAGTTCATTAAGAACATTAAACTACCAATAACCTTGGAGTATTCTGATAGTTCAATTTTTGTTCCCAAGTTCCTTTCTAGATGTATGCTAGGGTCATAGGGAGTCCTAGCTGGACTCACATCCCAGCTGGACTTACATCCCAGCTGTTGAACTTTTTCAACAAGCTTTCCGTGTAGTGAGACTGGCTTAGGGTGTAAGTTCTGGCCTGTTTGATCACTTTTACCCCTAGGATTACATCAGCAGGTCCCAGGTCCTTCATCTCAAATTTGCTAGACAAGAAAGACTTAGTCTCCTCAATGGCTGAGACGTGAGTGCTGAAAATCAACATGTCGTCGACATAGAGACACAGAAAAACACAGACATTGTTAATTAGTTTAGAGTAAATGCATGTGTCGGAGTTGCTCGCTTTAAAACCAAAGTCAGAGATGGTGGTGTGAAACTTTTCAAACCACTGTTTAGGGGCCTGCTTCAGTCCATAGAGTGATTTCCTCAACCTGCAGACTTTGTTTTCAAACCCTGGCTCGATATAGCCTGGAGGTTGTTCCATGTAGATTTCCTCATCCAAGTCACCATTCAAAAAAGGCAGTTTTAACATCCATCTGGTGTACATGCATGTCATAAATGGATGCTAGAGTGAACATCGTTCGAATTGTGGTGATTTTAGTTACTGGTGAGTAAGTGTCAAAGAAGTCAATTCCTTTCCTTTGAGTAAACCCTTGAATCACTAACCTAGCCTTAAACCTTTCTATAGAGCCGTCAGTCCTTAATTTCCTTTTAAATATCCATTTACAGCCAATAGCCTTACACCCTTTAGGAAGATCCACAAGATCCCAGGTGTGATTGGATCTGATGGAATCCAGTTCACTGTCAGAAGCTTCCTTCCACAGGTGAGCATCTACAGACTGCATAGCTTCTTCAAACGTTTTTGGATCATTTTCTACAAAGTACAAAAATATAGAGGAGTCTGTTGACTCACCTTGACTGACTAGTTCAAACATAAAAGAAGTTAAGAAGTCAGGTCCAAAAGATGTTTCAATTCTAGTATGTTTGCTTCTTCTTAACACAACTTCATCAGTTCCAGTAGGATCATGCAAACGGGTATACCTGGTTGGTGAACTGCTTTGTGTGACTGTGGATTTCTCCAGGTAAGGGAAGCAATCCTCAAAGAACTCTGCATCCCTATACTCATACATGCTTCTGTCACTGAGTTTCATAAACATGTATGTTGCACTATTCTCTGCATATCCAACAAGAACAACATCAAATGTTTTCGAACCAATACTTTTCCTCTTGAAGCGAGGGATTAAAACCTTATCTAGACATCCCCAAACCTTTAAATAAGAGAGATTCGGAGGAAAACCTTTCCATAGTTCAAAAGGGGTGACTGACAGAGATTTATGGGGAACTCTATTGAGGATTTTGTTTGCAGAAAGTAAAGCTTCCCCCCACATTTCATCAGGCAGTCCAGAGCTCAGTAACATGGCATTCATCATGTTTTTAAGAGTCCTATTTTTCCTTTAAGCTATACCGTTCTGTTGGGGACAATAGGGAGCAGTGAACTCATGAATGATGCCATGAGTTTCACAGACTTCTTTGAGGAAAGAAGTGCTGTACTCACCTCCTCTATCTGAACGTAGTCGTTTTATGCGTTTGTCTAGTTGGTTTTCAGCCTCTGACTTGAACACTAGGAATTTATGTTCAGCTTCATCTTTAGACCTTAACAAGTATACCCTGGTGAATCTGGAGTGATCGTCTACAAAGGTAATGTAATACTTTTTCCCTCCTCTACTCTCACGGCTTCTGAAATCTCCTAAGTCAGAATGAATTAGTTCTTCTAACAGTTCTGTCTTTCTAGCCTTGACTGGTTTAAATGAATTGCTAGTTTGTTTAGATTCAACATAGGTTGGACACTTAGACACATCAGTAGGAGTCACTAGGTCTGGAACAAGATTCATAACCTTCATCCTTTTTAAAGAACTATTCCCTACGTGACCTAGTCTAGCATGCCAACGATCAAATGACTCAACCAAGTAAGAAGAAGAAGCATCACTATCATTCATTGTACTAGCAGAGATAACAAACAACCCCCCGAAAGATAACCCTTCCCTACAAATAGGTTGTTCTTGGTGATTACGAGTTTGTTAGCTTCAATCACTAGTTTTAGTCCTGCCTTGTTGAGTAGTCCTGCTGAGATGAGATTTTTGCGAAGGGTAGGAACAAACAAAACATTAGTCAACTCCAAATTATTTCCAGAACTTAGTTTCAGGGTCACTTTCCCTTTTCCAACTACTATAGCAGTGCTGGAGTTCCCCATGAAGACTTGGTCTCCATGTCCTGAATTTTTAAACTCAGAGAACATCCCTCTGATTCCACAGAGATGTCTTGATGCTCCGGAGTCTATGATCCATTATGTGTCATTCTCCACCAAGTTGGCCTCAGCAGAGACAACAACAGAGAAGGTAATGTGCTCTCTTTTCTCCTTAGTGGGTTCAGCAATGTTCACCAAAGTCCTGGACCCTCCTTCACGTTTGTGACTTTGATCCTTCCTTAGTGTGCATTGATAGGCTTTATGTCTAGTTTTCCCACACACATAGCATGCTCCTTTCTGGTACCTCTGAGATTGACCTGGCTTCTTGAAGTCTACTGGCTTCTCCAGGATCCTCCTTCCTTGCCAAGTAGGTTTTCTGGTCATCTTTCCTTTATGTCTGAAATCAGGCTCAACAAGGTTAGCATTGACTAAGTGGGAAGACCTAATGGATAACTTATCTTTGGTTCTGTTTGCTGCTTCGATTTTGATATGTCCAATGAGTTCCTCCATCGACATATCTTTCTTCTTGTGCTTTAAGTGCTGTTTATAGTCTGTCCAGGAGTCTGGTAACTTTTCTACCAGGGAATTGGCTTTGGAACATGTCACAAATGTTCATGCCATCGATGAGGACGTCCGTAGTGAGGCTCTCATACTGATGAATCTGATCCATAATTGGTAGATTGTCCACCATCCTGAAGTTTAGCCACTTTCCTACTGCATACCTCTTCCTGCCAGCATCTTCCCCTCCATACTTCTTCAGCAATGTTTCCCAAATGGTTTTTGCAGACTTGACGTGAGCCACGAGATCAAAGATTGGATTGCTGAGGTGACTCAGGATGTGGATCCTGGCAGTCCTATTGTCTCTTTCATATTTTTGAGCTTCTGACAGAGAGGAAATCTCTATGGTGGTAGGGGGAGTGGACGACTCCTTGTTCCCAGTGTCCATCGAGGCTTCAGATGAAGATGCAGGCATGCCAGGTGCTCCAGTAGGGGAATCTCTAAACAGTGCATGATCGATCTCCAGGTGTTCTAGGAAAATCAACATTCTCAATGACCACCTCTTGTAATTATGACCATCCAAAGCTTCCAGTTTCCTCAGATCAGGTACTGATCTTGCTAACGTAGACATGGTTGTTATATATTAGCTTTAAGATTGTAGAACCTGTCAATAGCAGTAGGCTAAACTGAAAGTTGTTAACTGTAAATAAGATGAATGTGATCGTGGTAAAACCACTGCCCTTAAAGCTAATTCCCGAACACTACAGTAATCAAAGTGTCAGGAAAGAACTTAGAAAGGTAATCACTTAGAGAATTCAACGAGAGTGGAAGTGCACTTGTGCTGCAAGTAATGATTTCTGTGTGTATTCCTTGTACTACTGATAACTCCATTTATATCAGTCATTAATGCATCCAAAACTTTGCAGCGTCGTGTTTGATTCCACACGTTCAGTTGATGGAAATGTGGAGAGGTTGTTGAGCGAATTCATGAGAAAGATCATCATTTCTTCCTCCTCCAACGGTAACTTTCCCAGTTGCAAGAGCGACTGATTTGCAGTTTAATTGCTGCGGCATCGTTGCACTCTTGGTTAGTTCGTTGGTTCGCCCAATGGTTGAACCATCATATTCCCAACAAGCACATCATCTCCAAGGAAGGCGTTTCAGCGGATCCAACCAAAATCGAAGCAATGTCGCGATGGCCGATTCCCCATTTGGTGAATGATTTATGGTGATTTGTTGCTCTAACAGGTTATTACAGAAAGTTCATTCAACACTATGGGACAATTGCAAGGCCTTTGACTTAATTATTGAAGAAAAGAAAATTGAGGTGGACTAAAGAGGCTCAAGAGGCCTTCGAAAAACTCTAAGAGGTAATGAGCACTGCTCATGTCCCTGTGTTACTTGAATTTAACGACATATTTTTAATCGGATGTGATGCTTTGGGATGTGGGTTAGGAGCTATTCTAATGCAGAATCTCGGACCCATAACTTTCTTCAGTTCAGCTTTGCAAGGGAAATTATTGTTTTGTCCACATACAAGAAAGAAATGATGGCATTGGTTTTGTCTGTTAAGAGGTGGATGTGATATTTGTTTATGGGAAGGAGCCTCGTGGTTTGTACAGACCAGCACATTCTACAGTATCTACTCTATCAAAAGGCTATAACAACGATACAAACAGTAGCTTGATTTTACCATTGGATGCAAGGAAGGAATCGCTAATAAATTTGCTGATGCACATTCGAGACAACTTGATGCAGATTCCATTAGTACTCCTGTCGCAACCTGGCTTGAAAATGTGGAGGAAGAGCACCAAAACTCAACCGCGTTGACAATATTACGTAACAAGTATATTGATTGAGATTTGGGGTCCAAATGGGAAGTAAAGGGAGGAATTTTATTTCACGAGGGACGCATTTACTTGGATGCAACATCAACTCTTATTCCAACCATTGTGGCTGAAATGCACACAGCTAGCCACGAAGGATTTCACAAGACACAACATCGGGTACAAGATGTCATCTTTTGGATGAAAATGAGGCAAACCATACGAGAATTCATCAAGGAGTGTGGGGTTTGCCAGCGGAACAAGATCTAGAACCGGACATAGCCTCCTCAATCCATTGACTATCTCGCATGACGTTTGGAGGGATATATCGATGACTTCGTGGAACTTTTACCAAAGTCAAAAGGAAAGAGTGTGATATTAGTGGTGGTGACCGACTGCCTAAGATGCTCTCAGCCACCCTTATACTGTTGTTTCAGTTGCTTGGGTTTTATTTGAAGAGGTGCTCAAGATCTATGGCGTACAAGCAACAATAGTTTGTGATCAGGATTTTACTTGGGCAAGCAACTTCTGAATGAAGTTATTTAAGTTTGAAAGAACCAATTTTAATTTTAGCTCGACATGTCATCCTCAAACGGATGGCTAGACTAAAGCTTTCAAGAAAACAATGTAGATGTATCTCGGTTGCTTCACGGTGATCGACCACAAGATTGGGTTAAATGGATTCCATGGTAAGAATATTTCTATAATACTAGCCTACACGATTCTACCAGGATGTGGCCATATAAAGTTGTCTATGACAGGAAGCCGTCGACCGTTCGATGCACCGCGTTCATCGCCCTCATTTAAGCGACATTTCGTGCATTATTGTGTAGCTTTGGTAGAAGTTTAGGGCATTTCATGCATTTCTAACTTTTGTCTCGATTTGGTGTCTTAGGCTTGTTCATGGTTCATTTGATATTCTTTTGGAGTATTTTATTTATTTATTTATTTCAGGTACATGATGGCGATGAGGCATTAATCAAAGCAATACAACATGCATGGATGAGATCGTCAGATTAGAAAGATGAAGAATACTCCGAGTGTTGAAGATGGGTGTAATATGCCCCCAAAATGGGTGTCATGTGCAGCGCACCTTAGACCTTTCTACAACTCATATCCCCTCGACGGAAGAGAGGGATTCTGACTTTTGGGTCTAATATGCATTTCAAGGCATATTATGACGACTGCCAAATTTAAGGATTTCTCTCCTATAAAAGACCGACCCCTTTACTCTTTCGAGATAGATGCTTTTAGAAAAGATTTGAGAGAAGAGAATAGAGACTTCAAAGAAACAAAAAGTCATCGACTTCAAGGAGCTCGGATCCGAAGACATAATCAAAATTGGTGAATCCCATTCTTCGATGTTCTTCGGTGAAATTAGGTTTTTGTGATTTCTTCTTGTAAACCTAATTCCAATATTTTACTTTTTTGATTTGGATTTTTTCTTTGAAGTTATGAGTACCTGAAGTCCTATTGCTTAGATTAGATGAACCCTAGGTGATGCTAGATGAACGAATGATTTGTTGACCTTGACGGTTTATGCGAGTTTGAAGAATTTTAGTTTATGTTTGATTTCGTTTCCGTTCTTGTTCTTGTCTGATCAACATGAATAGGACCTTGTTAGATTTTTTATTATCTTGAAAGAGCTTGCTAATAAGTGCTGTTTACACGTCTCAAAATAAACCTTATTGATAAAGTAATCAGGGTCGATTGTCCCTAGGGTCTGTTACTATATTCTACTTAAAGTTGCAAGAAGTATTAATCGGTTTAAAAAGAATTGCGGTTTAGGTGCCACGATAACCAATCAAGAAGATGAAAATTGCTTGAAATAAGATTCTGAGAAAGACAAATCAGATTCTGAGAAAGACAAATCAGATTCTAAGAAAGATGACATTGAGTTTTTGTTTACACAATGAATTATGAAAATCCTAATTTGTCGATCTTCCCGAAGAACTTGATCATCGTCTTGATTACTTGTCCGATTCCGAGCTCCTTGAAGTTTTCTTGAAGTTGCTCTCAAATCTCTGTATTTTGTTCTCAATCTCATCTAGGAAAGTCTATCTAATTATGACGAATAACTGGGCTTTTATAGAGACGGGTTCCTTAAATCAGTCAGATTGATTATTAGTTCGCCATACGTGAGCTAGTGCACTTTTGGTAAAATTTACAGAGATCTCTGACTTTGATGGTCTAAAAGAGCGCTATAAATGAACCAAAAGTGTGGCGCACTTTTGGTCCGTCTCCCGCACTTGGTGATTTCTCCATTCGTCGATGCATCCAACTCCTTCTTGCATGTCATATGGCTCTAAATAATGCCCTCATGTAGCCATGTACCTGAAATCGATAAAAAAACATATGAAACAACATCTATGGACCTGGAACGGGTTCGAGATAGTAAATTGAGATAGATGCTAGAAATGCACAAAACATCCTGAACTTATATCCAAAACTATACAAATATGTATTGAATGTTGTCTAAATGAGGGAGATGAACACGACAAATCGAGTGTCATCACTTGCATATCTAGAACACCAAAATTGAAAAACTAGATTAGGTGTTAGCCCTCAAAAGGGAGCAAATAGACTAGTCCGTCGTGAGTATAATTCTTGTTTGATGTATCGCCATATAGGTTTTAGATCTTTGTCTCGAAGGAGCAGACTGGGATACTAGGATCGATAGTAGGTTGGTAGTCTCGAAAGCGCGTGATCTAAGTAGAGAAGAATTCTAACGATGGATTGGTTTCTTTTTTTGTCTTGCAATAAATTGGAAGAATTGAGTATCATTTGTTTGTTTGCTTGGATAAACTATGGGGATTCAAAGTCTAAGCAGTTTCATCCAATTTTATTAAACCCCTATTCGTGCAGTCTTGCAACCTTTGTTTTAGTTACTTGCTATTTTCATTTGATAGATAGATTGACAATTGTTTGACCTACACCCCAATTTAAGGTTGCTTTCCGGTTCTGGAAGAGTAAAGAGAGTCATGGATGAGTTTTCGATCACGGGCGTGGTGATTGCTGTCACGATGGTGGTTCCAAGGGCAACCACAGGCGTGGTAAATCATCCCTCACGACCATGGCAGCAAGGGTGACCATGGGCATGGTCGGTTGGATACCATTGGCTTGGTAGAAGGACTACCCTGACCGTGACTATCAAGTGGTTATAGGCTCACCACGTGTGAGGTGAGTAATGTATATAAGGCCTCCATGATTACAACTCTTTAGAAACTCAGAAACCCTATTCTAATCTCTCTGTTTTTCCTGACGAACAGTGCTTCTTCTAAGAGCCTGGTCAATCATAGGAGGAATCAAGCGTGGATCGTTCCCCAACTAAAAGTGGAGATCTAGAGAGTCAAGGAGAATCAGACTACCTATTCTCTTAGTCTGTTAGTTTTGGGTACGTACTTCTCTTGATAGTTTGAGTGTGGGATAAATACTGGGATCATTCCCCTTGTATAAATTAGGACAAGAGATCTAGGTGCTTGGATGACTTCCTTGATTCAGACCCTTTGAGAAAGCTATCACTGGTAGGGGTCATGTTTATTTTCTTGCCTGTATCCAATAGAACTAAAGTTAGGAATAGGGAACCATCTCGTTGGTTTCTTTGTGATAACTGATGATGTTGAGCAAGGGCTCTCAAGACAGTACAATAGCATGTGTTATACTATATAGAGGATGTAATATTGTTAATCGTGAAACTCCCAAGGACTGGATAGTGGCGTATGATTCACTTTTCAGAAGAGGATACAATATGAATGCGTCGGTCACCCACCCCTCAAACTGCGCAGTCCCTTAGGAATACAATGAAAGATTCAAGACTTTTCAAGTATGCTTACAGATGCTGCTCACACGGTTAGGGTGGTTTCATGGTCCGATCCACAATGAGGCTATCCACATGATGTTAGGGATGGTTGATGCTAGTTAGCATGATAACTAGACCAGTAGGGTCACATTATTAGACTAGGACTTGATTGATCTCTCTATTTTGTCTACATGAGTTCTTTCTTTCTTTATCAGTCACTGTGCTACGTGATGATGGCTAGACACTCAGTGCTTACAACTAACGTCATCTATTTGTGTACGTCTGTGCAAATTATGCTTCTTTAGGAGCTGATCCCTCTAGAAAGACAAAGCATGCAAAGATGCTTTCTCAATAGAGGGGCTCTAGGAGTCTAAGGGAGAGGTACATGGAGGATGGATCGGCCCATTTTTTCATGAGTTTTCTTTCAAGTTTTCATATTGTTTTCTAGAACCCTTTGTGTTTGGGATAAATTATGTTTCCATGTTTAGTACTTTCATTTCACGCAGGATGTTCCATGTGTGGATCATATGATGATGTTTTACCCTGGTTTATGGTATATAACTAGTATGAAGTTTGGATATGTAAATTTTTCCATGTTTGGAATAACTATTTAGTTTAGTGGATCCCGTTTTTAGTGTGCATGGGTCGAGCTAGTAGTTCAAATAGGTGTTTTAAGGGCAGGTTCCACATTGGGTATCAAAGCCTAGTTGCTTCCATCATTGAGGATGGAAAGGGAGCTACTAATATCACTTTTGATGGAAACTTCTAAGACCCCCAGGAGGGTGTGAATTGGTCGAGGAAGTTGGCAAACACTTTGAGCTACCTAAAGCTTGCACCAGAGCAGAAGCTGATGTATGTTGCTTATATGTTGAGGGGACCAACTAAGAAGTGGTGGTGCAATCAGCTAGAGGTTGGAGAGGACCCTTACGAGAAGGACTAGGAGGATATCTTAGTCCTTTTCCAGAAGAAGTTCATGCCAGAGCAGTAGAAGAAGAACAAGAGGGCTGAGTTCTTGAACTTGAAACAAGGGGAGATGAAGGTAGTTGATTACCACAACTTCTTCATCAAGCTGAGCAAGTGGTATAGGGGATTATCAGGAAAAAAGGTGGAATACTTGAAGCAACATTTCTAGGATGGGTTTAAAGCTCACACCAAGTAGGTGTCATGAGAAGTGACATGGACACCTTGGCACAAATCAAGGCGGAAGCCTTGAGGGCTCACACCTTGAGGAGAAGAGTAACTGAGAGCGTCTGGCTTGGCATGAGGAAAAGAAGAGAAAGGTTGCAGCTTCAGGAGGTAAGTTGGCGGCTCCAGTTTTGCAGCGGAATGTTAGTACATGATTGAGCTTTGAAACGTAAAGAGATCTTTGATCAAGATGGAATCGTTGGCACCACTTTTTGAAAAGAGTATTTCCACCCTACAAGCCTCGGGTATCAGGAAATCCCTTCCGAAAATAAGACCGTCAACACTCGAGTTCTTAGGCTTTAAAAACTAGAGTAACTTATAATTTCATAGGCTAGGTAGATGACTGATTTTTTAGTGTGTTCTCCCTCAAACGACCTTCTTTATTTTTTTGTGCGTTCTGCCTCAAAACGACATTCCCTCAAAATACCAAGAGGCACCTACGGATTTGGAGGGAAAACAACTTAGTTTGAGTTTAAAATTTGTGAGGAGGTGTTTACCAATTCTTCCTAGGAGAAAGAGTAAACACCCCAACCATCTAGCTCCCGACGAGCACCGTAGCTCAGCTTAGGACCACTGCTAGTGACAATGGCATCAAGCTCAAGTTGAGCTGGATGAGTTAGAGTGTCAGTCCCTAGCATCAACTAGCTCATAGAGGAGCTGATGTTACCTAGTTCCAGCTTGGTCTGAGCTAAGGCGAGGTTCCCCATGAGTCCATGTATCCGTACCAACACTGGGATCGCACTAAGTCAAGTCCAAGCTACTGTCATCACAAAAATTTCGAACCCAAGGTGCATGTTTCCAACATTCCTCCCTCATTTTAGCGAAGTTTGTAAATTCACTAAAATTACAACAAATATCCAACTGAAAACTCTTGCATCAATAAAAATGTCACAAAGATTGAATTTTCATATAGTATATTACACAATCCAAAATACTCGAATATAGGGTTTTCACGAAAGATTGGACCCGTCTACTCATTTGAGTATATGAAGATAATATACACAAGAGTTTATTGTATATATTCTAAGATATCTTGACACTATTGACCGTTGTGTGTCCCAATCTTTTAACGAGCGCACATGAAACCTAGTTCAAGTATCTTGAAGCGGCTACACTTCATGCTCGCATAGGTTTATTCCTTCTAGATAGACTTATGTCCCACCCCTTATGCCGAATTGGAAACCAAATTACTAGTTAATCCCTTTGTCAAGTGATCAGCTAATTTTTTCTAGACCGAACATACTACACAGTGATTGTCCCGTGAGTGATCAATTCACAGACAAAACTATGCCTCACCCCTAAATGATGAGACTTGACATTATAGACTTTGCTATAAACCGTGCTAAGGTATCATTGCTATCGCATAAGATAGAAATCGGCCAGACAGGTCTCGGTCATTACAGAATCTCATAGACCAGGTTCCTTAGCCTTTCTGCCTCCTTTATGGGACCTACTAATGCTATGAATTCAGATTCTATAGTTGAAGTTTTGATGCATGTTTGCTTCTTGGAAGCCCACCAAAATTTTGTCCTCTCCCAAGTAGGAATACCCATTCAGTAGTAGAGGTGTGATCCTCAATATTGGATATCCAACTTGCATTTTAATACCCTTCTATAACCGATAGATACCCTGAATACGTTAAACCGTAATTCAAGGTTCCTTTAAGGTAACCAA
The DNA here is from genome assembly GCA_030674075.2 of Linum usitatissimum. Taxonomy (NCBI): domain Eukaryota; kingdom Viridiplantae; phylum Streptophyta; class Magnoliopsida; order Malpighiales; family Linaceae; genus Linum; species Linum usitatissimum. The sequence goes on from JAUJYP020000804.1 coordinate 8,883,176, forward strand.
GTACTCGCCTAATTGTATGCTAGTGATGAGTACTAGGATTACTTGTATATCTACTCAACTTGCTAACCGCATAAGCGATGTCAGGCATTGTGCTTGTCATTGTATACATCAAACATCCAAGCACATGTGAGTACTTGAGTTGAGATACAACCATCCCTGTGTTGGTCATCAACTTCACACTAGCGTCAAATAGAGTTCTCAATTCTCAACATCCCTTATCACCAAACTTAGTAAGCATGTAGTGACATTGATTCATGGAAAACTTTAACGATAAGAACTCTTTGGTACTGTCAACTTGCTCTTGATCAGTTTCAAAGATGAGCATTTCATCCACATACAAACAGATGATGACTCCTGTACCAAATTCATCAAATTTCGTATATACATACTTGTCTACATGACTTAAAAGAATTCCAGTGGATAAGACAACATCATCAAACTTCTGATGCCACTGTTTTGGTGATTGTTTAAGCTCATACAAGGATTTGATCTATTTTTACACCATATGCTCATTCCCGGGAATAAAAAACGCTTTCGCTTGTTTCATGAACACCTCTTTATCGAGATCTCCATTCAAAAATGTTGTCTTGACATCCATTTGATGGATCACTAGGTTATGAATAGATGCAAGAGCTATTTAAAACCTAATCGTCAAGATTTGAGCTACCAGAGTATAGGTATCGAAGTAATCAATCCCATGGCGCTATGTAAAACCCTGAATCACTAAACGAACTTTAAACTTATCGATGGAACCATCGACTTTCATCTTCTTCTTGAAGATCCACTTGTTTCTTAACTGCTTACTTCCCAATGGGGGATATGTTAATATCCAAGTGTTATTTCCCAGAAGGAATCCTTCTCTTCATTGACTGTTTCCTTCCAAAAGCCAACATCTTGCGACCTCACAGCCTCTTCAAACATACTAGGTTGATCATCAATATGGTGGAAGTATAAGTATTGCGATCTTTAGTTCCATTCTCGCTCCGTCGATAAGATACACTTTGAAGTTAGAATCCAAAGAACATTTCATGGCTAGCCTCATGCTCCTACAAGGATGAGGCTGCTCGTCCACATGCTTAGGCACAGGCACACTTGAGTTTGGCATTAAATTTGTGGTGTCTACATAGATGAAATTCGATTTTCATCCCTAGACTCTATTACAGAATGCAATGAGTGTTCATCATTAGGTTCTATGACATATAATCTATAAGCCTTTCAATTCTTAGCGTATCCAAAAAGATGCAATCGATGCCTCTTTCTCCTAACGTCTTCCACTTAGGTTCAGTGAGCTTCACAACAGCGGTGTTCTTCAAGATCGATTTGAGGTCTGGTTATTGTCAGCTAAAGGTAGTAGGGGAAGTTGTCCCCAAGACAGCTTTCCGAACAAGGTATGCCACTATGAGTTTCTAGTGATGTAGTTCGGGTTGAAAAACGCCCTTGCAACTTTCATGGCAATGATGAACAAAGTGTATCATGGTTACTTAGACAAGTTTGTCATAGTGTTCATTGTTAACATTTTGATATACTCCAAGACTGGAGAGGAGCATGCAGAACATCTAAGGATGGTCTTGACCACTTTGAGAGAGGAGCAGTTATTTGATAAATCCCTTTCCTGGGGCACCTGATGAGTGATAGGGGAATCGAGGTAGATCCAAGGAAAGTGGAAGCAATTGTAGACTGGTCGCTGCCCAGCTGCGTAACCAAGGTGAGAACCTTCTAGGCCTGGCAGGGTACTATCAGAAGTTTGAGGAGGGGTTCTCTAAGATAGCGGCTTCTCTCCACAAGCTCACAAGTAAATATTCACCATTCATTTGGAGCAAGGCTTGCTACGAGAGTTGGAACTATTGTTGTTGGTACTGTTGTTGAATGTTGTTGGAACTATTCGACAGTTTGTTAATTTTATGATTAACTTGGGTCGACTTAGTTGTGCTTGTTACCCAATACAACTTGATTTTTCATCTTATGAAACTTAGGCCATGCGCACAATTTATAATTCGATTTGTAATAGTTGATCTCCTCCTGTTTATTGAAGAAACAGAAACATTTGTAATCATGTAAAAATAATACAACAAAAGGGAAGGTTGTTATTATAAAAAGATATAACAAAAAAGTATAACATGTTATATTCCGACATATTAGTTTGTTATTATAACATGTTATAATAAGATAATATAACATGTTATGATAACTTATTTTGAAACTCTCGGTTATATTAATATAACATGTTATAATAAAAAATTACAAAATTAAGATAATAAAATATTATAATAATTAGATGATCATTTTATATAGGAAAAATGGATTTAGAAAACCCAATTTATTAATCTTTCACAAAAATTGACACATACTATCAGAAATACTTTTTTATCATCATTTTCAAATTTGACTATTAACTTAACGATCAAACTTAACAATGATGACGTGACTATCAACATATCTGCCACGAAGGCTACATCATACCTAAAATATTATTTTAGTTAGAATAACCAAAAATGTTTTTCAAAAGTCCAAAAATAATTTTTCCTCACAATAGAACCTAGAAACTGCCCACCTAGGAATGCAACAACTTGTTCCTCACAATGGAACCCCAACATCCACCCAAATACCTAACCCATCACCAATCCCATCCCCGCCAAAAACAGAAGTTGATGTTCCTACCCTGGATAAAAAATAACTAAAGACCAGCCAAGGTGCGGGGCGACAGAGAGTTGAAGTTCCTACCCTAGATAAGTGAAGGTTACCGTCGGAGATACACATCTAAGAGGTGATGACTCCGTCTTCTACCTCTCATACATCGATTCGCTGTACGAAGGAATTGATTTCTACTCGTCGATTACCGGGGCGAGGAGGATTTGAACGTTAACCCAGACCAGGTTGTAGCGTACAGAGCCGTCGTACAGGCTACGATTTTGTGCGGCGAAGGGAACGAGAAGGTTCAAGCTCCCCCGACGGGGTGATGACGGTTCTGATCCTCTTCCTCCCTAAGCTTTCTCTCCGCTTCGGTAGCCTCTCTTTCGAGTCTTTTTTGTTCTTCGATCCTGTGCTGCTTGATGTTACTCCTCTTAGTCTAGGTTTGGGAACCGCCGAAGGAGTAGATCTTCTAGATCTATTCAGATAATCAGCCGGAGTTTTGATTTAGGTTTATGAAGTGGAAAAGGGCGATAAGTAAGTATAATAATTTGTATTTTATGTTTTATTTATTTATACATAATTAAAATAAATCTTATTCTATTCATTTTCTGGCAACATCTGCATGCCATAGAATTTTTCACTATCCACGTCATTAAACGGTGTTAACAAGACCGACAAAAATTTGAAATCGGTGTCAATTAAAAAATATTCCACATAATATGTTCCAATTTTTGCAAAAGTTTAATAGGTTGAGCTTTCAAAGTCTATTTTTCTTTTCTTATAACATGTTATAATAACAAATTATGAAACTACTAGTTGGGTTTTTGTTTTCATATCTTTTATAGTAGACCCTGCACCAAAACTTTCGGTTTCATTGTTATGCACAATCTCTTCTAAGTCTTCTGTCTCGTTTAGGAGTTGTGTGAATGTGTCGTGGACACACATGTACCACATGTCATTTGCAGGCCCGCCCAATTATTTGTGTTGATTGGCCCACCAGCACAGGGCTTCAACTTTAAGGGACCTCAAAATTTCGGTTATTAAGTATCAAATAAAATTATTTTATAATTAACGGTATAATTGAAGAAAAGTCAAAAAGAGTTTGTTCGTGTAATAAAAATATGGTGGAAACTACTATATGAGGATGCTTGTTTGATTCTCACTGATTTTGTTTTTATCATTTTTCTTTCATTTTCTATATATAACTAGTTATTTTCACATATAACTAGACAACATATCATTCATAATTTGTTTTTAATACAAGTATTATTATAACAAGTTATATATGATTCATGATAACTATTTGTAATAAATTATAAATAGGATGTTATAACTTGTTATATATATGATTCATGATAATTATTTATAATGTTATAAAATAAATTAACGAGAAGAAAATAAGAGAGAAAGGGAGGTGAAATGATTCTTATTGAGGTGTGTCAAACATTTATAGGCACATGATACATAACCCCTAATGACTAACGTAATTGTATTGATTCCTATGTTAATGTATAGGTTACACAATGGGCATTCATGCACCATTATAACAATATTCATAACACTCCCCCTTGAATGACCATTGGATAAGAATATATATTATGTTGTTCGAGTACGGTATTGATACTGACTCGTTAAAAACCTTACCAGGAAAACCCAGTGGGAAAAACCAAGGTTAAGGGAAAAAGAGTGTAGTACGTATAGACTCCCCCTGATGATGATATCAGTTGAGATCCTTCATATCGACTCCCCCTAATGAGGATGTCAAATCTCGCTCGTCATTATAACAGTTGAGAACATTCAGTCACCAAAATCTATAATTTTGGACTAGCTTCCCAACAGTTGATGCAAAGAGAGTTTTGGTGAATAAATCAGCCAAGTTATCACTTAGGTGCACTTAGTTGACAAATATTTCAACTCATTGGAGTTTTTGTACAAAATGTATGCATCACATGATCGATGGTCATCCATAGTTTGCATGATGCTTCCCCTTGGATGACCATTAGATGAGAATATGCCTCATTAAAACCTTACGAGGAAAACCCGATGGGGTAAAATATAGTGAAGGAAAAAGAGTACATAATCATCACATTACTTTTCACCATTTTCTTGGAATTCATGTTGATCAATGGATTTTAGTCATGATCGTGTAATTGAATGGTGATATGGTTTGATTAGTTTGTTTCACAAATAATCAAATAGTGTTCATGACTATATGAAGATCGATTACACTCGATATAGAGTCACATATAGTGATCTTTACCACCAATATGACACTTATGTCCATGGTATATTTATATAACTTTTTATTGGATATTATTAGTATATCATGGATGATATACAAGAGTCATGTTCGAGAGAGATGCATAAATTGTAAAGTAGTGGTAAGATTTCTTCTTCCACATTTTTCATCTCGAAATCCTTAATCAAATTGATCTCAACGAGATAAATGGCCCCTTAACGAGATGTATAATTCGCACAAGGCAATAAATACCTACAATAGAGCTTTCTTCCCATAAGGGAGAGATCAAACCACCAATCATATGATTACAAGGTGATTAACCACTATGCCACAATCATGTGGTAAACTCATTAATCAAATAGATGATTTGTTTGAGTTATTCTTGCAGAATCTAAACAATATGTATGTCATCTATGTAAACAAAGAATAGTCACATCTAATGACGTTGAACAAAAAGAAACACATTTTAAATACATATAAAATTAAGAAAATATTTTTTGGAAAGAATTTCAAAATGATAAAATATAGCAAATATTATTTTTCATCATTCAAAATTCAACTCAACAAGGAAAAGAAAAAGAAAAAGAATTATATGCATAGAGAAATGTATGATATGTTAAATGGACCACTTTTCTCAATCATTCAATCCATATGTCGTCAATTGGATATAATTTGTTAACTTGAACTTAAATTGTTTGCTTATAGCAAAATAAATCATCGAAGAAATTTCATATACACATGTGTATTCTTATTATGCAAACCATACATATAGATTGCAAGGACATCCATTAGGGACAAACTCTTTCCCTTCATAAATTGCCAGACTAATCGAATAATAAAAAGTACTTGCATCCACCACATGGGAATATGTTTTCTCATAATCAAAATATTATATGTTTGTTATACACAACTTTGCAAAATGTAATAAACATGAGATGGCTCATGACTTTCAAGACTCAAAATGAGAGAAACATGTGTCTCATTTGCTTGACATCTCCATATATAAAGACTTTATGTCAAGTCTTGAAACTTTTCATTTCTCTTGGGAATTGAGTTTTGCCTCACTTGAAATTTTCAGTGATTCCTTTATTTGCATGCACTTTGGCTCATGATCCTCATAGAATATTATGATATTTAGCGTTGCATTATACGTAATAATTTCGTCGACGTTGACTTCATTACGGTTCCAATATTTTTCATCCAATATATAGATAATTGAGATATCAATATTCATATCTTTCAGGTACCTGAGACTCTTCTTGAGCACATTATTTGTTTCTCTTGGTGGCTTTGATTAAATAATCTTAACCTCAATTTGACCATCTTGATATATAGCTCCATTCCACTTTTGAGAATTTTTTTTGGTTTGGAACCGAGTGGTCTATCGCACGTTATGCGGGTTCTAGACTTATTTGTGATGTTAGATTGCCCAATATCAACATCATTTTTACTGGAGCATTTTGAGTTGGCACATGAGAGTTTTACTCTGGTTGGGTCAGTAAAGTGTCTAGCAGATGATGAATTATAAAATGTTGAACTTCAAACTCATATTGCTTATTGTGAGGATCGAAATGATATGATCATTCATCTAATTTCTTGGCCAACTTTTGTTTTCTCCCCCTAATGTTGGGAAGTTTGAATATAAACCTCCAAACGAGTCATCAAATTACTCCTGACAACGATGTGATATTTTACCATCGGTGAACCCATAATCAAAATTAGTTCTTAATCTTCGTTGAGAACCCATCCTAATAAATGGTGATGGAGCAATTCGGATGTGTATATCACATCCATATATCCATAGATGAGAAATATAAGGTTTTGACCAAAAAACCAAATATAATGGAGGAATTTATAATAGTCGCTTGGCGTAATGCGGAATTATGTTGTTCATGTAAATGACATATTCACAAAAATTAAAATGGAAAATATTTATTCTCAATGACACATTTTTGTTATTGGATAATCATGAAAATATGCTCATAACCAAAATGGTTGAGCTAGTAATCTCGCAAATCTAGTTTGCTTTCATATACACATGTGGCCTTCTAGTTGATACATCAATTAAAATAATTACTCCACATGTTGGGTGTATGGATCCACAAATATCACCCTTGTTTTGTTGTGTGTAAGATTAATCATCTTACTTTAGTTGATGATTATCCAAACAATCAACTCTATTTAATAATAAGCAACCCAAAAATTAGTTATGTTGTGTTGGAGATTTACTCAACAATGGGTAATGGAAAGGTGAAAATGCTTTTCAAGAAACGAATCCTTGTTGACAGGACATAAAATCGTTCGTGTTCCCAGGAAGTAGGGGAGTCACAAGGACTACTTAAATCCCTATAACCTTAGGAATCATTTCTTTAGAATACCCAAGTTGAGACCTTCGTGCACAACAATGTTCAAGAGAACATACTCTTTAGATTATGAAATCATAGAAATTGACCATAGAGGTACTTATCGATTCACATCGTGATTGAACCAGGATGGTCTCATCGGTTATGCCAAATAATAGTTGTCAGGATGAGTAAACTTATAGTGTACATTTATATATATATCAATCACGATCACATATGTTTTGTACATATTTGAGGACAACATTTAATAGTTTCATGGTCATATATCACATTATCGTTCCTCTCCCTTGTGATCATCAATATATAAATAAAAGGATCTTGTTCCTTCTTGAATAATGCAATAGCTCTGCTAAAGCTTGTGAGTGATTTTCTCGATATATGGTGCACTATCGATGAGTTATATATTATGTCATTGCTCATTATGTCAATACTCATTTTGCAAGAGAATGATGGATAGGAAAATCCATAACCTATAAAAAGATAGGAAAACAAGATCAGTGAGGAACTTCGTTAACCTAGATCTTGTGAAGTCTGATTTCGTCCGCAAAGAGCATATCTCACCAATATATTTTCCTTCACACGACTCACACAAATTGAGGGTAAAATACCCCATCTCGTTGCTTCACTTGCTTCATGTCTTTGAATTGGTAAGAGAAGATACTTTGTTTCCCGAATTCCAAGAAATAGGAGTCGAGGAAAGTAAGAGATGTATATACCACACTTTTATACACCTTGTCATAGGAGAAACTCTGCTTGCTGTACAGAAACATAGTCTCGTTATTAGCATAGTCAACAACGAATAAGACAACATTTTGTCCATGGTGGAGAGGAACGAATACCTAAAACACAACAACTAACAAACATAAAAAAAAAGGTGAAAACTGCAACTAGTTACCAAAACGATGTAACTAGTTATGCAAACAACAATAACGAGTTACAAAGTACTGAACAAAAAACTTGCAAAATCCACTTGACTGAAATCTAAATTTGCTGACCAACTAGAGTGCAACATATTATCGATATACTAATGCATATCAGATTCCGAGGGATCAGGTGCAACATTACCGTGAAATTTTTTATACTTTGATGATTCAATGCATAAGACTAGATAAAGCAGAAAAATTGAAGCAACCAAACAAATACACCATAAAACACATATAACAAAACTTACCGCAAACCGACTGTTTCATAATTCACCTCTTAACAACACCTCCTCGTACACTAAACATCTATTAAGGACGTTAGTGTAAGCATCTAAAGCACTGACCGATAAAGGAATTGCAACATGAAATGTCTTGATATACTCTCAACATCGTTATATATGCAACTGTTCACTAAACTTAATCCGATATAATTCCTCATTCTTGAAAAAAAAACATAACCAGTTACAGAAATCTAGTAACCAATTGTACACAAACAGAAAAAAAAACTGATACAATCTACGATGACGTCAACTTGCCCCATACCACCTCAACATGTGCCATCATCACCATCATTTCATTTTGCTTTCTCAGCTTCCAAGTCAACATCATCATTGACATCACCTTGATCTTCATTGCTACCGCCTTCCCCATCACTCTTTTCCACTTCTTCTTCATCCATAATAGGAACGGTTTCACTAACAGCAACAAACATGTCAATTTGTAGACCAGAAGCAGAGCTGTTGCCCCCCCGGGACCAACATGAATCCATCTAGTTCCTTCTCCAAAACAACATACTTTGCCAGCAACGTTGTTGATTCTACTTGAACAACAAGAAAAGCAATCATCAAAGCAAGAGCTTGCACATAAAAAGTTGAACATAAGGAGTTAAAAATCACCAAAATGAGTAACAAAAACATATAAAATTGGTACGAAACAGAAAAAATGTACCTCAGGTTGATTGTTGATGGCAGATCACTTAATCTGAGGGGACATAAAGACAACCCATTGTTTTTTAAGAGAGGAAACAATCTCATCAACATCATGCCTCTTCTTCTTCTGGCCTTTTCCCTTTCCACCAACTTCATCATCCTTTGAAGCATGATGATGAGCTTCATCATCCTATGAAGCAAGACAATTACTTTCATCAGCCATCAGTTTTTTGACCTTTGAAGCACAACGATTACTTTTGACCTTCTTACAGTATGACTCAACACATTCATTCATGAATTGACGAACACCTTCATCATTTAAAGATGCAAAAGTGGCACGTCTTGGTTGCTTCTTCAAAGATAGCATAATATAAGCAACCTTGTAATAATTAAACACACAATTAAGAATGGACCAAATAGAAACAGAACACATAACATGTTACATAAAGGAATTAACTAGTTACAAGAATAATAGACCACATAGAAACAGAATACATAACAAGTTACATATTGGAATTAACTAGTTACAACAAAGGAAAATAGATAACTAATTACAAAAACAGAACTTATTATAAAATAATAATGCATATCGATTGTCTTGTACTTTTGGGACATTAACATAGCCGTTGTATTTTTTAATTTATCGAGCACAAACTTGCACCAATTGTAATTTACAAAAGTTTGATAGTGAGTCGCTAGTTACAAAAGCCAGATACTTCAAATGCACAACATGCTTTGTGGAGGAAAATCACAAATAACTGATAAGGTATACAAAGAACAACCCAACCCAGTCATCGTTGTCTTGCACATGGTCTAATGCATCCTTAATTGAATTGAGGGTGAATGTACCACCAGGCTGCTGGTTGACATTAAAATGGACAACCAGTTCATTTGAAGTGACATTCGAAATGTCACTTACATCAGGGACATCAAGACTGCCCATTGGGAGACCATAAACCATATGAATATCATCAACTGACAATGAATGTGTTTCGCCAGAAGGGAGAGTGAATCCATATATAACAGGAGTAGGTGAAATTCTGAAAGATGAATGACAATGCATACAAATCAATAGTTGCAATATGCAAACAATTCGTTTAGGAGAACACATATCACGGATATCAAGATGATTGGTCGCATCAGACGTAAGAAATGGATACCTGTGAACAGGGAGGAAAAACGAGCAAAGTTAAAAAATGAGTGAAGCTTAACTAGTTAACAAACAAGATAATTAGATACAGATCTAAACTATCACTAACAAGATCATCCGCAGATCTAAACTATCAAGCTTAACTAGTTAAAACGACTGCAGCATAACTAGTTAACATATAAAATAACCAAATAGAAATCGAGGAAAAAATAACAAATTAATGAATACAATCAGTATAGAGCAATAACATAAAGTAGGTGAAACATCATTTCAATACATTAGAATGGGAGCAGATGCATTAGTAGTGTTGTAAACTTCCACAACAATGATCTCTCAGCTAGCAAGTTGATGCCAGAGCTTTTCCACCAATGATGGTACATCATAAGATGCCCCATGGTACCTTCATAATGAAGACAATCACAGCCTACTCTTTAGTTCCACCTTGGCCAGAGAGAAGAATATACACGAAATGGCAGTACAGTGAAAACGGATTTACCCCATCGCAGCTTCAACGCGTTGTTCTGACCTTCCATGTGGAGGAAGAGGCACACTATATACTGCAAACGTGAGTACAACTCCCAAGTGATTAGATCTCAAGAGCTTAAAAGGAGATGTCAAAACTCCCTTCCTAGATGCCCTAACACGTGAGATGTTCTCACGATCTTCCTGTATAAAGATGAAATTGCGAAAGTTTGACCAATCAAAATGAAAGAAAATCAAACTAAAAAATCCACAATGAAAGTGATGCATCTATAAGTATTATCAAACGAGTTCCCTTATCATCAAGTTCACTTGTGCCTTAACTAAGTTGATGATAAACTTGTACACCTAAACTAGACACGCCTTTTTAAATATTATGTCGATGGAGACAATATAAGAGATTGTTTTTGAGTGGGTACGTAAGTTACTAAGCGGATGATAAACTTGTACATCTGAACGAGACACACCTTTCTAGACATCATGTCGATGGAGACAATATGAGAAACTGATTTTGCATGGGTACGTATATTTGAATAGAAAATTTGTCCAACCCACCGAATTTCCAACCCTAAATTTATCCACACTACTGTAAACCTAAATGAGAAAACTAATTCATTTTTAATGCAACTGGTGTGTTCTGATATCACATAGATTAAGGCCGAAAATCCAATATGGGTTTATGAGTTGCTTTCACCAAAGGGGAGTACAAAGTTTTGAAAGTCATATGACTTTTGTAAAGTGTGTTTAGTGAAAATATACCAACGTAATTTTTGTATAGACCAATCCATGTAACACCGGGAAAAGGAAACAATGCAGTTGCAACACAATGTCTACAATCTGCACTTTATCCTAAACATCTTTGAATTCAGCCTCCCTTCTTCTTAGCCATCCATCTTGCGCATAGATGGGAACCACATATCAACATCTTAACAACGTCATTCACACATACACAAATCCAAAACCTCAACCGCTACAAATATATAACAAAAGGGTCATAACATAAGTGAGACATGTGATTCCATGCAAATGATCCATATTTCACTAATCTGAAATTGTGGTTATTTTAATAAAATGGCTGTAATATTTATTCTCAGAATTATAAAGACTTACTAGGATCTTATAGATAGTGACTAGAAGCTTCAAGTAATCATGATCATTGGTTGTTATGGGGCAAGAAATGAGAACCACCCTAACTACCGGGATATTGTTACCATAATACCTCTTTCTAAGAACCAAGCTTGCTACGTAATGTATGAAGAATTATGCTCCATGTCCATCAACCCCCACGGTCCTCACCGAGCCAATTACACATTCCATATTTTCCAACACTTCTGCACATGAATAGAAGTACATACAATTAATCGCCAAGATGCCAAGGATACATGAATCAACATCAGGATAACTCTGAAAATAATATCCAGGGTCAATAACATGCTAGTCCAGACCAAATTCTCCAAAAGCAACACATTACAATTTGGTTCCAAGGCATGGACTTTAAGGAACGTTAGCTGGATACGATTACATTAAAGAATTTACAGATTTTACTTATGTAGGGGAAATTACTTAACTTTGTCTGTGGAATTAGCTTTGAAGCTTTAAGTCCGCCCTCGGCTCTCAGTAGCCAAAGAAAGAGGGGTTGATGACAGACATTCGATACAGCAATAGGAGGAAGACGACATGAGAAAGGAACCATGGAGATTAAACCATTTAATCTGTTTTTGTGGACAGTAAGTTATCTTATTTAATTATTCTATGGTTTATGTAAGATTGTCTTTAAGTTTTGATTCTGTATTTCCTTTTTGTTTTTGTTTTCCTCATTGTATTGTGCTTCTTTCTTGTTTGTTGGCCAAGTCCTTTTTAATTCAGTCAAATTAAAAGGTTGACAAGTTTAGGAAAAAGACTTTAAATTAAGAAATTCATGTAAATTACATTTTCTTTTCGGCCCATTGAGATCGATTTGGTATGATGAATCTTTTTGTGATTGGAAAATGCTCCTTTTTCTAGGATTAAATTGAGAAAGATCTATCATTAAAATCTTATTATCATGTTTAATCTTATCGATTACTTCCCCCGCCTTCTCTCGTTCCTCCCTAACAAATACGAGTTGAACATGTCTCAATTGATTTCCCAAAATTTGGCCCATACGCTTATCCCAAGCCTTGTCAGATGCATCCATCGTTCATTTTTTCTTTTTTTTTCTTACTTATCACGATCTTCAGGACTGTTGATTCAAAAAGGGGAGTGATTTTCTTGTGACACGGGACTTTCACTTTCGCCGGATGGCACTTTCGAACTAGAAGTCTCCATTGATGGAATCAGTTATATAGGAGCATGGAATTGTTGCCTATATTTCTGACAAGATTCGAGTATATGCTAACAATGCTTATATTTAAATGGCTTTTCATGGTTGCTCACTTGAAAAAGAAATTTCACTTGATGGTCCTAAACAAACAAGTAAATTAAACAAAAATATTATAAATAACATGTATGAGATAATAAATACATGAAAGGTACAAATGTACTAACCACATCAGTTTGATTAGATCCGCTTGTTGGAGTCGCATGTGCCCATCTCAAACATGTATTTCAAATATGACATGCGGCATAGATTTCCTTATAATGAGATTTCAACCCTGCAAGACTACACTCAATCTCGAATCATTTTGATGAAAGTATTTGAAAAATTCTATTCCAAAAAGTAATACATGTTTTGTCATCGCCTATACGCCTGTCTTCAGGAGCCGATGCCCCCTAGAAGAACGAAGCATGCATGGACTATGTTTCAACTGAGGGGCTCTAGGAGTCCAAGGAAAAGGTACATGGAGGATGTTAACTCATTTTTTCATGAGTTTTCTTTCCAATTTTATGATTGTTTTCTAGACCGCTTTGTGTTTTGGATGAACTTTGTTTCCATGTTTAATACTTTTTTCGCTTTTGATGTTCCATGTGTTGATCATGGGATGCTGTTTACCCTGATTTAGTTATCGAACTAGTATGGAGTTTGGATTTGTAAAGTTTTCCATGTTTGGATTAAATATTTTGTTTAGTGGAACCCATGTTTTAGTATGCATGTGGTTCGATCGGGTCTTTTAGGGGCGGGTTCCACAGCTTTGTACAACTCTGAGTAGACATAACATTAAGACCCTAGGGAAATTCGACTGTGATTACTTCGGTAGTTAGGTTTATTTGTGACGTACTAGAAGCGTGTCAAATTTTGGTGCCTTTGCCGGGGATTCTTTATTTGTGTTTGAAACTAGTTTGTTAAAGTGTTGATCATTCACTTCCATGTTTAATTTTTGTTTTCACATTTATTTTTCACGGGTTCCATTGTTTTTATTTTTGTAAGAAACTTGATTAGTGGAAGAAGGAGATTTTGCTGAATCTTTCTTCCGAATTTGGGGAAGTGAAGCAAGTTCTTCACACTTGGAATACTCGGATTTCGAGTCGGACTACAATTACCCTTTCACTTTTTTTACCATAGCATCAAATAATGGGCGATCGAACTCTCACCGACTACACCAAGCCAACTGCTACTGGCCCCACTTCAAGTGTAGCACCACCTCAACAAGATGTGGAATCCTTCAAACTCCATGGAAATCTCATCACCCTAATCCAAGAGAACTTGATGTTTGAGGGGAAATCGGATGAAAATCCATGCACTCATCTTGTGGATTTCATTTCATATTGTGACACAATCAAGCTACACGGAGTCACCAACGATTGCATTAGACTGAAGCTCTTCAAATGGTCACTCAAGGGAGTAGAAATAAGATTGTTAAGTAACCACCCAGGCGGCACATTCATAATGTAGGACAACCATGCTCAAGCATTTGTGGAAGAATATTACCCACTCACAAAGACAGCAGCAGTTCAAGAGTCCATCTCAATAATATACCAAAGGGATGACAAAATTATTTAGGATTTATGGAACATATTCCAAGAATTATTTATTGCATGCCTACATCATGGATACATCTAAAGGAAACTTGCAGAAATCTTCAGTACGAGCATGGATTGACAGAAAGCTATGCTAGTTAATCAATTAGCCAACGAGGATGTTACTGCTCGTACACCCACTGCAGCTCTAACTCATTTTGCTAAGTATGCAGCTAAATCCAGAAATTAGGCACAAAATACAATCCAACCGGTCAATTCTACTACCTTGGAATCCATGGAGAACATTGCAATGAGAGCTCAAATCAAGGCTTTAGAGAGGAAATTTAATGATTATACTTTGAAAGTTTCTAACCCTCATAATGCTTCTATTTTTGGTTATGCTTGGTGTGGTATTTGTAACGGCCAAGGAGAATGCTAAAACTTCATCACCAATAACGCCATGGTAGTCAGAGAAGTGGATTTTGTTCTCTAATGCTTTCTATACAATCAGCAAGGGTACGTAGATTATAGAGCAAACGACTTTGAGGGCCGTCCAAGAACAGTGTACGTACAACTTCTGGGAGGAGAACGCTCGGACTTCTACAAGACTATAGTGGGCAATTACAACACCAACATCACTGCACAAGGCACTAATCAATACCAAATGCAAGCTCAAGTAGCAACACTAGTAGATCCACTGAAGGAGAAAACTACCAAGGAACACCTAGATTTCTGAACAAGCCAAATCAGCAGCACCATCAGCAAAATAATCCGCCCCCCTAGAGGAATCAACGAGGATCTCATGCAAATGACAAAGATGATGCAAGCACATTTGGCTAACCAAAATACTATTTTATAGGGAAAAAAGCTATGATACTGAGGATGGAAGCATGTTATACATCCTTATCAAAAAGGGTTGATCAAATGCCTCTGAGGCAGCTCCCAAGCAATACCGAACAAATCCTAACAATAATAGGAACAAGAAACACATGGAGATGAAGGCAATCTCACTTAGGACCAGGAAGATGATGCAAGGGAATCCAAAATTCATTCCAGAACCAGAGATGGTGCTAGATCCGATAGCCATTGACATCCCATAAGAAAAGGAGGAAACACCAGCCAAGACAACCTCACCACCTCCAAAGCCTCGACTACCCGCCAACACCAACTTTGTTCTTACACTAGAGGAGAATAAGAAGTACACACGGATCCCCTACCCAACAACTAACAATATAAGGGCATTTCCCAAGACTTTGAGAAGTGTGTAAAGCTCATCAATAAGAAAGAGGTCATGCTATCTTTCCTAGCTTTCACTAAAATTCCAGCATATGCAAAATTGCTTAAGGATGTGCTCAATAAGAAGATAAACCTCAACGATGGCACATAAGTTATTCTTTTTGAAGGAGTAGCCATCAAATTCAGGCCGACTAAATGAAAACACCTAGGGAGTTTCACTTTACCTTGCATGATAAATAATGTTAAAGTTAGGCATAGTCTTGCTGATCTAGGTGCTAGTATTAATGTTATTCCATATAGCTTATATGAACCACTAGACATAGATGAACTTAAACCGGCTGATATGATTCTTTAACTTGCTGATAGATTTCTAGTGCATAGGGGTGTCATAAAAGGTGTGTCGATTCGTGTAGGGCCTTTTGAATTTTCTTGCTGATTTTATGGTTGATACTCATGATGATGATTGCAATATTTTGCTAGGGCACCCGTTTTTTGCTAGTACTTAAGCAATAATTGATGTGTTCACATGTTTTCTAACCTTGAAAGTGGGGGAGGATGAGGTTACATTTTGTGTAAAAGATGGCATGAAATATTACAGGATGAGAGTAATATCACTAAGGGCTTCCAAGATGCATATGAAATGTTTGAACTTTGTCATATGCTTTATTGAGATTTATGTGCTGCTACATGCATCTATGGAGATTGGTTAGATGATATGGAGCAGAGCAAACAAGCAAAATATCTCAAGAAACTCGAATCTTACTTTGGACCACCACCAACGTTGGAGTTTCCCAAGATTCCAAAGATCACAACTTCATATGAGGAACCTCTAGAGTTGGAATTGATGCTACTATCAGAGCATCTTGAGAATGCATCTTGTCAAGAAAACTACAAGCTACCAGTCATCATATATTCAAAGCTGAAGCCACAACAAAAAGAGCAACTACTAACCCTCTTGAAGAAGCACGAATAAGCAATCGCATAGAAGCTAGCATACATAAAAGGAATCAGTACTTTTTACACTCACAAGATAAACTTGGAGGAAAATGTCAAACCAGTGGCACAATCCCAACATAGACTCAACCCAACCATGTGCAAATTTGTGAAGAAGGAACTGCTCAAACTTCTGGATTCATATATCATTTAGTTATTTCTTACAGTCATTGGGTTAATCCTACACAGGTTGTGCCAAAGGAAGGCAGTTTCACAATTGTCCTCAATAATAAAGGAGAACTATTTCCAACTTGCATAATCAATGGATGGAGGGTATGCATCAATTACAGGCGTCTCAATGACGCTACTAAAACGGACCACTTCCCTTTATCGTTCATCGATCAAATCTTGGAACGTCTCGCAGGGCACATGTTCTACTATTTTTTGGATGGGATGTCAGGGTACTTTCAGATTCCGATCATACCAGAAGATCAAGAGAAGACTATCTTCACATGTCCCTTTGGCACATTCGCATACCGGCGAATTCCCTTTGGTCTATAAAATGCACTCAAGACCATTGAGACGCCTAATATTATGAAATCTATTCATAGCTTCCTAGAACATGCCAGCTTTTATCGTCATTTCATTAAATATTTCTCTAAGATAACATTGCTCATGACTAGGTTGTTATAAAAGGATGTGTCTTTTTTTTATGATAAATGTTCATAGGCATTCAATATTCTCAAGAAGAAGCTCACAACAACACCTATCTTGGTGGCACTAGGTTTTGAAGTACTCTCAAACTCATATGTGATGCTAGTGACTTTGCGGTAGGAGCTATGCTTGGAAAAATAAATGGGAACAGGTTCAACCCTTCTATTTCGCTAGCAAAACATTGAATGAAACAGGGTGAGAGGAACTACACAACTACCAAAAAGAGCTACTTGTGATTTTCTTCGCATTCAATAAGTTCCACTCCTATTTAGTGTTGGTCATACTACTATTTTCACTGACCATTCTACTCTTAAGCATCTTCTAGCGAAGCCAAGATTTGATTCAATGGATGTTTCTGCTTTAAGAATTCTACATTACCATAAAGACTAAGTTGAGAGCAGAAACCGTCATTTTTGACCGCCTGTGACGCTTTGAAGGGCCCTCCTTAGGAAAATTCGTTGAAGTGAAATCATTGAACTTTTCATATATGAGCAATTACTTTTCTTATACAAGTGAGGCCTAAGGTGTTTCGACATCAAGTTCAAAGTTATGGACATACACCCCACCTATAGCATGTTGCTCGGAAGGTCGTGGCTTCACGTCGTGCATGTCGTTTTGCCATCCTCTGTCAAAAACTTAAATTCATCACGGATGGGAAACTCATCGAAGTGTTTGGGGAGGTAGCTACTCTAACCTTGCAAAATCTTGATTACCGGTACATCATGGCTATAGTGCGGAGAAGGTCGTCGAAGAGCTAAATATCGCCTATCCTAATGCTAGTCTCATGGCTGCAAGGTGCCTGACTCGCCATTTTGATCCCTCAAAACCAAACATACTGCTTAGGGAACCAATACGGCTAAAGGCAAAAAAGAATCGAGAAATTTTAGGATATGCACCCAACCACTATGGCCTCGTCAATGGCAAAGCTACTCACTAGCGGAGCGTGGAAGGGCAGTTGCTGACCCAAACTTCTCGAGTGCAAAGGTTATCAAACATTCCACCTCAAAGAAAATAACAATGATTCTTCGGAACCTCAACACCAATGCAATCAATCACGATAGGAACGAAGGACAGGATCTGGTACGACAGCAGCAGCCATCGATATCATGGGACCGCGTGGAATGGAATGAACATGGGTGCATTTTTCGAAATAACAAGAGCCTTTGTGTGTTTTTATGTAAGCATTTCCCTTCGTTTGTTTGTATTAAACTCTGAATTTCAAAAGGGTGTTCTACTTGTGGTAGAGGGTGAGAATATTGTTCTTTGGCATGTCAAGAGTTTGATTTGTCATCTTTGAGATTTCTCTCTATTGATAAATAATGTTTTCTCCTTGTTGTACCATATGGTCAGAAAACCTCATCTATTCTCTATGTTTGGCATTGAATTCAAGACTCTAGGCGAGCTATTTCTCCAAAAGAACATGTGTATATATATTCTCAGGAGGTGGAGGTTGATATATATGAATCAGGCTCTGAATATTGATTTTGAAAGTGTGGAAATCTTCATCATAGTTTTGGGGTAGAAAATTTGGTGATGAGTGTTGGAAAAAAGGTGACAAAGATTGGTCCTGATTCCAATGTGAATCTGATTCCTGCCTAAAGTTGTTCCATTATTATTTCTCTCCTCCATGATTAGGCTGGTATTTCTTAGTGAACCTTGGCTCTTATAATATTGGCTGGGTGAAGAACCCCAACTTTCATTGTAGTTACCTTCAGCATAGGAACCTTGCCACTGTACATCCCATCTATAATCCTACATAATGGAACTCAAAAGAAACAACCCCGGTAAAAACTCGTGGGAGGAAATAGATGAAAAGAAAAGTGAAGGAGTAGCTAACAATTTAAGTCTTTCCTTGAATTGGAAAAATCCCCGACAATGGCGGCAATGCGCTAACCGAGATGTCACTAAATATCCACTAGAATTAACTAATGAAATCGTATTTTCCTAAGGTCTTTCTATTTTATACTATTACTTAACTTAAATATGATAACTAATCAAAGTAATAATGGGGATTTGGTTGTATGAGTGTCAATGTATCGAAATATAAACTAAGAATTGAACTAAAAAAAGATGCAAGAAATCGAGTTTCAAATATGAGATGGAAGGTCACTTAGACTCGAATCCATAATAGCAATGTATGAATGAATGATATGTAATCTTAATTAACCATCAAATAATGGATTGGCAATTTCCTGAGATAACCATATACCGGTCCCATTAATCTAAGTATCTATCTGCTTAACCTAAGACTCCTCTATCGAGCTAATCTTAACCCAAGAAGAACGCACAATAGGTGTTCAATGAAATACCACAACGATGAAAAATCCTAGAAGAACCGCTATTCTCTCCAGCTAACGGGGAATCTAGAGTTCTTCCTAAGCGTCCTAACAATTACCGTTCATCTAAGACCCACCAATTGATAAAAAAGATTCAATCGAGATGATCAAATAAGATTAAATCTCAAATTAGGTTTTAGCAAGAACACAATATTATCCTAGATAACATCGATAGCATAATCAAATGGTTAAAACCCATCATCCATATAAAGTCTAGACTAAAGCTTCATTTGACCCAAAAAAACACGATGAGTTTATCTGCTCATGGTTCAGGAAACAAGAAAGCAAGAAGAAAGGAAAATAACCCGAGAAGAAGACATCTATCATCGAGGAATCTCAAACTTATCGCCGATCTTCGATCCTTCTCCAATCATGGATGAATTATTACTTTAATTGCTATGTGAAACTCTTTCTGTAACACACTCATCTTTTATGATTTTTTAAATAACCATAATGCCCCGGCTAGGAAATTTTAAAAGAAAATAAAAGAAATAAAATAGAAATCTTTAAGTAAAAGAAATAAACACATTAGCCAGCAGTGGAAATGGCCCTTAACACGTGGCCAACCGACATTCAAAATCAATTCTCTATAAATAACTTTGAATCATCGTTTCAAATTCTAAATCTACATTTGTCACATCCCAAATCAGCCCTACTTTGCTCCTACAATAACTTTCAAACACCCCGGTGGGTGGCTCGGGGTCAGTCTTTCCTGCTTTAACTTTAAAAAAAATAAAAGAAATAAAATAGAAATCTTTACGTAAAAGAAATAAACTCATTAACCAGCAGTGAAAATGGCCCTTAACACGTGGCCAACAATCATTCAAAATCAATTCTCTATAAATAACTTCGAATCTTCATTTCAAATTCCAAATCTACATTTGCCACATCCCGAATCAGCCCTACTTTGCTCCTTCAATAACTTTCAAACACTCCAGTGGGTGGTTGGGGGTCAGTCTTTTGTGTTCTATCTTGAAAAGATAATCCAAAAAACATTTAGATCTAATAACATGTTATTAGATATCAATCACAGCATAAAAGCATGTCATTACAACTATGTCATGAATTCTTTATAGACAAATAAAATCTTAACTACAGTTCCTTGAACTTCCATGATCATCTCAATCTAGGATATCAACTTTCATTTAGGGCCCCCCTAACTCATCTAGCTATCCCAACCACCTATCTTCGGACTTAAAAATTAATGGGAATTGAAGCCAATAAGAACACGGGGACTCGAACAAACAAAAGGACTATGGAGCACATATCCAACCAGCCATCACACATAGGGACTCGAATCCTAGAATCGAAGGCAATAACTAGTCACGGTAGGGCCTCGCTAATGAAATACATGTTATTCATCATCTTATCGTTCATATCCTCAATTATTATTCATTTACCTAGTAGTGCGATTCTAAGGGCTCATTTCTTTGTAACATAAACATAACAACACAAAAATAACTAGGAACCAATCATGTAATTCAATTTAGAATTAACACATCAAATAGAACATAACATGTAACTTAAATATAGCAACATAAACATATCATGCCCTTTAAACCAACCTATCTCATTGGTGAGCCAAATTCTTAGAAATGCATTGGAGATGATTCCCCATGCTACCACCAAACCACATCTCCTAACAATGTGTTGTTTGGAGGTCAAATAGTCGAGTTATGCCCCAAATACTCCTTTTTAACTTGCTGACACTTGCAGGGGCAGAACTGTCATTTTGGGAAATTACAAAATCATTCCTCCTACTTCCAGTCTTCGCAGGTTAGTGCCTGAACAGCTAATTGCAGTGACGTTAAGTCACCAAACTTACAGAATCTGCACAAGGGTTACTTTTCTTTCTAGACTAGCAGAATGATCACGAAACTTTCTCGAGTTCCAGTCCGATCATTGTACCTTCTGAAGCTGTAGGGGTTCACCCTTCTTCTCCGGCGAGCACCCTTGCCGCCGCCGATCCATGCTAAGAATCCGGTGAGCTCCAATATCTTGGAAATCATCATTTCCTTGCCGCTGATCGTCTCACCTCTTCCGTCGACATCCACTGAACTATCTCCTCCGTCGTAAGACAACGTCACGCACGTTCATGCACCATTGATGTCTCTACTCTTGAAACACCCTGATTTCTTATGATTTATTAAAATAAAAAAAGAAAAGAAATAAAAATAGAAATCTTTAAACAAGAGGATAAACTTTTTAACTAGTATCGGAAGTGGCCCTAATACGTGGGCACTCAACATTCAAAATGAAATCTTAATAAGTAGCTTTAAATACTTTATTTCAAATTCCAGGTCCATACATACCACATCCCGCATCAGCTTCACTCTGCTCCTGCAATAACTTTCAAACACCCTGGTCGGTGGTTCGGGGTCAATCTTTCGTGCTCTAATCTTAACAATCAATAATCAATTAAATCAAAAAACGTGTTGCCAACATATTATTCAACTTCATCTAATCATATAGAGCTATTTCATCGCTAGTACTACTCCACTGTTATTAAGGTTCTGTAACTTCTACTAACATCATACATCTAGGGTATCATGATCAGAAATCATTTACTAACTCAAAACTAACTGGTCTTAACATCCATTTCACAGACTACTCTAATGGCCCAACACTATCATAAGAATCTCCAGTGGCCCAATATCTAATCGTAGGAGTCCCTAGTGACCCAATTATAAGTAATGGATCTCTGATGGTCCGAGACCATAAGCTGCCAACATGGATTGGAGGTCTAATAAGAGAGGTATGTATTACTAGATCATCTATTAGTCGTCTAGACTTAGAGTTGTTCTTGTTGTTCGCTAGTTATCTAATCACATCATACTCTAGTTTAATCATATAGGCACGTCATATGAGCATCATAACTGAACATAGGAAAAATAAGGACACATATAGATTCATAAGTACTAACTAAGTAACCATATTACATAAAGTAGTCCTCTTTATATAATCCTATCATAAGTAAGAACTTAACATGATAAATACTTAATCATCAATAAGGAATCATCAATAACTAATGATTATCAAGGAATCATCAATT
This sequence comes from Linum usitatissimum, assembly GCA_030674075.2. Taxonomy (NCBI): domain Eukaryota; kingdom Viridiplantae; phylum Streptophyta; class Magnoliopsida; order Malpighiales; family Linaceae; genus Linum; species Linum usitatissimum. The sequence goes on from JAUJYP020000804.1 coordinate 8,906,038, forward strand.
AGGAATCATCAACAACTAATCATCATCAAAGAATTCATGAAAGATTGAAGCTAAGGTCAATCAAGTTAGGTGCATTATGAATCATAGAACTATAGTTCTTGTAACTTGTCATATCATAAACATCATTCCTAAGGAAGTCAACTTAAATGACTCCGATCCTTGTAATATCATTGACTTTATCTAAGGTATCTTATTTCTTGTGGGGCGTCCCCCAACTCAACTAACTAACCCACCGCCCTAGCGCTAAAATCATGGAGGTCTGGGAGTACATATCAATCAGATGGTATCATTAATCATAGAGGGCAAATGGTGGCCCGTAAATCATAGTGGGTATATGCCCGAATCATAGGGGCAATTGTGGCCCGAATAATAAGGGGCGGTGGTCTAGCTAGTGAGTTCATGTTTTAAATCCACCTATTACACATCTAAGTGAAGTGTTCATGTTCCGCCTACGATCTCCAGCCTCGATCTCTTTCGCTTCTCTCTCCTTTCTCCCACGATCGAGGGATCGTGTTTTGGCAATTGCTCCATTCATCCCTCACTCCATGAACGACACCCAGGTAAGCTTCTTCTCCTTTTAATTTCGGACGTAAATTAGGTTTAGGGAGGAGACTCCAATAACTATACTACCACTCTTGACCATGACTTGAGTCCATCTTGCCGTTGGGCCCATCCAACGTTCCAAACCCACTCCAGCCATCTCTTCTTCAATATGAAGCAATGTTCACAGCCAAAATCCATGATTAAATTTGTGGCAGTCACCTCCCTCTGTTGAATGAATCAAGTTTCAGCCATCCACAAATAGATGTATCCAAAATGTTTACATCCAAAAACTTTTTAGATAAGGCTTGAATCCATCTCTGATTACTTAACCAACCCGATAATTAACTTAACCTCGTTAGTCCCCTAAGTTTGGTCAACTACATGGTCAAAGTCCTCAAACTCTCAAATTAATAAATTAATTCGGTTCGAAATCCTGATTTCTACTCGATGGATAGGGTTTCAATTGAACTGTAAATCCCAACCGCTAGCCTACAACTCCTTTCATGAACCAATTTCAACTAGTGTCTATAAATAGTAATTCAACAACCAATTTATCTAATTTCATCTACCATGTACTATAAGCCAATCATTTCTAATAATTGCCAATTCGACTACAATTAATACGTAAACTAAATGATAACTGAACATGTAATAATAATAACTGAATTGTATCATTATTTAATTGCCAACTAACTTCTACTTTACTCTCTTAAAGGAGTAAATTAGGAATTCTCTTATAACATTTCTAACCCTAAGATCGGGATGTAACAACTCTTCTTCTCCGGTCGGCAAACTCCTCTCTTGGGTTATTCTTAAAGGTATCATTAGTCCTTAGCTCATAACTTATATTGCACCATTTAAACGATTATAGGGCCCATCATCTCTTTTCAAGAAACCCCTAAACTCCTCTAGCTAGTTTAGCTAGCAGTGGCGGGCGCAAATTTGAATTGAACATGATCGTCTCGCTAAGTTCTGCACTACCAGGCTTTAATTTTCCCATTACCCTCATCTTTAGTTGGCATCTAATATGCGTTGCTTCTGCATTCTTTATCTATTTGGGAGGGGGACTTCATGAAATTTATGATATATTCTGGCGCAATTCTTGGTTTTTTGGTTTTGTTTGTGTGGTCTTTTTGGCAGATGGTACCTGTAAACCCTAAGCCGTACTTGAAAAAATTTAATGATTTGGACCTTTTGTTAAGTTTTAACTATGTAGTGACTAGATTGTTATTTTCCAATAGGACGTTTTTGTCATTTTTTATTATTGTAACGGCTAATACGGCAGCCTCCTAGCCCCCTATATTTCAGCAATCTGCTGAGTTTGTAGGAATTAATTAATGAATCATCAAGCTTTATATCTCAACTCTCTCCTTTCTTTTCTACCCTCTTCACAGACTATTTGCTGGAACCCCTAGTAACTTGGGACATTACAAACAACTTAACAGTATGTTTGATTCGATTGTGTTTGGAACAAATTATATTAAATTACTTCTATTCTTATAGATGTTGATTGAGAGCTCCAAAAACTACGACTATGGCTAAAATTTGTAAAAAGAATAAATTTACAGTGAATGAAAAACTTCACAAGTAGTGTTAGTTGTTGGTTTTGGGAACCTTTATCGACGTAGTCTTGTATGTATAGCCATCCACGTAATAGATTGAAGAAACTGCTCCCTCGTTTCTAACAATGTAGGCAAAGTAAAGGTTGCCTCCTCAACTACTCCAAACTACCTTTATAACTTTCTTAACAATGCCTTGGTGGTACCTTAATGGGGAGCTTTCCTTGGTTGTGGCTCTCTCCGCATCTTTGACTCTCATCTTAGGTTTTCACAAAATAACTTGGTGGTAGGCCCATACTCTGAGGGGTAAGGTGATGATCCTACCTTGATGAGATTGGCTAATGATGGCCTCCTCGCCAACAGATGATGATGATCACTCTAGAAGGTTGGATGATGATGTGGTGACTTTCTTAGGGAGTGTTATGACAATGACCCTCCTAGAGGGTGTACCCGGTTGATCGATGATGTGACGATCTCTTTAGGGAGTGTACTCTAAGGTAGCTAATGGATGATGTGGTGACCTTCCTAAGAGACTTAGGAGATGTACCAAGATGATCTCCCTTGGGGTGTACCATAGGGTGGCTGATGAATGACATGGAGACCTTCCTAGGGGACCTAGGGGATGTACTACTATGACATCTATAAGGGGTGTAGTCTAGGATGGCTGATGGATAACAAGGGGACCTCCCTAGGGACATAGCCTAGGATGGGTGATGAATGATGTGGCAACCTCCCTATTGGATCAAGAAAATGCACCGTGATGGCCTCCCTAGGTGGTGTACCCTAAGTTGACTAATGGATGACGTGGCCACCTCCTTTATGTCTACCTCCCTAGGAGACCTAGAGGGTGTACAACGATGACCTCCCTAAGGGTGTACCTTAGGGTGGCTGATGGATAACAGGTGACCTCCCTAGGGGACCTAGGATATTTGCCACTATTATGTACTCTAGGGCGGTTGATGGATGACATGGCGACATCCTTAAGGGGTGTACCTTAGGGTGGTCGATGGATGACAAGGCGACCTCCCTAAGGGACTTAGGATATGTGCCACTATTTTGTACTCTAGGATGGTTGGTGGATGATATGGCGACTTTGCTAACGGGTGTACCTTAGGGTCGCTGATGGACGACAAGGTGACCTCCCTAGGGTACCTAAGAAATGTCCCAGGATTATATACTCTAGTGTGGTTGATGGATGATATGACGACCTTTGTAGGGGACCTAGGAGATGTATCATGACGACCTCCGTAAGGGGGTATATCCTAGTCTGGCTGATGGATGATGTGGCGACCTCCCTTAAAAGACTTAAGAAATATACCATGATGATCTCCCAAGAGGTGTATCTTAAGGTGGCTGATGGATGACGTGGTGACCTTCTTAGGAGACCTAGGAGATGTCATGCACCATCAGCGTCGGGCACAAAAAACTAACTATAGGGTCTGCTTTAAAACTAAAGTAATTATGATATTTGACTTGGCTTTAGTAGTGATTTTAAACTTTGAAATTAGCCAATGTGATATTTTGCCAACTCTTTTGTATAAACACATTCATCGAGATTTTACAATCGCTATTCATTTATGATTCTTTGTTGCCGGCGCGGTTGTTTGGCAAAATTTATAGGCAAAGAAGTTACAATGAATCTACGGGATGAAAGTAGTTTGAGTGAGAATTTGGAATTGGATGTAATTATCAAAATAAATTAAGGTGAAATAGAGAGATAAAAAACGTAATTCATAATTAGTGGAATGTAGAGTCATTTGCTACATAAGCAATAAAAAATTCACAGTGTCATATCATATAGATGGTTTAATGGAATAAAACGGAAAGAAGACAACGTGTCATGAGACTTTGTTCAAAATTTATAGTTCATGAGGCGAAAATAATTACCAATATGATATATACATTTGAGTAATAAAGGAATAATTCGTGACATTTGAACATTTTCTTCTTTTTATATATTTTTGTATGAAGTGTGTACATAATTTTTACTAAGTGTATTACACTATAAATTTGCACATAGATCATACATAGTTTAATACAATGTTTGTAATGTTCATGGTGCCCGGCCGACTGTTCTTTTGTTGTTGATAATTACGCGGCCGATAGTTATCCAAAGATGGAGTTCCGACAAAGAAAGAAGGATGAGTTATCCTATTTACCCTTCAAGTATCAAGAGTTAGACTTAAAGAAAACAAATCGATAATTTATATTTTATTAGATCCAATTAAGGAGTTTTCTTCATTGATCTTCAATCGAACTCTGAGATGAGGTACCTAATATTACATATTAATGACAAGTTTAGAGAGTATTATATATTTTTGTCTATTTCTTTAGGTATACCGATCGTTATATTAGAAAGTATGTTGGTAGGAAGTTTTGATGGTTTATCTCCAACTTCTTGAACTACATATAATAATTTTTTTTTTAAAAGTACATAACATTAAATAAAAATAAATATATAAATTAATAGTAAAATGCTGCACCGAATGAATTACTAATTAAACCTACTAATACCGGTCATAAAAATTATAAACATATGTCTATAATACAATGACTTAAATTCATTTTTAGGCTGTCTTAAATATTGATAGAAAAAGTGGTATTAGAAAATAAAGTTATATTAAATATTTCAAATAAGAAATTTGGGATTATAAACAAATTCAAGGACTTATATGCCATGTTGTATCCTTTGAATATTAAAACTCAATAACTTACTAAATTTAAGGACATTATTTCGTATATATTTGGAAAATACTCCGGTATTCCTAAGGTAGGTACTCATAAGGTACCGGTACTATTTATAACAAATTTTGTGATATTTTATTTTTAAAATTAAGATTTTTAAGGTTGTATAGAGGTTTATGTATAGAGTTCATGATATAGTGATAAAGGTTAGAGTTTGTTTTTCTTAGGTTTAGGGATATATTAATCTTGATTTATAGTCAATAGATAGAGTTTGTGATATGATTTAGGCTTTGCGTTAATGATGCAATGTTTAAGAGTTAGGATTTTGTGTTTAGTGAGTTCACATCATTGTTAGTGTATGTGTTTACTGTTAGGGAGTTTATGACTTTGTTTATATTTGAAATCGTAAAAAATGTGAAATTTTTAATATATAAGACACTGAAATCTTGAAAACCGCAAGGCCTATACACTATTTTTCTTCTTCTCTTCTCGGTCTTTGCATGTATACTCTCCCTTTTTCCAGAACTTTCAATCTAAGAATGAAAGAACATATAACCTCTTCTGATAGGCTCACGGTGAAGGAAGTTAATGCTCCTTTCCTACATCCGCCGACCTCCTCCTCTTGATTATCAAGCTTTGTCGATGACGTGATGACTTCTTTAATGATGAGAACGGGCTCCATATCGGAAGGTCGAAACCAAATTTTCAATGTTTCCCTCTAGTGAATTATACCGCAATTTGGCTGAAGATAGGCTGTTTGATAGGTGTACCCAGTTCAACCGAGAAAATGAGGTGAATCGCAAGTTTGAACGTACCGGATTGTACCGTGCGGACCTATTGATCAGTACACAGTTTAATCGGACGGTACAATACGGATTTGAAGTCATTGGGTGAAATATAATCACGAGTCAATACATTAACATTTCCCCGGATCTGACGAGATCTTCCCCGGATCGATAGAATCAATTCCCTTTTCGAGAGCCATGGATCCTTTCTCTTTTGGGACCGTTACGGTATCCATCCTCATCATCATCCGCGAACACCTCTTCTCCGACAACTACTAATTCAACATTGATATGAGTCAGAACGCACAATTAAGACGACCGGGTCCATCTATCAAAAAGGTTTTCAAAGAATCGAAACAAATCCAAAAACCGGATGGACTAGTTACCTTGCCGACTAATCGATAACAAGATTGTAAAAGGTGCCACGAACAGAGGGTGATTACGATAAACTAAATACGGTACCGTAGCAACGACGTGCTTCGAACAAAACAAATTGAAAACAGCCTAAACTGAAAATACTTTATTTGATTTCAAGGGGGTCTTATTAATTAGGTGACTGTACCCTCTTTATATAGGACAGGAATGCCACGAAATTACAAGAAAAATAACAAAAATAAGGAGTCATTATCTTGCAAGGCAAGTAATCCTTCTCTCTTAAGGAACAAGTATTGACTAGGTCAGCCCTTACTCCCCAAGGATAGAATTCGGCCAAGGTAATATTTAAGTGGGCTTCTTGAGCCTTAAGTAACACTATAAATTCTAAATAATAAGCCCGAATTACTAATAAAATGCAAATAAAAGATAGAAGGCTAGTTAAGCTCCGAAATTGACCTAGTGAGTCGTGCGCTTGCTGGAAGGTTGTAGACCTTGTATTGGGCCTTGTACACATCCAAGGCAGCCCCTTGGATTTTTGGTGGACTCCTAGGTCGAGAAAAACTGGTCCGGCCTTGAACTGATGTAAGAGGCCTCGTTTTGGTGGCACCGACATCATCGTAGCGAGTCCACTTGTGGGCTTCGGCTCCAACACGTGATTTCTTTGCTCCATCTGACTTATATGATCTAATATGCTTCTGTTCTAGAGATAATGTGAGGAAATATACTTTGTTTAGGCTATGGTGTGATACATCGAATTTCGATGAAATCAGTGGACCCGATTTCAAGTATCTTTGCACCTTCGACTTCGATTCAGCTCCTAATGCTCTGAAACTTGGCGGAGTGTCTCATTTCATCATTTCATGACTCCACTCGGAAGATAGCTAGAGAAAATTTTGTGAATCTTGATTTTTGCGTGCGGCCTTGATGTTGATGTCGGCATCAATACTGCTGGACGACAATCAGTGCCACTCGTTTCGTCGGAAAATCTTCAAGTGCTGCATTATCTTCATGACTCCAAGACAGGGACGTCCTTGATACCATCTCCGAGACTCCTCCTACAAAATTCTTGTTTTTACTCCAAGGTTCTTCGAGTTCGGTGACTTTTCCACTGATTCCTCCGAGGGCTCTTGACTTCTCGAAACCTTGGCATCATGTATTGGGGCCTCTGGGTGAGTCTCATCAAACATTCTTGGTGATCCTTCTCGTTGGAACAGGGGTAGCCGGTGGGCTTTTCTCTGGAATCAATGGAAGTTGCTTATCTTTTTCTGGGTTTTCCTTGTTGGTAAAAGAGAATTCCTCAGTTTACCTTACACCACCATCATTATTCCCAACAACAGGTAATGATTTTGTTATTCGATTTCCGATGTAGATAAAAGATTCAATTTTTATGTTCCCTCTTTTTGTTATTCTTTCATAACAAGGGTGTCTTGTCATTCATCACTTTCATGACTGTTATCATAGTTCATTCTCTATACTCAGGGCCTAAGTGCACAATTTTAGGTACTCCGTCTCCGTATTTGTAGCCTTGAGTTTCGTTAAAAACACTTATTTTCTTGTTCCTTCGTATTACCTAGGATCTTCACCACCTTCTTTCAACATTTTTTCTCGAGGTTGGTTCCAATATTTTTCAACATACAAATTCATCTCCTATATTAAAGTGATTATTGTATTGCATTTTCAGTTACTCTAGTCTCAAGATTCCAATGAGAGATAATGTTGTTTATTTTGAGATAAAATTGAATTAAACCTCAGATGAGCTAAAAGAAAGCTATGGTTTCTAGCTCATACCTAACTAACAAGTGTCATTTTCTCTTGAGTCGTTTACTAGCTCTTACTCAATACTTAGGTCCATGGTTTAAGCGTTAGAATTTTTTAAAAGGTTTTTAAGGTTTCTACTCGATTCACTACAACTACTAGTAAACATGCAAACAAAAGTATCACTCAGCAAACGAGAAAAGAGAAGTAACAAAAGTAGACAATAGAGAAGGAGTTGCTAGATTTCGAGGTTAGTATATGCTTAAATCATACAAACAAGGTAGGTCGGGCAAATAGGACACCAGTTATGATAAAGAATCTCCACTAGAGACTCGTATGAATTTGTAGCAAGGTCATGCACACGGACTACCACCACTAGTTCGCTTGATCAAACAACCTAGAAATGAACAAAAGGTGCTCAACAAAATGTCTAAGTGTTCGGATAACCATAAAGACCTCACAAAGACTTGGCTAGGGTGTTATGTCACCATTTACACCCCTAGACACTTTATCCCTTAACTGTGTCATCCAATTGAGTGAATTATGAAATGACTACCAAGTGTTCAATGAAATGTCTATAAAGAAATCTTAGCACAAATGATTGAATTGGGACGTGGCTTGGTCCACATACACATTATTTCAATATTGGATTAACTTCTAACACAATCCTAAACATGATCAAGCAAATGAAAGAGTTGAATTGATCTAATTCAAACCATAACAAAAATTAGGTCTAGCACTCCAAAATCCAAGCACATCATTCATCATATAAGGCATCCAACATGTCCAACCCTTGAAAGCGAGGGGATCATCCTACCATCCACATTAACCCTAATCTAACAAAAAAAGGTTCTAGCCTATCATGATGAAATTAAGAGAAAATAAAGGGGTTATAATCACCATCCTTGAGCTCTAAGGTAGAAAACTTGGTAATGAATGCTTCCTTTCTCTTTAATATTTGCTGTAGCATTTTATCAATCCAACCCAAGCTCCAATTGATCTTCAATCTTTTCTTCTAGGGTCTAGGATGAGAGTGGAGAGAGGAGAGGAATTCAGATCTAATGTACTGATTGTTATGAAGATTATGCTCCCTTTTTCCTCCAAAATGGGCTTAAATAATGCTACCTTGAGGATCCAACTCTGTTTGGCCAACCTCCGAATCAGTCCCAAAATAGTATTTCACACATATCTTTCCCGTTCGACCTTTGATTGACCTCCGACTCAAACCGCTAGTTTCCTCTTTGAACCCTCTATCCGATGAATACGTAAATCCTTAGAGAACACTCAAGGAGACAAGGAAAATGGACTTGAATAGCCCAAATGAGAGACAAAGCACAAAACCCTTCCTAAGCATATCTAATCACTCAAACCGGTCAATCAAAACGAGATCAACGGTAGTCAACGCGGGTGCGATTATCACTACAATATGGAGTGACATCAACCTCCTTAAGACATCTCGCACACATGGCGTCAAATGGCTAAGTACAAAATTATGAGTTTGAAACTCCTCCAATGCATAATTTCAAAATTTCATATGGCTAAATCATATGTCAAATAGCTAAATTTGAAACTGAGTGGAACCTGAGCATAACGCGGAGGAAAGATAGACGGATAACGAGCCACATTAAGGAGTTGAGGCAGATGCCCGATCATTTCTTATGTGTGGGGCTAACATACAAATTTATGCATTTCCTCTTAGCTTGAGATTTCTTCAGTAACTGGAATCCAGGTGACTTTCTCCAATTGGCTTATTGCTGAGTGAAGGAAAAAAAAGCAAAACCCAAACGGTAAAATAATTAGTTGAAGATGAATTTCTACCTACAAACATTAAATAGAGTAGGATAAATTTCTAATTTGTGACCGTTGCATATTTGATTGTGCCCAATGGCATAATTTTAGCCACAATACTTTTATAAATAGGTGTTCCAATGGTTTATGAAAACTCACATTTTCATTACCATCTTTGGTCTGACAAACTTTCTCCATTGTTTACCATGTCAACTCGATATCTAAATTGGACCAATCATGAAGACGAAGTTTATATAAGGCTTGGGTTTAAATTTCGAAGGATGAAAGCATTGGCACATAAAAAAACCTCCATTATATTTTGGCAAGGAGTCTGTGGAGTTTCTATGGCTAAAGGGTTTGGTTTGGAGCGTAGCCCTATGAGTTTACAATCTTCATATATGTCAATCAACACATAATGCCACCTTTAGAATGCATGTTTGAGAAGAGCCAATATCACACCACTTAACGGGCCAAATTTAAATGATGTGGTCAGTAAAATGTCTTCCTTTTATGTTGATTGTTTTTACAATCTATGTTATTCATAATAAATGTTGGAATTTTAGATTTCATGCGAATAGTTGTGTGTTCTTAGTAATTGTGTTATTTATTACATTAGTTAAGAATTAATTTAATACTTAAGCAATATTATTTTAGTGATAGCTTTTGTATAATTAATTAGAAACTATATTACTAAGACAAACTTCAAAATAAACTGGAATTTCAGTCTAGTTTTGGTCTGAGTTTTGGACTGGTTTTGGTCTGAGATTGGGCCGGTTTTGAATAGAGTTTTGGGCTGATTTGTTGGTCATCAAACCAACCAAAACCCAACCCCCATTGCCGCCAATATTGAGTCATGAATAAGGATTATTTTGGCGCAACTTCTTATTATGTGGATAAGTCTTACTTTTGTTTAAGATAAGATTATGAAGTTAGTATGTTTTTGGATAAGCATGGAGACAGTTATTTGTGAAGATTTGTGTTTGGATAGACGACACATATCTTCTCATTCGCACCCCTTCATATATTATAAAAGGATGTCGTTTCCTTCTTTTTTAGAGAGGACACAAAATTGAAAAAACATAGAAAGGACAGAATATGAGAGAAAGAATGATGAGTGCATCTTGAGTGCTTCTAAGAAAGGTTTATTTTTTTGGTAGATGTAATGATTTTTGGTAATGATTGTGTAGTCATGTTGTTCTATAATTTTCGTGTACACTCACAATATATCTATCGTCCAATAAGTTCTTGGGGTTCTTCAAATTCATTAAGTCTTGATTTTGAAGGTGTTGGTAGTTTTATCTTACGAAGAAATTCCTTGTGACCCTAGGCTTTCGAAATGGGTAGGAATATTCTTTACGGAAAGTGTAATCGTTCTCTAATATAATCCAGGACACGACTTGGTGTATTCGATCAATGATTTAGAGGGTTATCCACATTCTAGACGGAGCAACAAAGTTCAAGTCAATACATTCCGAAGCCATTTACGCACTTTGTGAAATGGTACGCATTCTAGAACTACGTGAACTTTGATCCCAATTGTATCGGGTACATAGGCAGTTCAAAGAATCAAGTCCATCCATCTATGAAATTTCCCCAACAATGGATTTGTTTAATTGAATTATTTGGGCGGGTGACCGATGCATCATAATCCTGATCTAGTATAGTTAGGTCTAGCTTGTCCCATAATGAACCGTGGATCACATGCCACAATTCAACCGTTAAGAGATTATGCCCAAATCGTGTTACATCATCTGTACAGTAGATCACACGCTATTGCACAACCTCGGAACCCTCACTCAACATCGTGTTATATCACATGGAAAATCCAATCATAGGATTTCCCAAAATCCTATAACAGTTCTATGCTTATGAGCAGAATGTAATCCTAAACCCCCACCTTTGATCAGCTTCATGTAGAGTCTGAAGTTGAACCAAACTTCCCGGAGCCTAGCCTCTTATCCGGAGTGACCAAAAGAGAATAATCAAAGGATTGAATCCCAAAACCTCTTGCATGAGTTCCAACTATAGGATTAAGAAAGAAGAAGAATATTGGTTACCTTCTGATGGTTCTCCTAGCCTCTCTAACCCTTTGACATCGATTAGGGATCGATCAGCTCCGCCTTCTTCCCTTGATCGATCTTCTCCTCTTTAGATGAGAGGGAATTTCGTAATAAAGTTTAGGTTTTAGTTTCAATCGCAGAATGGTTTTTATAATACGTCCACCAAGCCTGTGGCGAACATACTACCACGCTAGTGATCTATTGATGGTCACGTTCGTGATGAACTAGTGGTCACGCTCGTGACGTACAGCTGACTGTGGCCATGATGGATTTGGAAACCACGACCATGATCTTCCAACCCTCATACCAGAACCCAACAGACTCTGACCAAGACCAAAATCGTCAGTTGACCCAAAATTGGGGTGTCACAACTCTCCCCTCCTACAAAAGGTTTCGTCCCGAAATTTAAATCTGATAGGTTAACAAGGAAGGAGTAATTTTCCACTAGGTAATTCTCCACATGCTCTAGGTAGCGCTTTCGCGTACTATACTCGGTTTCCCATGCCACAACCTCAAGTCCTTGATTCCACAAGACCACCTTCAACTCATTATCGGCGTCTCCTTACTTCTTCGCTTACGGACCCATCTATCCGTGAGCCAACTAGGCTGCTCCCCAAGAGTCAATTACCTACCTAACTCATCCCCATCAGGTGGGATTACCCAATTCAATCCATTAATGTATGCCTTGATTTCATTCATAAGGAACACGTTCCACATCCAGTTCCACTCTGTAGCCAAGGTTGACTCGTAAGCCACTAATCTCATCCTCTAAATAACATTGAAAGGACCACATGATTGAGGGCTAATTTCCCACTCCTATCAAACAAATCATTCCCTCCTAGGGGAGGTATACGAAGGAAACCTTGTCCCATTTTTTAAGCTATGCTCCTTACCATTTCTGTTCGCATGCTGCTTTGGCCGATTCAGAGTCATGCCCAGCTGCTCTCGACTCACTTGAACTCGAGAGACCGTCTATTGGACGATCTGCGGTCCAGTCCATGTGAAACCCAACCCTAGACAACCCGGCCGAACCACATAGTTCAACCCATGCAACAAGCTGCGGAGTTCTATTTAAAGAATAGTACATTCATAACAATATAAAACATAAAATAAGTCATGAAACTCCTCATAAATCAAATGAAACAATAGCGTAAAGGTGGAGCATCAACAACTCAACAACAATACCAGGATAACAAGGTAAAATCATCCCAAAACAAGGGGACAATACATCAAGAGATAACTATTTTAAAATCATGCTAAAATCTTCAATTATGAAAAGGGTAATGTGCTCCTCCAGGGTACCTCTCTCTATGACTCCTAGAGCCGCTCAGACGAGGTGCCACGGCTGGTCGTGCTGTCCTCTTAGGCGGCATTGATTCCAAAGGTTCCACCATCATATATGCAAAGAAGAAGGGGGGGGGGGGGGGGTCAGTGATAAGCACTAAGTGGCTAACTAGACTTGCGTAGAACTAACACGACCTCTAATAAGGTGACCATGCAGTCCAGTAGGTATATACCTAGCATCAACCACCCCTAACTGTGTGTGAATAACCTCATGGGGGGTGAGACCATGAAACTACCCCTAAATACCGTGAGAGCAACATATGTAGACATACGCTACACGTCTAGCCTGAGACCTGAATATCACCTAGGGGATTGCACAATCCATGGGTGGGTGACGGATGGAATATAGTCATGAACTAGCATAGTAAGTGTATCTTATACTGTACTGCTAGGCACTATGGATCACACGCCACAATTCATCTGTTAAGAGCTTATTCTCGAATCATGTTGCATAATATGTAAGTAGATCACACGCTACTATAGATCCAAAGAGCCCTCGATCAATATCGTGATACATAATATGTATAGTAGATCACACGCTACTGTACAACCTGAGAGCCCTTGCTCTATGTCACATCACAAAATCTATAGAGTAGATCATATCCAACTGTACAGCCTCAGAGCCCAGCTCAATATCACATGAAAAGCCCAATCATTGGATTCCCCAACATCCTATTACAGTTCTACACGGATAAGTAGAATGTAATCCTAATCCCCCACCTTCAATTAGCTTCTTGGTAGAGTCTACTTCGGTGCTATCTTCCCGAAGGTCAAGCCTCATGTCTTGATGGACCGAAAGACATCAATCGTTGGATTGAGATCCCAAAACCCCAAATCCCCAAACTGTTAGGATTTTCTTACATGAGTTTCAAACCAATAGGATTGAGAGAGAAAAAGAAGATTGGTTACCTTTTGATGCTTCTGCTAGCCTCTCTAACCCTCAATCAATGATCTGAGACCAATTAGGTCCACTTTCTCCCCTTGATCGGTTTTCTCCAACTCCTGAGAATAGAGTGTCTTTCGTTAGAGAACTCAGGTTTTAGTTTATGTGTATTCTGAGTTCTTAGGTCACGAACCTAGTTTTTATAATAAGTGCACTACGCCCCTGGCAAATTTACCACCACGCTTGTGACTCCCTGACAACCACGTTGGTGACCTACTGATGGTCATGGTCGTGATGAACTGGTGGACACGCTCGTGACTAGCTATTAACCTCAACCATGATTGATGTAGCATCCATGCCCATGACAGGCTCACAGTTACGCCCGTGATCAGCCACCCATCAGATGTTTCAAGAACCCAACAAACTTAGACCGAAACCAAAATAAAGATCGCCAGAAATCAAGGTGTCACAACTCTCCCCTCCTACAAAAGGTTTCGTCCCAAAATCTGAATCTGAAAGCTTAACAAGGGAGATGGAATTTACATGCTTGGTAATTTTCCACGACATTGGTTAGTGCTCTTGCATGCTAGCCTAGGTCTCCCATATTGCAGCCTTGACATCCTGATTTTTCCATATCACCTTCAGCATCTGCGTCACCTTCCTCCTCAGCTTCTGGACCTTCCTGTCCACAATCCAAACTGGTTGGTCCATGAAGGTCAGGTCCCTCTCCAGCTGGACCTCATATGGATGGATTACCTGATTTGGTCTACAAAGGTATGCCCGGAGTACACTCACATGGAACACATTGTGTATCCAATCCAACTCAGGAGGCAAATACAGCTCGTAAGCCACTTGTACTATCCTTCAAATGATGTCGTAAGGATCAATGAAGCAAGGAGTGAACATCCCCTTTCCAGTTGAACTACATCACTCCCTTCCAAGGGGTCGAAGGTAGACCTTATCCCTTTCCTTGAAGCTAACCTCCCTTGCCTTCTTATCTGCAAACTGCTTCTGCCGATTCTGATCCACACCCAGCTATGCTCAAATCACCCAAACTCGAGAGGCAGTCTCCTGAACGATCGATGGTCCAGTCAATAACTTTTCTCCCTACCCATCCTAGAAAAGAGGGGTCCTACTCTTCCCACCATACAAGGCCGTGAATGGAGCTACCTCGATGCTGTGATGGTAGGAGTTCTAGTAATCAAACTCGACCATCAACCAAGGGCCCTCGAAGTCTAGTATGCATGAGCGCAGCAACTACTCCAAGGTTAGAATAGTCTGCTTCCTCCCCAAGGCAGCATGCAAGCCCTTCCAGAAATGCAAGGTGAAGCTTGGGTCCCGATTCGGCACGTCTTGGGTACTCCAGGTAACCTCACAATGTGCTCCACTTACAACCCTGCTACTCCTCCATATCTGCCTTAAACCGGATAGGGATGACGTGAGCCACCTTGGTCAAGCGGTCCACTATGATCCAAACTGCGTCTTTCCAATTTACTAGGGGAAAACCACTGATGAAGTCCATCGTGATATCCTCAAACTTCCATATCAGTATTGGTAGGGGCTGAAGCTCCCTCTTAATGCATGAAGATCGAACTTCACCTTCTGGCACACCACACAACTAGCCATGTGATGTATCACATGATTCTTCATGCCCGACCACCAGTAATGAGAGCGAGGTGTTCAATACATCTTCGTCTCTCCTGGATGCATATCATATGTAGATGAACGTGCCTCGTCCAGAATATCCTCTCATAACTTAGACCCCGAAGGTACGTACTCTATTCCCTGGAAAAGCATCAAGCCCTCCTTCCCGGTGTACGATGTATTCTTGTCCGTTGACACCCTTTGCTGAGCCTCCAAGAATAACTCATCCGACACTTGAGCCTTGATAATTCGGTTAGTAACAAAAGCCGCACTACCATTCTAGCCAATATCCCCTCGATTGGATGCACCTCCAATTCCATGCCCATGCTCCTCATCTCAACTAACTCTGTCAATCTCTCCTTCTTGCTCAAGGAATCTGCCACAACATTAGCCTTCCCGAGGTGATAGTCTATCCCACAATCATAGTCCTTGAGCAACTCTACACAATGCCTTTACCTACGATTCAACTCCTTCTGCTCCATCAAGTACTTGAGATTTTCATTATCAGTCTTGATATCCTAAAAGTCTCACGATACAAGTAATCCCTCCATAGCTTTAGCGCGAATACTACCACTGCCAACTCCAAATCGGGAACTAGATAATTCACTTCATGCACCTTCAGCTGATGAAACGCATACTACACCACTCTGCCATCCTGCATCAGGATGCAGCCTAACCCCGAATATGAAATGCCACTGTAGATCACATACTCACCCCCAACAACCGGAACGGTAAGCACAAGTGCAGCGGTAAGCCTCTTCTTCTGCTCCTCAAAACTCTCTTGACAAGACTTTCTCTAGACAAAGTCTTTCCTGGTCAGTTTGAAGAGAGGCATTAGTAACTTTGAGAACCCCTCTAAAAACTTAATGTAGTACCCTGCCATGCCTAGGAATCTCCTCACTTTGGTCACATTGATGGGCGATGACCAATGCACAATCACCTCCACCTTCCTCAGGTTTACCTCAATGCCCCAACCACTGATCAGGTGTCCCAAGAAAACCACCCCCTTCAGTAAGAACTCACAATTAGAGAACTTGGCATATAACCGCTCTCTCCTCAATGTGGCCATGACTGCTCTCAAATGCTCAGCATGCTCCTCTTCTTTCTTAGAGTAGAACCAATATGTTATCAATGAATACTATGAAAAACTTGTCTAAGTACCCATGAAACACCTTGTTCATCATCTCCATGAAGGATGCATGGGTGTTAGTCAACCCGAATGGCATCACTAAGAACTCATAGTGGCCATACCTCGTTCATAATACTGTGTTAGGGACATCTTCCTCTGCCACCTTCAGCTGTCAACCTCAGATCATTCTTAGAGAACACTGTCGCTGCTTGAAGTTGATTGAATAAGTCATCAATGCAAGGCAGATAATACCAATTCTTGACTGTCACCTAGTTCAACCTCATATAGTCTATGCACATCCTCATAGACAAATCCTTTTTCTTCACACTGGTGCACCCACTGGGTGACATACTAGGATGGATGAAACCCTTCTCCAACAGCTCCTGCAAGTGCTCCTTGAGTTCTTTCAACTCCACCAGGGCCATTCGGTAGGGTGCTATGGATATAGGGGTTGTGCATGGCACCAACTCTATATCGAAAGGCACCTCTAGCAAGTTATCTGGAAAGATATTAAGGAACTCCTGAATCACTGGGACATCCTCAATCCTCCCATGTGCATCCAAAAGAATATGAGCTAGGAAAGCCTCACATCCGCTTCTTCTTAGCCTCTATGCCTTCAAGACAAGCATAAAAGGACGCCCGTGACACTCTCACCCCCGAGTCCCAGAGATCACTACATATCCATTCCCAGGCGTGGAGAACCAGATTGTCTTCTTCTTAGAGTCCACTAAGGCTCCATGTTGCTCCAACCAATCCATCCCAAAGATCACATCAAATTCATCAAAACGAAGAACTATGAGGTTTGTTGTGAACTCCCTATCCTCACAAAGCAGAACAGCTCCCTCTATCCAAGACTCTACCAATAGAGTCTTTCCTACTGAATTACTTACTCTAAAGGGTCTACTCATCCTAGCAGGGAAAATGGGAAATAGGCGAATGACAGCAGTGGAGATGAAAGAGTGCGAAGCTCCCGTATCAAACAAGGCATACAACGAACTGCCATAAATGATAACCATACCCGTGATGGTATCTGAGGTGGCCTCTCCCTCCGCTCTGGTGGCGTACATCCTACTTTGTGCATTTTTGTTCCACCCTTGGGGTGTCCCCTATCCCAAGGGAACCACATTGACCCCCAAAATCGGAGCCTTCACCTCTGATTCGGCTCCCGGACGGAGCCCGACCCTTATGGTTTGCCTAACTCGAGGAACTCCCGAGCATAATGGCCCAGCTGTCTACACCTAAAACAAACTCTTGACCTCTTCAAACACACTCCATGGTCTCTCATCCCACACTCTAGCCAGGGAAGGTGATCATATCTTGTAGTGAAATGCTTCTACTACACTATCAAGGTGACCGAGGTAGTGAAGTGAGTCTGTGGTGTCGGGGGCACCTGTGCCCCACCTTAACTCACCTTCCTCCCTTTCACCACTTGCCAAGCCTAGCGTTTTCCCTTCCTCACACTCTCAAGGTGCTCAACCCTCAAGACTATTGCCTTGATATCTGCGAGGATATCCATGTCACTATTGTTGACCTAAATATAATTTGAGTTCTCAACCCCTCAAAAACCATATGCTACAGGGGAGCCCTTATACCACTTGCTCAACTTTTTTAAGGTGTTGTAGTAATCAACCACCTTCATCTCTCCCTGCCTAAGGTTAATAAATTCAGCCCTCTTGTTCTTCTACCACTACTCTGGCATGAACTCTTTCTTAAAGAGAACTAGGAATTCCTCCCAGTTCTTTCCCAAGGGATCATCTTGAACCTCCAACTGATTGCACCACCACTCCTTCGCTACTTCCCTCGTAGGTAGGCATGATACAACACTCTTTACTCTGGTGCATGCCTGCCTCAAATACCTAAACGCAATAGTCAACTCTCTCAACCAATCAACTGCCAACTAATGATATGTGGTCTCCCCATCAAAAGTAATGCCGCCCACTCGAGTCAGCTATTTAAATTCCAGCTAAGGTGCAGGCGGATCCCTTATCAGATCGACTGTTTCCTCATGATCACTACACATAGGATTATATTTTTAGCACCCTTTTCAATAAAACTATCTTTGGAAACTGGAAAAATTGGTTATGGGAAACTCTGTGAAAATTGTTTCAACAACTTGACCATGCATGTGGTGATCACTCCACTACGCTCATGGTGCATCATCTGGCACGCCCATGGTTTACATATGACCACACCCATGACAGGCATTACCACGCTTGTGGCATGTAGTAGACAACGGTCGTGGTGCACTATCCATCAAGATCGTGGTCAATGACTGACCACGTCCGTGGTCGTCATTAGGTCACGGTCGTTACCCGCTTTTAGTCATGCTCGTGGTGGTCGGGCCATCATGCATGTAATGTCCTTTCCGCCACGCTCATTGTGACTCGGTTAAAAATAAAAACACTACAGCACTACACTTACATACGCCTAACAAACAGAAGCATCTCTCCTGATTATTCAGTACTGAGTTACCATGAGCACTATTCTCTTTGAGATTTATGACGCCTCGGTACCAGTAAGAACAGTCATGCAGTAGAGAACAATCAGGCTCTGATACCCGTTGTGAAACCCACGCCTAGACGATCCGGTCGAACCACACTGTTTGATCCATGAACGACTCGTGAGTTCCACTCGATCAATACAACATTCATAACAATATAAAATAGAAAATAACTCATGAAACTCTTCATAATTAAAAGAAACAACATCGTAAAAGCAGAGCATCAAAGGCTCAATAACAATACCAAAATAACAAGGTAAAAACATCATGAAACAAGGGGACAAAACATCCAGATATAACTATAAAAAACAGGTTGAAATCCTCAAGACAAAAAGGGTAAAGTGCTCCTTCAAGGTACCTCTCTCTACGACTCCCACAGCCGCTCGGTCGAGGTGTCGATGTTAGTCGTGTAGTCCTCTTAGGCAACATTAACACTTGAGGTTCCACCATCGTATATGCAAATAAGAAAAGGACGAGGTTAGTGATAACCACTGGGTGCCTCACTACACTCGCGTAGAACTAAGACTTTTATCTAATAATGTGACCATGTGGTCTTGTAGGCATCTACCGAGCATCAGTCACCCCTAACTGTGTACGGATAGCCTCATGGTGGATCAAACCATGAAACTACCCTACATACCGTGTGAGTAGCTTCTGGCATACTCTACACGTCCTGCCTGAAACTGGAATATCACCTAGGGGATTGTGCAATCCATGGGTGGGTGACCGATGCAACATAGTCATGTACTAGCCTAGTAACCCTATTCTATATTATACTGTCAGGAACTCTTGATCACACACCACAATTCATTTATTAAGAGCTTATGCTCGAATCATGTTACATAATATGTACAGTAGATCACACGCTATTATAGATCCAAAGAACCATCTCTCAATATTGTGATAAATAATATGTATAGTAGATCATACGCTACTGTACAACTTGAGAGCCCTTACTCTATATCACATCACAACATCTATGCAGTAGATCACATGCTACTGTACATCCTGAGAGCCCTACTCTATATCACATGAGAAATCCAATCATTGGATTCCCCAACATCCTATTATAGTTCTATGCATATAAGTAGAATATAATCCTAGTCCCCCCACCTCTGATTTGCTTCTTGGTAAAGTCTAATTCGATGTACCTTTCTGAAGCGTGAGCCTTCTATCCTGATAGACCCAAAGAGATCAATCTTTGGATTAAAATCCCAAAACCCTAAACTATCAGGATTTTCCTATGTAAGTTTCAAACTAATAGTATTGAGAGGGAAAGTGAAGATTGGTTACCTTCTGATGCTTCTCCTAGCCTCTCTAACCCTCTGTCAATGATCCAGGACCGATCAGCTCTGTCTTCTCCCCTTGATCGGTCTTCTCCAACTCCTGAGAAGAGAGCGATGTTCGTCAGAGAACTCTAGGTTTTTGTTTCTATGCATTATGAGTTCTTAGGTCGCGGACCTGGTTTTTATAATAAGTCCACCTCGCCCTTGCCGAAATTACCACCACACTTGTGACTCCCTGACAACCACGCCCGTGACCTACTGATGGTCATGGTCGTGATGAAATGGTTGTCACCCTCGTGACTGGCTGCTGACCATGACCGTGGTTGATCTGGCAACCACACCCATGACAGGCCCATGGTCATGCCCATGATCGTCCACTCGTCAATTCCTCATTTTTCCCAGCGAGGTCTATCGCGTATGCATTGAGCAACTAAGAGAGAAGAAGAAGATTGGTCACCTTCTGATGCTTCTCCTAGCTTCTATAACCCTCTGACGTCGATTTGGCATCGATCGGCTCTACCTTCTTCCCTTGATCGATCTTCTCCTCTTGAGATGATAGAGCAGTTCGTCAGAAAGTTTAGGTTTTAGTTTCTGTGCTATTCTGAGTTATCAAGTCGCGGAATGGTTTTTATAATTAGTCCACCACGCTAGTGATTTCCTGACGATCACACCCGTGATCTACTGATAGTCAAGGCCGTGATGAACTGGTGGTCACACTCGTGACGTACTGCTAACCACGGCCGTGATTGATCTGACAACCAAGATGTGACAGGATCACGGTCACGCCCGTGATCGTCCACCCATCAGACTAGAACCAAGCAAGCTCAGACCAATATCTGAATCGAAAGTCGACCCGAAGTAGGGGTGCTACAGATACAGCTCGGTCGATTTTTCCCTCCATCAAAAGTGAAACACCCTCTTCTAATAACTCCTTTTTTGTATCAATCACCCTAAAGGTCGTGACAAGTAAAAGACATGCACAATTAGCAATACCTAGAGATGAACAAGAGAAGGCGAGAAAAGCAAGAGAAATGATGAAGCATGACAATGAGATACTAATGATGGATCTCTCTCAATATAGTCCTAGGAGGAGAACTATTTTCCAATCACAAAGAGACTGTATTATGGCATCATACCAAATGGTCCATAGAATGATACTTATTCCCCCGATATATAATGCTAGTTTATCTTGTTGCTTCCAAACTTTACGTATGCTTATTTGTAATTTGTTTTTCTAACTGTTTATGTAGTTTTGGTTAGTTAGGTTGTGATCTAGACCAAAAACGACAATTGTGATTTTGAACAGTTGACCCAAAACGACATTAATTAATAACTGTGAGTTGTATTCAGGATATCCACACATGGGAAAAGGTTATTCATGATGACGATTAATAATATTAAGTCATGTCTTTTGAATAATGCATACTTGGAAGCATATGTACATTGACGATAAATTAATGGAATCTTAAGTTGACTACCATTTATTCAAAGTTATCAAAAAAAAAATACTACTATATAAAACATAGGGAAATACATAAAAACATCAATTTTGCTTTTTGGCGGAAAATTGTTTCTATCCGTTGCTAGCAAATAAGATGATTGGGCGGCTATTATTTTATTTCAACTAATTTTTTAATCCAACGGTGATGGATTCAAGAAAGGTATTTGTGAAAGTTTGAAAGACAACTTTTCATTAAAAATTAAATCTCACATCTACAACTATCCATTCACATACTCTCTTCATATTGGATTAAAATTTCCAGATATTTTTTCTCAGATTCGGCGGCTTCCCACTTCTTTTACCATGAGCTTTCTCCATCGTGCCGACCTCCCACTCGATGCTTTCAGAGGCACCACTAACACTACAGTCCGTGTTGAGCGATTTTGCATGTGATTTAGTAAGAGGAAGATTTTTTTTTTGTCAGTTTAGAATACTAATTTATTTTGATATAGATTTTTTTTATTTTTTGTTCATTGTATAAGACTCATAAAATGAACATAATATATAAACCACAATTGTCGTAACATTAATATAACAAATAGCAATTACATAATATAGACCTCCGTGACATAATATTATCATAATGACAGTCGTATAACAAGTTCATCAAGTGGACATAACAAACATATAAGACTCATAAAATAAGCATAATGGTGATATAACATCAACATACTAGTGACATAAAATAATGGAATAATCTATTGCATTCCATGAATGACATACAACAAGTTTAACTAAGTTAATTTTAAGCAAAAGATCAACTAAGTTATTTTGGGTTAATTACTTAATTTAGACCAATCTCTAACAAGCACAAGATACACCGACCTAATTCAACTAAATTGTTATATGATAGTTGTATACGATAGACATAACGTATACATATTTATATGATGGTGATGTAACAATACTATAAATGATAAGCAACAATTACATGTTGAATTACTTATTGTTGATTAATATACACTAACCTTTAACAACATGCCAAAACAGTTACATAACAATTTTATAACATAAACATACTATAAATGACAAATAACAACTATTAGTTGAACTAGTTGTTGTGAACTTTTAACTTAACATCCATTTTAAAACACAATTGAATTCTTCATAAAAATATACTTAACAACTACGTTAATAATTACAAGTTATTTTTTAAACAAATAAATAAAATATACCAAGATGAATCTTGTTGGATTCCAATATTGAAATAAATAAAATTTATGAAGTAACATTTTTTTTATGATTCCATAAAAAGTTGTAAAGATTAGATTAGAGAGTATCAAAAGAAGGAGACTAAGAGAGAAGATGTAACAAAAAAGAAAAGTAAATAAAAAAATTACTTGCCCTTCACTTTTCTGCCCAACTTAATTAGGGTTTTTTTTTGCAGTCCAAAACATCACATAATGTCCGGCAATCATTTTAACAATTAGATCATCTTTGTGGTGAATCTGACGACTTACAATAATATCCGCTGAATAACAAAACTGATAAAACATAAGGAAGTGTAAATTAAACCTAATAAAAAGCTTAAATCAAACTTAGAAAAAAGTACATTTTTACTCACTCCCGTACTTGGTCCACAAATACCAAGTCAATTTTAAGGTGTTATGTGTTAGATGATCACGAACCCTAGTGTGTTGTGCCATATAGTCCGAAAGAGTTGGAATGTCATGGTCCGGGGGATCCCACGTAACATTTGGGTTAGTTTCATATTCAACCCTCCTTGTTGAATTATTTCAACCGGAAGTCATTTGATCTTCAACAATCATATTATGAAATATAATGCACGTTAACATTAGTTCTCTGAGGGACTGAACATCCCAAAGATGACTCGGCCTACGAACTATGGTCCATCTTTTCGGGAGTATGCCAAAGGCTTTCTCTACATCTTTATGATATGCCTCTTGGTACTTTGTAAACGACTTCTTTTTCTTGCTAGTAGGGTTGCTTATAGTCTTCACATATGTTGCCCACGCAGGGTAAGTTCCATCAGCTAAATAATGACATTATCATAAGCTGTACCATTCTTTACCAACAAAAAAATGTTGTACCATTTACGTCAATAGTGGCTTTTGCCTCTGAGTGCTTGATCAAAGAGTGGTGACACACTTAGAGTTTTAATGTCATTGCTTGAGCCAGACGTTCCAAAAAAGCATGTCAAATCTAGGTGTTATATGATGCAACGACTTTAAGGACAATCGCGGGCTTCCTCTTGTATTTAGTATACTGGCCAGCCCGTGCAGTTGGAAATTTTTTTCATTTTCAATGCATGTAGTCGATTGAACCAATCATATTAGGAAATCCACGACGAGAATTATGATCAAAAAGTCGACGAAGATCATCTACAGTTTCTTCACGCAAGTGGCGAGAACCATAAATGTTGATGATAGCGTTGCAGAAGTTCCTCAAACACTCAAGAGAAGTGCTCTCTTCCATTCGACAAAATTCATCCACTAAGTCAACAGAACAACCATAAGCAAGCATGCAGAAGAAACTAGTAAGCTTTTATTGTGGAGAGAACAAGCTACAACCAATAACATCTTTGGTTCACTTGTTATTCAAAATCAAACTTGTTACTTTGATCTCTAACTTGTTCTATTTGATTTGAAATCACTATTTTTTAAAGATTTAATTGATCTGAAAATAAGAAAAGTTGAAAAATGTTTAAATTGAAGTCTCATAAAGATGTACTTAGCATTTTAAACCCTGAATATGAAACAATCAGTCAATTATGCTCCCTTCTTAACAAGTTTCTTCCATGTGTTGTTGTAAGACTTTATTCAGGTTGTCTACACCCCAACAATAGTATCTTCGGTTGGAGGCCGTTGATGGTATCACTAAGGAAAGATGTCTTATCTATCGGTCGAACTCCAATTTTACTTTGAATGCTAGGGAAAGATGGAGTAGCCAATCAAAACACCCTTAATTTGGAGATAGGGTAGCAAAAACAAATATGTGGCCGGACGAGCTCATCGATCAAAAACCTCTAACCATTAGAGGTCGAAAGTTGGAGAGTTGGACTGATTCACCTGATTGTGTTGGTCTAGGCACTGGGATGAAGGGGATGCGGCACGGTGACTGTTTTGTAGTCATAGGCGGAAGAAGTTAAGAAGAAATGATAACTTTGAAAAAAGAATAAAAAAAGGAAAAATTTCCCTCACAGCGTTTTAGAATCGTAAAAGTTTAAAATTTCATCCAATGGTGCACATTTATATTTGACATTATAAAGGAAATGCAATACTTGAAAAAAATGGGTTGTCATCCTAAATATAGGACTACATCATTGAAGTATAATACTTTTTTGCAGTCTTCAAATCTCAAATTAACAATTAAAACGTAATCATTTGAGACTATACATTACAGAGGGCCTAATAATTCTAAGTAAAAAGCTTTCTATGCATATTTCTTTATGAATTCACAAAGTGCGTATCCTCTATTGATATTACTATTAGAGATGGTTTCTCATTTAAACATTTTAAAAAAGGTTAAATAAATCCCCAACAACATGATCTTCTTAGTTGCACTTTTGAATTAAGACCTTTTCACTTAATCTAACTATCATACACCTCCGATTTGTATATGGTACCCATATTACTAAAAACGGTTTCACTAAGATTTTTCGCCGTCAGGCTATCCTGTTGAATCACATTGATAATATAACAGTTGGAATCTACCTTTTCTAACCCGTTTTCAAATAATCTCTTTATGGAAAAAGAAATCAAGAAAATGACATCTTAATAGTTATCTTGGATTATCGTACCTTCCTTCTAGAACTCAATATATTTTTTTAATGAATAGAACACAAGTTTTCCTTTCAACGCTATGTCGTATAATTACTTTCTTTCTTAAAAACCTCCCATTAATCTTAATTGATGTCCTTAATTTATACGTTTAACCACTCCCTTAACCCAAGCTGTGATTTCTCAAAATAAAAAATAATTCACTAATCCACTTACCCTTTTTTTTCTCCCTTTACCCTAGCTTTCCCTTCCAAGTATTTTTCTTTTACTCATTCTATAACTTATTTGATACATATATCAATCATCACTTTGCCCATCAATACTAATTACTACATACTCCTATCACTAAACATCACAGACGCTTCTCATTTTACTTATGGGTGAAGAACATCCTTCCCACAATGCTGATCATAATAGCGTGCGTGCCCACCGATGATGCTCCGGTCCTCTTCGATCAAGAGGACGTCCAAGACTCAAAGAGACACACTCAATGTAGCCTCCTAATGCTTGTTTTCTAGGTTGTTCCAAGGCCTCTCCTCTCAAACTAAAACATACTTAACCACTTGTGGAACTGCAGAGGAAACGAAAGGGTATATGATGCAGGCTACGAACCTTTACCACATCCTACTCCCATCTGCTGAAAACAGAAGTTCATTTTTCAACATCAACCATGGTAAATAGACACTTTCCCGTTCAACCTAATCGACTATGAGATACCGTCACTCGAAGCTTTCAGCCGATTAGGATTGATGAAAATTTGGATCAAGCTCTCCGGGGTCCGTTTGAATGTCAAATACCATCCTTTGGTAGGAGAATGCTACCGTCCATTGGAGAAGTATCTGATATTGCATTTTTGGAGATACGGAGAGGTGAGAACTTATTCATGAAATGCCTCATCATCAAGGATGTAACCAGATCTTTTTTATGTAGACGAATGGCGCAAGGTATAGACGGTCATTCCTTCTGGGTGAAACTGCATTACACGCGGTATCCATTTGTTTGCTTCTGATGCGACTTCCTGGGCCACCACCAAAATACATACTCACATTCTCACCTAGCCCTTGATCCGCACAATCGTCCGTTGATCCTCATTCTTTAAAGCTGGGTGTCGAGCTCACCCTACCGCTCTTGTTCCTCCTCCTCCAAGTATATTTCAAAGCTCAAATCAAAAATAGTGCGCCTCGCAACCACTCTTTGGTGGCTTCTGCATTTTCTACCGGGTTTCCTTACTAGGAGGATCATAATCCCAACAACAACAATATTCACATCAACTTGTTGTGCCTAATCATCCTAACTTTCCTAGCCCCGGAACATCCTGTTGTCCCTTCATCACCAACCCTCCCTACCATTAATATTGCTATCAAGCTTGCATATGCATATAACCTCTCCCTTATGGATTCACTTTGTGTTGCAGTTACTTTCACTATTTTTCACATTGTTACTTTCAGTATTTTCCTGTCCGTTATTTATTAGTTATCATCATACACGTCGAATATTTATCCGCAACTAAGCTAACGGCGGATTTTATCCGTTATTAAAACTAACAACGAATTTTCTCCTCCGTTAAAACTAACAGCGGATAAAATTTGCCGATAGTCTTTTCGTCCTAACGATGAACGCAGAAACCCAGCTAAGTTTTTGCGTTCATAATTCGTCTTTCTTCGTTCATCGTTCATCGTTCATCGTTTTTCGTTTTTCAGTCATTTTCTTTTTCTTCTTCTTCTTTGATTCTTCCTCAATTCTTCGATTTTTTTTTATTCCTCGATTTTTCTTTTCTTCTTTGATTCTTCTTCTTATTTTTCTTATTCTTCAATTCTTCTATTTTTCTTATTCGAATCTTCTTCAATTCTTCTTCTTCAATTTTTTTTCATTTTTTCTTCGATTCTTCTTCTTTTTTTTCATCTTCATTAAAAGAAAAAATATAGAGAAAGAATTTTTTTTTCTTTTTCATCTTCATTGAAAGAAAGAAAATGGATAAAAAAATGGAGAAAAAAAATTGAAGAATGAAGAATGGAGGAGATGGAGAGAATAGAAATAGAGAAGGAGGAGAAATTTGAAAATTTGAGAATGAAAAAAATTTTAAAAATTTTGAGGAGGAAAAAAAAAGAGTTTAAAATTTAGGGAAGGAGGAAGAGAAAGAGGGAGTGAAATTTTGAATTATTGAATTTTCTCTGATACCCTAATAGTGGATTTTTAAAATCCGCGTTAAACTAAAAGCAATTTGATAATTAAATATAAAGTTTAACAGCAAATTTTTCAAATGTGTTGTTAACCTAACTGTAATTTTGAATCCGCCGTTAAACATGTATCATTAGCCATGCAGTTTCTTGCAGTGCACCCCTTAATTTGTAGCAGATTCATATATAAGAAGATATATATATATATATATATATTAATCTTTTGAATTATAAACATATAAGTATATTGTAGCACCACACCTTTTAGGTTGGGTTCGAACCTAGAGTAGTGCGAGTCTAATGAGTGTCTAAAAATTGGATGTGTGACTAATCACGGGTGTGGCCGCATGTCCACCACGAGCGTCGCTAACAATAGACCACAATCGTGGTTAAGGGCTGATCACGTGCATGAAAGACCGGTCATCACGATCTTGGTTCAAGGTTAACCACAGACATGACGATGCGATAGTCGCATGGGTAATAGGTTAACTACCACGACCATGGTCAAATAGGTTAACTACCACGACCATGGTCACATGATCATCATGGGTGTGGTGTACATTCTATTTAAAGAACTTAGTGATCAGACTCACACTCAATTTCTTTCCTTTTCGTTTTCCTACAAAAACCCATGAACGGAAGGGTTTCTTATGAGAAGTCAAGATCAAATGAGCAATCAAGTCGGATCATCACTATTCTCACGAAGAGGCTTAGGAGTTGTGGTTGAACTTTTCCCCTAACTCGTTAGAAGGAATCTACTCGTTCTTTGACTCTCTGCTTTTCTAAGATTAAGGTTGAGAGTTGTTCTTAACGATTTGGGTATTGTTTCCTATTTGGGGTTTTAGTTCTTCGTGGATCTCTCGGGAGAGCTAATCGAGGTTCAAGGTTACCGTCGTCTCAAATCGGAATCACCCGAAAAGCTAACTTGAGGTGAATGGTTCCTCTTTAATTACTATCATTTCCATAGTAAAACTTCATGATAGCCTATTGTGGTGCTCTTTGTTAGTTATCATGAGTCATAATGTTCTGTGAAGAGGTTGATGCTCATTGATGGTTTTGCAGTAGCGTGCGATCTACTGTACTTCGTAGGATGAGGTAGTTTTAGGTTAGACTAGATGATATTGATGTGGAATTTTTTGGTCACCAACCCCTGAATTGCGCAATCCCCTAGGTGAGGTGTGGTGATGTTACGAACATGTAGAGTATCTCAGAGCTGCTGCTCACGTGATTTTGACAGCGTTGTGGTTTGATCCACTACGGACCTGTCGCTTGTTTCTATAGGGGTGACTGGTACAAGGTAGCTATGAGACTATACATACTGAAATGATATGGTCACATTACTAGATGTGAGCTACACTTTCTTTTGTTCATTTATGATGTTCCTTTTTGTTCTATGAATGTGACTATTCTTCGTGGTTTATATATAGACACTTAGGGTGTAGCACTGACCTCATCTGTATTATCTTGTAAAAAATTTTACCTACTAGAAAATGTGCCTCCTAAGATGGCGAATGTGCAAGGACGATATCTCGATAGTGTGGCTCCAAGAGCCCTAGCATAATAATATCTAGTGCGTCGTTAATATGTTCTTCTTCATTATTATTGTGCATGAGTTCTTCTTCTTCATCATTTAACATCATTTTCTAGTAAATTTTTTGTAGCAAATCGCGTTTAATTTTGTGTCGTAATCTTTTTCGTCCTTAGAAATGACAAAGGTTTTCTTTTTCGGTAGCAAACCGCAGTATGGTTGATATCGGTCGGTACGACCGCATTTTTCTGGTTCGACCGTTAAAATTATAAAAAACTATTTTTCATCATACCTAGTTATAACGGACAAATATGTTAATCAGTATGTAGTTCAATCAGTTCAACTGACCGGTACGGTACGATTTTGAAATCATCCGTGTTAACTACCCCACCTTTCCACACAACTGTATTTATATCGCCTTCACTTTAGTAGTCTCTCGGTATTAGTGGCTAGAGTATGAGTTTCTTCAATCGGGTTACTTTGAGTCTGCTGCTTTCACTGGGTTTTGGGTTTCAGTTTGTGCTCTGCCTCCGAGGAGGAGATAACGGATATTCACATAAGGTTTTTGAGTTTTGCGAAGAGAGATAATTTCTTTGATTGGATGGTTGGTGTCAGAAGGAAGATACATGAGAATCCTGAACTAGGTTATCGAGAATTTGAGACTAGTAAGCTGATTAGAGCTGAGTTGGACAAAATTGGGGTTGAGTACAAATACCCAGTAGCTCATACTGGTGTTGTTGGGTTTATTGGGACTGGCGATCCTCCTTTTGTTGCAATACGGGCTGATATGGATGCTCTTTCTATGCAGGTCTGCTTTCACCATTTTATGGTTTTCTTTCATTATGTCGAACTAATTGTTTGCTTTCTGTCAGAACTTTAGCTTTGTGCAATTCTGCTGTTTTGTTCCTGCAATTGCAATGCAGCCTTGATTGAACTTGAGCTCTGAATTTGTAGAATTGCATCCTTGCCTCCAAATATAAGTTGGTTGAGTGATTCCATGTCGGCTTCTTTTGTGTTGACAGGAAATGGTAGAGTGGGAGCACAAGAGTAAGGTACCTGGAAAGATGCATGCTTGTGGCCATGATGCTCATGTCGCGATGCTCCTCGGAGCAGCAAAGATCCTTCAAGAACATCGGGATGATTTGAAGGTTTGCTGTCCATTTGTTTCTTTGTGTTTCTAGTTGTTAATCTTATACCGATTATGAAGTTTCTAGTGTGGTACTGTTACACTCCGGTTTCCATCAGAAAGTCTGGTTGTATTTTCACCTTGGTTGAACAAGGAAACATGAAGCTCCAACCTTTAAGTAATTAAGTAGGCTCCACGTCCTATTATCCATTTGAGTTTGCAGCTTTGAACTGTCGATTGTCAATTCTGATGTAGAAATGACGAATACCTGTCCAATTTGTTGGTAGCTACAAAACTTTTGTGCAGGCTTTAGCCATGAAACATTTGTATGTGGCTTTAATTTGTCCAGTGTTGTTGTACCTATTAGGGCACAGTTGCTCTGGTCTTTCAACCGGCTGAGGAAATAGGAGGTGGAGCAATGGATATGATAGATGCAGGAGCCTTAGAAAATGTGAATGCAATCTTTGGTCTGCACGTAGATTCCAGGTTGCCCATGGGTGAAGTGGCTTAAAGATCTGGGCCTTTACTTGCTGGTAGTGGAATGTTCCAAGCTGTAATTGGAGGAAAAGGCGGCCATGCTGCCATTCCGCAGCATTCTATAGATCCAATCCTGGCGGCTTCTAACATTATTGACAGCTTACAACATCTTGTTTCCCGTGAAGCTGATCCACTAGACTCGCAGGTGTCAAAATATCGTGTTTATTTCCTTCGAATATTAGCAATGATGGGGTATAAGATGCTCTTCTAACAAACTCTTCAAGGAGTACAATCATTCACTCGTTTATTAGTCTTGAACTTGATCAGGTTGTTACAGTGACCATATTCCAAGGCGGTGGTGCTCTCAATGTCATTCCAGATTCTGTGACAATTGGGGGCACTTTCCGAGCCTTGTCGAAAGAAAGCTTTAATCAACTTAAGCAGCGTATTGAGGAGGTGTGATTAAGACTTTGTCTCTTTCGTCTGACCAAGTTTTTCATTTCTTTTTGCCGTTGTGAAAGTTTTTACTATCAGCAACAATCAATGCATTGCTTTAACTAACTTGTGTTTGCAGGTTATCAAGGGGCAGGCCACTGTTCAAAGGTGTAAAGCAAGCATCCATTTCCTTAAACAAGATCCTCCAACAGTGAATGACAAAGATCTGCATGACTACTTCAAAACTGTTGCCATAAATATGCTCGGTGCTGATAAAGTTAGAGAGATGCAACCTCTGATGGGAGCTGAGGATTTTTCATTCTACCAACAAGTTGTTCCTGGCTACTTCTTCTTCATGGCATGTATAATGAGACACAGAAGCAGCTTGAATCAGAGCACTCGCCCTACTTTGAAGTAAATGAAGCTGCACTTCCTTATGGTGCTGCACTTCATGCATCCCTGGCTACCCGTTACCTTCTCTATACACTGAAGCGCAAGTATCACGATGAACTGTAAATATGTCTCTTTTATCCTTTTTACTAAAAGTTGCTTGAAATTTTGCGACTTATCCATCTGTCCGCCATGCAAATATCAACTTATTCTAAACTTGACTCAGAGGCTTGAATAGGATACGCGAATCATAAATCAGACTGTTCAATCAAAGTTGTTATAGATAGATGGTGGGTGCATATAATCTGTTAAACCATTTATGTTCTGTATGTAAACACCTCAATATGGGGGAAGTAAACTATCTATACAAAATGACTTGCTATAACATCATCAAGAAACGGCCCACCAAAACTCCGACAGTAGTCAGTCATACTCATACAGCTAAACCTCTAACAGTAATAGCACTTGTCCAGGCTTGTTTCTCTAGACTAACCAGGTCACTTTGTATCAATACCCTAAAAATCTGGAGGATAGTTTCAGAAGAGGTTCCAAAGCACTGGGAGCAAACTTTCTAGCAAAGAGAAAGCAAAGCGTGGATGGCTGGTTGTTGTAAAGGCAGGACTGCCCTTGAAACACTTTCCTGAAGAATTGCTCTGTGATGTCAGACTTGCCAAAAGTAGCTGGATGAGCTCCGCCCCTGGACCAATCTGTCCATGTGAGAGTTCTGTTTGCTAATAGTTGTGGCACTGTGATGCTCAGCATTGTAGGGAAGTAATGTTCGTCTACATAACATGCTGGTTGGCAGAAATCCCGGAATTTAGGGTAGTATTTAGTGTCCACTACAATATCAAGGGCAAGTCTTCGGTTCACTTCAAACCATTGAGACCCTTTGCGCCATTGTTCAAGTGTCACCTCTGGTTGCATATTCTCGTTATAACGTCCTCTACCATATGGACCTTGTTCATCAAATGAACCCATGAAGCTATACCTTGATCTGGATATGTAACGGTATATGATGCTGAAGTTTTGGAGAGGAATGCATGCCTCAGACACTAAAACAAACCATTCATTGGATATATCAATTAAGGCATTAGCGAGGAGTCTCCTCTCAGCTTCACACATGCTCATTTTCCCCCATTCAACTGTCTGCAGCATATCAATAGCACAAATCACAACCATGTTTTGGACAACTACAAAAGATAAACAGCAGGGAAGAGGAATCCAAGTCAACTGGAACATCCATATCATGTTATGAAAGCATGGCGGATCTGATTTCTATATGATCCTATGAATTTACTCAAACACAGGTGTAGGGAAATGCAGACGTAACAATGACTGTCTGTCACACGACTACCATCACAAACAAGGTCTCAAACAAGGAATTTCCATTAACACTAGTCATGAGTTTCTTTCAGAAACAGCCCTTCCACTTTTATCTATAACTATGAAGCAATTACAACCATCTTAAGATAACCAACTAGGGATAAGTAAAGCAGCTACATCAACTCGGAATGGATCTAAATTATTTCACTACATTAACCCTCTCAAGGAAAGCAGCTATATAATCTTTGTGTTCAAACAACATCCAGGAAACCAAAATTCTACAACAGTTAGTTTCAAAATTCTTTAGGCAACTTACTTCCCTGAAACGTATTCAAACTTTACAAACATAAGCAAGATCGTTTACAATGTCTAAGATCCGGTGCCTGCAAAAACAGATAAGTATTCCAAGTCTAGCAGCAGTGATGCATCCCAATTATCAATCCAATAAATTCAAGCTATAACCTTGTTTGATAATTAACAATGCCAAGACTTCCCCTATAAACATATGTCTTGACCCCAACCATCAGCATATAAAAGAAACGAAAGAGAGATTGTTTACCTGACTTGGGATTTGTCTATTGTAGAATACTGATGATGAAGAGAAGTTGGAGACATAATGTGGCAAAGCATGAACATAGATAGAATAAAGACCCTGCTGCCCATGGAAAAACCTCTGCCAAAGAGGTGCCAAGGGCAGTGGGCCTTTTGTCAAGAACATGAAGGCAATTTTGGGAACCCTGTTGAAAGGATACTCTTTGATACGAGGAACAAACGAAGCACGCCACAACAACTCATTGTCATTCATACGGTGCATCAAATTTGCTGGTGGCCTAGTCCACTTCTCCAATGTATACGGCTCTTCTCTAAGGATGGGCAAACCCAACGGAGATGGCACCACAAAGTTTTGCCTTTCCATCGCAGAAAATTTTGGAGCTCCAACATACCGAGCCGCGAACATGGTGACAACAGAAATGCCAAGACCAAATCCCAGAAAGACCAAGAGAAACTGGAGGAGTTTCAAAGGCAAGGGCCTAGTAGTTGGATTAACTCTTCCATGATCCTTGCCTTCCTCCAATGCCATCATCTTGAATTCCTATAAATTATGAGCTCAAGTGAAAGATCGAGAGAGACTTCTTTACACTCCTTCACTCGAGCAATCAGAATTGGTCGCCCTGGACAAGTCGAAAGAGTAAGCACTTGATTTAATAGAGAGTGGTTAAGGACCTAAAATCACCGACAAAAAGGCAATACAACAGAATTCAAAATCCCCCTTAAGTTAATAGAGAAGATATCCGTACGTCAATACACAAATCGAAACCTTAGGATTATGGAAATGGGTAATCTCAGTTATTGGGGGGGTGGGGGGAGGGTTTGGTGCGATGGGACGAGGAAATTCATTATACTGTGGGTGGAGAAACCTAGGAAATGAACCGTGAATTACGCCTGGGCGAAAATAGGCCATATAATTTGATCCTCCACTTGAAAGCAAGGTACGGAAATGGCCAATATCTCTAGGATGAAACGGCTAATCAGCTAATCTGACGTCCTTATTTCATCTAACGGCCAGGAATTCAGCGGGGGCAGGGGTATATGTTTATGTTTATTTTATTGATGGTGAATTCTTAGGTATATCGGTTATATCAAAATTTTTGATATGCTAGTTGTTTTGGTAACGCAAACCCATCAATAACGTCCATTTTTAGCTTACGATCTCAACGGTTCAATATTATTTGAATATCAAATATCTATTTCACATTTTATTTTTGGTCTCATATATTTTTTCAATTTGTAAACTAGTCACTCTCTTTAATTCCTATTATCAACTGATATAGAAAAACATATAAAATTGCAACTGATGAACATAGTGATGGTAAACACAAAGGAAGTTAATTTACTAATTGTTGCACTCCTCGCATTGGACTATAAGATCATCCGTGTTAGATGGCATCTCACATTTGCAATACCTTCATTAAACTAAACAAGAGAATAAAACATCCAACAAAGTTTGATTAAGTAACAACTATGGGCAAGGAGGGAAGCACTTTGAAGTATATAGAAGGTACACAATGTGTGATACGTATTGGGCATTTCCCTCTTCAATGCTGGCCCCATTGCATTATCCTGGTCAGTAAAAATTGTCTTTGGTGTCTTCTCACTCATCCACCGTAGGGATGTACAAAACAATCATTCAAATGATTCAATGATTTCGTCGTACATTAAGCATGCTCCAAAGATGACACACTAATGGTGATTGTTAAAGCCAATAAAAAGAGTTGCAAAATTACTGGTCACACTGTAAACAGAATGACAGTTATATGACAACATTATTACAGTCTCATGATAGGCTTATGACAGTGATATGAGAGGCTTATGATGGGCTTATGACAGTATTCTCACATTCTTTCAGTAATATGATTGTGGAACCGCCTCTAGAAGACCCAGTCGAACCAGTCGAACCACCCGGTTCAACCTATGTAAGCGACTCGCGGGTTCCACTCATAATCTCACATAGCATTCAAGACATATAATACAAAAAACTAACTCATGAAATTCTCCTTATGAGACATAATGAAACGGTATCGTCAAATAGAGAATCAAAGGCTCAAAAACATCTCATAAACATCCAAAATAAGATATGCCAAATTGTCCTGAAGTGAAGGGGAAAACATATATCGTGAAAACAACTGAAAACGTGAAGAAATCCTCAAAACAAAGGGGTAGGTTTATCCTCTATAGTACCTCTCTCTACGAATCCTTGAGCCTCTCGATCGAGTTGTCGAGACTGCTCATGCTGACTTCTTAGGTGGCATTGACTTCTGTAGTTCCATAGTTGTACAGACATAGAAGATAGGGACTAGGGTCAGTTATAAGCATTGAGTGGCTACCTAGACTCACGCAGAAATGAGACCGAAATCGTGGATAGAACATAGAAGTCTGTCTAGTCACTATTCTAATAATGTGGCCATGTGGTCTTGTAGGCATCTACCTAGCATCCGTCATTCCTAACATTGTGTGGATAGCCTCATGGTGGATCAGACCATGAAATCACCCTGAACCTCCATGTGAGCAGCATTTATAGGCGTACTCGACACTTCATGAGCATGTTACATGAATACTTAAGAGTATTGTGCAATCTGGGGTTAGTGACCAATGCATCATAATCGTGATCTAGTCTAGCTAGGCCTATCATGAACCATGGACAACACGCCATAGTTCAACCGTTAAGAGCTTACACCCAAATCATATTACATCTTGTATGTAGTAAATTGCAGGCTACTACACAGCCTTACAACCCTCGCTCAACATCAGGTTACATCACGTCATAAATCCTTTCAATAGATTCCCAAACATCTTATTATAGTTCTATGTTTATGAATATGAATGTAATCCTAAACCTCAACCTCTGATAAGCTTTCTATAGAATCAGAATTTGAAGCAACCTTCCCGAAGCCACGCCTCTTATGCGAACGACCTGAATAGATCAATCTAAGGACTGAATTCCCAAAATCCCAATTGTTGGGATTTCCTACTTAAGTCTCTAGATGTAGGATTAAGAGAGAAGAAGAAGATTGGTTACCTTCTGATACTTCTCCTAGCCTTTCTAACCTCTGACAGCAATCAGGGATCGATCAGCTCCGACTTCTTCACTTGACAAATATTCTCCTCAGAAGTATTTAGGTTTTTAGTTTTGTGTTCTCTGAGTTCTCACGTTGTGGAATAGTTTTATAATAAGTCCACCACACCCATGACAAACTTACCACCACGCCCATGATTCCTCGACGATCACGCTCGTGATCTATTGATGGTCATGGCCATGGTGAAATGGTGGTCACGCTCGTGATGTACTGCTGACCACGGTCGTGATTAACCTGGCAATCACGCACATGACAGGCTCAAAGTCACGTTCGTGATCGTCCACCCGTCAGACCCTTCCAGAACTTAGATTTAACTCGAGAATCAGCAGTCAACTTGAAATCGGGGTGTCACAATGATGATACATAATCGTCTTGCATCTGCTGATCCGCCGAAAATATATTTTCCATTTTTCCATCAGTCAATTTCTACCACCATAAAGTATCCAAGAGTATACTTTTGCTTCTCAAGGAAGTACTCATTGATAGTAGTTTCTTTATCGTACATCATGTCCACTTTGGTAAACCCCATATCTTCCTCGCCACTGAGGTGTCCACATAGAATTTCATAAGAAGAACGTAAATGGATTCCACATGGTTTGTTTATGGATGCAACTTGTCCAGTGCCATTGTTGATCTTCCTATTGTTTCCAAGAAAATGCTTTGATGTTGTGATCTACCCATTTGATTATGAAGTACTTGTTCAACCCTTCATTAATAAAAATGCAAATAAGAGTCGGGCAACCGACTTCCATTTCACCATGGTTA
The DNA here is from genome assembly GCA_030674075.2 of Linum usitatissimum. Taxonomy (NCBI): domain Eukaryota; kingdom Viridiplantae; phylum Streptophyta; class Magnoliopsida; order Malpighiales; family Linaceae; genus Linum; species Linum usitatissimum. The sequence goes on from JAUJYP020000804.1 coordinate 8,943,471, forward strand.
CGAGCGGTCCTGCCACTGCCTGTGCATCTGTAATGGCTGGTCCGATCTGCTCTTTTGGCTTTAAGGTACTTCCCTTCTTGAACCCACTTCTTTTGCACATTTACTCAATGTAAATATCTTGCCACTATCATCCCGCTTTCTAAACGACAGATATTGGTAGTGTTTTACTCTCACGAACCCCCTCTTTCTTGCATACTCCTGGTACCATTCCTGAGCCTGCGGTTCAGAGTCAAACACGAACTCATACCAGTCCTCTACATCATCAGGCCCGATCAATGTACCTGGTATAAATACAAATTGCTGTTACGTGGCCGTTAATGGTGTGTTACACAAAGTTTTCAATTATGCAACCCTTACAAATGTGTTATGGAAAACTTTGAGATGGAACATTGTAAACCCTAATTCCAAACATGCCATGAAGTCATCAACCCTTAAAATAATAAACCAAAGATTAGATCCCAGAAAACACAGAAAACAACAATCCAATAGCTTCCAAAAAACATCTTTCTAACATAAGATTTTTTACCTTTTCAGCCTATGTTCACATAAACAATAATGGAAGAACAAAGAATATATTGGTAAAGGCCAAAAGTTAGGCATAATGAATCTATTGAAATCTGGTGGGTGAAAAGGAAAGGACCAAAGCTTAGCTTACCATCTGTCTTCTAGACCCCAATGTCAATACTAAATGCGACATACTCGAAAACTTTGGGCTTTTCTCTAGCATTTACTTTGGTCTCTTCTGAACCTTTCATAAGCACAGTCTATATATGTTACAGATGTTGTTTTTGACAAATTTCTATGTTACATGGCTAATTTGGGAAGATGATTAATGCACATCTACTTTGCCATTAATGACAACCTAGAGGATGAAGAGTCGTGAAGAATCAGAGAAGAATGAAGGAGAAATTTTTTTATTTATTTCATAATTATATTATTTCTCCCAAATATTGGTAAAACAATTTTGATATAATATTTTTATGTCATTCATCTAACATAAAATGACAGCACTGACATAGGGTGACCCACTACCATTAAAAGATACCATATATTATTCCCGCCTATTCTTTTTCCTGCCCACTACAAATTTTGTCCAATTATAATTCTTTCCCTTAAATTGATAGACATATTTAGTGGCCCACTCTGCCTCGAAATCAATAGCTAGGAAGCTATCGGCATCGGCCTATAGATGCAGCTATCGACTGATTAGCTAAATTGTTTTAGGATATTTGAAGAATAGAACGTGAATTGTAAATGCGTAATATCCCAGCTGGCAGCAGTGATGAAATCACAAACGTGATAATAAGTCAATCGTGAGTCGATATGCGAAAATAAAGAAGGCGGGCGGGGGATTAATAAGTAACCATGTATTATGAAGAGATTGATAGATGTACCATCACCGACTTGCCATTGTAGGTGCTGAATGAGAAAATAGCGACCGTGTAGGATGCCTCACTAACTCCAGGAAGGGCGTGAGCTTAAAACAACATGGAGCAAATGAGTGGAATGAAAGTACTTAGCTTGGTATAATCTGGCAAATAGAAGAGTTGGTTGTTGTAACATACACCAGCATTGACCGGCAAGAAGTGCCTCAAAATGATAAAATCAAAGGTTGCATTAATCTTTGGGATGACCGAGTTTATCCAAGGATAACTAATGGGTGCATTTAGCATCCCCAAACTTAATGTAACACCCCACTTTAGAATACTTCAGTTAAATTACTAGGTCAGCCCATATAACATAACTGAGGTGTTACTTGACTCACATTCAAATGACAATACAGAACAACCATAAAAATGCAACTAAACTTGTTCTAATAGAAACAAAAATGCCAACTGAAATTTTCAAAAGGAATTCCAATAGAAAATAACATCTAAAATATGAAGATCATCATGAAACTAGTTACAAGGTCTAAACCCCTAAGGATCCCATAATAAATGAAGTCAAGACAGAGAAATCATGAAAACATGGAGGGTCTCCCTGTGGTACCTAGCATGCCTGGTGGAAGAGGCATGCAATCTAGCACTCCTCGTGCATGGTGCTTCCTAGACGGCATGATGTCCTAATATCCAGATCATACATGTAAATGAAAGATATAGAAGCAGCTATGTGGCATGTCGAAGACTTCAGGCTTGCGCTGTTATATGGGTGTTCCAATTATCCATGGAAGGGCAGATCGAATCACTACAAATACATCCTTGATCGGCTTGACTCTAAGCTATCTAGTTGGAAAGGCGCTACGTTGTTACTGGTCGGTCAAGTTACACTCGCTATCGCTATTCTTAATGCCATGTTGGCGTATGCGATGTAGACTTGCTCATTACCTATGGATATTTGTGAACAGATTCATAGATAGATTTGTAATTTAATTTATGTGGGGTCATTTAAAGGGGCATGTAAAGTATTGCTGAAGTAGTTGCATATCTACAAGTAAAAAAGGAAGGAGGCTTGGGCTTGAAGAGTGCAAGAGAAATGCAACAAGGCCTTCTTGAGGAGTTGTGTGGGTCAAAGTCCTTACAACCAAAATATTTTATTTATAAATAGAGCTACAACATAGGGATTCAACCCATTACTAAAGCTCTTCAATTGGCTGTTCGGAATGGGTTCACATGGTGATATTGGGATTATATATGGTTGAAGATAGAGTAGAGGGGTGTCAATAAAACATTACCTAAAAATTACATACAGAATAGTCACTAGCAGAGATTGAACACCAATATGCTTGATAATTACAAATGACCTTCACCACTATTCCATTAATTACTCTTTTATATTTAGAGATGCAATCTATTAATTTATATAGCTAAGATCTCGAATGCGTGCATTTATTTGTGAGTTTCTCTGAATCCAACATTTTTAACCTCAAGCTCAGTACTACGTCATATTGGAATTAGAGGGAGTTAAAAAGTGTTTTGACTTTTGATTTTCATTCTCTTGCTTCGAGTATCAATTTTGATGGTTCTGTCATGTGTCTATGTGAAACCCGCCCCTAGATGACTCGATCAAACCACACGTTTAAACCCATGCTTTACTCGTGGGGTTCACTCATCACATAAATAAACATGAACATACACATAAAGCCTGGATCCTAAAATGCCTCATAACATGAGTAAAATGACAACAGATAGAGAAGAGCATCTCTAGCTCGAAATCAATGAAAATAATGAAAAACATCCCAAAACAGGGGAACTATACTGAAAAAGTCTAAAAACATCTAAAAAGTACTGAAACATGAAAACATGAAAAGGGATAACCGAGATCCTCCAAGGTACCTCTCTCTACAACTCCCAGAGCCATTCGGTCAAGGTGTCACTGCTCGTGCTACTCTCTTAGGCGTCATTTTCTCCTGAGGTCCGGTAGTTGATCAGACAAGTAGAGAAGAAACTAGGTCAACAATAAGCACCGAGTAACTAAACCTGAATGAAGAAGAACTGAACTAGAATCTAGTAATGTGACCCTATGGTCCTATAGGAATCATCCTAACGTCAGCCACCCCTAGCTGTAAGTGGAAGACCTCATGGTGGATTAGACCATGAAACCACCATAAATATCGCGAGAGCAGCAACTGAAGGCATACTCGTCACGTCCAGCTTGAGCCTGATCATAACCTGGGGGATTGAGCTAAACCTGAATCTTTTCCTAAACATGAGTTGTGAATCACACGCACAGTTCATCACCGTGAGCTTATGCTCGAAATTAATAACTGCCTGTATAGTAGGTCACACGCTACTGCCTGAGAGCCAGGCTCCGAATCACAACATCTGTACAGTAGATCACACACAAATATAGAGTCTTGGGATCTTGGCTCCATAACACAACACATATATAGTAGATCTCACGCTATTGTACAGTCCTAAGAATCCAAACATTAGATTCCTGACAATCTCATTACAGTTCTACGATTTAAGCAGAAAAGTAATCCTAACCCTACCTCTGATTAGCTTTCCTAGAAGAGTTTGATATGAAGCTGCCTTCCCAAGCTCAAGCTTTCTTTCCTGTTTGACTTTCTAAAGCTTCCTCAACAATCTCGAAGCCCATCCTACGGAACTGGACTGATCAATCTGGCCTTCAACTCCTACTGAAATCGATTGATGTTCGTCAGAGATTTGAGACTTGAGGTTTTCTACAATTCGGAGTTGGCAGGTCGCGACTCTGCTTTTATACAGAGTCCACTATGCTCGTGTCCGACTTTACCCCAAGCCTGTGGTTGCCTGGCAACCATGCCTGTGACCTACTGATGGTCACGGTCGTGATCTCCTAGTGGTTACGCTCGTGATCGTTCGCCTGCTGACCACGGTTGTGCTCTATCGAACAAACACACCCGTGATAGGGTTACTGTGATGCCCGTGACTGTCCATTCATCACAGATTTTTCCAGAACTCACAGTACACTGATTTAAAACCAGAATCAAGTAACAAATCGAAATCGGGGTGCCACAACCTAGTTATTTGAAGATGTTCTCCCTACTTATTTGTTTAGACTAAGTAGTGTTTATATGAATTTGACCATAGTGTCAACATAAAGGTTGTAGAGAATCGAATTATCTTTCCAACGCCACTGACCTTGGATCAATTGGACATTGGAGTGATGAGTTATGCTCAAAATACTAAACAGTGGAGCTTTCTTCCCAAGTCGAACGCTTTGAGTTGTTCCGGCCTCCCCGTCATGTCTTGGTTTATCTCTAAACGTCATATGACACCTGAAATGTACCAAAAACATATCAAACACCATAATACGGAATAGAGGGGTAAGAGAACCAAACATGTACTCAAAATCCAAATTTGAATACATTTCGACACACACAAATATAGTTTATAACGAGAAAAGGTGTGTCGAAAATACATCACATCACCGTGTGGCCATATTTCCTAACTGGGAATTTCATCTTTGATTGCTCGTATCTCCCTCGTCTGAACTCCGGTTGGTCTCGTCGGAATCGTCACGTCTTCCTCTATTCATCAGATACGTGAAAGCTCAATGCAACAATGAGAAAGCAAGTCGAACGAACCAAAATGGTTTGTTTGAGAAAACAGAAAACAAAACCCTTGTTTGTTCCAACCAATCACACAGGGGGGTCAAAACCGGTCAAACCGAGTCAAAAGTCAGTCAAGATGGGTCAAAATGACTACCAATAATCATGCTATCAACTATATTGAGAGTATACTGAAACTATACTGAGGATAGAACAAGAACTCTATCTAAACACTGAAACTAATAATGTGACCCTATGGTCGTATAGGCACCAACCTAGCATCAGCCACCCCTAGCTATGAGTGGATGACCTTCTGGTGGATCAGCCATGAAGCCACCCTAAATACCGTGAGAGCATCAATTGAAGGCATACTCATCACATTATGCCTGAGCCTGATTATAACCTGGGGGATTGCACAATCCATGGGAGGGTGGCCAACGTATGACGGGAGCTAATCTAGGTAAACATGAATCCTGTCCGAAACATCAACATTGAATCACACGCACGGTTCATTGCCATGAGCTTATGCTCAAAATTAAACAACTGTCAATGTAGTAGATCACAAGCTACTGCGCAGCCGGAGAGCCCAGTTTTAAATCACAACAACTATACAATAGATCACACGCTACTATACAGTCCTTGGAGTCCGTCTCCAAAACACAACACATGTAAAATAGATCACACGCTATTGTACAGTCCTGAGAATCCGAACATTGGATTCCTAACAATCTAATTATAGTTCTATGCTTAAAGCAGAAAAGTAATCCTAACCGCCAACCTTGTATGAAGAGCTATCATCTCTGATTATGACTGTGCATGATTCCTCTCGCTTCCACGAATCTGTTGCTTATAACCATGCGTCGTTTGGAGTTCAAACTATTGAGTTATGCTCCATTTACTTCGTTGCGCTAGTCCTTCAACAGCCTTTGTTACAATAAATGATCCGGAATTTCCAGACGTGGACAAATCTGACCCAAGTCCTTAACTATATAACCATCCGCAAGTTCAGAGTTAAGGAAGCAAGACTTTAAAATAACAAAATTCCAGATTAATCACTTAACTTTCCAACTTCCAGATTGGGTCGCTGAACTTCTCCAACATTACGGGAAGGTCCCCCATCTTCTCTAGCGAGACAGCCCAAATTCCAACAAGCCTCCAACGACCTCCAAACTTCATGGAAACGCCGGTAATTCACCTTGAGTCCTTTGTCGATAATCTCTTTCTTCAACCTTCCGGTTGATCTCCACCGTTAGACGCACATCACAAGCCGCTGTTGTTGCCGGTCCTCTCCTCCGTTCACAAACCGCTATCGAGCTTCATTCCGAAACAAGCCCAACGCCGGCGATCGCCTTAATCAACTTCCGCTTCTCACCTTCGTGATCCAAACATCACATAACCAACTCCATTGCTCGCACAATCTTGTCCATCATTCATGGAGACAAAAACCTGCGGCACACTCCTTCCTTCTTCTTTGTTTTTGATTAGATTTGGGATTAATATTCCTCTATTGAAATAACCCTACAGTTTTTATATGTCGAACCCAACACGGCCGTGATCGTATTCTGTTGGATGCTATTGGGCCTTCTCACTCCAAAAGCTAGCTCAAATGGTGAGGCTTTCCATCACACTTATAAACAGCACCCAGACCCTTCCACTCTCCGATGTGGGATAACCCAACATATTCCAGTCACAGTCGTTACCAAAATCCCATCACGGCGTGGCCTCCAATTCCTCACGCCCGTGGCTTACTTAATTCCATTCAAGCACAATCATTTCCTCTTACTCCCAACGGCAAGCCCAATCATTCCTCCACATCAAAATGCATGGCTCATGCAAAGTTTAGTAACGTAAACCATGGAGATGACTTCCATTTATTACATATAGTTCACTACCAGCCGATCCATGCATAATTCACTTAGTCAACCCAATAATTATTTCAAGATTTATAAGTCTTAAATATGTGATTGACTGTTAAGTCGAATATTTGAATTCAATAAATTAATTCAATTTTCAACTCTCAACTTCCACTAAATCAAGTAAGATTTTAATGAAACTAAAATTTTAACCAAACTAAAGGTGTGACAATTAATTAATTAATTAATTAATAAAGAACCCCAACTTCCTAAAGAAGCCATCAAATATTATATATAACAAAAAAGGCTAACCCTAAAAGGAAAGAAAAAATAGAGAGTAACAATAAAAAGGGAGTGTATTTAGAGATTTTTTAGTTTTGCACAAACAAAAAGAAATATAGAGTGGTTATTTTCTCCTTGATGTTACCCGGTTGATAATCTGCTGTGTGCAATTGAATAATTGAGGCAATGCCACGAATGTCTTAAAGAAACCGACCTAATCCGCCACTCAGCCAGATTAGTAACCTTAACCTTTTCTGTTCGATTTCTAACAAGTAGCCTATAAAATTTAAATAAATTATATTTAATCAATTTATTAATGAGTAATTATCATAACTTTAATTCAAATAATCCAAATTTTTTAAAAAATGCCGGTGCCATATTCAAATAACATTGATGAATACCTTTAGATTCAAATTCTAACTATGCCATTGAACATTGTACTATTATGTGATTTTGCTACCTAATCTAACACTATTATGGAGAGTACATCTACGACAACAGCGATAGCTACAAGCACTTCATCGCTATAGCAAAGTAACTACAAGACAATCTGAGCCGATTCAAAAATAATGCCACTCAAGTATTTTCCAAATTCCGAAACAATTACTCACTATTTTATCGTTAACAAAAAAAATATTCTTACTATAATAAAATATTAACTAAAACTTTTTATCACTCACCAACCTACCTACCTAACAATTAAAATAATTTCTTTCCATTGAACAAGTAAAGAAAAACAGCACAAAGAAATGAAAAGAACAGAGACAGACATTAGTGGAATGTGATGATGCAAATGAAATGCATCTGCCTCCTTTATTATAACACCATTTAAACAGACACCGTTTAATCCAATTGGTTGCCAGTTACCCAACTTTCAAATTCTCAACCATTTTTTTGGTGTATTTCAAGATGGCGGTAATTAGTTTATTAAATAAATGAGTCTGGACGAATATGTTCCTCACGGCCATAGTTTGAAGTTGTCACGTGTTCGTCTGAAGTTGTCACGTGTTTGGAACTCACAGAATCATAATAGAATTCGCCACTTTATCTTACTTGTTGCTCATTGGAAAAAAATTATGAACCATGAAAGGCACTACCGTCATGGCGATATGGCGATTCGGAGCCAAGTGGAGACTTTACACCATATCTTTTGGCAATTTCACCCTGCTTGCGATATTTTTGGAGTGTGGTCCTAGTTCAGGCCAGTTTGGTACCTTTGATTATGAGCCATTTGATACGTGGTGGTTAACTAACATCGATGATCCTGTTAATGGCTCCAGGTTTGGAATTTTTTGTTGGCTTCTCTGGCTGGATATATAAATATGAGAGTTTTTTGGGTGACTCTAATAAGTTTCAATTTTTTTTGTCATAGATAATTTAGAGAGGGAGTATTAAAATAGTAAAACAATCAAACACTAAACATCATCCCAAACCATAAGATCAGACTTCATACGATTTGAGAGATTTAAAAGAGTTGGTCGTGCCACTTTATAGAAACCTCAGTTAGTGGCACGTTGCACTTGTAAACGTGGGCACGCTGCTAAAGAGGCCATGATCTCATCAACAACTGTGCGACCTAGAAGAAATCTAGTGATATCTCAGCAGCCTATGCGCCATCTTCAAATTTCACATATTATATTCCATGTTGGAAGTACCATGCATAAGCATCACAAACAACTAAGAGTACCAAAACAAAAGGGTCTAAAAATTCTAAAAACATTCGCCAAATCCTCTGCAAAATCCCCACATCTACATTTCGAACCATCAGACCCACCACATCACCTATTGTTTCAAGCACTGCACTAATCAAAATAAATATGATGTGAGCGGAACAAACAAAACTAATTATAAATTAAAATAGACAGGAGAATAAAAATGTTAACTCAAAAAATAAAACATAGTGAATGTATAAAACATGTATTCAAACAAAGAAATTTTAGAGAAACAAACATATCAGGATTTCCAACATTTAATGTAATGTCACTTTAACTATCATTACATTTGGAGATGAGGATGAAAGATAGAAAAATGTATCGTGTAACATCCCATTCCAACAATATTAAAATTATTAATTGAAGTTAGTTGGTATACATCATTATACAAATTCATGATTACAATTGTTATTCTTATCATTTAATTTATATATTCATGTTCTCACATAAAATTGAAAGAAATTTCACATATATGCATGAGTAAATGTTATCCTACCCTCACTTTATGACAACAATCTTAGTTAGTTTAGATTGTTTTCCATCGCTTCATTTGTATTTATCCTATTCTTTCACTCTAAGAAAAATAAATAGTAGTGTATTTGAGGATAAGACTAAATAATTATTCCTTATTAATCGATAACATAATGTGAGAGTATATATAAGGTGATAAAAATATTGAAAAAAGAAAATGAAGTAGTGAGTTTACAATAGTGCAAATATAAAACATGTACTAGAGCAATTTACAATATTCTGTGTTGGCCCTTGTTTATAGTTCGGTTGGAATTAAGGTCTCAATTCGGAAGTTTATATCGGTATTTTCAAGGATTATTTTTTGTGAGGGTCTCCTGCTTATCTGATTGAGTTAGACATTCCATTATTAGTCTATTTAATATTAGCGCCCGTATGCATGCTAGGATACTGGCCGTTTAACTTTGAGCTTATATATGCTTACTTATCGTATCTGTAATTTATTGTGATACATGATGGGTTACATTGCTGATATGTCCTATTTGATATATGTTGAATCTGAACCGTACCTAATATTGATTATTGAATAAATCAGATAATTGATTGATCACCTAGTTAGAGCTCGTATGTTGAAGATTAGTGCTTATTGCATTTTTGTTATGCGGTGGGCCTTGGTAAGCGCCACACTAACTACTATTCATCGTGGGCCTCGATAAGCGCCACATTAACTTTTTTGTGGCCCGTTTTGGTGCCACTAATATGTGTATGGGTTGTCAACATATGTGAGCCGGGATCCCAAATAAAATATGAATACGAGTTAGAATATAGAAGTATCCTTATGTGTTATACTTAATACTTTCTTTATGATTATGTGTACCTTAGAGTGGCCCGAGACAAAAATCCCCCCTCAGTGATTAGCACTGTCCCTTATTTTTCCCTTTAGAGCGACAATAGGCTTTACCTAAACACTGAAGGATTTGGGGTATAGTTTCGGGGTGGGAACTTTAGTGGGAAAAATTGTGTTGGTAAAATAAATTATTAGGAACGTGTTCGAAAAGATTGAAGGAGTTCAGCTATCGACAAATTTAATGTCGGTACCATTTGATGACTTTGATGCGATCCTCGGGATGGACTGGTTAACCCAACATGGGGAGGTGTTGAATTGTCGAAAGAAGGAAATTAAGATTAATATGCGAGGAAAAGGGAAATTTTTTTAAGGTATACAGAGAAAGAAGCATGAAAGATCTCCATTCTTGTAAGCTTATTCAGGGTGGATGCGAAGTACCTTGCCCATGTGACCATGCAAAACACTAAGAAAATGGAGGATGTAGCCATAGTAAAGGAGTTTGTAGATGTATTTCCTGAATAATTATTCGGGACTTCCTCCCAAAAGAGAGGTTGATTTTGACATAGAATTGGTGCCAAGAACTACACCCATTTTGATAGTACCATATAGGATGCCACCGGTGGAGTTGGCAGTGCTGAAAAAATAGTTATAAGAGCTCTTGGATAAAGGTTTCATAAGACCGAGTGTCTCACCTTGAAAAGCATCGGTATTGTTTGTAAACAAGAAGAATGGATCTATGAGGATGTGCATAGATTATCGTCGTCGGAACCATGTAACAGTTAAGAACCAATATCCTTTTGCTAGGATTGATGACCTATTTGATCAGCTTCAAGGTTCATCTGTATTTTCAAAGATCGGTCTCATATTTTGCTACCATTTGTTGATTGATGAGACCCACCCATTGGCCCTAATCCATGATGCCAAGGTTTCCAGAAGTCAAGAGCCCTCGAAAATAATCAGCGGAAAAGTCACCAATGAGTTGCACTGAAAATCAAGAGCCCTCAGAACCTTGGAGAAAAAGCAAGCATTTTGGAGGAGGACTCTCGGATATGGAAGCAAGGATGTCCCTATCTTGGATTCATGAAGATAATGGAGCAGTTGATTATTTCCCGATCCAATGAGTGGTACTGAGGCCGCACCACGGCATCGATGTCGACATTAACATCACGATCACACCTAAAAATCAAGATTCACAAAGACGGGAGTTTGGGCCAACTTTTCCCACAATATCTTTGGAGAAGAGGTTTGAAATGATAAGATTAGATCCTCCACCAAGTTTGAGAGCATTCGGAGCAACAGATAAGACAATGGTACAAAATCACTCAAAATCGCACCTGTCGGGATATCTGTATCAAGAAGATTCATGCTAGAGCCCAAACGAAGAAAATTTTCTCAAACCATATCTAGAACAGAAATATTTTGGAGATAGTGAAGCCTATACAAGTCGTCCAGAGCATCCAGATCAAGAGTAGGGCTCAAGGCCTTCAACTGGACTCGCGACGGTGATCCTGGTGCCACCGAAACGACGCCTCTTGCATCCATTCAAGCCCGGACCAGTTTTGGATTGACCCAGAATTTCAAAAAACATCCAAGGGCTGCCTTGGATGTGTTCAAGACTCGAGACAAGGTCCACACCCTTCCACTGAGCGCACGACTCACTAGGCCAATTTCGGAGCCCACTATCTTTTATTTGCGTTTTCGTAATAATTCAATCTTATTATTCAGACTTTGTAGTTTTAGTTAAGGGCCAATAATTCATCTTAAAAAGCTCCTTGGCCGAGTTCTATCCTTGGGGAGTAAGAGCTGACCTAATCAATACTTGTTTCTTAAGGGAGAAGGATTACTTGCCTTTCAAGACAAGGACTCTACTCTTTGTTATTTTCCTAGTAATTTTGTGGCCTCCCTCTTCTATATAAAGAGGGTAAATTCATCATAGTTAACTAGATCCCCTTGAATTAGAGAAAGTAATTTCGGCCTAGAGCTGTTTTTCAATTAGTCTTATATTTAGCACGTCATTGCTAGGATAGTGGATTCCGATTATCGTAGGCGGGTTATCACCCCCTCTTCGTGGCACCTACGATTTCGTGAGACTTAGACCCTCCTTTCTACCTTGTGATGGTTTGGTCGACTAGGTAACTACTCCATCTGGTTTTTGAATTTGTTCTGTTTCTTTGAAAATCTTATTTCGATAGATTGTCCTGGTCATCGTAATCGTGCGTTCTGCCTCATATACTTTTGGTAATCAGAGACCCATTCTTATCACAAGAACTACGCATACTTTAGTTTCTGTCTTTAGTTTTGATAGTTTCAAAAGAATAAAAAAACCCTAAATTATGTTTGACTGAAACCTTAATTGGGAGGTCCTTGTAGTTTTCAGATCTGCTTCCTATCTTGGGTTTGAAATCCTTATTTTTTTGTTTTTACGTGTTACTTGTGGTGGAAGAAAAGTAGGAGGAAATATTTCGATTAATTCGTCAAAGAAAAAGATATAAAACTCGGAAAATCAAGAGGTCATCAAAAGCCTTCGACCCAACCACCTCCACCACGCACGTTTTGATAGATCAGGTAGTATAGTTGAATTTGAAACTAGGGCAAGGATTTTTCGGTTCTTGCTAGTTTGAGATTTGAGTTTTCAAGTTTTGAAACAATAGAAACAACTCTTACATAGTCATAGATCGGGTTTGAATTGCGTTGTGTGCTTGTGATTTCATCGATTGTGAAAATCCTTGAGTCTTGATCCTAGAATAACCGTTGCTATGAATCACACCTTGGCTCGCCGAATTGCTTATCTCGTTATATATATTTTCCATTTTAAATTGAGTGCAAACACGAGAGGTAAAACATAGAGTGGTGAGCATAGTACATTCATAGATCGAGCGATTAGTGAGGTCCATTCTTGTATATTAACCATGTTTTGCGAGGTGAGATAGGAGTTGGTGGAGATTCCATGAAAGCTCAAAATCTTGAGACAAAGGCCATGCACCAAGTTCATTTGTGTGAAGGGAGTACTACACACATTCATGGGGCAAGGTTTGAAGAAGATCACACCTAATGATGTGCGCCAACAAAGTGAGAACTTGCTTCACACGCATTATATCATCAACAACTTTGAGTGCAATCTAGTCATTGACTGAGGGAGTTGCACTAACATAGCCAGTGGAGTACTTTTGGAGAGGATGGAGCTGACCATGACCAAGCATCTAAAACCATACAAGCTTTAAGGGCTCAACAATGGAGGAGAGATCAAAGTGTTCAAACTGGTTCGAATTCCTGTAAAAATTGGGAAGTATTTTGATGAAATACTTTGTGATGTAGTGCTAATGGAAGCAGCCCATGTTGTACTTGGAAGACAGTGGCAATTCGACCAACACGCCATGTACTATGTAAGGGCAAATTAGTATGTCATCACACACAAGGAAAAAACATACACCTTGAAGCCCTTGACACCATTAGATGTTCATCAAGACATTATGGAGCAACGAAAGGCACAAGCGGAACGAGAGAAGAAAGAAAGGGAGCTCAAGAAATGAGAGATGAGAGAAAAAACGAGATCTACCCCCATGAGTGCAAACACAGAAATTGAATGTATAGAGCTCCATGAGAGGAGAGAAACCCAAATAGTGAGGCAACGTGAGATCAACCCAACAAATTCTGAAAGGAATCCCCTTGCAGTGACTGACTACAAGGAGTGTTTAAACGAAACTAAGGTAACCTATTCGTTGTTCAGCTTTGGTGTGGAATTAATGAAGGTTTTGAAGATGATAAGAATAGGAGCAATCCGTTGCGCATCATAGACTCCAAGGATTTTGATGTCACACACCAAATTCACACTAAGTCCTCCAATCCCTATCTTTCAAATTCATTATCTGGTAATCTGATTTGTTATGGTTCGAATGTTGTTAGTACTAGCGATGAATTGACCATGGCAATGATGATTATAACTAGTTATGATTGGATTGGTTGGATAATGTCTATCTTTGAGATTGTATCATATCTTTCTCGTTTAAAATATAACATTAGTTAACCTAGGGATAAAAATATATGGTTTGATTCGAGTGGTCCTTTAAAGCTTAAAACTTGTTTATCATAGAGATACGAATTTGATTAGTATATGCAAGATGCTTGTTAATATTAGTCATGAACTATTTAGGTGGTTAGTGATGATCTATGAATTTGCTATTGCATTTATAACTTACATAAGATCTTACTACCTTGTGCTGCTTGTTTGCATGAGGACATTTGTTGATTTTCACATAGACAATGTTAGGACTAGTGTCGGTTTTCCCATCGACAATGTTAGGAAATTAGCGGAAAAGTCACCAAACTCGAGTAACCTTGGACCAAAGGCAAGCAATTTGGAGAAGGACTCTCGGAGATGGAAGAAAGGACGTCCCTGTCTTGGAGTCATTAAGATAATGGAGCACTTGAAGATTTCCCGATCCACCAAGTGGCACTGATGCTGCACCGCGGCATCGATGCCGGCATTAACATCACGACCGCACCTAAAAATCAAGATTTGCATGAATGGGAGTTTGGGCCAACTTTTCCCACATTATCTTCAGAGCAGAGGTGTGGAATGATGAAAGGAGACCCTCCATCAAGTTTGAGAGCATTCGGAGCACCAGAGAAGACAAAGGTGCACAATCACTCAAAATCGCACCCGTCGTGATCTCTATATCAAGCAGACTCATGCCAAAGCCCAAACGAAGAAACTTGGCTCGAACCATATCTGAAACAGAAATACTTTGGAGATAGTGAAGCCCATCCAACTCATCTAGAGCATCCAGATCAAGAGTCAGGCTCAAGTCCTCCAAGTGGACTCCTTACGGTGATCTCTGTGCCACCAAAACGAGGCATCTCGCATTCATTCAAGCCCGTACCAGTTTTTGCTCGACCCAGAAGTTCAAACAACATCCAAGGCGCTGTCTTGGATGTGTTCAAGACCCGAGACAAGGTCTACACCCTTCAACCAAGTGCACGACTCACTAGGCCACTTTCGGGACCCACTATCTTTTATTTGCATTTTTCGTAGTAATTCAGGCTTATTATTCATATTATAGTTTTAGTTAAGACCCAAGAATTCCTTTTAAAGAGATCCTTAGGCGAACTCTATTCTTGGGGAGTAAGGGTTGACCTACTTGTTCCTTAAGGGAGAAGGATTACTTGCCTTGTAAGACAAGGACTTTTATTCTTTGCTATCTTACAAAAGCCGATGATCTTCTTATTCAATTTCCAATCGTTTGAAATAAAGTGAGCAGTTACACATATTTTTAGCAGAAGTCCAACAGTAAGTAGTTATTGACACTCTTCCTAGTGCCTTTCCTTGGAAGAAACTCTTCATACGATCCTTTCTCTCAAGAAACAGCTTTATACAATCCTTCCTAATTGTCTTTCGACCAGGTATCTTGCACATTGGACAACAAACGCTCATAAACTTCTTAAAACCTTCCTTCTCAACAAACATAAATGGACGCTCATCTAGACTAATCATCTTTGTTAAAACCATCGTAGCTTCATGTTTATTAAACTTCTAAGCAGTTAACTCACTAAACCCATCCCCATTAGCTTGGAAGTTCAAACGGGTCTAACCACTACATTCTTCAAATTGTTTTTTGCAAACATCATAATGATTCTTTAAAGAAGACGTATCATTTTTTCTCCTATTAGCTGCTATCAAGATGTTACCCAACTTGTACTTACCTTTTCGGACCACTTTTCAGACTTGCCGTTCTTCACATAAGTCACATGGCACTTCTCCCATATCCATGCTCTTAGGTTGGAACTTTTCTTCTTTTTAGCAGGTGAGGTCCTTGCTACTTCTTACTCATCATCAGAAC
Source organism: Linum usitatissimum (assembly GCA_030674075.2). Lineage (NCBI taxonomy): Eukaryota > Viridiplantae > Streptophyta > Magnoliopsida > Malpighiales > Linaceae > Linum > Linum usitatissimum. The sequence goes on from JAUJYP020000804.1 coordinate 8,959,442, forward strand.
GTACAATGTTGCTTTCTTTTGTTTGTGGCACATCATTGGACTCCTGATGTACTATAGGTTCAAAACCAGAGATAGGTGTTACTAGTTCTAATGTAGGAAGAGGCATAGATCTGCTTCTTTTCCTATTATCCATCCTCCTAACTCCTAAATCCTGAAATTGCAAAAAAACATAACAATAGTACATTACAATCCGAATCAGTGGTGTAATGTAATATAACAATTAACAATATATCAAATCAGGGGTGAAAATTGAAATTAGGGGTTACATCACATATGTTGGAATTCAATTTTGAGTACCTCAACACTAGAAGTGGAACTGTGGAAATGATGGGCTGCTAATTACTGACTACCGCTTGTGAGCTGAAAAATGTCGGCGCGACTGCGTGTGCCTGCTACTTATAGCTCCTGCAGCTGCTATCGTCAAAGATATGTAGGGAGGACATCAATCAATCAAGTTGTTGTCGCCCCCTAATTACTAGACCGACCTGCTATAATAATTCCATAAACACCTAGCGAAGATATGAGGGAATTAGGGAGCAAAACAAGCTGCTATAACCGGAGAATTAGATAGGGAGGGAATCAAGCTACTGACGCCGGAGAGGCCGGAGGTAATCAAAGTCAAAACTACAGCTGCTGTCGTCTGCGATTGTAGAGGCCGCCAGTGAGAATTGGAAAACTAGGATTTTGTGTTTTTTGCGATTTGCGATTTGCTATTTGCTTTTGTGATTTCAGACTTTAGAAGAGATAACATTTGATAATTAGTAATTACACATTTACACACATGGGGAATTGATATAGTTTGTTAGGTTTTTATTCGGGTATTTCGGTTTATATTTGGTTAATCAAACGGTTTGCAGTTAAACCAAAAACCACAAACATGCTTAACTTGCTGCCGAAAACCACACCACTAACCGAGTTTGTGCTTAGTGGTTAACCGAAAATCATAAATCACGATTCGGTTAGCGGTTCTAACCGCAACTCGGAAACCAATGTTCACCCCTAGACACACCATGTTCTATGGAAGAGCTAACAAGTACGTTATCAAACTTGGAAAGAAGACACACATTTTAAAGGCCCTTACACCCTTCAAAGTTCATCAAGATGTATTGGAGCAACGAAAAGCACGAGCGAAACGAGAGAAAAAAGTGAGGGAGCTTAAGAACTGAGAGATGAGAGAACAAATGAGAGCTATCCCTATGAGTGCACAAAAAATATTAAATCTAAAGAGCTTGATGAGAGGAGAGGAAACCAAATAGCGAGGCAACGTGAGATAAACCCAACGAATTCCGAAAGAAGTTCCCGTATAGTGAGTCACTACAAAGAGTGCTTAAACGACCCTAACGTAACCTATTTGTTGTCTAACTTTTACATGGAGTTAATGCATGTGTTTAAAAGGAGAGGAATAAGAAGAATCATCTGCGACATCACACAGAAGAAACTCGATGCCACACACCGAATTGACACAAAGTTCCCATATCCTTACTCTTTGAATTTGAATATTATTAACCTGATTTGTTATTATTCAAATTTTGTTAGGAATATAGATGATGGCGCTCGATTTTTCATGTTGATCGCTCTTATTTAAGCGACATTTTATGCATATTTGTATAGCTTTGGGTTTAAGTTTAGGGTGTTTTGCACATTTCTAGCTTCTATCTCGAGTTAGTCTCTCAGACCCGTTCGGGGCCCTTTTGATGTCGTTTTGGAGTGTTTTTGTAAGATTTCAGGTACATGGTGATATTGGGACACTATTTGGAGCAATACAGGCATGCATGGATGAGTTGGGACAGATCGAGAAGGGAAGAAATCACAAGGACTGCACATTGTCAAGATTGGTGCTATAGACAGTCAAAATTGGTGCTATGCACATAGCGTCAATATTGACCATTCATAGCACCAATGTTGACATCCCTTTCTGATCATCTCGAGTCAAAGTTAGCACTATCAAATGTTAAAGTTGGTGCTATAGCCATAGCGCCAATATTGACACAAGACCATAACGCCAATGTTGACGTTCCGCAACTAAAAGGATTTGTCAGAAAGCCTAATTAAAGCCTGTTTGCCCTCATTCGAAGACAGACTTTCCTGGATGAAATGGAGAACTTTATTCAGATATTTTAGAGGAACTATAGGCAACTTCAAGGATCTCGGACTCGGCGAAGAAATCAAGACGGCAAATCAAGTTCTTCGGGGAGATCGACGAAATTAGGTTTTTCATCATTCTTTACGTAAACAAAAGTCCAATGTCTTCCTCTTCTAATTTCGATTTGTCTACCCAGATTATGAGCAACTAAACTTCTATTGTTTAGATTAGATGAACCTTAGGTTAATTCCTATGAATGAATGATTTGATACGTTTGACGATTTATGCGAGTTGGATGGATTTCCTTTCATATTTGATTTCTTTTTCTATTTGTTCTTGTCTGATCAACTTGAATTAAATCTTTGTTAGATCTGTCTTAGACTCGCATTAGCTTGCATATCTAGAACTCCAAAATAAAATAATTGGGTTAGATTTTAACCCTCATCCGGGGGCGAATGAACTAGTATGTCACGTGAGCATTTCTAAATCGGTAAATCGCCTAGCGAGTTTTAGATCTTCGTCTCGAAAGAGCGAACTAAAATACTAGATAGGTAGCAAATTAGTAGACCCGAAAGGTTGCGACAGTGTAATGTATATATCCTGTTTCGTTTAGTTCATGAAATTTGTCTGTCATTTGTGAATTAGAATTGCCTGAGGGGATTCGACATCAAAGCAATTTCATCTTTGATTGTCAACCTTATATTGCCCAACGACCCGTTTACTTTAAAGCCATGTTCATTTTTATTTTTGACTGTTTCATTGATCTTTGTGGCACCTAAACCACACTGCTTGTTACAACTTTGAGTAGGATACTAAAAGAGACCCTAGGGAAATTTGACCCGGTTAATTCATTAAGCGGATTATTTTGAGATCGAGCAAAAAAACGTTCATCAATAGACAAATTCACCATGACATCGATGATTATAACTAGTTATGATAGGATTAATTGGTTCAAATCCATCATCGAAATCATTTTATATTTTGGTCGTTTAGCACCTAACATTAATTGGCCTAAGGTGGAAAATTTGAACGCGATTATTGATTCGTGAATGCAAGATTGGACGTCTCTTCAACCAATGTGAGATCATGGAGAGAATGTAATTGGAGGAAGAAGGGCCTACCACGAGGACTACCAACAAAACTTTATGAGGAAGTCCAAACAATCGAAACCACTAAGTCCTTAAATCTCCTTGCTAGCTTTGATTCTTTATTTGCTAAGTGATTTGATCTGAATGGTCCCTTAAAGCATGATATAGAACTTGTTTATCCTAGATGTATAAATCTGATTAGTAAATGAAAAATGCTTGTTAATACTAATCATAAATGAAAAATGATATAGAACCTGGGATGTACCGAGTATTCATGGAATATCAATAGTGGGAAAGGTACGCTGTCAACATTCTTGAGTTTACCCTACTGCTATGTTTTCCTCTGGTCATTTCTTTTGACAAGTTATGATGACGGGTTATGTTTTTTCTTTCAGCATGACTCAGGTTGCCATTACTACAAGGGGCTTGTGATCATCGATGGGCGGAGAGTCTGTGGCAGACTCCTCCCAATTGGATCCTCTTCTGATAAATCGGTCGCTGATTTGATTGCTAAAAATTCTTGTCTACATACACTTGTCATGGACCAAGGTATAAACCTCGAGAATATTGTTGCGGCTTTTGCCACGGTGTCTGCTCGTGCACGTCCTCGTATGAAGGTAAATCCTCCTAACGCGAAAACAAGCCCTTGTCGGCAGTAATTCTTGATTGAATTAGGGATTGTATTTTCCTCCAGAACCATCCTTCCCACCTAGGGAACTCGCCTCATCTAGAGAAGTAGAGATTTTTGTCGTAATGTTTCGATTATATTGAGCTTCCTTCCTCCTTTTGGTTCCTTTTCCTGTGGCTGAGAGTAAATACCTCACTATTTTCTCAGTCCCTTATCATTCACCCAACTTTTTCCTTTTCTCCTATCTCTCTCAGTCTCCTATTGCTGGCATAATTATTTGGGAGATAAGCAGACATCATATTTTCTACCTTCAGCTTTAGGGTGATAGGAAGGGTAGGCTGCATTGGTTGGACCTTAAGGGGGTGAAATTGATTTCTTCCCTATGATCTGTAATTCCTTTTTATTTTTGTTAAATTCTCCTTTTTTGTAGATACTTTTCTTATAAAAATTCTATCCCTCCTTTTCTTTCCTTTGCTTTCATACCCTTTAACTTTTTCCTTCTGCTTCTTTCCCTTTCGAAACTTGTTTACTTCAAAATTTTGATTTCATGATGCTCATCACTTTTTTGTTTATGATGATGTCCGACTGTTCAATATGGATGTTGATGGGGTTGCTATCCACATCAGTGTGTTTCAGCTACATATCCCTCCTTTGTATAAGGTTTGAAGAAGCGATGAAGAGGTCCGAGGAATAATCTATTTTCATTGCCGTGACAAGGGCAAGACAACATTGGTGAAGGTTACCGTCTCGTTTGCGTTGTGTGCTCTTTTCTACGTATCTTTTGGTTTCGCATGTATCCCTTATGTTCTGTTTGGAGCTTGGGTTATATCTCACTCTTACCTTTAATTATCTATTGTATTGGAAATTACGCATGGGGTTATACAAACCCTTACATTCTCGTCGTCCATTTATTGTTTTCTTTGATATTTTGGGAAGATGAGAGGAAGGATGGCATGATGCCCCTCTATTTTGTTGTCGGCCACCAGCCATGATAGCGGGAGGTCCACACGTCCCGTCACACTCCATTAATGTTTTCTATTACGATCCGCCCGTCCACATATGAAGCTACTCTATCCCATGACCGACATGTCGCATCCCATCTTTTTCCGAACGGTTTAAACTTTCTTCTCTAAAAAGAAGAGTCACATCCCTGCTTTTTTCCCTCTTCTATTCTCGTCCCGACATTTGGTGAGACATGGAGAATCATTGGCCCATCTCCCTTTTTGGTCACATGGGCTAGTTCTTTTTCCCAATCACTTTATCTACCCAAAATTGTCAATGCTACGCATTCATATTTGTCTCGATAACGTCGGCTTACCTCCCAACAGTCCTTGCAAATTTATCTTTTATGCGAGATGTGAATGTAAGTGAAAGGTATGCTGTGATGCAAGAAAAATAGGTTTTAAAATGAGTACTCGGGTTTTAAAATTCGGCAAACAAAATAGAGACCACGGGAAAGCCATTCTGTCAACTTTGGTCCGCTGATGGGTTGATTATTTTGATGAACTTCCGATCTTTAATTTATTTATTATTCTTGAATAATATGCCTCTTCCTACTCGCCCAATCATGACCTCGTAGTGTAGTTGATAAGTGACACGTTCGTTTCTGACTACTTACTGAGAGTATTTGCATGTCGGGGACCTCTTGTCATTTTCAGTCCGTGGTGAAAGGTTCTTATCTTTTTCAAAAAATTTAAGTTTTTTCAATCAACATTTCCCTTCGATTTGAAAGAAACTCTTTTCCATAGAATTAATGGAAAATATCATATTGAATTTCGGTGGACTCGAATCATTTTTTATTGTCTTTGTACCCGGATCTGGGGTTAAAAAGTCAACATAATTCAGAATTGATAAATTTTTGTTTGTCGAGTTTGATTCAAGCATTTAGTGTTTATCAACAGTTAATAACATTTTGGATATTTTGGGAGAGAGGGCAATTATTATTACTAATTAACTTCAAAAAATTAATTATTAAGGGATAATTAGACGAACTTTATCCTTTTAGGAATTTTCGAATATTTTATTCTTATTATTCTTATTTATTTTTGGTATTTTATAATTTTATGAATTTTTTTTGAACGTAGCCAATTCTTGGGAATTAGCCATTTTGAAATAACTATAAGAAGGATTTTAGGGATATTGCCAGATTTATTCTATTTTGAGAAGTTATTTATGGGTTTGAATGTAATTAGCTATTTCGATGTAATTATTCAAACGAAGATTTATTTTGATGTGATTATTCAAACGAAGATTTATTTCGATGTGGTTATTCAAACGAAGATTTATTCGATATTTTTAATATTTCTTGTTATTGTTTTATTTTTTATTTTTATAGTAGTTTTCTAGGAGGGAGAGATCGTAATAGAGATTTTAAGTTTGAACTATTATTCGGAATAGCTAACTCGAAGTCGAGAAAACCCTTAAAAAACTTCTTTTTGTTATGAATATTTTATATAAATGTAGTTGAATGCTCATTGTGTAACTCCCATTGCATTGATCATGTATTATATTACTCTCTCCCTCTCCATATTTCTCTTGTTCTTGTCTTTCTTTGTTTTTAGTATTATAAGTTATCAGCACGCATGCTGTGGTTTTCTTCTCGAAGTTTCACGAAGTTTGCTATTGGCTATATCTTGCTTTCCAAAGTTATTATTTTCATTTTTCTATCTTGTTTTTTTTCATTTCTTGATTTGCTTATAGTATCGTTTTAAAAAAAATTAAATCTAAGGAAAAGAATCCATTTCTAGATTCAATCATATAGAAAATGATAGCCTTTTTCCTTTCTATGTAAATTTGATATTGTTTTAAAAATCGATTTTTGTTGAAAAGTAAACTGGAATTTACAAGATTACTAGCTCCACCGTTGTGATTTTTTAGCATATTTTCATGATTATCCAATAACAAAAATGTGTCATTGAGAATAAATATTTTCCATTCTAATTGTTGTGAACGTATCATTTACAACATAAATTCGCATTACGCCAAACGATTATTATAAATTCCTCCATTATATTTGGTTTTTGGGTCCAAACCACACATTTCCCATCAATGCATATATGGATATACACATCCGAGTTGCTCCACCACGTTTTATTATGATGGGTTCTTAACAAAGATTGAGAAACTATTTTGATTACGAGTTCATCGATGGTAAGATATCACATCGTTGTTAGGCGAACTTGATGACTCGTTGGAGGTCTATATTCAAACTTCCCAGCATTAGGGGGAGAAACCAAAGGCTGGCCAATAAATTAAATGAATGATTATATCATTTCGATCCTCGCACTAAAAAAACAGTTATGAACTTGAAGTTCAAACGTATAAATCATCACTAATGTTGAATTTATCAACTGCCAAACACTTTACTGACCCAAATAGAGTAAAGTTCTAATGTGCCAACCTGAAATGCTCAAATAACAATAATGCCAATATTGGGCAATCTGACATCACAAATGAGTCTAAAATCTGCAAAAGTGTGGTAGACCACTCGGTTCCAAAGAAAACAAATCCTCAAAGTGGAATAGAGCTATATATCAAGATGGTCAAAATTAAAGTTAAGATTATTTAAGCAAAGCCACCAAGAAAAAAAAATAATGTGCTCAAGAAGAGTCTCAAGTACCTGAAAGATATGAACATAGATATCTCAATTATCTATATCTTGGATGGAAAATACTAGAACCGCAATGAAGTCAACATCGACGAATTTTTTGCGTATAGTGCAACGCTAAAAATGATAGTTGAAAATGAGGATCATGAGCCAAAATGCATGCAAAGAAAGATGATTGGCTGAAAAAATTTCAACTTTAGGCAAAATCAAATTCTCAAGAGAAATGAAAAGTTTTAAAATATCAAGTCTTTATACATTGAGATGTAAAGTATGAGAAATGAGAAGTTTTGAAACATCTAAAGGTTTTGTACAAAAAACCTATAATATTTTGATTATGAGAAAACATATTCTCATGTGGTGGATACAACTACTTTTTATTATTCAATTAGTCTGGCAATTTGTGAAGGGAAAGAGTTTGCCCCTAATATATGTCACTCCAACCTATATGTATGGTTTGCATAATACGAATACACATGTGAATATGAAAATTCCTCAAGGATTTATTTCGCTATAAGCGAACAGTTCATGTTCATATAAATAGTATTCAAATATATCCAATTGACGTCACATGGATTGAAAGATTGAGAGAAATAGTGCATTTAGCATATTATATATTTCTCTATGCATATAGTTTGATTTATTTTCTATTTTAAGTTGCATTATGAATAATGAAAAATCATCTTTGAGATATTTTATGGTTTCGGGATTGTTACCAAATTTGTTTACTTTTATTTTATACTTAAAATGTATTTCTTTTGTTTGTCAGACTTTAAATGCCTTCAACATCTTCTGTTGCATAGATAATAAACATTTTATTAAGACTTTTGAAGAGTTTTCCAAATAAATCAACTATTTGATTAGCTAGAGAGTTCGAGATGAAAGATGTGGAAGAAAAAATCTTACCACTACCTAGCTTGCACATTGTGCATCTCTCTCGAACATGATTCTCGTATATCATCAACGATTTACTAATAATATCCAACAAGAAGTTATATTGATATATGTTGGCTATGAGTGCCTTGATGGTGGTAAGATCACTATATGTGTATCTATGTCGAGTTTAATTGATCTTCATAAAGTCATGAAACTACTTAGTGGTTTGCGAAACCAACTAATAAAGTCATACCACCATTCAAAGACATGATCCTATAAATCATGCATGCAATATTTTGTTTGCATATATCATCCCGTTGAAAGAGGATTGTGATTGATTTGTTATGTAGTTGTGCATTATTGCACAAATGTTTTAGAAAAGCGATGCTCCACCAAATTATTTGATCAACTTAAATTCCAAGAAAATGGTAAACAGTATTATGATGGTTATGTACTCTTTTTCATTCATTAGACTTTTATCCCATGAGATTTTTCCTAATAAGGTTTTAATGATGCATATTCTCATCCAATGGTCATCCAAGGGGAGCGTTTTGTACAATATTGATTATGGATGACCATCGATTATATTGATGCATACATTATATGCACAAATTCTAATGAGTTGAAATATTCGCACTACAAGTGCCCTCAAGTGATAACTTGGTTGATTTAATCACCAAGACTCTCCATACATCAACTTTGGATAAGCTAGTCCTAACAATGAGAGTTCGAGACATGAAAAATCTCAATTGATATCATAATGAGGGGGAACGATGTTATCATCAGGGGGAGGCGATACGCACTGCACTCTCTTTCCCTTAAGCATGGTTTTTCCCAATGGGTTTTCCTGGTAAGGTTTTTAACGAGGCAACATCAAATAGCGTATTCAATAATGATGTATAATTTTTACCCAATGGACATTCAAGGGGGAGTGTTATGAATATTTTATATAAATGTAGTTGAATGCTCATTGTGTAACTCCCATTGCATTGATCATGTATTATATTACTCTCTTAATTGTATTAATATTAGAATGTATAGGTTATGGTTTCATGATCCTATAAATAGGACTCTACATTGTATCATATCTATACTTCAATAATAAACTCTCTCCCTCTCCGTATTTCTCTTGTTCTTGTCTTTCTTTGAGTTTAGTTTTATAACACTTTTGGCGTTATTTATTTTTTTATCATATATTTTTTTGTTATGAGAATTTTTGTGATTTTGGGACATTTTATTTGAGATTTTTATTTATTTAAGATTTTTTTTAGGGGTTTTAGAGAGATTAGGGAAGCTTTGAAGAATGTTTTGGTTTCTTAATGATTCTTCTGAATAGTTGATTCTCCGGAATTATTTTTTTGAGATAATTATGAAGAATGTTATGAATATTTTATATAAATGTAGTTGAATGCTCATTGTGTAACTCCCATTGCATTGATCATGTATTATATTACTCTCTTAATTGTATTAATATTAGAATGTATAGGTTATGGTTTCATGAGCCTATACATAGGACTCTACATTGTATCATATCTACACATCAATAAGAAACTCTCTCCCTCTCCATATTTTCTCTTGTTCTTGTCTTTCTTTGAGTTTAGTTCTATAACACGTTATCAGCACCATGCTCTACCATCTCGGAAATCATGAAAGTATCTTTGCTGTAGCCAGACATACGTATCTTAATTTTAATTTTATATGTATGTTTTATATGCATCTGCTCCCAAGTTTTGTTCCATCAACTTCATAACATTTTGTATTTCTTGTTCTCATGTTCTAACAAAGTTTTCAAATCCTTCGTTTTGTTGTGTATATCTTATCCGATACCTTTTCATGTTCCTAACTCTTTTGACGAATCTAATTTCAATTGAATGGAATATATAATATCAAAATATGTAGTCAGTATTGTGTACTCTTTATTTGAATACTTATTTATTTATTTAGAACTAAGTGAGTAATTGAAATTGCATTTTGCAACTCTCTGAACATATAATTTTATATTTTATCATCGGGTTATTGATAGTTTTTTTTACTCGCGGAAACAACTATATCCTATTGTTTATTATTTTCATTGGATTATCTTCCCAATATGAAAAATTGAATAGATATAACATGCATCAACTAACATCTATATATGGTTTCTGGTGTTCGCTTTTGGTGATACAGTTAGTTGTTTGATTTAAATGCTTGTATTGTTCATATTACTATATAAGCATATTTGATTTCATATAGATGTTTGGTATTTTATTGCATAAAGGTATCAAAAATTGATACAAAGGTCAAAATGGAGTTCAAAGTTGTCTAGAAATTTCTTTGATTCAAGTGTAGGTATAACGTGCTAATGTTTTTTTTTGTTTGTCGTAATCATTGATTTTCAACCAAAAACTAGTGTTAATATTTTGAGTTTCGTAGCTTCTGATCATACCATGAAATAATATTATCTATTTCTAACGAGCGTTTATATATATTTTGTGTCACTCGGCTTTAACACGATCATAAAATTTATTTGTTTTTGAATGTTTATTTTTATGAGGTCGATATTCATGGCCAATGAAATGGTTCCATGTTTAATTTCTATTACCATTTCGATTTTAACAAATTCATGGCTACATCGATGCTCTTGTTTTCATGTAAGCGTTATTTTATGTTTTTGGTTAGATATTAATGTTTAATGGCTATCGTTTCATTATGATTTAATATTATTTTTTTATTTTTATAATATATCTAACATTTTTATATATTTGAATTTATAGCCCTTGATGTTTTAGGCAAGACTTAACTTTCAAGAGTATTGGAAGCTCAAATCCATTTATAATGGTGTTGGTGAAATCATCAAAAATAATGTTTCAGGTACGAATTATCTCATCAAAACGAAGCAAAAGCTTTTGATATTTACTCGCCATAATCTCAATGAAAGGCTGGAAAATGAGTACCAAGAGACAAGATATCAATATTTTAAGTGAATGGTTGTACTCATACAAGCCCGAGATGATTGAATATATTCCAAGAGATTCATATCTTGAGAAAAGAGCTATCTTATATGTTTCAAATGGTGGTTGTCCAATTAGACACAATATCACTTCATGAAATGAGTGATTGTAATCATATGTCAATACATATTCTCACGAGTGAACAATACACTATCGTAGAAGAGAAAGACCTAATCTTTCAAAGGTCATAGTCCATCCAAATTTATTGTGATGAGAAAATCCCATATGACACTATCATATTTCTCGAAGTGCATACACTTATATCATATTATTTTCCGATGAAAATGTCACAATACATGATTACTATTTCATATACGGAAATCAATGTGGATTTGATGGGCATATAGTACCAAGGAAAGTATGTTTCAACCAATAGTTGAACAAAATCTCGAATAATTATATGATGAAATTCACACAACTTCTCGAGTTTGACGGGAAATTGGTCATCTCGTTGGTGATAGAGATGTGGAAAGATTAAGTTGATATTCATGTTGAAAAATTCTAGTGACATGAAAGGTGATACAACCATCAATTTTATTTTGATGATCATATCAAAATGATGTTAATTTAGCACTCAAAGTGATTGTGCAAAGACAAATTTAATTTGTTACATTGTTCCTGAAAGCATAAGTGACAACATATTATCATTGTTCACATAAGGAACCGTTTAATTCGGATGGGCATAACAATGGTGATTGTATTTTTTTTTTTAAACGGTTGATCCCTTAATTTGTGAATTGATGGTTGATGAAGTATCTTTGTTTATGATTTGCACCATCCAACATTCTCCTCAACATGAGTATTGTTCTTATGAGAATCAACGTAATACTTGGATATATAAATCTCATCGATAGTGTATCACATGTCGAGTAGGGCAAAATTAATCTCAACCTCTAGAAGAGATTTTGTATTGTTTACTAATGAACAAGATTCTTATTCCAATAAATTGATGATCACAAGGGGGAGCAATAATGCTCCCGATTCACCAACATGTTATTGTGATTGAGATACATATATATAAATGTAAACAATAAGTTTACTCATCCTGACAACTATTACTTGACATAACCGGTGAGACCATCCCGGTTCAATAATGATGCGAATCGATAAGTACCTCTATGGTCAATTTCGATGATTCGATGATCTAAAGTGTATGTTCTATTGAAGATTGTTGTGCATGATGGTCTCAACTTGGGTATTCTAAAGAAATGATTCCTAAGGTTATAGGGATTTAAGTAGTCCTTGTGACTCCCCTACTTCCTGGGAACACGAACGGTTTTCTGTTCTGTCAACAAGGTTTCGTTTCTAGGAAAGCATTTTGACCTTTCCGTTACCCATTGTTGGGTAAATCTCCAACACAACATAACTCATTTTTGGGTTGCTTATTCTGAAATAGGGTAGATTGTTGGATAATCATCAACTAAAGTAAGATCATTTCTCTTATACGCAAAAAGTAAGGGTGATATTTATGGATCCATACACCCGACATGTTGACCAATTACCTTAATTGATGCATCAACTAGATGGTCACATGTATCTAGAAATCAAGAGCTTGCAAGATTACTAGCTCAACTATTTTGGTTATGAGCATATTTTCATGATTATCCAATAACGAAAATGTGTCATTAAGACGAACATTTTCCATTTATATTATTGTGAACATGTCATTTACACGAACAACACAAATTCACATTACGCCAAGAAATTATTATGAATTCCTCCATTACATGTGGTTTTTGGGTCAAAACCTTATACTTCCCATTTATGGATATATGGATGTGATATACACATCTAAATTGCTCCACCATAATTTATTAGGATGAAATCTCAATGAAGATTTGGCAATTATGTTGATTACGAGTTTATCGATGGTAAAATATTTACATCGTTGTCAGGAAATTTTGATGACTCGTTTGGAGGTTTATCTGTCATATAATCATAATTCTCAACATTATGTGGAGAAAATCAAAGGTTGGCACAGAGATTCGATGAATAATCATCATATCATTTTGATCCTCGCACTAAACAATATGAACGTGAAGTTCAAAAATATATAATTCATTATCGCGCGTACACTTTACCGACCCAACGAGAGTAAAGTTTTCATGTGCCAACTCAAAATGCTCCAATAACAATAATGCCAATATTGGGCAATCTGACATCACAAATGAGTCTAAAACCCGCAAAGGCGTGATAGACCACTCGGTTCCAACGAAAAAATCCTCAAAAGTGAAATGGAGCTATATATCAAGATGGTCAAATTCATGTGAAGATTATTTAAACAAAGCAACCAAGAGAAACAAATAATGTGCTCAAGAAGAGTATCAGGTACCTAAAAGATATCAATATATATCTCAATTATCTATATCTTGGATGGAAAATATTGGAACCCCAATGAAGTCAACGTCGATGAAATTTTTGCGTATAGTGCAACGCTAAATATGATAGTTGAAAATGAGGATCATTAGCCAAAATGCATGCGAAGATAGAAATGATTGGCTGAAAAATTTCAATTTGAGGCAAATTCAAATTCCCAAGAGAAATGAAAAGTTTTAAGACATTAAGTCTTTATACATTGAGATGTAAAGTATGAGTATGAGAAGTTATGACACATCTCATTTTTGAAAGGTTTTGTACAACAAACCTATAACATTTTGATTATGAGAAAATATATTCTCATGTGGTGGATGCAACTACTTTTTATTGTTCGATTAGTCTGGCAATTTGTGAAGGGAAAGAGTTTGCCCCTAATGGATGTCCTTGCAACCTATATGTATGGTTTTCATAATTAGAATACACATGTGTATATGAAATTCCCTCGAGGATTTATTTTGCTATAAGCAAATAATTCAAGTTCGCGTGAACGATATTCAATTATATCCAATTGACGTCATATGAATTGAAAGATTGAGAGACATGGTACATTTAGCATATCATACATTTCTTTATGCATATAATTTCTTCTTCATTTCAAGTTGATTTTTTGAAAAATCATATTTGTCATATTTTATGGTTTCAAAATTCTTACCAAAATTTTCTTAATTTAATTTTATATTTTAAAATGTGTTTTTTTTATTTTGACATAATTGGATGTGATCATCTTTTGTTACATAGATGACATACACTTTATTGAGCTCGTAAAGAGTTTCTCAAAGCAATCAACTATTGATTAGCTATAGAGTTCGAGATGAAAGATGTGGAAGATTACCACTAACTTGCCAATTGTGCATCTCTCTCGAACATGATTTTCGTATATCATCAATGTATACTAATTATATCCATCAAAAAGTTATATGGATATAACATGGCTATCAATGCATGGATGGTAGTAAGATCACCATGTGACTCTATGTCCATTTTAATCGACCTTCATTCAGACACAAGAACTATTCGGTTTTGTAGTAATAATCTTGGTCATATTTGTGTTGGTTGACCATAAATTGGTGTCATGTGGTAATTTTATCACTTGGTGGGCTGTGAAACCAACTTATAAAGCTACACCACCATTTCACGAGATGATTTTATAAATCATGCATGATATTTATTTTGCATATATCCTTGAGTTGCAAGAAAATGTTGCAACGTGATGTGATGATTATGTACTCTTTTTCCTTCACTAGATTTTTATCCCATAGGGTTTTCCTAGTAAGGTTTTAATGAGGCATATTCTCATCTAATGGTCATCCAAGGGGAGTGTTTTGTAAATATTGATTATGGATGACCATTGATCATATTGATGCATACATTATATGCACAAACTCCAATGAGTTGAAATATTCGCACTACAAGTGCCCTCAAGCGATAACTTGGTTGATTTAATCACCAAGACTCTCCATACATCAACTTTGGAGAAGCTAGTCCTAACAATGAGAGTTCGAGACATGAAAAATCTCAATTGATATCATAATGAGGGGGAACGATGTTATCATCAGGGGGAGGCGATACGCACTGCACTCTCTTTCCCTTAAGCATGGTTTTTCCCAATGGGTTTTCCTGGTAAGGTTTTTAACGAGGCAACATCAAATAGCGTATTCAATAATGATGTATAATTTTTACCCAATGGACATTCAAGGGGGAGTGTTATGAATATTTTATATAAATGTAGTTGAATGCTCATTCGTGTAACTCCCATCGCATTGATCATGTATTATATTACTCTCTTAATTGTATTAATATTAGAATGTATAGGTTATGGTTTCATGAGCCTATAAATAGGACTCTACATTGTATCATATCTACACATCAATAAGAAACTCTCTCCCTCTCCATATTTTCTCTTGTTCTTGTCTTTCTTTGTGTTTAGTTCTATAACAAAGAAAAGATTTTTGGGTCTTGATGACTTTATTTGGTGATCAGTTAGGGTTAGATTAGTCAATAAAGGCTAGGTTTTAAAAATGACGAAGGTGGTAATGAATACCTAGATTTCAATGTTAATAACCTAATTATTTAACTATTTGGATGGATTATGTTTTGTTGCGTCAATCTTCAGGGCTTGAATCTATTCTGATCGCGGACGAACTAGACCAAAGGAGGCCTAGCCTGTAAGATATCCGTTTGGACCCTTGATCGAAGCTCTATGATTTAATCGAAGCCCGCACTTGCCACGAACTATCCGACCCGGCCATCTAAGCCATTTGAAAAAACTTGACTAATGAGAACTAGGGTTTCCTAGCCCTCACTCTTCTCTTTTGCAACCGCTACTTCTCCTCCTCTCGATCCAAATCCGAATATTCCTCCTCCGTCTCGAGTCTTCTTCACTACTCGGAAAACCCTAGTAGCCGCTATCTCCACCCAGAAACCTCCTTCTTTCTCTCAATCTAAGATCTCATCAACGAACTTAGCAGTCCTCTCCAATCTTTGACAATACGACATTGTCATGACCAGCTCGACTGCTCTCTTTTCCGGCAAACCTTGTTTGCACAACGAGGAGGTATGCTGACGATCTCCCACTTCCTCTCTCAGTTGCCTTCTCAATCTAATTCTTATCACAAATCCGCTCGAATATAGCTTTCTCACCTCCTAATCATTCAATTCCAGCAACTGATACGCGAAAAGCAGAAGCCAGCAGGATCGACGAAGGAAAAGAGGAGATGGAGGGGTTCAAATCCAGTTTCATTCAAGTTTACAAGGAGAAACGAACAGGTACGATACAAACTCGTATTTATCCTTCTGCCTAGTTTCTGATTGTGCATCCTCTAATCTCGCTTATGCTTGTGATTGGGAGTTTTTTGATGGGGATAACTACGGGTTAATATCAGTGGGAGTGACCATCATCGAAAAGGGGATCTAGAGGTGATGGTTCGGGTAAGAGAAGGTGCGGACGATAAGGGTTCCTTCGGCTACGGACTCGGACGAGAAATCAACGGAGGTAAGAGCTTAGCCTATTTCAATTCGTTTTTTCTCTAGTCTAGACCCATGTTCTAATTTGATCTTGAAACGTGATTGATGACAGCAACGTTTCAGAGGTGGACGATTTGACTGTTGGGAGTTTTAATAGATTGTATAAGATTGGAGAGTGAATCATCTGTTTGTTATTGATCTTATGTTTATATACAAGTGAACTTAACTGAAGTCCATACAAAACGGGAGTTATCCAAGCAACTAACTGTACATGGAGAGAATAGGATAGTAGACTAATATTTTTGATTGTTACCCCCTGCAAGCTCAAGAGCGGGTCAGACTTGAAGTGGTCCGTAGAAATTATAGTCCATCCTTGGAGAGAGGCTTGATGAATATATTCGCCAGCTGATCTTGGATAGATATGTAAGTGATCTTGAGAGTGCAAGAGTCGATTTGTTCCCGAATAAAATGAAAATCGAGTGCCACAAGTTTAGATCGAGTCGAAATCATCGAATTCTTGCTTAGAAATATAGCTCCGACATTATCACATAGGAGCAGTGGTGGATGTGGAAATGGCTGGCCGAGTTCCGAGTATAATTATTGTAACCAGATGAGTTCAGCTGGCATGTAGGCTAGAGCTCGGTATTCGGTTTCGATACTGGATCGAGCCACTACCTTCTGCTTCCTGAAACTCCAACTAATCAGGTTCGTGCCATGAAAAATGGAATACCCATATTGAGATTGACTGTCATCCGGGTCCGAAACCCATCCCGAATCGGAATAGGCAATTAGTTGGGTAGCCGATGTGCACCGAAAGTGTAAACCTTGTGTCAAAGTGCCATTAAGGTAGCTAAGGAGACGCTTTATAGCTGGCCAATGTTGAATAGTTGGGGAGTGCATAAACTGACAAAATTGATTGTCTGCAAATGTGATATCGGGTCGAGTGATGGTCGCATACTTAAGGGAACCGAACTTTTGACGATATAGAGTTAGACTGTCAAATGGTTTGCCATCACGGGAAACTCGATGTTGAACGTCGGCGGGTGTTGAGACTGGTGCCGTGCCATCCATGTGTACCCTTGTGATAAGAGCATTAAATTATATTGTCATAGCACGTCGTCAATATTCATGTACCACAGCTTGTTTAAAAATTTTGGGTTCTACTAAGCGATTCGAATCTAACGTAACACTAAAGGTCTTCGGCTTTAGAGAATTAGTTGCAACACGTGTGGTCATCGAATGAGTTGTGTGGGCGGCACGATAATAGTGTGTTTTGGAAGGTTCGGTGGCTTTTGCATTGGAGCTGGCCGTTGGGCATTGATGAGAAGGGGGTTTTGGAGGTCGAGGTGGGGATGGTTAGAAGTAGAGGAAGTGGAGGATTGTGATGAGGACGAAGGTGTATGGGCAGTAATGGAAGGAGGAATTGAGGATGGTACTACATTAGTGTTTCTGGTGGCAGCATGATGAAGGATGGTGGAGTGACTTGGTGTCGAGAAGGATTAGGGTTGGCAATCCTGACCGTTTAAACCTTAAACCGACCATACTCTCATCGAGTTTGACGGTTATTAACCGCATTGACTAGGTATTTTGCGGTTATGGTTATAACCGTTAACCTCTACAAATGAGTAAGGTTAGGTTATGGGTTTCGACGTAACCGCACCATCACCGTAACCATACCCATAACCATCTCCAACCCGTAACTTACCCTCTATTTACCCGTATATTATTAAAGCAATAAAGCTCAATACCATTTGACTGTCCCAACCCACTTACATTTTAACCCTATGTCCCAACGCAATACTTTTTCTTTTAATTTCAAGAAACCTTATCTCTTAACTCTGTCTTTCAGAATCGCAAAACATAAATTCTCCATCGACCATCATTCATAAAAAAAATCATTAATCAGATTCAGACTAGTTATATATAAAGAGGGAACTATTGTATTTTGATTTCAAGAACAGGTCACAAGTGTTTTTAGTGTTCTAGCATGCTACTGTTACTATTGTTTGGAATTAGATTTGGAAAATTTTCAGATGAATGAATGTGTATGCTTTTTTGACTTTTCATTCCTTTTTTTCTTGCATATTGGTGGTTAACCGTTAGGAGGAGCGGTTATAACCGTAACCGGGTGGGTATGGGGATGGAACGAAATCTATCACCGAAATAGAAATGGTGATGGTTATGGTTAATAACCGCCACGAAGGTGATGGGTAATGGGTATGCCATAATCATCCTCGAACCTCCCCGTTGCCAAGTCTAAGAAGGATTGCGAGCATCATTTCCAGGAAGAGAGATAGATGGAAAAGTGAGTTCATCAAATATAACATGTCGAAAAAATTTATAACCGAGATGTTGGGAAATGATAACACAAGTATCCTTTATGAGAAGAGCTATATCCGAGAACAATGCATGTTAAGCTTAGAAAATCTATTTTATGAGTATTATATGAGCGAAGATAGGGGTAATAGAGACAACTGATAGCTTTAAGGATGTGTAATCCGACGGATTTGAGTAGAGGCATTGAAAAGGATTTTGGTGTTGGCGTCTGATTATGGAGGTACGCCGCCATTTTGAAGGCATGTTTCCGGAAAACTTGTGGTAAAGACGATTGAGCAAGGAGAGTGAGGCCTTTCTCTACAATAATACGATTTCCACATTCCACCGCTCTGTTTCGTTCAAGCGTGTGTGGACAGGAAAGATAGGTGTGTGTGGACAGGAAAGATGATGGTGAATTCCTCGGGCAGTAAGAAATTGAGAAGCTGGTCAAAATTCACCACCCCAATCAGATTGAAATTGTGTGATTGTAACACCAAATTGGGTTCAGACCATAGCATGAAATCTGAGCACAGAATCAAGAATCGCGGATTTTTGCGTTAAGAAATATATCCAAACAAATTTAGCGCAATCATTAATAAAAGTAAGAAATATCGATGACCGTTCATAATGATAACCAGGGAGAAGGACGCCAAATATCTGAATACACCAAATCAAAAGGTTTCGAACTCGGGAAATGAACAGAATGAAAAGGAAGACGTCTGCTTTTGCTGAACTGACAAGGCTCACAAACGGCCGACATTTTATCAGAGAAGACTGGCAGTTGAAAAGAAGAAATGAGGAAACAAAGAACCTCTGGATGGGGATGCGCCATCTGTTGATGACAACCATGAGGAGTCGTCCGAACACCGATAAATGCCACGTGGGGAGATGTAGTAACCGAAGTGAGTGGAGAAGGAAGGCGATAAAGACCATTATGAATGTCCCCCTTGGGAAGAGGATGACCCTGCATGTTCTTAACAATACAATGACCAAAATTTAACAAAGAGATTGTTGTCACGAATGAGTTTAGAAACGCTTAATAGACTTTTAGTAAACTGTGGAACTATATAAACATTAGGCAAACGTAAATGAGAAAGAGAACTAGTGCCAATTTGAGAGATATTTAAATGGTTACCATGACCAACTTGAAGCTTGTCAGTGCCGGAATAATCATCGGCGACAGTGAGCCTGCTGAAATCTGGTGTCACGTGATCACTTGCACCGATATTGAAGTACCACGAAGGGTCCATGATTGCGGTAGACGCCGCAAGCTGAGCATTATGAGCTTGGCGAGAGGGGTGATTTTGAGTTGCGGGAGGAGGCGGATCCCTTAACGGATAAGCAGATAGTTGAGAAAATACTTTAGGTTTAGGGACCCATACCGCGGCGAAGAAGAGCGGGTGTAGTTTGGAGGTCGTCGGCCTGAAGATTGCTGATAAGAAGATGGAGAGGAAAACCGATTCATTTGAAATGCAGGACAGGTTGCGGCAACAACAGCGTCGGTGTTGGAAGCAGAGCAGCAGTGCGATTTGTTGAGAAGTCATGACGAGCTTCTTCCTGAAGAAGGCCAACCAGCTCATCCACATTAATAGCACCGGATTTCATCATGAAGGCAGTCTTGAAGGCATTATTGGAGTCCCCGAGCCTGGCGAGAATATGGTCGATCAGATCTTCATCCAAAATCGGCTGCTGATCATCCGCGACGGAATCAGCTATCGCTCGCTTTTTCTCGAGATGTTCGAACATGGAGAGCGACCCCTTAGAGAGGGATTGAAGCTATACCTTCATATGCATTCGCAGAGCCCTAGTCTGAGATTAGAAGCTGTGATCTATCGTCTGCCACGCCTGATAAGCCGTCGTTGCTCGGACTGCCAAGGAGACTGCTTGCTCGGAGAGTGTGGAATGAAGCCAAAGGAGAACAAATATGTCTCTCTGCTTCCAGGTAGTGAATGCAGGATTGGGTTCCTCTGTAGTGTCACCAGTAGCGGATGTCATGAATTGAGTTGCAGAAGGGGGCTGTGGTGTAAGAACGTGAGACTCCAAATCGAAGGTCTAGAGAGTAGAGAGAATTGTGGCTTGTGGTGTAAGAACGCGAGACTCCAAATCGAAGGTCTCGAGAGTAGAGAGAATCGTCGCTTGTGGTGTAAGAACGTGAGACTCCAAATCGAAGGTCTCGAGAGTAGAGAGAATCGTCACTCGCCACAGAGAGAAGTTGACCCGACCAAGTTTGACGGAGATTCGAGGAATTTGTAGATTTAGAGAGGAGGAAGAAGATCCAGTAGCCATAGTGAGGAGACCGGCGGATGACATTAACGGCGAACTGAAAAGAAGAGAGGAGAGAAATAATTAGGATTTTAATTTGGCTCTAGATACCATATAAGATTGGAGAGTGAATCATCTGTTTGTTATTGATCTTACGTTTATATACAAATGAACTTAACTGAAGTCCCTAAAAAATGGGAGTTATCGAAGCCACTAACTGAACATGGAGAGAATAGGATAGTGGACTAATATTTTCGGTTGTAGATTGGCAGTAGCTAAAAGTGATGGAAGTCATGGTTGGAGCTCGGCCCAACTTCACGGGACATCGCTTCCAGGTACTATTGCCATCATCTTGACTTGCTAGTGAATGTTATGTTAAGATCACTCCCTGGCTTGGTTGGTTGTATGTGTGATTGTGCCTATGTTAATATGTCTTTAAGGATTTTGCACTCGTACTTAGTGGGTAAGATAATAATTTTTTTAACTTGTACTGAGCACTTAAATTCCCTTAAGACTGATTTTCTGATTAGTTTCTTTCCTTCAGGGCGGCATGGTTGGTAAAAAAAATCAATCCATGTGTATAAAATGCTACTTTTATTAAGGTAGAGATCAATCACACTTGTTATCTTTGGCAGGTTTCGATCTCTTGTTTCTAATTGTCCCGTCTTGGTCATTGGCTCTTGTCTCTGGCAGTTCGGATAGGAGTATATTCGGTGTTCGCTTTATTGGGGCAAATGATGGTTGATTTTGTTTTGTGATAACTTGACTCGATTATGTGATGGTTGATTTTGTTGGTAGAAGGATAGTCAAGGTTTGGTTGGATTTTTGTTTTTTTTTTGTCGAGTTAAGGCATGATAGGGTTTCTCTAAGAGTCCAGAATTTGTTTGTTGTGCTTATTTGGTTTAGAGTCCTCTAATCTTGTCTTGATGATTCTATCATAGTAATTAGTTATGTCAATTCAAATGAGATCTTCTAAAAGACCTTTAAACTGATTTTTGGCCTTCTCTATTATTGGTTTGAGCTCGAAAAACTAATTACGAATTCCACCATTCACTTTTCCTAGCTAGCTTAAATCCGTTTTAACGCTCGTTTATCCTAGCTAGCCAACTTTTTTTATCATATGTAAAGTTATTCGAACGTAAACATCATAGCATGCCAAACCACATATTAAAGAGATTAGGGCCTAGGTTAGTAGTGCTTTAACCACTATTAATCAATCATAAATCCAACATTAACGTTCCAACCGAATCATGTTTAGTGTAGTGACAATGATATGTTATGTAATCATGCTTATAAAGTAGGTGTTTTAATGGTTTTTCATATAGGTACCTTTCACCTTTGGAGGTGTGGATTAGTGTTTGAGATGGGTACTAACGTTATGACTATTTCCGTGCGAGGTTGTTCCAATGGTGGTTAATCTGAGGTTCGGTGGTGATGATGCTTGAGGAAATCGAGTGGAAGTTCGAGAGTTTGGGAAGGTGAGGGTGAGTGTGGTTTTGCATAAGATTCGAGTGTAGAATGTAGGTTCAAGTGTAGGATGTGAGTAAGTGGGACGGAGTTTAATGTGAATGTGAGGTTTGAGTGTGATGACTGGGATGGTTGTGATTTGAGGGAGTGAAGTGGTTTTGTAACTAATTAGATCTCTATTAGTGTTTTTTTTTATGATTTTTTATCTAATTGGTGTGCTATTATGCTAAACATGTGATTATCTCTCTCAATTTTCATAGTTTTTTTTTCTTTTCTCCCCTCCTGAATTTTAAAATCCACCCCTTAATATATGCCTAAAAATAGGGGTAGATGAATAGTTGAATTCCAAAAATGTCACCCCTAACTTACCCTAACATGCCACCTAGTGTAGGGTTGTCTCCTAGCGGGTCGGGTCTGACTTGGCTTATTTAAATATGAACTGGTTTAAGTCAAACTGAACCAGTTATCTTTTCGCATTGCAAATTCCTTTTAAACTCAATTTTAGATAATTCTAAATCCTTTCAACTCCTCCAAAAATAGACTTAGATATCTCAGAAAGGATTCTTCAATCAACCTTAAAAAATTCAAACCATCCGACTAGCCATTCGACCCACTGATCTGATCCTAAACCGAACCAAATTTGACTAGTCAACAATTCCATTAATACTCATGGGCAGAACTGCCTTTTTTAACTAAATGACAGTTAATTAAAACCAACTGGACCGAAATTTGATCGAGAGTTGACTTAATTGCGTCGTAATTAAATCAAGACTTTTCATATAATTTAGGTAGTTGTAGTATTACTCGTATAAAGTTACAAGGAGCGGTGGAATACATGAAATTGGCTTGGCAGGCTGAGTATTGGCAAGTGGCTTTGTAGCTTGACTCGTTGTGTGCTATGCAGCTGCTCATTAATTCGAGCAACGAAGACCATCAACATACTCCTCTAATCGGTAGGTTTTAAGAAATGCAACATAAAGATTGGGATCTGAAAATTGACATCGTTTACAAGGAAGTAAATACTATGGCCGACTGCTTGGCGAACCTAGGCCATTCTTATCCTCTTGGACAGCTTCGCAATATGCAAGCTCACGACGATCATATTTTATCCGGTCAATCATGCTCGTTGACGGGTAACGGATATTCCGAAATCCGTCGGTGACGAGTCATGGGGGTGACGGAATTTGTACTATCCGCACTAATACCCACCCAGCCGATTATCCGTATAAAAACGACCTAGTATTTGCAATAATATAGAAAATCTCTAACCTAGCCGCCAGTTCATTTTACTTCAAATTTGCTAACCCTAAATGCTCTCTTTCACTCTCTATAGATAGTGTTATTCATGTTTCTTCCCTTCATCTTGCTTCTCCATCTTTCTCTTCCTAGGATCTTCAACTATATATCTTTTCGTCTACTGCATTCTCTTCATCTTCTTTTCCCATCTCCATTTCCTTCTTATCCAACAGTGATGATCGAAGCTGGGACCTAGATCTAGTTCGTCGTCGGAGGGATTTTTTCCGGAGTCTTAGATCTATACTTCTCGAACTGAAATAGCTTGAGCTCCTCTTCTCCAATGGCGCAACGGCGCTGTCTCGTTGTTGCTCTGAAGTTGTCGCTTCTTCTGCGAACTCTTTTTCTGATAAACTTCTTCTGTAAACTTATTGATGTCTGAAACTAATCCATAAATCTTACAATATCCCACTCCTTTATAAACTCTCACTTGTATATAATTGATATATGAATCTAATGAAAGCTTATGAAAGTATTCAGTTATCTCTTTGTTATTATCATTACTAATTCTTCATTCATATCCAGATCCGAATTTGGGAGAGATTTTTTTATCGTCTTACCACGGGGATCCGTGGGTATCCGAAATCCGTTGCTTAATGGTGATGGTATGCGATATCCACCCGTTTATCTAGGCGGATTGGTGATGGGGAAACCCGGCAATGTTAACAGGCGGGAAACGGATACACTGAATCCACCCCGATGACCTACTCTTGGAGTTCACTGTTTGACGTCCGTCTCATCGTCTAATTGGATCCTTTGTAACCTGTCTAACTCCCACGCATGTTTAGGGCCTGTTCATGTGTGGGAGTGTTTCTTATATAAAAAAAATCTATCCATCAAGTGTATAATAATGATATTTGTAAGTAGGCTTGGCAGTCAGCCCATGGGTTTAGGTTACCCATTGGAGCCCGCCCGCGAATGCAGCCCGAATGTCTTGGCCCGGTGGATGGTTACCGGTTTCGGTTAGGCTCGTGACCCGCGCGTTTCGGGTAATGGGCGGATACGGATAATAAAATATCCGACCCATATCCAACCCGCGAGTTAAACGACGTAGTTTTAATATAGGGTATATAAACAAAATTTCCAGATTAGGGTTTCATTTCAGCCATTTTTTCACGCGCCTCTCGATTTTTCTCCCGACTTCCTCTCTGTTGAGCTCCATCGAAACCCAAATTTTTTGCCAAAATTTTCCTTTTCTGTTGATGTTCTTCGAATCCATCCCCACTATAATCATCACCTACCCATATTCAACTACAAAATTCCTTCAATCCGCACAAATCTGGTTCGAATCGTGCATGCAAAGGATTCGAACCACTGAAACCCTAATTTTCCGCCAAAATCTTCCTTTTCTGTTGATGTTCTTCGAATCCATCCCCACTATAATCATCACCTACCCGTAATCAACCCTTTCAGCGACAAAAATGCCTCAATCCATACAAATCCAGTTCAAATCGTGCATGCAAAGGAATCCTTCCCCAGATCGAGATAAGTTTTTTATTCTGTCATTCCTTATTTTTGTTTATATCCCTACATGTATAAATTGTAGACTAATTTTGGGTTTATTGCTTCATATGCAGTTCGTTGAACAAAATCCAAAAGACAGAAACCTTAATCTATCAAACATGGGATTTTGCCTTCCGATTCATACCATACCAGTAAGTTATGTTTTTAATTTCATAGTTATGTTCTTCAATTCCGAAAACCCTTTGAATGTTTTGTGGATTATGCCTGCTGTTTGAATCTTTTGTGGCTTATGTCTGCTTTTTGAATGTTTCTGGCTTATGCCTACTCTTATGTATGCTTTTTTGAATGTTTGTGTTATATGTTTCAGATTACTGCTCAGGACTCGGGAGTTATAGAATCAGGGCCAGAAATTGGTTCCATTACACTGTTTAGGTACGTTTAAGTAGGGTTTGTTAATTGAAACCCTTCAACTTGCTCCTTGAATTCTGTTGTTGTTTTTCCTTTGATTCATAGCAATGTTGTAAGTACTGTAATGTAATAAAAGTTATGTTTCTGCTTAGGAGGAAGCCACACAGTTGGTGCTGATTAGGAGGCAGGGTGGAATTTTCTTTTCGTTGTTCAGGAGCCAAGACAACACTTAAGAGTTATAACACTGCTGAGGTAAGCTTATATTGTGTAATGTTATAACACTTAAGAGTTTTAGAACTTGTTCAGAAGTGTTATGTTAGACTTAGATTGTTAGCAGCTCGAACCAAGTTAAACCCTCAATTGAACTCATAAATTCTTAACTCTCTAACTAATTGTTAAATCCTTATAAACTGTTAAAGTTAACCCCTTAATAACTTGTCTACTTTCTAATAATACCCTTAATAATCTGTCTATTTTCTGATAGTAAACTGTTAAACCCTCAATTGAACTCATAAATCCTTAACTCTCTAACTAATTGTAAAACCCTTATAAACTATTAAAGTTAAGTAGTTAACCCCTTAATAAGCTATCTACTTTCTGATAGTACCCTTAATAATCTGTCTACTTTCTGATAGTAAACTGTTAAACCCTCAATTGAACTCGTAAACCCTTAACTCTCTAACTAAAATTGTTAAACCCTTAATAAACTGTTAAGCCTTGCTAAATTGTTAAGTAAGCCCTTTCTGATAGTAACTGTCTACCTTTCTTTAATGATGTAACTATTAAACTATTCTCTCCTTTTTTGTTTTGTGTTCTCATTTCAAAATATTTTTGTTTTCTCAATCAGATGACACCTGAACAACTTTCAAATATACCAGTTGAGAATAACAATGGTCCACCACCACTCCTTTCCCTTGCTAATCCTGAAAACCAACCTGCAAATAATGTTGCAGACCCTCCCTTGCGTTCAACTAGGCCCTTAAAATCAGATGTCTGGCCTCACTTCACCAGAATGTTCATTCATGGAATTTTAAAAGCCAAATGCAACTATTGTAAGAAAGTTTTGGCTGGGAAGTCCACTAATGGTACTTCTCATTTAAGGACTCACAGGAATCGTTGCGTTCACAAACAAATCCATGATGGTAGTCAGAGAATCCTAGGCCCTAACTACAAAGCTAAGGGTAATAGTGAGTTGAGTGCCAATCGGTTTAGCAATGAGGTTTGTAAGAATGAACTCTGCATTATGATCTTGATGCATGAGTATCCTCTTTCAATGGTTGACCACCTTTACTTCAAAAGGTTCTGTTGTACCCTAAACCCTCTCTTTAAAGTCCCAATTAGGAATACGATTAAGAAGGACATCATTACTCGTTATGGGGATGAGAGGTCAAAAATTCAACGAGTCATAGATGAAAACAAAGGGAGAATAGCTGTAACCACTTATATGTGGACTGCCACAAATCAGAAAAGGGGTTACATGGCTGTGACTGCCCATTACATAGACAACAATTGGGAGCTTAGAAGCCATTTAATCAGATTTCTATACGTTCCCACCCCTCACACTAGTGAGAGATTGGCTGGAAGACTCTCTCAATGTCTTCTTGATTGGAACATTGATAGTACTTTGTCAACGATTACGCTTGATAATTGTACTACCAATGATTCCATGATCAATCTAGTGAGACAAAGGCTTCTCCTTTCCAATCTTATTAAGGATGGTGCTCTTTTGCATATGAGGTGTTCTGCCCATATCCTTAATCTGATTGTGAGGGATGGATAGGACATTCTGAAAAATGGGATTGAAAAGATAAGAGAGAGTTTGGTATTTTGGACATGCACACCTAGGAGAGTTGAATACTTTCACGAGACTGCTCAACAATTGAAACTTAATGTGTCAATCAAACTTGTGCTTGATTGTCCCACTCGTTGGAACTCTACGTACAACATGCTTTCTACTGCTATCCCATATAAGGATGTGTTTGCTAGATTGAAACAAAGAGAATCTCAGTACAACTCTCTTCCTACGGATAATCATTGGGATTTTGCTGTAGTTGTCTGTAAAAACACTTGTTGTTTTCAAAGAGATTACAGAGGTTCTATCTTGTTCTAAATACCCTATTGCCAATCAGTTTTTTTCCAGAAGTCTGTAAATTAAGATTGAGCATGATGGAATTGTTGGGTGATTCTGATTCTATGATTGTTTCGATGGCTGAGAAAATGTGGAATAAGTTTGCTAAGTATTGGGATGACATTCATTTGCTTTTGGCTGTTGCTACTGTCTTGGACCCGAGGTTTAAGTTGGCATTGGTAGAATTGTATCTTTGCTAAATTTGGGAGTCCCAATACCGATCCGGTTGGTGAAAGGGTGAAATCGTAGTTTCGAATTGGTACTTGAGTATCAACGAAAATCAGCCAATAACATTGGTTCTTCAACCAATTTGGTTCCAAATTCTTCTCGCCATCGATATGGATTTTGATCTCGTTTGTAAGCCAAAGGAAGAAATCTAGACCTTCTTTAGTAACCACCGAATTGGAACACTATCTAGCCGAGGAACTACATCCTAGGACACCCGATTTTGATTTGCTTGGGTGGTGGAAAATTGGTGGTGTGAAGTATCCCATTTTGCAATGCATTGCAAGGGATTTACTAGCGGTACCGGTAACCTCTCGTTGCATCGGAGTCGGCCTTTAGTTCCGGTGGGAGGCTTCTTGATCCCCATCGGAGTAGGCCGCAACCTTCAACGGTCGAGGCAATGATGTGTTGCAGGAGCTGGTTGCAGAATGATAAGCATGCAGGTATTATTATTGTTTATGTAAATCTGGTTGTTTATGATTGTTTTAGATTACGTTTTGATTTCTGTGCTTTCTGTAGTTGTAGATGAAGCGGAAATGAAACAGCTCGAAGGCGTGTTCTCAACAATGGCAATGGATGATTCGAAAGTTGAAGATGCATTTGGTTAGTTGGTTTATACATTGCTAGTTTATTAACAATCTCTACTTCTACTTTATACTGATTCCAACTGTGTAACAGATGGAGAAGGAACTTCTCAGCCACTGCAAGGGGATGGAAATGATGTTGCAGCTGTTACAATCCTTGACGAATAGTTAAGGTTTGTGTTCTAACTGACAGTTTGATGTTGCTGCTGAATTGATTGACGTTTGATGAGTGCTGAATAAAATGGTGCAGAAATCAGAATTGTAGATGTTGAACTGAAGTAGCATAGTTGAAGGAAGAACTGAATTGCAGATGCTGAATTGCAGATTTTGCTGTAGTTGATACATTTAAGTTTATTGACTGAGTTTCAGTTCGAACATTTAAGTGTTTTGATTGTGTTTAGTTTTCAATTCGATGTCTGAATGTCTGAACTAGTGAATGGGATGAACTATACCTTCTGCAGTTTCAAGTTCTGGAACTGGAATCTAGATGGTCAATTATGTATGTTGCGGATTCTTAATTAGAAGTCTGAGACTGAGAATGGGATTATAATTATTGCCAGATTTTGATTCGATATTTTGTAATTTTCATATTTTTACATATTGTTGGACAAACCCAAAATCTACGGGTATAACCGAAATCCATACCAAAATGGGTTTGGTAACAAAATTTTACCCATTACGCATAATGGGGCTGTTATGAGTAAAACTGTGGGCAAATTTAACGGGCAACGGATAGGGGGTAACGCCCCGTAACCGACCCATTGCCAAGCCTACTTGTAAGAGATTTAAAAAGTTGGATAAGTTACATAGCAATGGCGTACTAGCAAAACAAGATGCTTTGACGACTAGCGAAGGACCACCCTTCCCTTGGACTAGACGATGGAAAGCTTGGTGCACAAAGATAAACTCAACATTCAACAAGATATAGGAATCAGGGCCGCTGATGATGACTTGTTCTTGGCTTCCATGTTTCCTTCTTTAATAATTCAAACATATATGCCAAGGAACTCGAATTCTGCACAATCGAAGTTATGGCCGGCATGGTTCTGCAGCTTCATCCCATTTCTATTCCAGTTTCTGAGCCAAAAATGGCTACATCAAAACTCCAAGCTCCCACATTGCTTGTTCTCTATACTCTTCACCCTCTCATTTTGCTTCATCTCCTTCCCTTGTTCACTGCTATTCTCCACACGCGGACTTCGTCCAATTCCCAACTTGGGCAGTCCCCGGTTCAGTCCCTCTAGTAGAACACAAGCCTTGCACCATTTCTGCATACCAACCATCATTAAGCAAATGATGTAAATTTGTATGGAACAGACACTCGACTAGAAGCTTACAGATAAAGCTAAAACTTGGCGTTACATCCTTCAAAATTGTAAGATATAAGTTGTTACCTGGCTTGATATATAGCCACATCGTTCACATGTCCCTTGTTCAGGCATTTTTGTCGAAGTTGAAATCCTGAAATTCTCTCCAGACTTGATTATGTCAACAATGGCCCTAGGCCTTGATAGTAGACGATCGGATGCAGGCCAAATCCATGTCAGGAAACAACAAAGACCAGTCACACAATTAGTAGGAAACAACCAATTGTACTTGGCGCTACTAAACATGGATAACCTCAGTCAAGATAAAATAAGCAAGGAACGCTACCTCATTCTTTCCAAATCCTTTATGAACTCACGAGCAAACCCACGATAAGCGTTCGGAGAGTAAATGCCTGGACAATAG
Organism: Linum usitatissimum; assembly: GCA_030674075.2. Lineage (NCBI taxonomy): Eukaryota > Viridiplantae > Streptophyta > Magnoliopsida > Malpighiales > Linaceae > Linum > Linum usitatissimum. Next base: position 8,989,929 of record JAUJYP020000804.1, read on the forward strand.
TAGCGAAGAATTTAGAATAATGTTGTATGAAATGGAGAAATCTCTAAAGGGGAAAACAATGGGTAAGTAAGTAGAGGAGGATAGAATGACTAAGAAACTGAACCTTACATTCAGTAGAAAAGTAGTCCAGCTTCTTAAAATAAGCATACGTTTGCTTCTGGTTAAGGCTTTCCAATGATAATCTGACTCGTTGAATACCCAAGATAGAGCAAGCAGAAAATGCTGCGTATTTGCATAAAAACATAAATAAAGCTCTTCTTAACGGTAAGGATATATGACAATCTCCTTTTCATAAGTGTACTTAAATGGCTTGCATCTTGGAATAGGTCCGTCTTCCCCTGTTGTGATTGAAGCGCATCTACTCAATCTACAACGTGAAAGCTTACTTGTTCAATGAATGAAACCATTGGATTTAGACAAAAGGACTGTAAGCCACCTTTTTACGTTACCTAGCAACATCACCACGTAGTATGTTGAGGAGCACTGTTTCAGCAATATCATCTGCATTATGCCCGGTAACGAGCTTGTCTACTTTCAGATATGCAGCACCCCGATCAAGTGCCTTAAGAGGAGAGGATTCATTGACTACCCTTTAATTGAAAAGATTAACCTTTTAACCGGAAAGAAACTACACTAACCACTGAAGACATTACCTGACGTCGGAAAACACCACAAAATGTGCAATTATTCTTCAGACCAATCACCTTCACAATCTCATCCATTGTCCATCCATATAACTCCTTGTATGATACTATCTTTAATGGTAGACCATACTGCAATAACCAACATTCACTTACGAGAAAGAAATGAAGGGTAAAGGCCAGGTAATCTGGAAAGCCAAAGTAAGAAAACAGAACTCAACAATAAAAGGCCAATCTAACCTGGATTTCATTTCTTTTGACTGTCTCTAGAGAATCGTCCCTATATCCTGTGATGCCTTCATCAACGGACAAGAGGAACAAATCCAGGCCATAACAATGCCTGCGATTTAGTTCTGACAATACATAGGCAAGGACAGTGGAGTCTACAGGAAAAAAGATTAATAGGTAGATGAAACTCATTGGCGCACTGAATAACTGGAAATTATAATCGTTGTCAAACAACAGAACAAGAAGAAAGGAAATACCTTTTCCTCCCGAAGCACCGATAGCGATACGTTCACCATGCTTGAATAAGTGGTTGTCTACTATTACTTGGTGAATTTCTTCTTCAAATACCTCGTAGAAACATTCCCTGCATATCTATTGCACAATTTGGATTAGAGTACAAGATGCAGCTATGTTTGTTATGCAATAAAATAATGAAGTTAAGTTCATAAGGCAGTACCTGTTCTAGCGTTTTAGGCCTTTTGAGAGCAGCCTTGCTCTCATTGCAAAGACAACACAATCGAACACCGGTCTTCTTGAGCATAGTGTTGCTTTTCTCCATGGGATCTTATTGGTTTCTATAACCCTAGGTTCAGAGACACGCTTTCTATCTTCTACGATCTGATTGATATATAAGAATTAGAAGAGATTGACCGTGCGTAAAATTAGACAGCCTCAAGTTGCCTTCACCAAAAACAACTGAAGTAAGCTGAAAGGCCCTCTACCAAAGCCTTTAACACTTTTCCAGATTCCAATAACTGGACTTCCTATCAGACCCAAATAAAAGCAACTTGAAATCAGAAAAAACATGAACAGATTATAGGGGAAAAAAAATACAACGGATCAAACCATAAATTGCATAGCTGAATGAACAACTATTTACCCTCTGGTTTCACGAAGTTAAGAGTCTAAGAAGAAAAGATACAAAATTAACTAAATCTAAAGGAGTATCAAATGGCGGAGGAGAAAGTTTAGTCTTGTACTGAACACGAATTTGCAGGTTTAAAGCCAAGGACAAAACTCAGCACCTATCGGAACTCCACAAGTTTGAAAGATACTGAACAGTGAACACGAGCAGTAGTTGAAAAGAAATTTGGGAGAGATACTGACTGAAACAATAGGTTGGGATAACGTCACGTCACCGGCAACTGAGAACTGACGATTGACGGCCGGACGCGCGGGCACTGCGGAGGGAAACCTCGGAAGTTGGACCTTCACCTTCCTAAAGTCCCCTGCGTCGATTAACTATGGTGAATAGGTTTTAAATTTTCTTAACATTCAAACACGGCCTTCATCAAGTGGTGAAGGCTGACGACGTGAACTGAACTTGGGCCACTACTCACTTAGGCCCGACGGACTCAATTTTGGTAGTTGCAAATCATAGGTAGGGTTGGCGAAAACCGCAACACCGACCGAAACCGAGCTGGTTTTAACTGCATTAACTGGTTTTTGTTGAGCTTTTGGTGATAACCGCAAGTTCGAATTAACGGTGTTGGTATGGGAACGGATATCTTGATCCGTCTCTGTGTTCAACTTTACCATCAATTTTTAACAATATCATTCCCCTTGTCATCTAATTTTTTGTGGGTCAGAGGCCTTTATTTTGTAGATAACATCTATGCTTTTTTCGGCATGTTATAATGGGAATATCAATTTTTAACTGATAAAATACATTTAGTTGAGCTTTGAAAAAATAAATTAATAATATCTTTTTTTAGATCGAATAATTAATTAATTGAGCAAAAGAGGATTCTTTTCATTTAAAATTAATTTAAAATATTTATTGAATAACCCTAATTTTCACATAGACTCAGAGTGAGTGACGAGTGGAGAAAATTGAGTACTTGCATTTTTATAAAGTTCTTAAACCATTTCTTTCAGTATTTTATTATTGAATTTTATTGTTGGACGTCTATTTGTTGGGGCTTTTACAACATTTTGACTTTTATGAGTTTTTATTAGATGTTTTGGACCGGTTTTTATCCGTTATTTTTTGTATCATTTAAAAATCTTAGGGTATTTTGGTCATTTAATAAATGGTAGAGTTTTAGGGTTTTTTAATATTTATCGTCTCACAAGCTCTCGAAGTTCTTCATTGTCATTAAGTCTTGATTTTGAAAGTGTGAGTAGTTTTATCCTTTGAAGAAATTCCATGTGACCCTAAACTTTGGATAAAGGTAGGAATATTCTTTACGGAAAGTGTACTCGTACACGACTGTACTATAATCCAAGAAATGACTTGGTTTAGTTGATCAAGGATTTGGAAGGTTATCAACATCTTAGATGGAGAATCGAAGTTAGAGTCAACACATTCCGAAGCCGTTTGCGCACTTTTGTTAGAGGTACGCTAGCTTGAATTACGTGGATTTGATCTCAATTTCATCGAGTATGTAGGCATCATAAGACGCAAGTCCAGCTATACAATTTTTCCAACGGTCCTAAAGAGTATTCATCCTTTGTAATGACTCGAATAGTGTCATGCAAGAACAATATTGTTCTGCCACGTTCTGGCATTCTAGTAGACGGTTATCTTAAACCTTTACGTGAGTTAGAAAACAATTTTGTTGGATTATTTTTTCGGAAAAATCTATTATGACAATATTTTGTTATCACATAAGAATATTATAATTTAAAAATAAATATGTAAAATTATTATTTAACTAGAAATTTTATTCTATTTAAAAAAATAATCGCCCATCTTTTTATTAATTTCTCCGCCGAAGCCCATTAAATTTCATCTTACCTCGGTCAAAATCTCTCTACTTCCCATTCATCCTCTCCAAAACTCAATCGCCATCTCTTTTTTTCTATAAGCACACAACACCAACAATTAGATGCACTTAGATCCCGAAATATCCTAATCATCAATTTATTTGATAAAGATCTCAATCATCAATTTCCCAAAATATCCTAATCAACAATCGGATACACAGTTCGCCTCTCCTCCAACTTCCTCTTAGATCACCGCAAATCTGAAAAAGAAAGGGATTAAGGGATTCAGTTGTGGTCGTTGCAGATTTGAACAGCTATCGTTAGTAAGCTATTCATTTTCCTTTGTTTTAGTACTTCGAATCCGATGCAGGTATTTGTTTTGTTCATCTCTAATATTTATTAGTACTTACAGGTACAAATTATTTTATACTCTAATTAATTTCTCTCAATGCTTTTTTTTATTGATTTTTGATTTAGTACCTTTGATTTGTTGAAGGTACCGACTATCATTGATGTCGGTATCATTATCAATGACAAGTACAGATTTTCTCTTAATGTGGTACTTGTGAATGATTTGAAGTATTGATTCTCTATGTGTTATAAATTTACAAATACGGATTTTGATGTTGTGATACTAAATTACATTTTGAATATTGAAATTTCAATGAGAAAAAGACTCAGTATAGTAAGAAATAAAAATAACTGCAATATTTTTATTACTTAATTTAAGTAATAAACTAATAACTTTTTAAAATAATCTATTAGTCCAACTAATCTAGACCATTAAATATAAATCATAATTAATTAAATAAATTAATTAATGGTTTAGATTACTCTTGTTATGTGAAAACAAAAACTTCCATTATCACAACTAAGTATCCGTTCTTTTTCAAGTACTTCAATACAGACTCGTTCGTATGCATAAAATGAATTTTATGGCTACGTAAAGAAACATGCAATGAAGCACTACTTATTACGCATGTTTGGAATGGAAGTCATCATTAATCTGAGGCCATGTACGTTGTGCATGAAAATCGGTTGTTCATGACAATAGATTTCTTTATTGTTGGAAAATTATGATCGCAAGTCTTGATCTAGAAGATCAAAGAGTATTAACGAGACATATGGTCACGATAATGGAGATAAAGCTCCAATGATTTTAATGAAACATATGGCCACGATGATGGAGATTAAGCTCCAATATCAGGGCATAAAGGCCCAGACGAAAGGATTTTCTCAAACATAATTCCATACTACTCTGGACTGCAGGGACAGAACCATCTTTGGCAGCAGTAAAGGGGGTGAACTTCATTAGACGTGGCAGCAAATGACGACGAACCATCTTTGGCATTTTTAAGAGTAACATCGACCCCAAGACCTTGACATTCTGCCTCGTGGCAATCCTTCAAGATTTTTATCGCATCATACCAAAACGAGAGAGGTTTGGCCTTCAAAGATTGCTGGCTTTTTAATTTGGTTCAACTTGTAAGGAAATGGAAGGAATAGGTTAACAGTCGATTCACTTTTGAGTGTCAGTGATACACATTTCTATAGTAAACTTTTCTTTCTCCAACTCACTAATAAATAATTATTATTATAGATTGAAGAAAAGGGAAGGAAAAAGAGCACCTGGAGAGAATGAATTGCAAGGAATGGAAGATTAGGTGACCTGGAATAGATGTTCGTTGAAAACGTCTTCGAGCGACCATGAAAACAAATAATGGCGGTGGAGGAACTTCTGATCAGCCGAAAGTCACCGGAAAACTCCTCCTCCTCCTCATTGCCTGAACTACCGACAACCATAATCTTCTCATCGCTATTGGCACTTAGAAATCAATTTTTTCTTATACCAAACCCGATTCGTCTGTCTGTGTGCGATCCCCTTGCAACGCCGACCTCGATCTGGATTCTGGAGGCAGCTCCGTCAGCTCGTCGACCCTAATCAATCTGAAGGCAGCTTCCGTAGACCTTGATGTGTAAGAAGCTCTCGCCGTCCTTGATCCGCAGACAGATCTTGTCGTCCTCAATCTGAAGGAGTCTATCGCTCCCCCCAAACGATATCTTGAGATAAAGGGGTCTCTCGATAATACAACTGACATTGAAGCTGATGGGTCCCTATTGGTCCAGGCTGAATAAAAAAAAGGATTACACCATCCAAATAATGGCACCTCTCAACTTCATTACACCATCACCAATTAAATGAACTGCTAACTGCATATATTTAATTTGTCTAACTCTTCAATTTACTATAAATTGAAGCAGAAGTAAGCTTCTTTGAAATATCCCTCACCTCGCATTTTCTTCTTCCTCTCTCAACGTCTCTATTCATTTTGTTTGTTTGTTCATTTCATTATTTTATCAATTGAAAGTTATTCTTCTAATTGTTGAGTCATTACAAAAAATTGTATGTTTAAGGGTAAATGTTTAACGGCGGATTCAAAACCGTCGTTAGTTTAATAACATATGAAAAATTCACTGTTAAAATTTATATCTAACAGCGGATCAAAAACCACCGTTAATTGAATTTTAAAAATCCGTTGTTAGGCTGTCCAGGAGAATTCTATAATTCAAAATTTCACTCTCTTTTTCTTTCCATCATTCCCCAAAATTGTAAACTTCTTTTTCCTCAATCCGGCTTTTCAGCCGAGAGCTGCTTCTATGAGATGAATCCTATAGACGGATCGTCGTCCATTTGTGGCAGAAGTGGGCCCAGTTCATCTAGCCATCCACTTGCATTATGGGCGAAAATGTAATCTGTGCAAATTCCAATGGGCAGGAAATTGCGTGGGCGGAAGAAATTTCGGCCCATTTTTTGAGGCAGCCAGCTGTTGTGTCAGAAACTGGTTAGATCAATTGAATAAAAAATTATTTTATAAATTATTTCCTTTTTATTTTGTGTTAGACTTAATTAAATGAAATTTAGTTCTCTCTCTTCTTTTTTTCCTCTCTCTTCGTTCAGTCATCTTCTCCCCCAGCTCGCCAGCTCACCATTAATGGCGACGAAGTAGTTCATCAATCTGAGCGTGTCATTTATGAGCTATTAATAGTTGTTTGACAATCTCTTCACAAAATTGAGTCACACAAAACACACGTTTTTGTTATCTTTATGGAAGGTTTAGTAAATGCAGGTATTGGAGAAGAAGAGCCAAAAGTTTTAAAAATTGACGCTTTTAGTGTGGACATTGGGGTCAGAAGACAAATGGTAAGATTTACGAAAATATTATTTGTCCCTCCAGGTTGTTTCAACAGTTTAATAATGCCTACCTTTTGGGCTTTATAAAAATATTTGTCGTCCCTCTTTTGCCATTATTGTATACGTGGTCCTTAGTTGAAAAAGTAGTAAATTGTTGTTAAAAAGATATTATTTGGAAGGTATTGGATTGTTCTTTTATGGGATCCTGTGTTTGGCATGTTTGATTATTTTTTAGGTTCATGGACTGTGAGGCAATTGTTTATATTTTAAAGATCTTGTTCTGTAGTTTATGTACGGAGTTCAATACATAATAATGATATAACTATGATAGAACATCTTTATGTGTATAACGCACATAGAACGGCATAATAACAGTGTCTGACTAACGACAGGTACATTGGTAGGGCCCGACGATGATGAGGAGTGGTCAAAGTTGGTGTTTGACTCTAAACCGCATGCTAAGGAATGATACAAAGAGTATGGAAGAAGGAGGGGGTTTGATACCATTAGTCACTATCGTAATACATCGGGAAGAGTGGGTGATGATAGTGGAAATATATTCTACATTGAGTACACTTGCAAAAGAGCTGGATACAAAAGGGAAGCACCCTGAAGCCAAACCCGTAGATTGGACCAGCCATTATGGATCCCTAACCAGTGGTAGAGATTGCCCATAATCATGGTGAAGGTCACTCGACTAATGACGTCAACTACCAACCAGTGCGGTATCGGTTTGCGGTCTTCGTATGAAATTCTATGTGGACAAGTCGGTGGTGAGGCAAATTTGGGGTGTACCAAAGTGGATGTGAAGGATTTTCTTGGGAAGGCGAGGCAAAGGAACATGTTGTATGGTGAAGAAACTGCTATCAACGTGTATTTTGTGGAGGTAGAAATTGACTCGGAAGACAAAATGGCAAACATATTTTAGGCAGACTAGTGGATGCAAGATGACTACGCATGTTTTGGCGACTCAATCATGTTTCACACAACATACCGCACAAACAAGAACTTTCAGCCTCTTGCTAATGTTAATATTATCAATAATATTTGTCATAACACCCATATAATGCTAATATAACTGCCATATGTTTGGTATTCTACATAACTGTCATATATTCAGTGCACGACAGTTGCAAGTTTTTTTATAGCTCTCTTTGTTGGCTTCAACAATCACCATTATGGTGTCATATTCAGAGCATGCCTAATGTACGACGAGACTAAAGAATTGTTTGAGTGGTGGTTTCGAACATTCCTAAGGTGCATGTGTGGGAAGGCACCAAAGACAATTTTTATCGACCAAGATTAGGGAATAGGACCAACATTGAAGAGCGAGATGCCCAAGACGTATCAAGCATTGTGTACCTTTCATATCCTCCAGAATGCAAAGCGCAATTTGAGCATACAGTTCACAAAAGAACTTGTGAAGCGTCTTCAGTTCTTAGCAAGATGCCCAAGACGTATCACACATTGTGTACCTTCCATATACTCCAGAATGTGAAGCACAATTTGAGCGCACAGTTCATGAAAGAATTTGTGAAGCGTCTTCTATTCTTATACTACAACATCGATTCAGTTGCTTATTTCGATTTTGCTTGGAAGCTTATGATTAAAGGCTGCTTTCCTTATGGTGGTCAAAGTGGTCATAAATGGTTAGACTACATTCATCCATACTGTGAATAATGGTGTTCTGCCTGGGTCAAGAACCATTATATCGCATGTATGGTTTCAACATAGCTGGCGGAGTCATGCAATGGAATAATACATGGATTCCTAAGTGCGGATAAAGCATCATCAAATTCTTCCCTCACTTTGACAGGTATTATGAGCCTTTTATGTTATCGTTATGTGGTAATTATGTTTATATTCTTCCAAATTTATGTTGTGATTCTACCTTTAGGTTGGTTGAAAGCAGAAGACGTGCGGAATGTGAAGCCGACTTCCATTCTCGTAACACAAATGTAATACCCCGATTCTAGTACAAAAATATTAATGTAAAAGTTTCTCGGAATAGTAACATTCTGGCCGATCGTACCAAAAGTACCAACTAAATGAATGAGGTACGTGGTGTACAAATACAAGAATAATTCCCATACAAATATGGATATGCACAAATAGATTTTTTTATCGAGCCATGCACTACCTTATAAAATAAAGAATGCACATGGTAAGCTTGAGGTGGAGTCTTCCCATCCAATATTTTTTTCCTCCTAATGCATGCATGTACAGATTCATGCATGATCACGTAAGCCAAATGGATAAAGTAGGTTAATTAGCAAATTGGATTTATATGTTATATATATCCTATAAAAAGGTCTTCTTATTTAGTTCAAGATTATGAGCACAATAAGAGTAGTGACTTGCATAAATGAGACTTGGAGGAATTAGTAGTAACACTCTGTTGTCGGAATGAAGGTCGTAACTCGCAAGCTGATATCGGGGTTTTTGAGGATTATTTCCGGTGAGGGTCTCCTGTGTATCCTACCGGGTTAGACGTTCCATTATGAGTCTATTATTATTAAAGGCTATATGCATGATAGGATAATGTCTGTTTAATCCTAAGATTATATATGTTTCTTTATCATATTTATTACGTAATATGATACACGTTCTGTTACTTTGCTGAGATGTCTGATTTAATATATGTGTTAATTTGAGTAGTAGCTATTACTGATTAGTGAATAAATCCAGTAATTGATTGATCACCTAGTTAGGGCACGTATGCTGACGATTGTGCTTATTGCACTTCTGTTACGCGCTGGGCCTTGGTAAGCGCCGCAACTAACTGTTGTCGTGGGCTTTGATAAGCGCCACACTAACTCTATGTGGGCCATTTTAGTGCCACTAACTCTATGTGAGTCATCAGCATATGTGAGTCGGGATCCCAAATAAAATGTGGATATGAATTAGATTATAGAACTAGCATTATCTGTTATATGCTATATACTTTCTATATGATTATGTGTACCTTATAGTGACTAGGACAAAGATCCTCACTCAGTGATTAGCACTGGCCCTTACCTTCCATTTCAGAGCGATAGTAGGCTTTACTGGTTCACACTACAAATCTACAAAATGGTATCATCGAGCTCCGGGGTCGGCCATCATGGTGACGACGCCAGGTAGATATCGAAGATTGTGTCTTGATCCTTGTTTTGTATTTTAAAACTCGTTTGAGACACTTATTCACATCATGTGCATATGCTATGAGTGGTTGTGTACTAGAAGAATGTGAGATATGGTTCTGTAAACTATATTGGCCATAAGGGCAAGCATATGTACTCTGGTTTGAGCTTGTGGTTATATCTACCTGGCGTCGGCCATCATGGTGACGAAGCCAGGTAGATATCGAAGATTGTGTCTTGATCCTTGTTTTGTATTTTAAAACTCGTTTGAGACTCTTACTCTCATCATGTGCTAGAAGAATGTGAGATGTGGTTCTGTAAACTTTAATGGCCAGAAGGGCAAGCATATGTACTCTGATCCGAGACTGTGAAGCTCGAGACTCCTGTTTTGTATGTATATGTGTCCTTCTGGGCTTTTTGTATAGTGTATTGTACGGTGTAAAATCAATAAGTCATATATGACATTGTGAGCAGTTAATGTGTGGACTAATTAATTATATGAGTACGTATAAACCCAATCCTAGATTATGATGAAGGAATTAATTGGATGAATTTAAAACATTAAATGATATATATGGTATAAGTAGCGTAGCACCCCTATTACTGCCCCGCTGTTGTATTTTTAAAACGAACTTGTTAGTGGTAGGGTGTTACAACAAAGCCTCTCAATAATTTTGAGTATAGTAATTTAGTGACCAAGGTCTCTATGTAGTACGCACCCAAGATGGTTGCAATATTCTAGAAGCAGTTTAAATGTGTACAACAATACAATTTGGAGTATGTTCAAGACCAGAGTTCCGAGGGTGACGACGTTTATGTGGTGTACAAGATGGAGGGAAACCAACGACTCGATGATAGAGTTGCCTGAACTCGTGCCCTAGCCGGTGAAGTGGAGTGTGAATGTAACTGGTGGGGTAAAATTGACATACTCTGTAGACACGCACTGATGGTGATGCAAAGTTTAGCTAGGTTTGGCAACAAAAAGTTCAAGACCTTGCCAAATATTTATATTATGAAGAGGTGGACTAGAGGTGCAAGATTTGATTTAGAGGACTTTTTCATTCCTCGGCCATTACAGAAAGAAGAATAGGAGGGGGAAAGATATGTGAGGATGCACGCAAAGTTTGGAGCTATCATCATGGCTGTCTATAGGATAGACAAGTTGTACACCCTGCTTGATGCCACCACCGATGGATTGGCTATGCAGGATAGGCAATTGCAAATCTTATGTGAACGTTCTTTATAATTGTATTCTATGTGTGTTATACGTATGTTATAACTATGTTATATGCTATAGGTTCAACAAGCCCTCATATTGTATGAAAAAGCCCCTCAAGTGAATACACTATAGGAACAATTATGATGGACACAGAAGGACCTCCTGAACAAGCACCCCTAGGTGGTACTAGCATAATGAGAAAAGGTGGTGAGGGATTGCAACCAAGTTTCCAAAGCAAAAGAAGCCAAGTAAGAGTAGTGCACGCCACAAGGCTCGTTCGGATGTGGCACGCATGAAGGAACAAGCTAGGTTCAAAAGGATTTGTGTTAAGGAAGTTGCTGCTGAAGCATTGGTAGAGGCAAGCGCGATGGACGAGGATTTGGAGCAAGTATTAAAAAATGATGCAATACATGAGTTTACTGCTTTTATGCAGTCTCAGGAGAGCACTAATTTTAGGGAAGACTAAAAAACGAGACAACCGAATATAACCACCACAGAACAGCTACAGAACCCTAGTACAATAGCTACATTGGTTCAAGTTCATCCACCAAGCCGTTATAGCGCACCACATACCCGCCATCTTCATCTCCATGTACCCCATCTCATAGCTGACGATCTTCATTCTCACGAATGAGGGTGCGAATATGAGGGTGTGAATAACACCGAGAGACTTGTGGAAATTTGTGGAGGCCGTCGCAAGACTCCTCTTGTACATATCAATCTGATCGTACAATTTGACGTGGCTGCTCTTATCGTCACCCTTATGTATGATGGATTGGTCTATGATTTTTCCTTGGTCCAAGAAAATCCAGCCGCAATAGAGACAGCCACGACGATACTATCACAACAATATAAGATTCTAGAAAATGATATGGATGATGCAACAATATTAAATTTGAGGAAATGCAATACCTTCCACTCTTGACATTCTAGGAAAATGCGGGTGTATCTACCCATTTCTACAACAGGTTGCCCACAAGGAAAATCACAAGAGAACTTTCAAAGCTTCTATGAACCATTGTCCATTGGCCTCTGATCTTTCGATCGAACCGCTTGGAACGCAGCATAGTTAATACCTAGTTGTCCATATGCTGCATTGGGTACACTCATCTTTGTCAGTAACTTGTATAATCTCTGGGTAGCAAATTAAAATGGAGATGTAGGGAGAGTTGTGGCTATTGATATGTGTGCGCATATTTATGGGGAAAGTTCAGTTGAGTGGAGTGGAGATATCACCTGTCCCATCTAACCTATTTATTTTTGTCTCCCAAGTACCATATTAATTGATGGCCCATTGATAGGGAAGGAGCACATAACGTCCACAGAACGTATACATAATGCTCCTATAACGAGCCCGAAAGAACACACAATACGGATATCAGAATACTGTAGTGTAAGCAAAAAGTAAGAAAAAGGAACAAATGACACCAGAGTGTAAGTAGACCGTAAAATAACTAACACATAAGATCCACATAAGTGTCACGGAAACTAAGACATAAGATCCATATAAGAGTCACATAAAACCTGACATACTTCCTACTACAACTTAAGTTTTTCTGTCTTACTTACCCTACTACAACATAAATTTTTAAAACATCCAGCACACACATAACGTAGAGAATAGACACATAATGATCACTTGTGGGCAGTTTTAGTAGTAGGTCTTTCTGGCTGATTGTTAAGATAGAAGGCCAACGCATCTGCTTCAACTTCACTCCGGATGTTATTCGAATTTGATAACACTAGTTGAGAGAAATATTTCAGTCATTCGGTCCTCATCACTTCCACCTCATCCAATTGGCTACACTGGTCCATACTAAAGCGACCGATGTAGTGCTCCATGAAGCGCAACGCATACAGCCCGCAACTGGCAACGTCTGGCTGTTGGGTAGCTGATACTACATTCCACCTGAAATCTTTGATGTCGATACCCATCCTTTGTACCAGCACTGATCTAAGGTACTGCATGAGTCTTGATCCGGTGGGTTTGTAGTGCAGTTCCTTGTCAAAGTCGTTGTTGCAAGGGATGCTATTAAGAATGAATTTCTCTTTCTTTGCCACATCCACACCAAACAAGTAGAACTTCTTGAAAATGTCCCCACCATGGATGGAGAAGAGGACCTTATGGACAACATAAACTCCACATATCAGCTGGAGAAATTTTTTCATAATAGAACAATTTCATAACACTAACATAACAGAGTACTTCCACAAACTTACCAGTATGACGATGTCCCACTTAACGCCTTGGAGGTACTCATTGTCAAGAAACTTCTCCAGCATGTTTGGACAAAAGAGTGCTTCAAAGAGAAATCATTACTCGCTTCAATCTCCATGAAGCAAGTAGTCTGCTTTCATCCATGCGTCTGAAAGTGACAGTAACGGTCACATAATAACAACATAATTAACAATATAACAAAACTTCTCTTTCATACCATAATACGGGTGTTGAAACAGAATCGACTCAGCTGGTTGTCGCACCCCTCCAAGAACATCTTATTGAAATGGTGGGAAAAAGCATCAATGATGTATCTAGTAAAGTGATTAGGATAAGATATGGTGGCAAGTTTTGTCTTTACTAATCGCATCCCATTCCTTAGGAAGTCCACCACGATTCCGTTATTGTGGAACAAGGTAAAATAAGCAATTACTTTCAGATAAGCTAATTTTGGGGGGAAAATGCTAATTGGACTTACAATGATTGATCGGGGAGTGACATGACATAAGTCACTATGTTCTTCTCCTCTAATGTAAGCTCCTTATGAGGGCGATTAGTCAAAACATAAACATGTTGAAAAGATTTCCAGATATTCTTCTGACGCTTGTAATTGATAGGGGTTTTGGTTGCCTTCTTTGAAGAAGATGGTCCTTGGTTATCGTCTTCCATTATTGCCCTGATGTTCTTCAATCGTTCTTCTTCCGACCCTTGCTCTGTAGATGCTTCTCCAACAGATTGCTTGCCAATTTTGCTCACTACCTTCAGTGTCAGTGCCGATCACCGTCAGATTTCTCTGAACTTAAGGGAGATGTGTGTGTGTGGGGGGGGGGGGGGGGGGGCGTTGACAGCTCCTCAGATTCATTGTCCTCCTCATCAGCATCTTCCTCGTCATCAAAATTTTCCTCTTTCTTGTATTCCTCTTCCTCTTTGGACTCAACGTCTGATGACACATTGAAACATAAATCCCATATAAGTGTAGCATAAGACATACAAAATAAAAATATGTAGATTTAATGTTCCGCTTACTTGAAATATTTCCGTCATCTTCCTTGTTGTCTTACCCTCTACTTGGTAAATTCTTCCCTTTGTGCAGAATGTCTTGTATGTGGTTGGACCTTGACTCCCAAATATGTAAATTAATCTCTTCGGCCATCAACACATTACGTTGAAGTTGTACCCTCTCTTTTCTGGCACGCACTTCAGCAATGACAAGGTTGCCCAACCCAGATATCTGAAATTAACCAAGGCAACAAATCTTAACAATATAAGGACCGCATAACACATACATAACAAGTGCATAACTACGAAAGATTCACATACCTATTCAGGGTTGGACACTTAAACCACTTCCTCCCACACATTTGTCAACTCGATTCCTGTTATATTCCCATGTTTCGAGGGATACTCTCCACTAGCTCCTTCGTCGAACAGGTCCTCAACCCAAACATAGTGCTTTAGATACAAGTCTGCAAGTTTATTTTTTCCTTCAACTTGAAAGACCATTGGTTGTCTGGAGTCCTTATCTTGGAAAGTGCGTGCTCTATTTGTTCTTCACCCTAGTAGCCGCAGGTGGGCTGATGGGAAGGATCAATTCCATCAAGATCGAGCATGTCCACGAAGTGCAACTACATGTAATACAATAATGGCACTATTATACAGAATTTATAACACAATTACGTATGAGAAGACGTATAACATGAAAATTAAGTAAACATACCACCATTAGGTTCATATCACCACTCGGATATCCAGACTTGCTACTATACTTAAAATCTGCAAGCGCTTGAAGGCGAAAGTTAGATATGTGCTTACCCCAATTGTATTGAACAATTTCTAAAAAATCATGATTAAGAAATTTGGCATACTTCATCGAGATCCAATGTGAGTTTGTTAGAACAAAGAGGCAACCGATGACATCAACATGTACAGCTTGGCCCACTCTTTCAGATCATCATATTTCTTCAGAGCATGAACCACGTCATGGAGGGACATGTTGTTGGCTTCAGTACTCGTTACTTTAATGCCGGTGAATTGCACTAAATGTTGATGCACAAATAGAAAGCAATCCTGACGTCCATCTCCTCCAGTCTTTTTTCACAAACCAGACCATACACCCTTGCCATATCGGCACCCTCAATCTTCAGTAGTTGACCATCCGAAAACAAGAATTGCCCAAGCTCGTGATCAGAATGTTGAATAAGAAACTCGTCCAAATCTTCATTAATGCATGGCAGTTCGATGTCCATCAGCCCATGAAAGTTCGCATCCATCAGATATCTGCGGATGCGGTGTGTCCGTTGATCGTTGTTAGCTAGGGTCAAATTGGCCATGACAATTGGCCCAGTCTTGCACCGGAATTGTATCCTCGGAGGCTTAGATACCTAGCATAAAAGGCACATATTAATGACATCATAGGCACACATAATAGTAATAAAATAGAAATCGAAATAATACATAATATAAATAGAAGCGTATTACCTGCTTCAATAACTATTCTATAAATAGCAACCTACACAAAGGATATACATGTTCATAACTATTCTATACATAACAAAGGGAGAACATATACACAAGGTAACAAAAATAGCACCTTTTTTTTCTACACCGGATTTAAGGTCCGCTGGTTTCTTTTTGGGAGGAGGCTAGCATATGAAAATAACAATAACAGATGCTAAACCCAAACTCAATCAACGCATGATGAACATGCAAGATGGGTTAAATATGACAAATAGAATAACCTTACCCGCGGTGGTTCCTCTTCAGATGCAGATTCCTCGGGAGGTGTCACCGGTTTACGTTTTCGGGGTTGTTTGTCAGTATGGTTACTTGCGGAGGATTTGTCGGGAGGGGCATTAAGCCCTGCTGTGCAAAACGTTGTGAAGATAAAGGAAGTGTTGGGGATAACATCGAGCCTTTCTTGCTTTTTCCCATTTGCACTATCAGATTTGAGGAACAAGTAATGAATAGTGAACCCCTTGTATTTATAGGTTGCAGGTAAGCAGTAACAATGACCTGGAGTAACCGGGAAAGGAAGTTGAGGAACCGCCGCAGTTAAATTTTCGGATGAATTTGGTCGCCGAAAGAAACGAGGAGGAGATAAGGCCTGATGGATTGGTCACCGGATGAAAGGGGGGTGGGGAGATAAGATTTGGGAGGTGAGAAATGAGAGAAGTGAGAGAAGAAAGATTTGGGAGAAATGAATGCGTGTGTCAGAATGGTGATAGAAGGAAATTATTTGACAGATGTGAATCCCCAAATTCATTTGAATTTTGAATTCAAAATTTATGCAATAAAAATAAAAGAAATTACTTAATTGAAAAAGGCGGGTACACATGACCCATGAGAAATGAAGGCCCTCAGATCAAGATTCAAATTCAAACGCAATACACACCGTATGATCCAGTCTATCCTATATACCTTTCTCTTCGCTACTTAGCCGTTCGCTTTTCCCTCCTCCTTTAATTTTTAAATTTTTTTTCTTTCATTTCCAAATTTTCAAAATTTTAATACCCTATTTCAATTCCCTCCATCTCCTTCATTCTCAATCCCTCAAATTATTTTCTTAATTTTTTTCATTTTTTTCCTTTCAATAAAGATGTTTTTTTTTCATTTTCTTTCTTTCAATGAAGATGAAAAAAAGAAGAGAAATGAAAGAAAAAAGATAAGACGATGAATAGAAGAAGAATAAAAAAAAAGAAAAAGAAGAAGAGGAAAAAAATTCACATAAGAAAAAGAAGAAGAAGAGAAATGAAGAAGAAGAAGAATCGAAGAAGAAAAAAATGATTGAAAAATGAAGAAGAAAAAAATGATTTGTTATAGTGAAGAAGTGCTCATAGCTGTTGTTGGAGCCGTAGATGTACTCTCTTCATTGAATGAGAACTACGTAAATGCCGGTGTTATTTACTTACCATTTTGTGCTTGGAAATTTCGAGAACAATCATTGTATATTGCATTATTAATATTATCATAGTAAATTGGTTTAATGATGTTGGCTTAATTATCGTTATTATGGTATTGCGGTGATAATCACTCATTCATAGTGATTTTAAATGTGGAAGATTACCGTCACTTCCAACTTGCTTAAGATATATTTACGGGGTGTAATTTATTATAATATAATATAATTAAATTATTCTCGTATATGATGCGTCCCAACAGTCTCTCGATATCTTGAGCCGTGCAGCAGGTCAAAGGAGATTGTTATTTTTGATTGCACAACTGAGTATTGGAGCTTGAATACTAGCGTTCGGTAACAGTTCTTGGCCAAACCTATTTCTCCAAAATTATGAAATCTACCGCTCGTGTCTAACATTCTTTAAGAGCTACTTTGTTGAATATCTCTACTACTTTGTTCAATTTTGTTCAACAATGGAGTATTTTTTCTTACCATTCTGTTTGCTACTTCGCTTCAATATGTTATGCATTTACCTGGTGCAAATCTGCTTTCATTGCTGTTCTCCCAATCTGTTGCAGAATGTACGCCATATGAGCTGTCTAGCTATGGACTTTAATCTATGTAAGTAGTTAGTCTTTGTTGCTTGTTTTCATGGGTGAAAAAGTTTATGATTTGGGTTTTGAGTTCCATAGCTCTTTGATCCATATATTTTATATGATGGTTAATTGGTTATTAGCTAGTATTTTTTGTATTAGGAAGTTTATTTTGAGTAGACAGTTTTAACAGCCAATGTTTGTTGATTTACATGAAAGTTGATCATATAAAGGGATTTCACTTGTCAAAATAGATGGAGGAATTGGTTATTGCTCGGTTTATGAAATTTACAATATCAGATAGATGACCAGAGTTGATGGGTTTGGAGTTTCGAACTTGTGACTCCGAATTTCAAGAATTGTAACTTGCATTTTACAGACTACAGTTGTTTATACAAAAACTTTATCACAATACCACATTAGCAAATTTTCAAATTTAAAAATATTATATTTATCATATTTATCGCCCTCATTTAAGTGATATTTCATGCATAATTGTATTGTTGTAGGTAGAAGTTTAGGATGTTTTATGCATTTCAAACTTTTATCTCGATTTAGTGTCTCGGACCACCTGGTCAGGGTCCATTCGATGTTGTTTTGGAGTTTTTTTTAATAGATTTCAGGTACATTACAACATCGAGACATTTATCGGAGTGATACGACATGCATGGATGATCTAAGACAAGCATTGGGAAACAATTCTACATCTTCAAGGAGCGTGGATCTCGACTTAGTTGGAAAACGTTGCAGTTTCGTATTTTTGACGTATCTCCTAGCTCTAAAGTTCGATTAATGGAAGGCTAGCAGCGTTGGAAAGTTCGTTTAATTTCCTACAACTTTAGTTATGAAGGTTTGTCACACTATGCGCCTAAAACTATCATACTATGCGCCTAAAACTATCATACTATGCGCCTAAGTTTAGGCGCATTGTGTGTAGCTTTGACAGATGGATTCTCTGGAAGTTTGTCACACTATGCACATAACACTGTCACACTATGCGCCTAAAACATACCAGTTAAGGCGCATAGTATGACGGTCGACAACAACTAGGATTTCTACTCCCATTTAAAGGACTTTCACCCCTCATTCGAAGACAGACTTTTTCGGACAAAATTAAGAGCATAATTTAGAGATTTGGGAGCATCTAGAAGGTGACTTCATGGAAATCAGATTGGATAAAGAATCAAGACGACGATCCAAGTTCTTTAGAAAAGATCGGCGAAATTAGGTTTTTTGAGATTCTTCTTGTCACTCTAGTTTCAATGTGTTCTTCTTTCGAAGCTAATTTTTTTTCTTCGATTGTGAGTAGGTAAACTTCTCTTGCTTAGATTAGATGAACCCTAGGTATATCCTTATGAACCAATGATTTGATTACATTTGATGATTTGAGGGAGTTGGATGAGTTTCAGTGTATGTTTGATTTCGATTTCGTTTCTGTTCTTGCTTGGTCATCTTGAATAGAACCTTGTTAGATTTTTCTTCGTCTTGAAAGATCTTGCATATCTAGAATACCAAAATTAACCAACTAGGTTAGATGTTAAACCTCATATGGGAGCGAATAAACTAATCTGTCGTGTGAGCAGTTCTCGTTTGTTTTGTCGCCTAGCGGATTTCAGATCATTGTTTCGAGAATGCTGACTGGGATAGTAGATAGGTAGGAGATTAGTGGACCCAAAAGGGCGTGATTTGATTAGAGAAGAACTATGATGGTGAATTAAATTTATCTTGTTTTATTTAAATCGTTGAATTTGTCTGTCATTTGTGAGTTTGAATTACCTAGGGGGATTCAAAGTACTCCAACACTCCTCCACATATTAGGCTTTCCACATCATGCAATGATAACATATTCTATTTCATCCCTGATTTTCTAAACCATATTCGTGCAGTCTTGCAAAAATTTCTTTGAAGGAACTTTTCATTTTCTATTTTTATTGTTTGATTGGTTCTCGTGGCACTTACACCAAACTTCTTGTTTTATCGATTGATACTTGTTTCATTTTGAGTATGATACATAGAGAGACCTTAGGGAGAATTGATCATGATTAATTCATTAATTATGTTTATTTTGAGATGTGTAGAAAGCGTTTATCAACCATCTTTTAACGTTTCCAATTGGCACGACCAGAAAGTAACATTGATTAATAATGGGATGCATTTCCAAGTCAAAAGTAACATTGAGATGCAAAGGGGTATGGAAGCCTACTAAGTGAAAAGATGATGGTGAAGTGTCCACCTAGGGAAAGCTGGAAAGAAAAGTGTGCCTAAGACTAGAAAAAATATGATGTCGAAGAGGGAAAAGAAGTACAAGCTATAAATGCTTGTAGAAATAGTGTTTGGGTGGGGGCATGACATCAAACCTTTAGGGAGGCCAGAACAACCCCTAAGG
This sequence comes from Linum usitatissimum, assembly GCA_030674075.2. Taxonomy (NCBI): domain Eukaryota; kingdom Viridiplantae; phylum Streptophyta; class Magnoliopsida; order Malpighiales; family Linaceae; genus Linum; species Linum usitatissimum. The sequence continues at coordinate 9,010,133 of JAUJYP020000804.1, forward strand.
AGTTTGGAACAATCCCTAGAAAGTTCATAGTGATACCCCTAGGAGGTTGTCACATCATTATACTCCTATAGAGGTCAGAACAACCCCTAGGGAGTTTATAATAGTACCCTTAGGAGGTTGTCACATCATCATACCCATAGAGAAGTCGGAATAACCCCTAGGGAGTTCATACTGATACCTCTAGGGATGTTACCATGTCATTGTTCCCCTATGAAGGTCATGTTACACCTCCTAGAGATTTCATAATGGTACCCCTATGAGGTTGCCATGTCATCATACCCCGAGGTAGGTTGGAACAACCTCTGAGGAGTTCATTGTGGTAAACCTATGAGGTTTCCTCGTCATCATACCTTTAAAAAAGTTGGAACCACCCCTAGGAAGTCCATGGTGATACCTCTAAGGAGGGTTCCATGTCATTATACTCCTAGAAAGGTCACATTAAACCCCTTAGGGAGGTCAAAATAAAACTTAGGAATGTCATAATCATACCTTTAGGGTTGTCATGTTACACGCCATGTCATTAATCAGCGGGTCATCATTTTCATCATTGCTAGCCTCGTCAAGGTAGGATCATGGAGCTATTGAGGATCAAACTCAAACTTTGCCCATGTCATAGAAAGGTGGAATTAGTTTTCTTCTAAGAAGTTATGAAGGAAAGCAATAAATGCAAGACTACATCAACAAAAGCAAAGGCGTTCAAAATCACAACTCCGACATTACTTGTCAAGTTATCTTTTTCTTTGCAATCTTCCTTTTTTCTGTAACTATAGTCTATTCTTGGAGCTCTCACTAAATCTCAATAGGCGTAGGGGTAACTTAATTTAATTTGTTGTGCCTGAAATCAAATACCCTTATTTGAATTTTGTTCTAAGAGTTGGAATCGTATTGAGAAATTCTTATTTATAAAAGTCAAAAGCACAATCGATTCAAGTTTAACCTAGTTTTCTCACTGGAAAACAATAGTCATTTATAGCTTGCTGACCCCTTATGATTAGAAAACGAGTAACACCTGAATTAGATGAGGAGCATTGTGTCTATACATCAGTACAGTTTGGATTCTGGATTAATCCTTCTATTAGCATGCCAATAGTAGTCAATATGATATTTTTTTACTGAAGTTGGCATGATTTTCCTCAAAATCCATATTGGTATATCCATAGCGGCATGAGAAGAGTTTGAGAAAGAGGTTCACAAATTAAAATCTGCAAGTTGAGGTTGAATCGACGAGTATTGGGAAGGAGCTATTTGACAAATTTCCTCAAAACCCATATTGATAAAATACTTTACATATGTTGTGTTTTCAGGATTCAGTCTTGTTCTTGGTTTCAACTTATTCATGATGTCTGATGTTAATAATAATATGGTTGAATCAACTCTAGGTGGACTTAAATAATGGGGTAAGTGGGGTTGAGCAGCACTAGATGGAACTATGCATCTAGTTCGAATTGCGTGGTACGATGAGCTAGCCATAATTTTTTGCAAATCAAGTGCAACTAGAAAGGGAGCCCGACTATACCTATTGAGGACGATATCCTTGATACTAACAAGGATATCGGGGATGAAAGTTTTATGCATTCTGAAGTTGATGCTTCCATAGAGGCGGGGGAAGAGTTTGAGAAAGAGATTCACAAATTAGAAGCTGCGCAAGAAAACGAAAAAGGTCAGGCTGGGTTTCCAACAAACCGAAGAATAACATGCGTCGTGTTGTTGAAGTTCAGATTCAATCGACGAATGTTGGGAAGGAGCTACTTGATAAATTTAAGTTAATTATGCAGGTTTTAAGAAGTGTGGGATCATTTTGCTGTTGTCCAATTGTTTTTTAGTTTATGTTGATGAACCATTGTTACTTGATGTGCGACTAATATTATGGGATAAAAATGGAATTTGATAGCAATAAATTTTCTGAAACAACAGTTGAGTTTTTTCAAACAGTAGCAAATTTTGGTCTAAGTATATGGAGTATTTCTGTCATTTTAATTAGTATTTAATAATTAGTTTTCAATTAGCTTACCCATTTAATTTTGTGTCCAATCAATGCAATTTTATTAATCATAGGAATCAATCTTGGTATTAGAATTCCTAGAAATTGCACATTTTCCCTTTCCCATCCAATTTTTTTTTACTGCCAAATTTTTTTTACTGCCAAACATAGCTGTTTTTACTTTAGTTAGTTTTCGACTTTCATTGTCAAAAGGTTTTTGAAAGTTCGTACAAATGAGCATGTTACTTTGTCATGAAGGTAACTTGGACTTTCCTCTCCCCCGTTCTGTCGTTCCAAATTATGTTTTACCTCACATCGCAAGAACGAGCCCTCCGCGTGCGGACCAAGGAGAGGTATTCGTGCGGGGTCTCAAACACAATGGGATGTTGACACGTTTGAGGTAAGTCTAAAAAACAACCTAATTGCCGAAATATCTAGGGTCAGATTCTCTAGGATCTCAAGATTGCGTTAATAAAAGTGTAGTGAAGTGCTAATAAAAAACATTCAGATTGTGGTGTGAGTTCCAAGATTTTTAAGATTATATAGCAATTGAACTACGAATAAAAAAGACAATTAACAATTATGACAATACTACAATGGAATGGGGTTAAAAATAATTGGAATGAAACTACTATGATTTTGAATGTCCCTAAACTATCCAGATAAATAAATCGTATTATCTTGATTGTTGGTTATCGATTTAACTTGAGTTCAGTTTGGGATTTCTCGTTATTGTTAAGTGATTTAAAATCCAATCGATCGGACTGTGTATGTTGGTCGTTGACTCGAGTGAAGGGGACGAGTGGAATATATTGTGTAATGGACTTTAAACTCATGCATGAAGCCTTACATTTGCGTGGTTCGCGCATTATGCATGCAAATAAAATTGTTTGTTTGCCTAAATGGAACTGAGTGGAGTTAAGGGTTGGTTCATTAAAGTGGTGGTAAAGATGTTAGTTGTTTCATTTTGGAAACGATGTTAAGGTTGGCGTTTGGTAATGAGTAGAGGTGGCTTTCGGCGTTTAGTGGAGTTTAAGCAATGTTGAAGTATACTCCGTTATGGCATCGCCCATGATGGCATTTTGATAACAGGTGTGGGCTTAAGGCCACGACTGTGGTGACATTGTTCCCACGGATGTGGTGTGCAATGTGGTTATAGGCGTAGTTGATTTTTCATCATGAGTATAATGTGTTCAATATATAAAGGCTTGTTAGGGTTTTTAGTTGAAACAAGAATTAGAAGGTTCTTTTAGTTGCTCTATGCCGTCAATGAATACAACTTCAGAGAGAGGAGATCCATGTTTCATAGTTCAAACAAGGCCTGATGGCTATGGGGTTTCTGAGGATCAACAAGGGTGATGTTGTGATCAGTTCCTCTAGATCGATCAGAAGTAAGTATGGATCTGTGTTATGCTATTGAGAGTTTCTACTTTGAAATTAGGTTTTGGGGTTTTCTCAATATGTTGATGTTTTGGGAGGGTTCTTGGCACCGAGATTGACAGAGCATCCGACGATGGAGATCTATGCGGCATCGAGTTTGTGGTCAAGAGAGAGAGTGATAGAATTGATTCCAAGAAGCCTTTCCGCGAGGTCAAGAATGTTCACTGACTAGTCTGGAAAGTTCAGAAAGTTAAGTGACCTTTTATGTAACTTATGTAATGTCCATGGGCTGGATTTTAGTTTCTGGAAAGTTGGATGACTGATCTGCAATCAGTGTAATGTCCACAGTCTGGTTCTCTAATCTGCCCAGCTGGGCAGCAAAAGGACGATTTTGTCCCTGCAAGTTACAACATGTTGCAAATGAGTAATTGGAGCATAATTAGATGGTTTGAGCTCCAAATGACGAACGGTTAGAAGCTATGGATTTGTGGCAGAAAGAAGAGTCATCTCAAGTCAGAACCAGAAGTGGTAGGCTCATTTTAGAGGTGGGAGTTCATGTTTACTTACTGCCTAGTCCTGTGTAGAACTATGGTTAGATGTTAGGGAATCCTATGATTGGATTCTTCATGAGATGATAATGATGTGGAGGGAGGGCTGTCAAGGACTAATAATGTGGAGCATGAACTCCTAAGGACTAAACAGTGGCGTGTGATTCACTGTTCAGAATAGGATATGATAGATCTAGAGAGACTAGATTACGATGATGTGAAAACGTTGGTCACCCGTCCCCGGATTGCAAAGGAACGGTTCAGGACATGTCGAGTATGTCATAGATGCTACTCACACAGAGGCTTATGGTGGTTTCATCGTCTAATCCACTATGAAGGGGTGGCTGGCGATAGGCACATTATTAGACCATGACTAGAACGTTCTCTCTGTTTTACCTATGCGAGTTCTTTCTTTCTTTTCCCAGTCACTGTTATGCATGATGACGGGTAGACACTCAGTGAGTATCACTGAACCCGGCTACTTGTATGTGTTTGTGCAATTCTAGTCCTTCACGAACTGATGCCCCTAGGAGGACTACGCGTGCGAAGGCAGCATCTCAACCGAGTGACTCCGGGAGTCCATGAGAGAGGTACTTGGACGATGGCTGACCCATTGTTTTTTAGAGTTTCCAGACTGTGTTTTCAGGATCCCTCATCTTTTAGGATAAGAACTCAGTACCTTTCTTTATAGCTTTTACAGTGTTTTAGTCCTTTTTGTTGCTGTGGGAGTTTGAGATGTTATCTTTACTGGTAGTTTATGCATGGGAACTAGAATTCATATTGAGGTATTTATTATTTGTCTATTTTGGTTGACTGTTTGATCAAGTGGAACCTGTGGTTTAGCATGCATGGGTCGAACCAGTCATTCGACCGGGTCCTTTAGTGGTGGGTTCCACTAATAAATATACTCTGGAATGCACGCAACCATCATGAGGATGATGACGGTACGCCACCTCGTGGATACATCCCACGTCCCCATCAAGGATTGAACCAGACGGTGATCATAGTAGCTTGAAGATGACAGTTCCTACATTTGCGGGAAAAAGCGATCCGGAAGAATACATCAATTGGGTGTAATCGATGGACAAATTGTTTCAATGTTATAATTATTCATTTCGAAAGAAAGTAATTGTTACCAATGTTGAGTTTACCGGATATGCATCAATTTAGTGGAAACAACAAAGTAGAGAGCGAGAGGGAGATGGAGCAAAGATTCAAACTTGGAACATGATGAAGCGTTTGATGAGGAAGAAGTTGGTGTGCACTTGATACTAACGAGATCTCCACAATCGCATCCATAATTTGAAGCAAGGAAACATGGTGGTGGAAAACTATCATAACGGGATGGAGACCCTTACGGCAAGGGTTGGCCTTGGCAAAGATGAAGAAGTCAAGGTGTCTCGATTCCTTGGCGGACTACAATGAGAAATCGCCTACCAATGCAACATTCAAGGGTTCGTAGATTTTGAAGAGCTAGTCCAACTAGCAATACGAGTTGAGTGAGAATTAAGGAGTGCATAAGCAAGAGAGTTACGATCACATGGGAAGATGAGATAAGAAAAAACCTCATAGCGAGGAAATGCAAGATAAACCTAACAATTGCCAAAAGGAATTCCTTTATAGAGATTCACTACAAGGAGTGTTTTGATGCTTACTTAACCTATTCGGTTTCTAGTTTTGATGTTCAATTGTTATTAGAATGCGAGAGGAGAACTATGGAGGTGATTCATGGTGACATCACACCAAAAGTGGAGTACATTACATCAAATGAAAACACCCATAAGTCTTCCTTTCTTTACATTTCGAATTAAATTCCTCAAAAGGAATGCGAATTTACACATGCCTTTAATTATAGTGGTGAATTGTGATAATGTTGCTTCATTAGAAATATACTAGAAATCATTGTGTATTTTTTTCGTCAATTTCTTGTTGGTAATCGACCTAGGATAGTTAACTCATATCTTTTGAAAAATCAGACTATAATTAGGATATGCTACCCACATTAAAACGGTGGTAGAGGGTTTATTGCTAGATATCAATATCGACTTCCGTTTACTAGTCCTAACTTTTGGTGTGTAAAATTTTGCTTCGTTGAAACTAGCACGAGCAAGGACTAGAGGACTGAAGGCATATGTAGAAATCAGCCACCTAATGAGGCCCCACCTAAAATTCGAGATAATAATGTTTTAATGTGTGACAGACTTGGAATAATTAGTGGTGTTCATGATGATGCAGATTTGAGGATCACTCTTTATCAAGAGCAAAGACATGATGAGGTCATCCCAGCGGTCTCAAACCACGGTCATGGAGTGTCGGGCCTGAGGAAGTTAAGATCACTTGGTGGAAGCTAAGCGAAAACTTATCGAATTCAGAGCCTCTCAGAGCGTATGCAAGCATCTTAGAGGAGGAAGACTTGCAAAGTTGGAGGAATAGACGACCCTCACATGGTTTAATGAAGCTAAATTAATTTTCGAAGAATTGGCGATCCAACAATCGGCACTGATGTTGGCCAGCATCATCGATGTCGGCATCAACATCGAAACCACATCAAAAATCAAAATCTTTCAATACCACAAGAACGAGAAAAAAATTTCCAAGCTATCTTCAGAGCAAAGCTATGGAATGATGAAAGGATACCCTTCATCAAGTTTGAGATCATTCATATCTGAATCAAATTTGAAGGTGCAAATATGCTCGAAATTGGATCCATCATTTTCACCGAATTTTGATGTACCGAGCCACCGCCCAAACAGATTACTTTTTTTTCTAACACCATCTATGGAACAGAATTATTATGTAGCATATGAAGACCATCCAAGTTAATCAGAGCATCCAATGCAACAGTCAAACTCGAGGAATCCAAGTAGACTCACTACGGTGGTGCCAGAACTTCTGAAACAAGCCCTCTTCAACATCTTCAAGCACGGACTAGTTTAGCTCGAACCAGAATTTTACCATACACTCAAGAGGCTGCATTGATTATATCCAAGGCCCGAGCTAAGGTCAAATACATCCCACCAAGCGTACGACTCACTAGGCCCATTATTGAGCTTAAGTAGCCTTCTATCCTTTATCGTGTTTTAGTAGTATTTTAATTCGGGTGTTGTAATATTAAGGCCCAAGTAGCCCTCCTAAAGAGCTTCTTGGCCGAATTTTATCCTTAGGGGGTCAAGGTTTGACTTAGTCAAAACTTGTTCTTTAAAGGAGAAGAATTACTTGCCTTACAAGACAAGGACTCCTTCTCCTAGTCCGATTGTATAATTTTCGGCCCTCTTCTTCCCATATAAAATTAGAGTTTCGACCATTGTGATCATTAGAACCCCAAAATAATAATTAAAGTATTTCGGCTTAATTACTTTTGCGTTTCCGTCTTGTTCTTAGCACGTCTTTGCTAGAGAAGAGGATTCTGGATTTATCAAGGTCAAACATTCATACTTTCTTCGTGGCTTTCATTAAATAGACACTTTGGATTTCAATCTCGTTCATCATGTCGTTTGGTCCATATCAGTAACGGAGGTGCAAATCTCATGGAAACCGACACCTCCTCAGTGGGTTGTCCTTAACACGGATGGTTCAGTTAATATGGAGACATGTCAGGTAGCTGCGGCAAGCCTAATTTAGCATATGGTTGGGTGTTTGTTCGATAACCCGAGAAGAGTAAGTGTCATTGTAACTTGGCCTTCATATAGCTTGGTAGAGAGGTTACCAGAGAGTACATATGTTGCTTGACTCTCGATGTGCATTGAAGTTCATGTGCCATATGATAGAGAGATTCACCAACATTCTAATGATCTCAATCAGATTTAGGAATTGATGGAGACGGTGTGGTGAGATCGAGTTGATTAATACTTATCGAGAAGGCAAACATGTAGTTGACTACCTTGCATGTATTGGGCACAAGATGCCTTTTGTGGTGTATTCTTTTTCTATTTATGATAAAGCTTTGGCCTATTAGTGTTGTAATAATGTACTTGGTGATTTTGAGAAAAAATATTTGTGAATAAAAAATAGGCGTGGTGTGCCTAGGTCTTTACAAAAAATCATTAATCAATTAATTTCTTTAGAATACCCAAGTTGAGAACTCTGTCCACAACATTGACCATATATGTACTTATTGATTCGCATTATGATTGAACCGGGATGGTCACACCGGTTATGCCAAAAAAAAATAATTGCCAGGACGAGTAAACTTCTAGTGTACATTGATATGTATCTCAATCACGATCACATGTCTTGTACATATTGGAGGACAACATTTAATAGTTTCATGATAGTCATATACCACATTATCTTTCATCTCCCTTGTGATCATATAAATAAAAGGATCTTGTTTCTTCTTGAATAAGGCAATAGCTCTGCTAAAGCTTGTGAGTGATTTTGTACTACTCAATATATGATGCACTATCGATGAGTTATATATTATGTCATTGCTCATCATGTCAATACTCATTTTGCAAGAGAATGATGGATAGTGCAAATGATAAATAGAGATATTTCATCATAGTCATCTTACCCATCTATGTCACCAATTATGGGATGAATAATCTTTACACAATATAAATGTACAACCACCAAGGAAAAGGTTCCATATAGAAACAACAACAATAACTTGTTCCATGTGATTTAAAAAAAATGTAACAAATCACTCTTTACACATTTGATGGCTTATGAAGCAATATCATTTGTCCACGATCATCATAATAAAATTGATGATTGTATCACCATTCATGTGATTGAAATTTTTCAACATCAACTCACAACTCCCTTTCATGAGAAAATAAGTATTTCTCAAATATCTTTCTCATGACCAAAATAATAGGTCTTTTCCTCCGTAATAGTGTATTGATGTTTGCACTGGTGGGACTGTATTGTCACAATGGACATGATATAAAAAAACATTCACTTCGGGGAGTGATATCGTGTCTCTCAAGACATCACCATATTGCGACATATGAGCTAGATATAGCATTGGACAACTTGTGTCTCTTGATACATTCAGTCGTATCATACTTTTAAGGAAAAATACGATTGTGGTGGTCATAAATGTCTTTGACGTTATTCCCAAAAAAATAAATGAGTTTTACTCATTTTCAACCATTCATTTAGGTGATGATGAATAAAGATCAAAGATATGGCTTTGTCACGATAAGACGTTTTATTATCGTCTGTGATGGTTTCACCAATTTCATTAGAAGTGTAACCTCCAATGCCCATTAAGGGTAATTCTTACCCGAAACATCAAAAACCACAAATTTAAACTTCAAAATATTAGATATATTGTAAAGATATATAAAATGAGTAAATTATATAATAAATATTTAAAATAAACTCATGTGAAGAAAATTGGTGAAAACCATTTCTAACATTAAGGTAGTATAAATGAGATAGTAAAGTAAGAATTAAACACACAATAAAGAAATGATACATTAAAAACAATCCAAATAATAACACATATTAATGAATAAATTGAATCCAACGTGTTGTTGAGGCTCCAGATAAAATAAAATTATTGTTTGGAGGGTGGATACAATAAAGAAAATGAAGATTGTAAATGGTATCACATCAATTATTATAAAACAAGAGTCGTTAGATAAGTAGGTAAGAAATAATAATAATGAGCATAGATAAAAGAAACGATAATAATTATTATCATATTAGGACTTTGGAAATGAGGATGGATGCAACTAGGAAAAGCTGGACATAGATAAGATAAAACAAGCAAATAATACAGAAACGCATTACTAATGCTATCATGCTAATTTACTTATATATTGATGTCGGCTACTAATGCAGAAATGTATTACTACTGGCTAGTAATTTCAGTATTCTAAGACGAATAAAAACAAAAGAATGGAACAAAAGTAAACAGAGTAGGACGTAAAATAGCACAGCTTTGAACGTAAAAAATATATATATTAGAATCAGGATATAGCTAATAATATTTTCATCAATCTTTGGGGTAGAATTTGGTGTTGACCATTAAAAATAAAATGTTGCACAATCCACACCGGGACAAAGAAAGTACAAAGAAAAACGGGATAAGCAAAAGCAACGACCGATCCCAAACGCCGGCACGAAGAAATTACTTACCCAAATCAATAACATTTGTTACTTTAATCTTTGCCACTGATCAGGCAAGACAAAAATAACAATAATGTTCATATATATAACAAATAGAATGTAAACTAAACATAAATAAAACTATAGAAATTAGGATATATCTATGAGCAACCTTTGCGAATCTTTGAGAGGCTAGAGCTTCGTGCTGATAACGTGTTAAGAAACTAATGGATCGAAAATATGATTACAAAGAACAATGAAAAGGAAGAGACACAAAAGAGAGGGAAAGATCACTTTCTTATTTCTTCACTATTGGTACAAGATGAACATCTATTTATAGGTGAGGAACAATCTCATAGGATTCTAGCATTATTACATATATGAATAGGTACATGAATGAGCACATGAATGAGTATATAAATAGGGTTATGAATAGTATTGAATTACATTGAGTAATGGACATTCATCACATATATTCTTCATAACAGAGTTTGACTAATAAACATCCGATAAATTTTAACTATGTCCACCCCTATACAAAAATGGATTTTTTTCTGGCACAATTCAATTAGAAATTACATAAACGGGGTCTGAACCTAATTTACAAATCCTGGAAATTCCCTCCCCAGCTAGGGTACGTGGCGCAGTCCAGTTGGCCTACAACGGCTAGTTTCTAACGATCGTTTACAGGCTGTTAGAAAGTAGCCGTTGGAGGCTAGCTCGACTATGTCGCACAACCCAGAGTACTTCCAGCAGATATTATAAATACCCCCATTCTTCATTCCACACCAATTCACCAGTCTCCTCCTCCTCCTTTCTTCCTTCATTCCTTCCTTCGAAATCTTTTGATTACGACGACGAGTCCTATTGTCTGGAAATAAAATATTCAATAGTTCTTTAGTTTCAAAATATTTATTTATGGAGAAACACCTCTGTGCGTCAACCCGGACCCGACCGATGTAGAACAACTTTTGGGCGACCGCAACTGACATTGCGCCGGGGAAATATTCGACAATGAGGTTGGTACCTTTAATTTAATTGCACAGTTGTAGAGAACATAATTTCCTTGTTTTAGAGAACATAATTGCATAGTGTTAGAGGATAAAATTGTATAGTATTAATTAAATGCGTTAGTGAGTATATTATCGTTAGTGCTAGTACATAATTAGGGTGATATGGTGATGATGTTACTATATAGTAATCTGTATTATACTTACCTATTTTATTACATTAGGACATACTTAGCCAATAATTCATAAACATCTATATAGGAACCTATTGTGACCCTTTAGTGTTGTAGGATGCCTCATATTCCCAAATACCATCCTAGGTTCGAGCCTTTCTTGGAGGCTATATGACTTGTACCACTTGTTGAACTCGCTGCAATGTGATGGATTTGCATCTTATCACGAATTTGGTGGAGAGGTGAAGAGGTGGAGGCCAAAGACACACTTTCCACATGTACCATGGGGGAGTGCACAATAACTGTTAAGGATGTGGTGATGCTGAAGGATCTGTTAATGGAGGGCGATGTGGTCAACATCCAGTACAATCGTTTCAAGATTGACTGGTTCCACATTGTAGAGAGCATTATGGGTCTGAGGCATGCAAAGAGGGATATCCTCTAGGACGGATGACTAAGGATAGGGTGGCTGACATCTACGTTCAAAAACCTATAGGAGATACGAGTCGCTGATGAGCGGACCCTAGGATAGTATGCACGAGCGTACATGCTAGCATGTATTGGGGCGTTCATGCTGGTTGATAGGCTGGGTGCGTATGTGCACTTGTCATAACTTCTTGGGTTGAGGGAGTTGAGGCCTTTGTGCGGGGGCTGCAGTGTTATTGTGGTTGTGCCGAGAGCTTGCATGTTCATCTATCAAGATGAGTCTGCTGCTTCAAAGTTAGTGGGGAACATAAGAGGTTGGACAATTTTGCTGCAGGCGTGGTGGTAAGAGAGGTTTCTAGCCATAACACAAGCGTGGCGTGGTGTTAAGACAGGAATCTGTATGTCTTGCTTCCAGAGTATAGGCATCATTTCGATGAGGGCACACCGTTCGTAGTAAGAGAGTTCGTCATAATTTTGGTTAGTTACCTCGATTGAGGATGGTGAAGTAATTTTTGTTTTTATCAGTGGGTCCCAAACTACGGGAGTCAGGATTGGACACTGTTCGATCCCGCACACATGGTCATTATGCCATTGCTTTCCCCCATAGTATATAGTGGCATCGGCCGGACCGCGCCCTCCGTTAGTTTAGGATGGACCAACCCATTCCCGCTCGGGAGATATCATAATCTTGTTGGGACTGACGCAGAGGAACAACACATTTATGCCCACCATGGCCGAGTAAGATATTGGGCTATGGGAGAGTCGATTGAGCCATGTGGTGGAGGGTGATGTGCTTGGCCATCTAGAGAGGTAGCATTTCTATGATGAGAACATGGTGTTGTACCATCGAGGCACTAAGAGGTGGACATCCTGACTATATGTATAAAAAAATCTTCTCTTCCCATCTTGCATATGCCTAGTTTTAGCCTAACCTATCGTTTATTTTGTTCTCACAGATTGATGGGTTTGAGAACCTATCAATTAGGATAGGTTACTAGGAGTAGCTAGGTGCATAGGACATGGAGGTAGTGCGGCTGACTCTACTTTCCATGATGCATGCAACCAGAGGTAGGCAACCAGCCGTATGACCCCTACGCTGTAGAGCCACTTAGTCATGCCATAGTCCCCACAGCTCATTTAGACTGACAGCGACGAGTCCACAATGCACTTTTCATCCTGAGGCCCTACATGATGAATGATAGTTTTCCAAATCCAATGAAACCTACAAATGGAAATAGTATCCATTTAACTGAAACATAAAGTTAAACGGGGAACAATAAGGAAGTACAAATCAAACCATTAAATTAACACAAGGACATAAAATTCAGGTGTAGTAAACTAAACGCAACATAGAAGGGTCTAGGCATTTTGCTAACCACGGATTTGGGTTCTTGACTAGTGGACAACGACAGGTTCCTGTTTAGGCTTGGCAATGGGTCGGTTACGGGGCGGTTACCCCCTATCCGTTGCCCGTTAAATTTGCCCACGGTTTTACTCATAACCGCCCCATTATGCGTAATGGGTAAAATTTTGTTACCAAACCCATTTTGGTATGGATTTCGGTTATACCCGTGGATTTCGGGTTTGTCCAACAATATGTAAAAATATGAAAATTACAAAATATCGAATCAAAATCTGGCAATAAATATCATCCCATTCTCAGTCTCAGACTTCTAATTAAGAATCCGCAACATACATAATTGACCATCTGGATTCCAGTTCCAAAACTTGAAACTGCAGAAGGTATAGTTCATCCCATTCACTAGTTCAGACATTCAGACTTCGAATTGAAAACTAAACACAATCAAAACACTTAAATGTTCGAACTGAAACTGAATTAATAAACTTAAATGTATGAACTACAGCAAAATCTGCAATTCAGCATCTGCAATTCAGTTCTTCCTTCAACTATGCTACTTCAGTTTAGCATATGCAATTCTGATTTCTGCACCATTTTATTCAGCATCATCAAACATCAATCAATTCAGCAGCAACATCAAACTGTCAGTTAGAACACAAACCTTAACTATTCGTCAAGGATTGTAACAGCTGCAACATCATCTCCATCCCCTTGCAGTGGCTGAGTAGTTCCTTCTCCATCTGTTACACACTTGGAATCAGTATAAAATAGAAGTAGAGATTTTTAATAAACCAGCAATGTATAAACCAACTAACCAAATGCATCTTCAACTGTCGAATCATCCATTGCCATTGTCGAGAACACGCCTTCGAGCTGTTTCATTTCCGCTTCATCTACAACTACAGAAAGTACAGAAATCAAAACATAATCTAAAACAATCATAAACAAACAGATTTACATAAACAATAATAATACCTGCATGCTTATCATTCTGCAACCAGCTCCTGCAACACATCATTGCCTCGACCGTTGAAGGTTGCAGCTTACTCCGATGGGGATCAAGAAGCCTCCCACCGGAACTAAAGGCTGAATCCGATGCAACAGAGGTTACCGGTCATCGCTAGTAAATCCCTTGCAATGCATTGCAAAATGGGATACTTCACACCACCAATTTTCCACCACCCAAGCAAATCAAAATCAGGTGTCCTAGGATGTAGTTCCTCAGCTAGATAGTGTTCCAATTCAGTGGTTACTAAAGAAGGTCTAGATTTCTTCCTTTGGCTTACAAACAGATCAAAATCCATATCGATGGCAGAAGAATTTGGAACCAAATTGGTTGAAGAACCAATGTTATTGGCTGATTTTCGTTGATACTCAAGTACCAATTCAGAAACTACAGATTTCACCCTTTCACTAACCAGATCAGTATTGGGACTCCCAAATTTAGCAGCATAAAATTCTACCAATGCCAACTTGAACCTCGGATCCAAGACAGTAGCAACAGCCAATAGCAAATGAATGTCATCCCAATACTTAGCAAACTTATTCCACATTTTCTCAGCCATCGAAACAATCATCGAATCAGAATCACCCAACCATTCCATCATGCTCAATCTTAATTTACAGACTTCTGGAAAAAACTGATTGGCAGTAGGGTATTTAGAACCAGAGAACCTATGTAATCTCTTTGAAAACAACAAGTTTTTTACAGACAACTACATCAAAATCCCAATGATTATCCGTAGGGAGAGAATTGTACTGAGATTCTCTTTGTTTGAATCTAGCAAACACATCCTTATATGGGATAGCAGAAAGCATATTGTACGTAGAGTTCCAACGAGTGGGACAAGCACAAGTTTGGTTGACACATTAAGTTTCAATTATTGAGCAGTCTTGTGAAAGTATTCAACTCTCCTAGGTGCGCATGTCCAAAATACCACACTCTCTCTTATCTTTTCAATCCCATCTTTCAGAACGTCCAGTCGATCCCTCACAATCAGATTAAGGAAATGGGCAGAACACCTCATATGCAAAAGAGCACCATCCTTAATAAGATTGGAAAGGAGAAGCCTCTGTCTCACTAGATTGATCATTGAATCATTGGTAGTACACTTATCGAGCGTAGTCGTTGACAAAGTACTATCAATGTTCCAATCAAGAAGACATTGAGAGAGTCTTCTAGCCAATCTCTCACTAGTGTGCGGGGCAGGAACGTATAGAAATCTAATTAAATGGCTTATAAGCTCCCAATTGTTGTCTATGTAATGGGCAGTCACAGCCATGTAACCCCTTCTCTGATTTGTGGCAGTCCACATATCAGTGGTTACAGCTATTCTCCCTTTGTTTTCATCTATGACTCATTGAATTTTCGACCTCTCATCCCCATAATGAGTAATGATGTCCTTCTTAATCGTATTCCTAGTTGGGACTTTAAAGAGAGGGTTTAGGGTACAACAGAACCTTTTGCAGTAAAGGTGGTCAACCATTGAAAGAGGATACTCATGCATCAAGATCATAATGTAGAGTTCATTCTTACAAACCTCATTGCTAAACTGATTGGCACTCAACTCACTATTACCCTTATCTTTGTATTTAGGGCCTAGGATTCTCTGACTACCATCATGGATTTATTTGTGAACGCAACGATTCCTGTGAGTCCTTAAATGAGAAGTACCATTAGTGGACTTCCCAGCCAAAACTTTCTTACAATAGTTGCATTTGGCTTTTAAAATTCCATGAATGAACATTCTGGTGAAGTGAGGCCAGACATCTGATTTTAAGGGCCTAGTTGAACCTAAGGGAGGGTCCGCAACATTATTTGCAGGTTGGTTTTCAGGATTAGCAAGGGAAAGGAGTGGTGGTGGACCATTGTTATTCTCAACTGGTATATTTGAAAGTTGTTCAGGTGTCATCTGATTGAAAAAACAAAAATGTTTTGAAATGAGAACACAAAACAAAAAAAGGAGAGAATAGTTTAATAGTTACATCATTAAAGAAAGGTAGACAGTTACTATCAGAAAGGGCTTACTTAACAGTTTAGTAAGGCTTAACAGTTTATTAAGGGTTTAACAATTTTAGTTAGAGAGTTAATGGTTTACGAGTTCAATTGAGGGTTTAACAGTTTACTATCAGAAAGTAGACAGATTATTAAGGGTACTATCAGAAAGTAGATAGCTTATTAAGGGGTTAACTACTTAACTTTAACAGTTTATAAGGGTTTTACAATTAGTTAGAGAGTTAAGGATTTATGAGTTCAATTGAGGGTTTAACAGTTTACTATCAGAAAATAGACAGATTATTAAGGGTATTATTAGAAAGTAGACAACTTATTAAGGGGTTAACTTTAACAGTTTATAAGGGTTTAACAATTAGTTAGAGAGTTAAGAATTTATGAGTTCAATTGACGGTTTAACTTGGTTCAAGCTGCTAACAATCTAAGTCTAACATAACACTTCGAACAAGTTCTAAAACTCTTAAGTGTTATAACATTACACAATATAAGCTTACCTCAGCAGTGTTATAACTCTTAAGTGTTGTCTTGGCTCCTGAACAACGATAAGAAAATTCCACCCTGCCTCCTAATCAGCACCAACTGTTTGACTTCCTCCTAAGCAGAAACATAACTTTTATTACATTACAGTACTTACAACATTGCTATGAATCAAAGGAAAAACAACAACGGAATTCAAGGAGCAAGTTGAAGGGTTTCAATTAACAAACCCTACTTAAACGTACCTAAATAGTGTAATGGAACCAATTTCTGGCCCTGATTCTATAACTCCCGAGTCCTGAGCAGTAATCTGAAACATATAACACAAACATTCAAAAAAGCAGACATAAGAGTAGGCATAAGCCAGAAACATTCAAAACGCAGACATAAGCCACAAGAGATTCAAACAGCAGGCATAATCCACAAAACATTCAAAGTGTTTTTGGAATCGGAGAACATAACTATGAAATTAAAAACATAACTTACTAATATGGTATGAATCGGAAGGCAAAATCCCAAGTTTGATAGATTAGGGTTTCTGTCTTCTGGATTTTGTTCGACGAACTGCATATGAAGCAATAAACCCAAAATTAGTCTACAATTTATACATGCATGGATAAACAAAAATAAGGAATGACAGAATAAAAAACTTATCTCGATCTGGGGAAGGATTCCTTTGCATGCACGCTTCGAACTGGATTTGTATGGATTGAGGCATTTTTGTCGCTGAAAGGGTTGATTACGGGTAGGTGATGATTATAGTGGGGATGGATTCGAAGAACATCAACAGAGAAGGAAGATTTTGGCGGAAAATTAGGGTTTCAGTGGTTCGAATCCTTTGCATGCACGATTCGAACCAGATTTGTGCGGATTGAAGGATTTTTGTAGTTGAATATGGGTAGGTGATGATTATAGTGGGGATGGATTCGAAGAACATCAACAGAAAAGGAAGATTTTGGCGAAAAATTAGGGTTTCGATGGAGCTCAACAAAGAGGAAGTCGGGAGAAAAATCGAGAGGCGCGTGAAAAAATGGCTGAAATGAAACCCTAATCTAGAAATTTTGTTTATATACCCTATATCAATACTACGTGGTTTAACTCGCGGGTTGGATATGAGTCGGATATTTTATTATCCGTATCCGCCCATTACCCGAAACGCGCGGGTCACGGGCCTAACCGAAACCGGTAACCATCCACCGGGCCAAGATATTCGGGCTGCATTCGTGGGCGGACTCCAATTGATAACCTACACCCATGGACTGCCAAGCCTATTCCTGTTTATGTAATTTTCCATTTAATAGTGCTAAAAAAAACTTTTCCTAACAAAAATAGCCCAACTATATCCTCTAACCCAAAACCCAGAATCGCTATTGCTCGCGTGTATTGTAGAATTCTCCTCCCTCCAAAAGCTACAGCCGGCCACCGTACTGTGGCCATGGCAACCACGGTACCAACCCATTGCTTCAGGAAATTACCTATGGGTAAGCCATTACTCCACAGATTTTCCAAACATGGACGAAACTTCAATTCTGTCGTGGCCTCTCTGTCTAACCAGCAGGAGCAGGAGCAGACCATGAAGTCGGAAAGTGGCTATAAGCTTAGTAGCGATGTTACTGGAAAGCGCAGTTCTTATTTCCCAAAGAGAGGCCAAACAATAGAGTTGGTGTGTGAGTCATTGGCATTTAAGGGGGTTGGTATATGCAAAGTGGAGGAGACTGGGGTTGTTGTCATGTGTAATCGTGCACTGCCTGGCGAGAGATTCATTGGAAGGGTTACACGCAGAAAGGGAAGTTATGCAGAGGTCAGTTAATTAAGGCTGCCTGCTTCTTATATATGTTTGAGCGTGTGGCCTATCTTAATTTGTTGAAGATGAATGTAGGTGACCAAGGTGGAGACAATTTCTTCTCATTGGGATAGTGTTGAAGCCCCTTGTGAGTATGCTGGTCATTGTGGAGGCTGCAAAACACAAAATCTGTCTTATGATGCTCAGCTCAGAGCTAAGGAACAGCAAGTTCGCGAGCTAATGATTCATGTTGGCAAGTTTTCTAGTGAAATCTCTGAATCTGGCATCATGAAGCCCATTGTTCCATGTCATATTCGATTCCATTATAGAAATAAGATGGAATTCTCTTTTGGTTCAAGAAAATGGTTGCCGGTAGAGTTGTTGGGAGAGAAACAACAAGGCACTGACAACTATGCCTTGGGACTGCACGCTCCTGGCTTTTTCGATAAAGTTCTCAATGTTGACAAATGCTTGTTACAAAGTGAGCCTGCTAATGCGGTATGCTTACTATTTGTTGATATTGTTCAAATTCAGTACATTCTTACTATATTATACTTCTTCTTGCCTCGTGTTCTTATATGTCGATGCCCTTTGATGGCTCTCCTTGAACCCTTTTAGTCTACATACCCTTACAGAATTCCAATCGAAGTATTAAGTTAATAATCACTTTCAGGGTTTACTTTGTTCAGCTGGTTGTAAATGCTCCTACTCACGTTCCGTATGCATCTGGAAAAAAGGAAAACCAACTTGCCTTCCTTTCTGTTTTCCTTTCTGTTTTCTATTATTTCTGTAATAATCTGTATGTATTCTGTAATGCTTTGTTATATACTCTCTGCTGTAATATATGATATGTAGGTACTGGAAGCCGTCCAAGATTGTTGGAGAGATCCACAGTTAGGTCTTACTCCTTATGATGTTCACTCACATAATGGATTTCTTAAGCATCTAATGTTAAGAACTGGAAGGTAGTGTCACTCCTCATCTTATTCGAGATGTGCTTGCTGGTAGAATAGATTCAAATCCATGGTTTGATAAAACTTCTTGGGAAGATGTGGAAGTTATTGTCCCAATTTTATGATTGGAAATCCTACAAATTTAATCGGTAGTCAATTACATTTCTTTCTGTACATGTTGAATTCCTTGTCTGACTGTAGAAACTTTTCCTTTTTATGTCAGCTTCTTATGAATTTTGAAAGTTCCCTAATAGTCAATTTTTGTTGAAGTATCGATTTACATTATTGAATTCCTCATCTTGTTCATGATCTGTATTGATCTATGCTTGACAGTGTCGGTGTTACCTGTGTTTTATCTTCCCTACCATTGGAATTCAGTTTGCCATATCTTATGTTTCAGGAGTGCAGACACTGGTTCTCTTGAGATTATGGTTAACTTGGTGACATCTTCTTACAAGCTGGACCTGCTGAATCCCCTGGTTGAAAAGATTTCAGCTATTCCAGAAGTGGTTTGTATGGGTACTTCAGAAAACTAGGGTGTTGCATGCCTTTCTTCGTTGCTAAAAAAATTTGTTTTTTGTTTCTATCAGGTAAGCATTGTGAATAATGTAAATTCTTCCGTTGGCAACACATCTGTTGGGGAGATGGAGTACACTCTTCATGGAAGGTCTACCATCACAGAGACTTTGAGAGGTCTAACCTTCCAGATTTCTGCTAATTCATTCTTCCAAACAAACACTAGTCAGGTACAGTGATTGGCAAAATATTCGTCCTTGTGCCCCGAGTTTTCTTCTGTATTTTCTTCCACTCAAAACGTTTCACGTGCACTCCTATTTTTCTAAGAAGAGGGCCACTTAAATCACCTCTAATTTACACTTTCTAGGCAGAGGTTCTCTATAAACTCATTGAAGACTGTGCTGAACTTAGAGGAGATGGCTCAGAGATCGTTCTTGACCTTTTCTGTGGAACAGGCACCATTGGTCTGACGCTGGCAAGAAAGTAGAGTCTCCTCTATTCTGTTGTTTCTTCCAGTCACCCATCACATGATAAATTCACTTTTCATCCTCACATATATATTCTTTGTCATGGTAGGGCGAAACATGTGTATGGCTATGAAGTAGTTCCTCAGGCTATATCAGATGCTCAAACAAATGCTAAGTTGAATAACATCAGTAATGCCACCTTTGTCCAAGGGGATCTTAACAAGATCAGTGAAAATTTTGGCAGTGATTTTCCGAAGCCCGATCTTGTTATTTCAGGTTAGGTTTTTGTACAGGTAAAGTTAAGTCTTTGATGCGAACATCCGATCACTTGCCTTTTTAAATGTTTGTTACTCTACTCACTCGTAGATCCAAACCGTCCTGGAATGCATATGAAGCTGATCAAGTTTCTACTCAAGCTTAGAGCACCTCGTATTGTCTATGTATCCTGTAACCCTTCCACTTGTGCTCGTGATCTGGATTACCTTTGCCATGGGGTGGTAAGTGTTCTTTATCGGTACCTGTCTTTTCTACATCATTCTTAAAATTCCTTCAAATGGATGAAATACTGGAAATGTCAATGCAGAAGGAGAAGAACATAGAAGGAAGTTACAAAGTGAAAAGCATACACCCGGTGGACATGTTCCCTCATACTCCTCATATCGAATGTGTTTGTCTACTCGAACTTGACTCGACTTCATAATCAGCCAGCCAGATGGTTACACAGCTATGAACTCGCATTCTTACTTCCAACATGTGCCAGGCCTGTTAAATGATAACATACATACATACAATTTGAGTGAAGGGGTTAGAAAACACTAGGTCCAAAAGAGCGTGATGGATGGAAGGAAAAGACAGATTCTCCTCCGCCACCATGCTAAAATTAGAAGAACTTGATCATATTCAGAGGGATTCAATCAGTAAGTATGAGGTGAAGGACTTTTGGGATCAGATTTCCAACCAGAGCTTGGATTCTAGGCTCCAGACTTTCTTTGACATGTACTAAATAAATTGGGAACTGAAAGTCAATTGCACCAGGACATGTTTATTGCCTAGCCAATATAAGTGAGTGTTTTTCAAGGTTTAGGGTCATTGTCATCTGTTCATGGTGATCCACTGCTGATGAACTTCCAACTGTTGCATCCACTTATTCAGTTTAGGGGGTACTGCTCTCATGGCTTTTTAACCAGGTGCTTGGCATCTGTTGCTTATTCATGCAGAGCGCGTTCAACTTAAGTCCAGACTGTGTAGTTAGGATCATTGTTTAGAGATCCAGTGTATGCTGATGTCTTTATGGATTGCAGGGTTGGACTTTGCATATATCAGTAGCAGTATTTAGAGGTTGGACTTGGTTGTAGATTTGCAGTATTTGGGATTTGATTTGCAGCAATTATTCAGGGAAAAAAAGTTCGGCAAGGGGAGTAGACTTTGCATATATCAGCAGCAGTTGACTTTGCATATATCAGTAGCAGTATATAGATGTGCAGAGAATCTCGTATATAACTAGTTACCTTATGTAAATTATCTTAGGATATTTCCTATATCTGTAATTAAGGTAGTTACTCCTAATAGGATTCTTAGTAAGGTTTGAAACGTGTATATAAGTAGGATGTTTACCTACGAGAGAGATCAATAAGAGAATAAACCTACTTTCGCTTTTTATATATAGTATCAAGTCGCTTTCTTCTAGTGGCGGTTCGAAGGAGTAAAGGAAAGGGAGGGCCTCCCTGAATCTGCAAAGGTGCCAACTACGGAGGTCAGGTTGAGGCTTGCTAAGACCCACGTTTACACTCATGTTGAGATATATAGCGATTGTCTTATTGTTATCCGGAGACTTTACAACCCTACTGATGATACTATGGAATTCGGAGTGATTCATTGAAGTATCCAACGTCTCATCGAGGAGTTTGATGATGGTTGTTGGCGGCATTTTTGCAATCCCTAATATTTCTGGTTAAACAGCTTAAACTTGATGATGTAACTTCTAATTAAGGTTAATAATATTGTACAAGTTTCCATAGGAAAAGAATAGTACATATTTATAAATACATAAAACACAACTAACAACACGAGCTTGATAGAAAGTAAAAACATGAAACACTGCAAAAAACTTGGGCATGTAGCAAACAAACACTCTATACCACAACAACAAAAGCCAAAGCTTCCCCACTTTTTTCAGATTCTATCTTTCTTGAGATCACATAAGGCGGTTGTTTGATTACATGTTCTTGTGAAAGTTTATGTTCTTGTTTAATATGTTCATATCTTTGGGATTTTAAACCTTTTATGATTTATCGTGTGATTGCAATTATAATGTTAATACCCGAGTGAGTGTAGTTGATTTATATTTAGATATTTTGAATTAGAAAAATATACTAAATGCAATTTCAATTTCGATTAATAAAATCTACATTTTCTCTTTACACCAACTAAACATAATTACAACCCGATTTCTATTTTATTTCAATTTCCCAAAATTTCAACTTAGCAAAATTTCAGAGTTGAAGTGGAATTAATAGTGAACGGAGCGTGGGATGAATAAGAGGGCAATGATAATTTGTGAAGAAAAGCCATGACGTACTCAAAATTTAACAGCTGGTGTTGGGGCAAATGATAGTTCACCTCCTCCATCATGAAAGGGAAAATTGTCTTGTCAGGTTCTCTCTCTGTCTATTTCTTCCTCAGAAACTCCAGAGTATAAATGAAACAAGACGTATCAGGATGACCTCCTTCATGTAAGTTCTAGACTATTATGCATAAATCTTTCTTGTATTGTGATAATGCAGTTGGTCAAAAGTAATTGTAAGGTTAGGCAGGTTGAAGCTTCAAAATAGGTTCGTATTACTACTAAGGATGATTGGTCTTCTCGCACCAGGTATGGGCACTATGCATTTTTTGTTATGTCATTTGGTTTAACTAATTGCTCATACTGCTTTTATGGTATTGATGAACAAGGTATTCCATGAATATATGGAAAAGTTTGTCATCATGTTGATGGAGCACCTCTTGGTGTATTGAAAGACGAAGGAGGAGCAAGACCAACATTTTCGCATGGTTATGTTCTTTATTTTTACGCATTTTATCCCGCCTCAAATAACAATTTTAGTTCTCTTGATGCCTTAACGTGCTTGACCCCTGGGCCATTTTAGGTTGTTTGCACATTTTTTGATGTATTTCAGGAAGTAAACGATGACAGGAGATGACATTGAGGCTTGGACAACAATTGAACAAAGCTTTTGAGGTTTTGTAACCGCTTTGGGTCAGGGTAGGAGTGGCCAAACACACTAGATGGGCAAGAAGATGGGCCAATTCGACTGGCCCATCAAGAATCACGACGTGTAAACAGGTATGAGAGATGAAATTCAAGACCAACTTTGTCCAGATAATAATTCATTCCAGTTTATTTTGAGAGGAGACGATTTGGACAAAAATTAGAGAGGGGAATTGGGTTGATAGAGAGATGAGTAGGAAGATAGAACGATTTGAACTTTCTTTTCTTGTGATTTTGTTCTTGAGACCATGACGTAGCTAAATTTTTTGTGTTGCCTAGATTAGATGAACTTTCTAGATTGAATGTATATGGATGATGGTGGGTTTGGAACCCTTTGATTGTGATTTGAATTTTGATTTCGTTTCTGCAATGTTGCGATTCAGTTCCTTTTATCGGTTTGTGGGTCCTAGAAAAAAATAGAGTGATAGAACTCTTAGGAGAAACGAAAAGTTTCTTGGTAGCTCGAGAAAGGACCGGTTTACTTAGTCATTTTACTATAGTTTTCGTTATGTCATTTCATCGAACACCTTTAGTGCGTATTATTTGGTTAGAAATTAGCTCAAGAGAGGAGTTTCTAGGCAAGTAGGATGGGCATCTGGATTCATGTGAGCGGTCTAGAAGTACCATAGGAGATGGCCAAGTCATCTGAACTATTTATCTGATATTGCATCATTATTATATATGTGCATCTAGGTAGTTGGGATTCGAGTCTAGGCAGCTTTTATTCTCATCATTAACACCGAATATTGTGTGTTAGTTTCGTAGTCCTAAGGGATA
This sequence comes from Linum usitatissimum, assembly GCA_030674075.2. Classification (NCBI taxonomy): domain Eukaryota; kingdom Viridiplantae; phylum Streptophyta; class Magnoliopsida; order Malpighiales; family Linaceae; genus Linum; species Linum usitatissimum. The sequence goes on from JAUJYP020000804.1 coordinate 9,034,325, forward strand.
GAGAGTATATGGATATTTTGTGGTGGAGCTTTTCTAGGTTCCTCTATCATTCTAGTGTGTCACTGCTGAGCAAGTTCAATTCGATATCATTCAAGAACCAAATTAACAACAAACAGAGAAGACCACTCAAAATGATTTAAGAACAAATCTACTTAGTAAAGCATACTATCTATACTACAAAATGGTTGTTTTAGGCTACATAATTGTTTTCCTAGATGATATATCACTAATATGCATGTCTGGTCACATCAAGTTGGAGACTCCGTGATACTATGAACAAATCAAAGTACATCTACAGAACAAATTAAAAGATTTTGCAAACTAGCCTAAACTCATTTCACTACAAGAAAATGATAGTTTAACGGCACATATTTAATGGCGGAATCAAAACCGCCGTTAGTTTAACAGCACATCTTAAAAATCTACAGTTAGAATGAATAATTAATAGCGAATTCTAAACCATCGTTAGATTAATAGCAGATTTCAAAAATCCGTTGTTAGACTGTCTGAAATATTGAAATTTCAGTCCCCCCTTCCATTCCTCCTCCCCAAATTTTAAAATTTCATTCCCTCTTGCCCAAAATTTCAAACATCTTTCCCTTTTCTCGATCTCCACTATATCATCTATCTCCTCCAAATTTTCAATCCTCTCCTACTCGATTTCCGTTTTCTCCATCTTCATTGTACCCTTCATCTCCTCCACATCTCTTCTTCATCTCCTCCTTCATCTCCTTCAAATTTGAAAAAGAAAATGAAGAAGAAGCAAAGAAGAATAATTGAAGAATCAAAAAAGAAGAAGAGTAATCGAAGAAGAATCGAAAAAAAAGAAGAAAAAGAATCGAAGAAGAATCAAAGAAGAATCGAATACGAAGAAGCAGAAGAAGAAGAAGAAGAAGAAGAAGAAGAAGAAGAAGAAGAAGAAAAAGAATCAAAGAATAAGAAGAAGAAGAATCGAAGAATAAGAAGAAGAATCAAATAAGAATCGAAGAAGAAGAAGAAAAAAATGACTGGAAAACGAAGAACGATGAACGAAGAACAACAAAGGATGAACGAAGAACAAAGAATGATGAACGAAGAAAAAATTACTAGACAAAAAGTATAAGGGTGAATTTTATCCGATGTTAGGTTTAACGGGGGATAAAATCTGTTGTTAGCTTTAACAACGGATAAAATTCGTTGTTAGCTTAGAAGCGGATAAAAATCCACCGTTAGCTTATTTACCATTAGTTAATCTAACGATGGATTTCTATCAGCCGTTAGGATTCTAACAGCGGACTATATGCTGTTAAAATAGATAAAAAAACCACCGTTAAACATGTAGTTTCTTATAGTGTTTCAAATCTGGACTCACAAAGCAAATCAATAGTCCAAGTGCATAAATAATAGAGAAATTTTATAAGCCTCCCAAGTTGTTGATTCAAAGATGGTTCGAAAAGACTTGATTTTGGACTCAACTTGCAAATACAATGACCCAAAAGACTAGCTAACAGGTTTCCTAAAGGTTGGAGAGTATCCCCACTGAACGAAACAGAAATGTAGCATAGGAATACCTGAAAGCTGTGAGAAACCAAAGAGGATAGAGAGAATGATCCATGAAGCTCCAGTTCATCGGCGACATTAACACATGAAAAGACACAAAGACACAAAACTAAAAATAAAAGCAAAAAGGAATTAAGACAAGTGTCTAAGTTCCACACGTAATAAAAGTGGATTTAAGATCAGAAATTGAGCAAATAAAAAGTCCTAAATGGAATGATGATACCTGAATCACACCTCAGGTGGAGACGGATGGAAGTTGACTCTCGAATCTGTACTACTCATGATGGAGATCCGGAGTTCAAGACAAAAGAAGAGAAGCTGGTAAAATCACCCCACACTTATCCTATGCATAAGCATCAAATGAATTACTTAAATCATCAAGCATAAGATAATTAAATCCTAAGCTAAGCATATGACAAGCAATGTGAGGAATTTGGACAACAGGACAATTCAGGAAGATTAAGAATTACCAGGATTTCGACTAGGCAAGAAAACGTTTTTGTTTCGTATTTTGGACATATCTCTAAGATCAAGACTCTGATTTATGCAAGATCAGCGGGTGTTGAAAAGCTAGTTCAATTTTATACAACTGTGTTATGATTTCTGCATAAAATGGTATACTTTTGCGGCAAAATCTCTACATTTTAGGCGCCAGATGTACCAAAGTTGCCTCGATTTCTAGAGAACTTTGTCGCCTAAGCATGACACAATTGCCACCGTACAATGTTGATATTGTAGGCATCAACTGTGAAATGCAGAGTCGAGATCTATTTAAAAAAAAAATCACACGACACGAACAAAACAAGCGACACGGGAAGATTGCGAACATGGCCAAAACCCAGAAATCATCGTCCGAGACTGGATCTAACACTTATACATGCAGACTAACTCAAAAATAAAATAAAAATTGACTTCAGACATGAGATGCCTTCCACGAAGCATTCTTTCTTTAACGTCTTTGAGCTAAACGATACCTGGATGATTAAGTTGGGACAGCCCAACTTAGAGTTTCCTTGAGGCTAGCATCGTTGTTCTTGACATATAACTTGCCTGCTCCACTCTAAAGTAGCCATTTCATCTCGCCATCATAAAGAAGCTCCACTATACCATCATCTCTAATGCCGGTAACTTTAAAAGGTCCAAACCAGCCATCTTTGTCTAGTTTATCATTAGGGGTTTTACTGGATCCCATCTCTCTTTCTTCTTGGGCTTCCCTTTGTCGTTGGTGGTCATCATATCTTGATTAACCTATTTTTTTGGGTTAAATTTTGCTCAAAATATAAGTTAAAGCATAATTCCCAATGTATGCCGATGAGCTCTTCGTTTTAATAGCTGTTGGATAAGGCGGGTTTGGCCTGTATTTCTGAACTTCCTTCGCCATGAGGAAAAAATTGGTTTTGGCGGGCAAGCGAACTTTTGGAGATGGTGTGCTCTTCTTCACCGAAGATTATTTCTTTCATGGAGTGGTGATGGAAACCTCTCGCTTTTTTTGGTTAACTTGGTAAGTATCTTCGACTTCATCATCGCCACCCCCACAGAGTTATAGCTTGCATTCCCTCCATGCATGTTTGTCCTTTATTGTTGTTGCGATCGGCTCTATATTGCATAGGAGTTGTCCTAGGGGTGTTTGATCATTTCTTTATGGTAAAAATGTATATGGAGCTTCCATCCTTTGTAGCATAGCTTGTTGTCCCTGTTAGCTAACATCACTTGCATTATGTTCATCATTTGCATTAGCTTGTGGTTGACTCTCGCAGAAGCTAAGTTATCTTGAATGTGTTGTTATTGTGGCTAATTTATCTTGCTTGGAAATCCAGGTGTTCCTTGGTAAGTGTTCCCTTGAGTAGATCCACTAGTATGATTGCTAGAACTTGCCATATGGTACAGATTATTGCCTTGTGCAACGGTGTTGGTGATGTATCCACTCTTGGCTTGTAGATGTTTGGGCGTCCTCCCCGTTTGGATAGGTGAATTCTTCTTTAGGCCGACATTATAATTTCCTTGGTATGTAGTCTGAGTACATTTGCTGATTGAAGGGAAAGTCTTGTCACACAAAATCCACCTCTTCAACACACATAGTGTTGTTGGTTATAAAGTTGAAACATTCTCCTCCCTTATTGTCACAAACACCACACCAATCACAAGAAAAAAATAGTAGCAATAGGAGGGTAAGGAACATTTAAAGAAATTGTGTTTAACTTGTTTTCCAAAACTTTGTTGTGGGCCATAACTGTGATGCTTCCATAAGAGGATTCCACATCAGCGACATTCACCGGTTCAATGGTCACGTTTCTTTCCCAATTCCTTGATTTAGCTGCAAAAATAGCAAAATGCATTAGAGCATTAGTCGGTGTAAGAGTAGTAATATCACCATCAGCCATTTGGTTGATTAGTATTGATGTTTGTCAGTCTAAGCCCCTTATAAAGATATGTGTTATATGGCTATCTGTGTATCCGTGATGTGGGCATACATCGAGTAGCTCTTGAAACCTATTCCATAGATCATATAGACTTTTGCCATCCCTTTGATGAATCATAGTTTTGGAGTCCCTAACAGTGACGGTCTTTGGAGGTGGATAATACTCTTCCACGAATACTTGAGCAAGTTGATTCCATGTTGTGAATGTCCCCCTTGGATGGTTAATCAACCACCTTTCAACTGCTTCTCTTAGTGACCATGGGAAGAGCTTATGTCTAAGGCAGTCAACACCAATACCGCACAGCTTGGTGGTGTAGTAGTAAGAAATGAAGTCCACACGGTGAGTGCATGGATTCCCATATGCTCTTCCTTCAAACTTCAGGTTCTGTTGTATCAAGATGATGAGGTTTGCCTGTAGTTCGAAAGATTTTGCAGCTGGTTTAAATGGTGCAACACTTGATGTAGAGCTCGTGGAGTTTGGTTTGGTGAAGTCAGCGAGAGCTCGTTCTACCATGAAGATGCGGGGGTTGAAAGAGTTGTTGTATAAATGTGGTTTGAGTCTGAATCCTCAATGCTTGTTGAGTTCTCTTTGCTTAAAGATCCTTCCCCGCTTCCTAAGATGTAGATTAGAGATTATGCAAAGTCTCCTTCTTCTTTCGAGTTCTTGTAGTTCTTAGTGACTTCTTACTCCGGTGTCCTTTGCTTATTCAGTAGAGAAGATTGTGATCGAGTTAATACTGGGGACATACAACAAGTGTCCTTTGCTTATTCAGTAGAGAAGATTGTGATCGAGTTAATACTGGGGACATACAACAAAGGCAAGCCCCCATAAAGAAAAATAAGAAAAATAGTTTAATATGAATGAGGGAAGCAAAATTTAAAATGGAAGTGAATGACTAATACTAAGATACTCAGTTCAAACACAAATAATGGGTCCCTGGCAACAGCACTCAAAATTCACTGAATAATCCTCTCAATTTCATCTAAAAGGTCTCTAAAAGAATGAAAGTCCAATCTTTAAATACCTAAAATGACATCAAATGACATCAAGTGGACCATGAACGGGTCTGAGATAATAAAAAGAGATATAAGCTTAAAATGCAAGGAATACCCTAAAATTCTACGCAAAGCTATACAAAAAAGCATGAAACGTCACTTAAATGAGGGATAAATCAAACATCACCAGGGTAAAAAAGGGTACCGAAGGAGTCGATAAAACGGAGCATGAAAGGCGAGTTGCAAGGTTGGTAGGTAAAGCCGGATAGTATTGGGAACAAGAGACATAAACTAAAAAAAGACAAAGAAAAATATTGAATACTATTTAAGAGAGACTGTAAAATCCGAAGCAGAAATTAAGATAGGAAAAGATAGTCTCAAAGAAAATGAAATATGCAGAAATGAAAGTTTTATTCTCCTACTCCTACATTAAGTAGCTGATAGCAAGGGTCTCAATGATCCTCAAAGTCTACCGTGTCAATGATGTTTATGACATTTCCAACATGGTAAAGCTTGAGTCGATGGCCATTCACCTTAAACGGCCTCAGGTAGTCCGTCGAGCTAATCTCAACGGTGCCAAAATGAAAGACCTTAGTAATAGTGAAGGGCCCTTTCCATCGAAATATGAACTTACCAGAGAAATGGTGAAGGGGAGAGTTGAACAGAAGCATCATGGATCCGCTTTGTCTGCTCTTTGTACAACTTGGAGCTCTCATAAGCATGGTATCAAAACTACTCAAGCTTGTGGAGTTGGAACTTCCTCTCTTCACCTGAAACACTCAAATCTAAGTTGAGAGACTTAATGGCCCAAAATGCCTGGTGTTCAAGCTTTACTGAATGGTGGAAAGCCATACCAACGAACAACCGGTATGGGGTAGTGCCAATCGGCATTTTCTAAGCCATCCAACAGGCCCATAGAGCATTGGCGAGCTTAGCCTCCCAATCTTTATGTGATTGTTCAATCATTTTTGAAACAATTCTCTGAAGCTCATGGATAGTGACCTCGGTCTGTCCATTAGCTTGAAGATGATAGGTCGTGGACAACTAATGGGAAACACAAAAACGGTCATTAACCTTGTGAAAATGCCCCTGAAAGTGAGTCCCCTATGTTGGATATTATGTTACTTGAACTTAAAGTAACATTATTGGATGTTACTTGGACTTAAAGTAACATGGTTCAATCTTACTTGGATCAAAAGTAACATTGGGAGATTTAGTAACTTTAGTTGCCTAAACTCGGTTTTGGATGTTCATAACATTATGTTGTAATGTTATGGGTTTGAGTACTTGATAAGTAGCTCAATGAAGCTTGAATAAGCATGGAGGAGGAACTTGATTACTTGGTACTAGCTCAACAGAGCTAGAAGTAATTGAAAGTTAGCTCAACGTAGCTAGAATGTCTCACGGCAGCTAGAGTTAGCTCATGATGGCTTAACGCACCTAAGTGTAGCTCAAAGCTATGTGATAGTAGCTTTATGATTATTCATTTAAGCTATGAGTAGCTCATGGTGACTTAAGGATTGTTATTACAATCATTAAGTAGCTCTAATTAGGTTTGAGAAGCTTATGATTAGGTACAAGTAGTAGCAACACTTACCTTGTGGTAGTGATGGCTCTACCTCGGCTAATCATGGCTTAACTCATGATTATCCTATCTAACTCTAGTTAACATTAGCTCAAAACACTTTGAGCTAAGTTGGAAATGAGTTAGGAGAGTGTCACTAAAGAATACCAAGCTCAAGTTGAGCTCAGAAGGTAGTGACACAGTTTCGGGAGCTAAAGTGAGCTAGTGAGAAGTGTAGGTGGAAGCTAGTCTTCCCACCTGATGTGGCACCATTCCCACTCCTATTTGAGTTCAAATTTGAATGGATAAGGATGGTTATATCCCTATGGGTCGTCACCCTCCTTTTCCCTCTAAAAGGATTAGTTATCTTTTGATTTGAATCAACAGACACCATCCAAAAATGGTCAAACAACACCTTTTTCCCTCCCTTTTTGTTTGGATGGACACACCTCTTCATGAAGGGGTGAATATGGACGACCACCCTAGTATAAATAGGGGTGGAGTGGTTTGGAGAAAGGATGTACCAATGCTATATGCATTCTCCATACACCACACAAAGCATTCAAGACATGTAGGCACTTTGGTCATTAAAGTGGTGGAGTAATCTTTCTCCAAAGGTTCTCAAGGTTTTACTCTTATGTCTTGAGCCTAAGAATAAGAGTGGTGATGGTCTTATCCTCGGGAGAGATTTCGTGTAACCCAAGGCTTATAAGGGTCGAAATACTCTTTTCGGAAAGTGGTATCCACGATTCCGTCACGATCCAAGATCCCCCTAAGTTCTCTGGAACATTATTGTGCACGAAGTTCTCAACTTGGGTATTATAAAGAAATGATTCCTAAGGTTGTAGGGATTTAAGTAGTCCTTTTGACTCCCCTACTTCCTGGGAACACAAATGATTTTGTGTTCTGTCAACAAGGTTTCGTTTCTAGGAAAGGAACCTCCTTTCCGATACCCATTGTTGAGTGAAATCTCCAACACCCTATCACTGATGATGGCAAGGGTTGCGCCAAACCGAGAGAAGAGCTTGCTAAAGAACTTCCCTATGGATCAGGCATCATTAATGGGAAAACCTATAGCCTCTGCCCAATTAGAAATGTAATCCACCACCACAAGTATGTATTGGTGGCCTTGAGACGGTGGAAAGGGCCCCATGAAGTCGATGCCCCAAACATAAAAAATTTCACATTCTAAGATCATGTTTTGTGGCATTTCATCAAGGTGGGAGATATTTCATGCTTTCTGACATTTATCAGATGCTTTAACAAACTGAGCACTACTATAAATAGCGGGCCAATAGAAACCAGAGTCAAATACCTTGCAGTCAGATCTGTTTAGTGGTGGCCGGCCACGGGTCCCGAGTGGCAATGCACAAATATGTCTGTCATATCACTCAATGGTACATAGTGTTGGAGAACATTGACCGTGCTGATTTGAAAGTGATACGAGTCGTCCCAAAGGTAGTTTCAGACATAATTAAGAAAACATCGCATGTCCTGGGATTAAAACCCTTTGGGAAGGCCTTGCACGAAAGGTACTTTGTGATGTTCACAAACCATGGTCCTTCCACTTCACTCGTGATCATGTAGAAGAGTTGTTCCTCCAGAAAATAGTCATTGATTAGTATGAACTAATTCACTTTAGGTAAGGCAGGAGAGGTGACAGGCGGCAATGTTCTCCAACCCTTTCTTTTCCTCAATCTCAATGTCGAACTCTTGTAACAAAAGAATCAATCGGATCAATCGTGGTTTAGTGTCTGGTTTTGACACGAGACCCATGAGGGTGATGTGATCCTTGAATAATTTGGTGTGAGATAAGACCAGGTAAGACCAGAATTTTTCGAAGGCATACACGACACCCAACAGCTCCTTTTCCGTGGTTGTGTAGTTACACTATGCGTCATTCAAGGTCTTGTTGCGGTAGTAGCTAGGGTGGACCACTTGTTCTTTTATTCACTCAGGACGGCTCCCACCGCATTGTCACTAACATCACACATAAGCTGAAAAGGGAGTGTCCAATCGGGGCGGTTAGGATAGGGGCATTGGTGAGGCTTGCAAGCATTCCTAATTAAAATCGAAGGGCATATCTTCTCTAAGAGGCGGGTCATCAGTTTTGTAATCTTGGAGAAATCTTTTATGAACTATCTATAAAACCCCGCATGGCGAAGGGATACCCTTTACCAAAGTTGGGGGCGGAACTTAGTAATGGTATTGAGCTTCTCCTTGTCCACCTCAACGCCTTAGCTTGAGACCTTGTGGCCTAGTACAATGCATTCCTTCACCATGAAGTGAGATTTCTCCCAATTCAAAGCCAGATTCTTGTGTTCACAACTTTGTAAGACGCTTTTGAAGATTATGGAGGAACAAGAAAAAAGAGTCGCCATAGACTAAGAAAGACTTCCATGATGTCACTACAAGAAAAAAAAAGTATTACAATGGCTATATTGCCATATAACAGCGGCTGTAGCCACTATTAAAGCTACAGTTCTGTCGTTAAATTGTGTAATGCTAAACAATTTAATAAAGGAAACTAGTTCCGCCTTTAAACTGTCTCACATTTAACAATACCTAGGAAAGGCAACATATAATGTTGAACTTTGGTCGAAGCATTGCACAACCTGAAAGGCATCCATTGGTAGGAGAAGGTGCTCAAAGGGCAAGTAAAGGTGGTCTTCCCTTGGTCCTCAAGGGCGATCAAGATCTGGAAATATCCTGACACTCCGTCGAGGAAGTAGTAGAACTCATCTCTCGCTAGCATTTTTAACATTTGATACATGAATGACAGTAGAAAGTGATCCTTAGCTGTAGTGTCGTTGAGGTACGGTAATCAATACATAGTCACCATCCGGTCACTGCCCGGGTGAAGACCAGCTCTTGTTGATTGTTTTCCTCGACCAAGAGAAGACCACCAGCTGCTGACCCATTCGCTAGATGGGGTAGATAATGTTCGCATCCATGAGTTAACCACTTCTTTCCGGACCACCTCCTATAAGTTAGGATTTTGACAGACTCTGCAGCTGTACTACATGCTTGAAATCATCGTCAAGTAGGATCTTGTGGGTATAAAAATTGGGGATGATGCCCCGAATGTCAGCTATCCCCCAAGCAATTACGGTCTTGTGGCATTATAGGATTGAATAAACCGTCCTTTCTGATCTGAATTGAGAGATGAACTAATGATCACTGATAACTTTTCCCCTTCAACTAAATATGCATACTAAAAACTAGAGATAAGAGGCTTGAGTTCCAACTCAGATGGTTCTTCGTATGAGGTTTTTGGCTTGGGATCGCCAGATGACTTAAGGGTGATGGCTTGGATGTCTTCCTCTGGCTCTCCTGTAGAAGCTTCACCATATGAAGAACCTCCCAGATGTTCATTATTCTGCTACAAATGACTGCTCAAACACAAATCCAAGCCATCTTGGCAAAACATATCAGAAATACAGAAGGTCGAGGCCATGTCAACAGAATCATCGTAGTTCACATCATCGTGGCTAGCCGATTATCTTTTACTACCGTTCAACTAGAAAGTTGCCTTCTCGGGACTGGCCTGCAAGGTAAGCTTCCTATCAAACATGCCTATCACATCCTTAGATGTGTTTAAGAATGGTCTACATAAGATTAGAGGGATATTCGTATCTGCGGTGTCAATCATAAAAAATCCACCAGGAAATGATAACATCTTCGACGACCTTATGGGGCGACTTGCTAGATTTTTCTGCCAGAAGAATATGCATCTTAGTAAACCCTAGATTTTTATACATGGAATAAGAAATTACATTGATGGTAACGCCTAAATCAGCCAAACCATTCTCAATTGAGAGGTTGCTAATTGTACAACGAATATAGAAGCTTCATGGGTCCTTAAGCTTATGAAGCATGTTAGTAGTAAGGATCACCGAGCATTATTCATTCAGAGTGTTGCTTGCTGCTTCTGCAAGTCTGCATTTGTTGGTGACGATCTCCTTTAGAAACTTGGCGTATTGAGGCATCTTAGCAATATCTTTGGTGAACGGAATGACGAACTTCATTTCCTGGAGTCATTCCACAAATATCTTGAAGCTTTGTTTATGGAGTGGATGTGCTAGATTATTAGCATAGTTATTCATGCTTTAAATAAAAATTTTGGACGTCTCAACTTTAATCAAGTTCATGACATTTGGTGCATATTTGATTCCCTTTGGCCCTTGGGCCATTTTATGTCGTTTTTTGTGTTTTCGGTGAATTTCAGGTGTCGTATGGTGGCTTGTGGACAGGGATGTTGGAACAACTCAAAATGATTGACTTGGTTAGAAGACGTTGCAGTTTAGTATTTTTGACATAACTTATTACTCGAGAGTCCAACAACAAGGTTAGTGGCGTTGGAAAGCTAGTTCGATTGCCTACAATTTTTATGTTTATTTCGAGTCCACGACGTGTGTTAGCCTCTGATACGATTTTGAGCTTTCAATCCTTCTTCAACTTGGAAGACATCCTATATAAACCCTTGAGACCCCCTTTGGACGAGATATATTTCCTTATAGACATATTTTTGAGCTCTTAGAGAGAGCGAGAGGTCCAGAGAGATGATTGAATTGAGAGGATCAACCACGTTTGGCGAAAGTCAAATCATAAAGTCAAAGATTAGGATCTCCATGAAGAACATGACGTCTTGTCCGGGTTTTCTTTTCTCCTCTTGTGATTTTATTTCTAAAACCATGATGGTTTAAACCTTTTGTGTTGTTTAGATTACATGAAGCTTTAGTTTAGACTTTGTAATTAAGGTTATTCAGTTGAATGGTGTGGTCTTGCCAAAATCTAATTTTTGATTCATTCTTGTATGGTCATCTTAATTGAATTTATGTCATTGATTTGTAGGTCCGAGAGGAACATAGATCAATAGGATGCTTAGTAAGAACACTAGATTCATCGTTAGCTCGAGAAAGGAGCGGTCGTCTAGGCTTTTTGCATCGTTTAACAGCATTTCATAATACACCTTTATCGAGTTCTCGTTTGGTTTTAGATAAGCTCAAGAGAGAAATCTTAGGTCAACTATAATAGATCCTTGGATTCGTGGGAGCGTCTAAGGTTACCATAGAAAATTGCCAACCCATTATAACTTGTTTAACCGAGATAGCATTGTCATGTTTGTATACTGCAAAAAGAGGTTAGCACAATAATACACTAATATAGATATGCAAAAACCCAAGCCAATCGAATTCCCGATTTCTCCTTAAGGATTTTAATTCCCCTCTAAGGCACCTAAGGTAATAGAATGAATCCTCCCAGGATAGAACGGATTACCTCACAAGCGTAGTGGTACTACAAACTCTTGTGAACAATGAACACAACGACCGGAGCAATCACACGACTTAAATGATGATTTACGAACAGGAGGCTTGCGAGAGTGAAGCCAAATGATTTCTTCTTTTGGAAAACAAGACATTTTTCTTTTAAAGTGAATCCTATCTCATTCCAAAGTGTATGAAAAACCTCAAACAATTATAGGGTGAGATGATACTTAAATAGTGAATAAGAGATAATTTGATCAGACACTAACAGTTAGGCAATTACCTAATCCATTGGTTCACAAACTGGTTTGGTTAGAAATTAAATCGATAAGACATGAATTGATCTGGTTAGAATAAAAAATGTTCAGGGTTTCAACTCAAATTTTCATTCACATTTAACCACCAATCCCAACAATCCCCTACTTGAATGGAGAATGAAACTTTTAAAAATGATGGAAAACCTATATGATCCGCAATTTAGAATTAGCAACATCTTAATAAGTAGGTTTCCCTTTGAACTTTTCATGTGAACATACATCAAGTATACTCGTCCATCGATAGATGTGATATCTTTGAACCATAGAATTTTGTGTATACTAAGAAAATAGATGTCACACAGCTAATTCTAGACCGGTCGTTGCTTCTCACTTTTGTGTTCTTTTTAGCCCTGAACATCACTTGGTCGCATGAGTGCTTAGAGAACTGGTCTTTTGTTATTCTCCTTGAAGCGGATCACACTTCACACTTACATAGGTGATTTACTAATCATGCAATCCTGTAGATTTATACTATTTGAGCATACATGTTTCAAACTTAGAAACCATTATAAACATCTCTATAGGTTTACCTTAATTTTTTAACGTTGTCTCATCATGAGAATGGAATAAAAATTAACTAACAACGTTGCACCATCATACAAAACTTAGTTGTCTCTATGAACCTAGATTTGGGGATCTCCAATCTACTAGGTAGAGTTACCACCATGTTGATTTGTCCAAGGCCAAAGTCCCATTCCCCTTGATGACTTTTCAACTAGATCTCTAGGTACGCCTTTTGTTAATGAATCCAACACATTATCTTACACAATCAATTGAGATAACTCCACTAGAGATTAGTTGTCTAATAGTGTTAAGTCAGCCGATGTATGTGACGAGACTTTCCATTATACATAACACTAGCTGCTCTTCCTATAACAGTTTGACTATCACAATGGATGCTTATTGGGGTCAATGGTTTTGGTGAAAACGGAATGTCTTCCAAGAAATTCCATAGGCATTCAGCTTCGTCTCCAGCTTTGTCCAAAGCTATCAACTCGGACTCCGTGGTGGAGCGGGCAATATAAGTCTGCTTAGAAGACTTCCAAGACACTGTTCCCCCACCAACCGTAAACACATATCCACTTGTGGATTTTCTTTCAGTTGAGCCAGTGATCAAATTTGCATCACAATATCCCTCAATAAAATCAAAAAAATTCGTGTAATGCAAGAAATTTTTTTGGGTATGTTTCAAATATCGCAAAACACGCCTCATGGCCATCCAATGTGTAGAAATCAGATTACTTGTATACCGGCTCAATTTATAGATTGTGCAAAGAATATCAGGTCGAGTACAATTCGTTATGTATACTGAACATCCTAGCATTTCAGCGTAATCCGTTTGAGATTCGCTTGCGCTTGTATTCTTTGCAAGAGCAAGGTATATGTCTATCGGCATCTTTGCTTCTTTCTGAAACTCAAATACTTGAATTTCTCAAGTACCTTTTCAACATAGTGAGACTGAATAGTTAATTCCAAGAATAAAATCAGCAACGCCCATGTCTTTCATGTCAAAAGCCTTAGAGAGCATTTGCTTTGTAGCATTTATGTCAACAATATCCTTGCTCATTATTAACATATCATCTACATATAAAAAGGAAGGCAATGGCCTCATGATTAGTAGACACATGTATCTCTCTCATTAACCCTAAACTCATTTGACAACATAACTACATCAAATTTCACGTGCCATTGTGTAGGTGCTTGTTTAAGTCCATATAATGACTTAACCAAATAACAAACCTTCTTCTCTTGCCTAGGAACTATAAACTCTTCAAGTTGTTCCATGTAGATTTTTTCCTCTAGGTCACCATTTAAAAAGGCAATTTTTACATCCATTTGATGGATATGTAGATCATACACAGCAGCCAAAGCAATTAGCAATCCTATAGATGTAATTCTTATGACTAGTGAGTATTTATAAAAAAAGTCAAGACCTTCTTTTTGTCAATATCCTTTGACCACTAATCTTGCTTTATACTTGTCAATAGTATCATATGCTTTCAATTTCCTCCTAAATATCTATTTCTAACCAATAAGTTTAATTCCTAGAGAAAGATTTATTAGCTCCCACGTATGGTTATGCAAAATGGATTCTCTTTCACTATTGACCGCTTCTTTCCAATAAGGAGCTTTTGAAGAGTTCATAACTTCCTTATATGTTTGAGGCTCATTTTCCAACAAGAAAGTTAGAAAATAAAGACCAAAAGATGTAGGTAGCCTTTGGTATTTACTAGATCATGGGTTATCTATAGCGGGTACAACATTCGTCGTAATATCCCAAGGTCGCTTGGAACTCTCACTACTTTTTCACCTACATTCAGGCAAGGAAAAAAGTTCTCAAAGAATTATGCATTGTTGTATACTATCACCATATTCGTATGAATATCGGAAATCTCTAATTTATACACAAGAGATTATACAGTTTACTATTATTGGCATAGCCAATAAAAATAATCAATCGTTATCGGTCTTATCTTAACCTGTTTCGATTTAGGAACTTGGACCTTGACTAGACACCCCCACATTTTGAAGTAATTCAAGCTAGGCTTTTGACCTTTCCATTCCTCAGATGGAATGATTTGTGTCTTACTATGAGGTAGTCTATTGAGTATTTGGGTAGCTGTAAGGATAGCTCCCCCCACATATTCTGAGGTAAATCAGAATTTAGTTGTAAGGCATTCATCACATCATTTCTTTTAACGTTCGGTTTTTCCTTTCCGCAACACCATTCTCTTGGGGTGTATATGGAGCTGTCAGTTGATAGATAATATGACTTTCTTGACAAAACTCTCGACATGGGAATTCATATCGCTTCCTAACACTTTATTCTGTGTGCTAAGTTGGTTTTTTTAACTTCATCTTTGTATTGTTTGAATACATCAATGGCTTCATCTTTGCTATGAAGTAAATATACATAGAAAAATCTTGTGCAATCATCAATTAAAGTTATGAAATACTTCTCCCACCACGAGATAGGGTTGATTTCATATGACAAATATCAGTGTGAATCAAGCTCAACGGTTCAGAACTCCTTTGTATAGAGAACTTTGATTCCACACATATTTCGTACTTAGATTTGTTGCATTCAAACCTTGGTAAGATTTCCATGGGAATCATCTTCCGCATTGTAATTCACATTGCCCAAGCGTGCATGCCACAAACTATTTGACTCAAGTAAGTAAGAGGACGAACTTTTATTCTTATTATTTCAATCAACAGTCATTACATTAAGCTTGAAAAGGCCATCATTAAGATAATCTCTTCCGACATACACTCCATTTTTACTAATCATAACTCTATCAGAAAAAAATACAACTATGAATCCATGCTTGACGAGAAGCAATTCTTGCAAACTTCAAGCAAATCTTCCCACTTCCTACAAATTTGGCAGTTGAAGAGTTTCCCATAAAGAGCTTCTCAACAGGATTAGCGTCCATGTACAAAGACAACATCTCCTTCATAGCGCATACATGGTGTGCGGCACCAGAATCGATCCACCACTCTTTTGGATTACCAACCAAATTGCATTCAGAAAGAACATCACAAAGGTCATCTACATTATCTTCATCCCTGTTTGCTTGACCCTTCTTCTTTCCATTGTCTTTCTTGGGTTGCACGGTAGAACGATGCTCTATGTCCTACATAGCCATAGTTAAAGAAATTCTATAGGATCTTCCTCTTCTTGTTGTGTTGGTCATTGTGAGGCTTAGTACCGGAAGTACTAGAGCTTCCACTCTTCTTCCTCTTCTTGTTTTTGGAAGTAAGAGTCCACAATGTTAACTCCCTGCACGGATTGCCCGAAACCCTTTTCAGTAGCTCTATTGTCCTCTTCCATCATGCGATGGTCAATTAGATCTTCAAGTGTCATCTCCATGCGCTGTGCTTCATGTAGTACTTGAAATCTTTCCATCCCGGAGGAAGTTTCTTCATGAACGATGAAACTATTATCGACTCGTTCATATATATGTCTTCGCTAAGAAGATCATGTGCAATTAACTGAACCTCTTGAACATGTGAGACAAAATTTTTAGAGTCAAATCATTTTAAAATCAAGAAACTTTGTAGCAACATATTTCTTCAAACCGGCGTCTTCTAGCTTGTAATTCTTCTCTAAAGCATCCCACAACTCCTTGGATGTGGTGACTGCACCATATATGTTGTAAAGAGAATCATCTAGACCGCTGAGGATATAGATCCAGCAAAGGAAATCAGAATGTGTCCACGCCTCAATGACGAAGTGTCTCTCATTGTTAGGCAACTATTCATCAGGATTCGGAACCGCCTCCTTGGTGAACTTGTTTAATCCTAATGTGGCGAGGTAGAAATACATTTTAGGTTCCCACATCTTGAACACCAAACCATTGAACTTGCTAGGTTTTTCCGCTGGCGCTGGAGCATGGGGAAGGATTTGGACCACCGTGGACAGGACCACTTGCATGTGCCTTTGGGTTAGCTCCACTTGCACTTGCATTTGGGTTGGCATTGCTCTTGATAGAATCAGCCATCTGTTCTAAAAATTCAACCAACAAACGTTAGAGTTGGCAGCTGATTGATCCCTTAAATGATGTGGTTCAACAAAGTTAGTATTTCGCCCCAAACAATAACATAATGGAACTTAGGAGACAGAATTATAATTTGGTGGTATTTAGTGAACTTAACTTAGTGCGGTGGTTTGTGTGTCTGCAAACTAAAGTTCAATGGTATTTCTCCCGGGGTCCATCTTATCTTGCATTACTCAATTGGGACAATACGATCTAATTCTTACAAAGAGTAGTTAGTAAAAAGTTGGTCGTTGGTATCACAAACTAGCACTAAAATGAAAGCTACAAACTAGAGAATCATAAAAAGAGAAACAATTCGAGAGAACAATCGCGCTCAAACCACTCTAAACGTTCAGGTCGGATATGGATGCATACTAACATCAACTAAGTATTACCTTTTAGGACATATGTAGGAGTCACTAGGTTTCATGTATCCCACCATCTAACCTCAAGGTATCACTAGCAAAGGGCGTACTAGCAGTCATGATACTAATAGGATCAATAGGATACACCTCCCTTAACATAACCACTAACTTCTCGCCCAAAGCTGTCACATTAAGAGTTCCTCGGTAATGAGCACCAACTGCTCGAAAAAATGCCTAGGAGTTTGGATACGTTTGGGGGCCTTACAAACTCACGTCGAGGATGATTAAGTCACTTACTAACATTCCTAGCATCCCGACTCCAACCGTGTCAATAGGTCAAGTATGTTTTACAACGTTCGCCAAGTGTTCGATGAAATTCCCACAATGAATTCTTTCTTCAAAAGGTAGAATCAGGGCTTGTAATTGGGAACGAACACCCCTCATTAGTCTTAGACCACACACAAACACAGTCCTACCACTATTGATATATAGGAACACATTAATTTGATCTCATACAAGGCATAACTCATACAACATAGCAAGTATCATGGTCCAAGCATAACAAAGCAATAAATAGCAATAAATAGATATCAATACGAAACACATGTATCCAACCCTATACTTTTAGGAGAAAATAATAGAAGCTACATCCCAAACAACCCAACAACTACCAAAGACTTAGGCTAGGGAAGATGAAACGCTTGTAGTACGCGCTCAAAAATAACCTTATTATCGGAGTAACTAGAGTCGATTTCCTCGGGGTTTCAAAGATGTGTTCTACTCAAAGGGGTGAAAAGTATTAATCAATTCATCACACTTTGAGGTATAGTTGCCATGATTATCAAACTACGAATTAATGGAAAGATTAAAAGGAATTAAAACAAATACAACAAGATTCCACAAATGGGTTTTAACAAATTTAGATGAAATTGCTTAGACTCTGAATCGCCCTAGGCTATCCAAACAAAAAAATGATATTCAACTTCTTCAATTTATGCAACATAAGATAAACAAAATTCACTGTCGCAATTCTTCTCTGCTAAAGTTACGCCCTTTCAAGACTGCTAACGTACTACCAATATATCCTACTATCCCAATCCACTCTATCGAGAAGAAATCTGAAATCTATATGGCGATTTATCAGTCTAGAATTGCACTTGTGGTAGACTAGTTTAATTGGCCTCTTCTTAGGGTTAACGACCAACCTAGTTGATTAATCAACCCCTTCTTTTGAGTCAAACAAATATAACAAGATCCTATTTCAGTTCAATCAAGAATAAGGGCAATAACGAAATCAATCATAAATAGAAATCCATCCAACTCGCAAAAATATTCAAAGTCAAACAATCATTCATTCATAACAAATTTTCTAGGGTTCATCTAATCTATGTAGAACAGAGTGTAGCTACTCATAGTCATAAAGAACAAATCAAAATCAACAAAAAGAAACCATTGAAACTAGGTTTACAAGAAGAAATCTGCAAAACCTAATTCTACTGATCTACGCCGAAGAACTTGACTTGCAAATCTTGATACGTCATCATGATTCTAGCTCCTTGAATTCGATCTGTTCTTATCACTCTGGAGTCTCTAAACTTTTCTATAAATTTCGTCCAAAAGGGTCTTTTCCCCAAGTATGAAGGACCCTGTCTGTTTATAGAAGAGAAATCCTAAAATCTGTCGGGCGCCTTAATATGAGCCAAAGTCGTCATCATGTTCACCACACATTATGACTGACCTTTAGCACATATTATGCCCAAAACAAGTCTCTTTTATTCGTGTAATGTGCGCTAAAGGCAGGTCTAATGTAATGCCCATGTTAGGCGCATATTAAATCCATCTTCAGCACTCAAATTATTCTTCATCTTTCCCGATCCATCCATATCATCCGTGCATGTTATATTGCTTCCATTAATGCCTTGTCGCTGTCATGTACCTAAAATCTATAAAAACACTCCAAAACAACATCAAATTGACCTCGAGCGGGTTAGAGACACTAAATCGAGATATGAGCTTATAATTTAAGAAACACCTTAAACTTCTACCCAAAGCTAAAGCATGAAATGTCGCTTAAATGAGGGTGATGAACGTGGTAAATCAAACGTCATCAAATAACCTCACACTTAAGCTTTTCTTGTCCTAAAAAATAGCTTATCACAACCATGGAAAGGATCTACAATTGATTCAAAATACTTGACAAAAATCTTAGCAAAACCATATTCCTTAATGTACCCCTAAAATACTTAAGTAGGCAAGTGAACCTTTAAAAATAAAACCAATCTAGGACATAAATGCCTCATAAGAAGTTCTCCAACTTGCCACACATCATCATGTGTATTAGACTACCCATCTAGACTTCTCACTAGGTCTGCAACTTAAAGATGAAGCTGAGAAATATTCACTCTCAGTGTTTAGGGACAATGGTTGTCAATTCATTCATCTTTCTCTGGCACGCTTCTAACACTAGAACGTCAACCAAATTTACAATTACATCAAGCCTTTTCGCATAAGTCAAGAGGTCTTTTATTAGGGTTGTAATGTGGACATAATAAAATAAGAGGGAAAATGAGATATATGGTGATGTACACACAGTGGCAGATGAGTCGGTCTACTCTAATACAGAGCTAGAGCTACTTACAACATCAAAATACTATGCAATGATCCAATGTATATATAGGAGCTCTATACTAGCTGGTCTATCACTTAAACAAACTACTACTACTTTGAGCTTTTCAGCTCGTCATTCTACTTATTTGTTACCAAACATTTTTAGTTTGCATTTTTTCATATTTGAGATTTGTTTTCTAGATTTTCTCCTTCCTTTTGTTCGATGTTTCTAATTTTTTCTTTCTTTTTTTTTCTAACAAAAAGAAACTGACGTCTAAACTCCTAGACTCAAGCGAGTTACATACAGTAATGTAGACAATGATCAAATGAAGGTTTGAAAGAAAGAGGATACGGTAAATGGAGGGGGACTGAAAAAAGTTGTTTGGCTATGAGTTGGTTATACCTGAGGGGAAAAAGGGACGCGATGGATATTTTTTGGTGGAGCTTTTCTCAGTGCCTCCATTGTTCAAGCGTGCACTCCTGAGCAAGTTCAATTTGGAATCATGTAAGCATTAAATTGGCAACCAACATAGAAGACCACTTAGAATAACTTAAGAACAAGTCTACTAGTGAAGCAAACTATCTATACTACAAAATGGTCTTTTAGGCCTCGCAATTGGTTTGCTAGATGGTATACTGCTAATATGCATGTCCAATCACATCAAGTTTGAGAGTATGTGCTACTAAGAACAAATCAAAGCAGCTATAATAACTAATCAAAGAAGCTCTATAGAATGAATGAATAAGATTACCATAAGCCTAAACTCCTATCAAATCTAGGTTCACAAGCAAGTCAACAATTTAAGTGCATAAATCATTGGGATATTCACAAAGCATGCCAAATATTAGATTCAAAGATTCTTTCATAACGGCTTCAGTTTAAGACTCGCGTAGACACAATTACCGAACACGACTAGTTAACAAGCATCTTATACATACCCACTCAACACTTAGTGTGAACGGTGTCCTCACTTAATGAAACGGAAAAGTAGCATAGAAATATCTAGAAGCAGTGAGAAAGAAAAGAGACAGTAGAGTATGATTCATGAAGCCTGAGCTCGACGAGGACACTAACTGCTGAAATACACAAACACAAAAAACCAAAAATAAAAGTAAAAAAGGAACTAGGACAAGTATCCAAGTCCCGCACATAATAAAATTGGATTTAAGATATGAAAAAAAGAAATGAAAAAGTCTTAAGAGAATCGAGAGAACCAAGTCAATGGTCTGATTGTGAGTTAGGTAAGGGAGGTACGTCGTCTGCTCGGTTTAGTGCTACTGGTCTCTTCTATACTGCTCCTCGAAGTGTTGTCTCTGGGCCTCCTACTCTACTATGCGAAGCTAGCAGCATATCCTAATGATACTGCCAAGTCACCAGCTTCTACTACCAAGGGAGTTTCCCTCCAGAAAATGATGTTTGCCATGCAGTCTTCTCATGTTGCTAGGGTAAACTGCCCTCTCCATAAGAAGGCTGCGACTGCTAGATCGACTCCCACATCCCAAATGGCGCTGGTTGCTTAAATGGCGGGGGCTTAGATCGACAGTCCTACACCGGTGGCATCTCTTGATCTACCTAAGCAACTGTTGCTCCCTGTTTGGCCCTTTGATGACCACGGCCTCCACCACATACCTGTCGTGGTGTCTATCCCTAGTGAGTTAGCGGAGCGCCATAGCATGCATGGTGAGCTCAGAATGTCTCTGGATCGAGTAGTGGGAGGTTGAGATTGATGTCCATCCTCCAAAGGATTTTGGCTCTAACCCACTCTGTCTCTGGTGTAGGAGCCTGAGGCACCCCCATCTTATCGGTTTTGGAAGCCGTTCTATTAGATCGACGAAGATACAAACAAACTGCCTAGTAGTGTTGGAATCTTCTCGCTTTGATGAGTGTGGAAGAACATCGCGACAACCCAACCGATGTGGAGGGATCTCTGATTTCTGATTGCAGGAAGGAAGCTAAGTTCTTCCTTAAGGTGCTGTTTGACTGGGACTCCTAGGGTGGGTTTCACAACAGGTTGTCTTCTACTGATGTCGGTGTGCTACCTGCTCCTTAGAGGCATCGCAAACCTCAGAGGGGAGAAGGTGAGTCCACACTTGTACTAGCACTAGAGTTCTATAAGGGTTGTACATGAGCGTCTAGGTGGAGTCATGATGTGGTGAGTCAGTGTCTGCAAGGGTTTTCATAAAAGAGTTTTCAACGGTTCAGGTGTTCCAAAAGATTGGGAAAAAGTTTCCATAGTTTGTTAGTTTTGAACAATTCCTCTCCCACCAGTTACAGGAAGACAAAAAAAAGAGGTCGAGGAACCAAGGGTAGAGTACCTTGTTACCTTGAATGAGAGGCTTGTTGTTGAACTCTGGGAGTTCCGGTAAGACGAAAGATAATAAGAAGGAAAACAGTGATGAGACTTTGGGAGTCCGGTTAGGTAAACTTCTCAGTAGAGCCAATTGTATAAAATGTCATGGATTCATAACGAGAAGGAATTCAGAGTTGGGAGGGCATCCGTGCTCTTCGAAGTGATCACAACTGGTGTTTAGTTGTGAACCATGCTCGAGGGTAGGGATGGAAAACATCCGATGGCTAAAGAAAACAGCCAGGAAAGGAGCAGAGATAGGTCTGGAATGCAGTAATGATGAAGACAGTAATAGCACTGGAATTCTCAAGGAACAGTGAGTCACTGGTGTGATGGGAAGTCAGCCACAAGAGTGATGGTAGCTTGACCATAGCCGTTGTGAGAAGTCTGTAACAGGCGTGGTTATTGGCTAGTCACAGACATGACGGGGCTAAGTCATGGGCGTGACTGGGGCTGAGTCATGGACATTCTGAGCAGGCGCCTCATAGGCACGAAAAAAGGGTGGCGACGGCCGTAATAGGTTGTCTGCCACGGGCGTGGCAGACAGTAGGCCACATGCATGGTCAATAGGAAAACAGAAGGAGTTCCAGAGAGCAGAAGCAGAGAAAGAAGGGAAGCAAATGGAGGGGAAGACTCATATGATTCAAAGGAAAACATAGAATGAGTTCAAATTCAAAGATGAAATAAATAAGTTCAATCTTAGATCATGCATATTTCAGTTTCAGAAAAGGAAAACGACAGAAACGTAGGTGCGGAAACAAAAGAAAAATCAGATAGTCGGGGACCCGAGCTCACTCCTCCTCGCCCTCCTCATCCTCCTCCTCATCAGCGACCTGTTGGAACAGGATGTAGATAGGAGGAGCCGGCCAGTCTGGTTACTGGCTAGCCAGGCTCGTCGGCATCCAGTCCAATCTGGAGTCAACAAAGTCAAGACAGTGGTACAGTTGTGCCGACAGCTGGTCGATCGTTGTCAGAACCCTCGAGTTGGGACCCTTTCGCTGATAAGGAGTCAGGCTCTTAGGCTCCTCAAGGTTAGTTCTCATATATGAAATGTAGCGTGTGATCCATAGTTCCTCACACTTCAGTCAGAATAGACCTACTAGGTTAGTACATGGTTATGATAAGTCAGTCACCCACCTCATTGATTGCGCGATCCCCCCAGGTTATAGTCTGATTTCAGGCAGACTTGGCGAGTAAGCTTTGAGGTGCAGTCACGATTCTTTAGGGTGGTTTCATGGTTTGGTCCACCATAAGACTATCAGCTCTTAGCTAGGGGTGGCTGACGATAGGGTGACTTGAGCAGGACCATAGGGTTGCAGTATTAGTTTCAACTTCTCAATATACTCCTTGTATTATCTCCAGTGAAGGCAGGGCAGACACAATAAAGATTCAGTATAGGGGCAGTCACATCTCTGTTCAGTTTTCAGTTCATTGCTTTATTTGTTTAGTCACTCAGTGCGTATCACTGGCCCCGTTAGAATTTTGTTGCGTGTATCTATGTGTTCAGTTGGGGTTTTGTTAGCGGTTTTTCTCATTTGATTTATTTTCAGAACTGGAGTTGCATCTCCACTAGTCTTGTTTTTAGCATGTATTTTAAGGATTCATAATCCTTGTCTGCTAGTACTTAAAAAGTTTAATAGATGACTTCATGTCCAGTTTTCATGCTTGCTTATTGTCTTGTTTAGAATTTGTGGGTTGAGGTTGGTCCAGTTTGGAAATTGAGTAGGATTCTTTGGTTGAACTAGGAGTTTGACCGAGACTCCTAGAGTGGGTTTCACAACAAAGGCTGAAATAAACTACTAAATGTGAATAAAAGATATGGGGCCACTTAGGCTCAAAGAGTGGGCTTAGTGGGCTGTAGGCTTGATGGTAGGTAGTAGGCCTTGGCTCGAGCGATGAATACATCCAAGTCATCCACATGAATGTATGTTGAACTTCTAGGTTGAGCCAAATAGGCTCCAAGAGAACTCGATTCGGTGGCACCGACATTATTGTAGCGAGTCCACTTGGTGGCCTCGATTCTAATTCTTGATCTGGATGCTCTGGATGACTAAGATGGGCTTCTTTATCTCCATAGTCCAGAGATTGTGTGAATAAAATTCCTCCATTTCGGATGTGGCTCAATTCGTCAAAATTCGATGAAATTGGTGGATCCGATTTTGAGTAACTTTATAGCTTCCTTCTTGATTCAGTTCTGATTGGTCTCAAACTTGGTGGAGTATATCCTTTCATCATAATATATCTCTGCTCCAAAGATAGGTCAAGAAAATTCTCCTCCTTCTTACGTTCTTGAAGAATCTTGATTTGTTATGCGGACTCAATGTCGATTCTGGCATCGATGGTGCTTGCTGACATCAGTGCCACTCGTTGCTTGTCTTCAAGTATGAATTTATCTTCATTAATCTATGATAAGGACGTCCTAGCTTCCTTCTTTGAGAGTCCTCCTCTGAAATGCTTTTTTTTTCTCCAAGGTTCTTCGAGTCAGGTGAGCTTTCCGTTGATTTCCTCTGAATGGTCTCAACTTCTCGAAGCTTTGGAATCGTGACTTGAGCCATTGGGATGACCTCATCATGCCCTCCCTTTGGAAAAAATATTCGTCCTCGAATCTAGCCATTCATCAAAATAGAAAATTATCATCGTTGACTAAGGAACTGTACGGAATAGTTGGGGTCTGCTCCTTGCGTGGCTGCATCTAGTATGTCACTCGTGGTTGTCCCCATGGTGGTGGTTCCATAGTTAGGCCTTGAGATCTTTCATCCACGAAATCCATTCCTTAACCTTCTTCTAGTTCATCACTCCAAGCAATCTTTCATTCCATGGCTATTTCATGGCTATTTGCTGTTCTCTTAATTTCACTTGTACATACAACAACATTATTTGGTAGCCACATGTATACGGATAATATATTATAGTAATAATGTCATGTAGCCACATATCCAAGATGTTAGGTCAAATTCTAGGCCAAGCATTTGATATAACACAAGTTTAGGAGGCAAAACATCACCATTAAGCACAAAATTATCTATGTAGTTATCCTCACCTATCATGGTACTAGGCTGCTCATTGATGAAGTCTATACTAACCCTAACTTTGCATATGTGCCTGACCACAAATTCCTCATGCAAACAAGAAAATTATAGTAGTAAGATCTCATGTAAGTTATAAATGCATTAACAAGTTCATAGATCATCACTAACCACCTAAATAGTTCATGACTAGTATTACAAGCATCTTGCATTTAATAATCATATTCACACCTCTAGGATAAACAAGTTCTATACTATGCTTTAAGGGACCACTTGAATGAAACCAATTATACTTATCCCAAGGTGGATTGATGTTATACTTTAAACGAGCAAAATATGATACAATCTCAAAGATAGGCATTATTTAATCAATCCTATCATTACTAGTTATAATCATCAAAGACATAGGCGATTCTTATTTCCTAACCATAAAATTACCAAGCAAATGCTTGGTGGTACTCCTCGTGGTAGCTTGATTTGAATCATCAACTTGGATTCATTCTTCATGGACTCCTTCACGTGTAGTTGTAGCTCTTGTGTCCCCTCAATTTAGATCTGGTCTTGTCGGGATGGCCTAGGAAGACATTCGGTCTTAATTCCATGAGTTGAGGATGCTTCCGAATGATCTCCTTCGAGTTCTTGCAAATTAGAAGAGACAACACTAGGAAGAGGATATGTCATGTTAGTTAAATCTAAACACTCCTCGTGGTGGGGACGTTAATAAATTTAGGGGTCATAATGTAATTGACCAAGTGTATAGTTAGTTAGCTATATATACCCCTGTAAGTACAGACATTAGGGAAATGAACCTAATAAGATTTCTCTCTTCTCCCATTGACTAGTCGATCAAACTGATCAAAAATCAAGTAAACCTCTGTGCTCTCGTGTTTGTCTTTGGTTTACTTGATTCTTTTACATGGGATCAGAGATGGATTGACCGTCTTCTTTTACCAATGTTCTTCTTCTTGGTTAGCTTCGCTGGTGTTTTTTCCTGCGTCTGGTTTAAACTTCTGTTTTCTCAGCTGTTTATCAATCTCGTTCTACCTGCTTTGATTGGTTTCACTCTTTCTTGATTTAGTTCGGCATCTCTGCAACTTTTGTTTTTTTGTTGCCGATTATCATGGAGTTGGAGAAGGGAGAGGCTTTCAGTGATAAGCTCAATGATTCCAACTACTCATTGTTGGCATTCCAATGTAGTATGTTTGTTGAATCGAAGGGGTTATTAGAGATGCTCGAAGGGAAATCTAAGTGCCCTACAAGTGATGATGTCAAAGCTGAAGCTATCACTCTTTGGAAGAGAAATAATACTAAACTCAAGAGCTTGATTCTTCGTTCTGAGAATCCGATTGTGGCACTATCATTGCGTTCTTTCACTATTGCATATGATATGTGGAAACACTTTGAAGGTTCTCACTTGTAGGTTGATGCATCTCGTCAGTTCGACATTGCATTTTACCCCTCCCAACTTTCTAAGCCTCTCCCGGCTGATGTTGTTAAGGCTCAAAAAAACGCGTATGATGCAGTTCCTGATGAAACTTCGTCGAGAGTTTGAGGTTGTTCGTGCTGCCATTCTCAATAGCAAGGTTGATACCTTGGAGGCTGCTCTCGCAGAGCTATCTTGGTGGGAGAAACGTCTTGCAACTCAAGAGCAAGTTGATAGTACTTTGCACAATAATAACACAACCTTCTTAGTATCGCAAGCGTATCGTCAACCCACTTCGTCTCCTGCTTCCGGTCATAGTGGGATAGGTTATCAGGGAAGTTCTCATTCGGGTTTCGGTCACAACCACGAAGCTCGTGCTCAATTCAACAACTCTTCTTCTGGTATGATTCCTTGTCATTTTTGTCAGGAACTCAAGCATATTCAGCCCCACCGTAAGACTCGAAATTTGTGTACTTATTGCAAGCGCCCTCATCAATCTTCGGGTGCTGCATATATTATGTAACCTATTGCTGCTGCTTCCAACACATCTAGCATCACTTTCACTCCGGAGTAACGTAATATTTTCATTCTTCCAACTCTTCAAAAAGCCCTTCCTACTATTCTAAATGGGGCTTTTGCCACAACGTCAGATTCAGGTAATTCCAAATGGCTTCTCGATTCGGCAGCTTTCAAATGGAGGTAAGATCTCCATTCCTGGCCTTAGTTATTTGTCTTCCCTCCTTTTGGTCCTATTCAAGATCAGTCCTTACATGTTTCAAATGTAGGTATGATCTTCATTCGTGGCCTTAGTGATATCAAGAAACCTGGCTTATATTTATCTGGTGCTTTTTTGTTTCAGGTTTGGTACCGAATTTGGTTAGTCTGGGTCAATTGGTGGAGCGAGGGTGTTGAATTTTTTTTTATAACCATGGATGTGTTCTGCAGGACTGGAACACGGGGAGGATACTAGGCAAGGGATTATGAATGGACGACTTTTATCAGTTGGAACATTATAAACCTTTAGCTGCTGTTGCTGCTTATGAAGAATATTATACTTCAGCTGATATGACAGTAGGATTTTCGTTTTCAGTTAAACATTCGCATCATGTTTAAGATTTATGGTACTCTAGATTAGGACATCTTCATGCTTTACGTGTGCAGTCGATGTTCAAGAATAAATTCTTACCAGATACTTTGGATTTATCACCTGTCTCTCAATCAAAGTGTATCAGTTGGGTTGCTGTGAAAATGGCTCAGCTACCTTTTTCCGCAAGTACTAGGGAGATCACCGACCCCTTCCATCTTATTCATACTGATCTTTGGTGTCCTTCTCCTATTTCCTCCTGCCTTGGCTATCAATATTTCACACTCTTTATTGATCATGCTACCCGGTATACATGGGTATATTTCTTCAGATTGAAATTTGATTTGGTGGATGTTGCTAAAGAATTTGTCAATATGGTTTAGGAAACATTCTCTAAGCCTGGTAAGATTATTTAGTCGGACCCCGGGGCAGAGTTTAATTCGCTCGCATTTTATGCATTTTATAAGTCTCATGGCATTCTTTCACAACAATCTTGTCCAGGTGTCTCAAAGCAGAATGGATTAGTTGAATGAAAACATGGTCACGTACTTGAGTTGACTCGTGCTATCTTGTTATATTCTAGTGTACCTCCTTCTCTTTCGATTGAGGCCGTTCATACTGTGGTTCATCTTATAAATCAGCAAGTTACTCCTACTCTCCAAAATTGATCTCCATTTTGTGCTCTTCATAACAAGCAACCTAACTATAAATGTCTGCGCGTCTTCGGCTGTGTTCTTTTTGTTTTATTGGCTCATTGACAACGTATTAAGCTCAGTTTGAAGGTTTTGAAGTGTTTCTTTATCGGCTATAGTAATCTTCATAAAGGATTCATGTGTTAGGATCCCGATTCAAGACGACTTCGCATTTCTCGATGATGTTGTGTTCTTCGAACATATAATGTATTATGATGATTCCAACGTTCCGGGCAGCCCAACCACTTCTTTTGATTTCTTATTTTCCCATGATGATGAGGTTCTTGACATGGGAACTAGGACTTCCAAAATCCTCTAATTCTCCATCCTCCACCACCGATATTACTACAGCTTCTCCTCGACTCCTGCTTCCCAAAGTCCTCTGGTCACATGTATCATTCTTTTGGGTTCCCTTCCGTAGCTATACATCAGAACCTCCCTCCTTTGCGTCGCACTTCTCGCTCTAATGCGGATTAGAATCCATCCTACCTCAATACTGATTTTGTGACCTATTCTTCGGAACCTGTTATCGCCAGGTGAGTGGTAATCCCAACTGGGATGCCGCAATGGATGTTGACACTGAGGCACTTGATGAGAAGCAGACATGGGAGTTAGTTCCCCGTCCTCCTCCACTGGTTTCTGTCCTTGGTTCTAAGTGGTGTACACTGTTAAACTATATCTAGATGTATCACTACACCGCTATAAGGCATGTATTGTTGCTCAAGGAAATCGACAGGGATATGGTATAGATTATACTGACGTTTGCTCTGGCGGTACGTATGACAACTGTTCGGTGTATCTATGTGGTTGCTTCTTTTTAGAATTGGCCTCTTCGTCAACGTGACGTTAAAATGTGTTCCTCCATGGAGATCTCAGAGAAACGGTGTAAATGGAACGACCATCGGGCTACACGTAGGGTGATTCCTCCATGGTTTGTCTTCTTCGTGCTTGGTTCGATATGGTTCATGAAGTTATTCGTCACTCTTCATTCGGTGAACTATTCATGGAATTACATTACTTCTTATTTATATATGTTGGTGACATGATTAATACTGGTAGTGATCCAGATGGTATTTCTGAGCTTACGACCTTCTTGTGCTCATCATTTAATATTAAGGATCTTGGAGAGTTATCCTATTTTCTTGGTTTGGAGGTTCAATGAAGGTCGACGAGTAGTTTTCTTAGCTAACGCAAGTACATTTCAGATCTTCTCAACCAAGCTCAATTTGACAACTGTGTACCTTGCTCCACACCTATGGAAGAGAATGTCAAACTTAGCCGTGATGATGGAGAATTCCTTCCCAATGGTACATAGTATCGAGAGATTGTTGGTAGCTTAATTTATCTTACTCACCGTAACTTATCTTATGCCATCTAAGTCGTCAGTAAGTTCATATCTACTCCTCAAACCACTCATATGTATGTTGTACATCGTATTCTACGTTACCTCTAATGGACGTGTGAGGTGGGATTGTTTCTTCCCTCTACTAGCACGTCAGTTGTCGAGGCTTATGTAGATTCTGATTATGCGGGTTGTGTGGATACTCACCGCTCTACCTTGGGGTGGCATGTGATGTTTGGTGATTCTTTTGTTTCTAGGAGGTGTCGCAAACAAGATAAAGAATCAAAATCCTCTACTGAAGCCGAGTATCATTCTATGTCCAAGGTCAGTTCCGAGCTTGTTTGGCTGTCTCGATTACTTTAAGAAATTGGATTCCTCGTCACTCTTCCAATGCATTTGTAAGGCGATAAGACTAGTACAATGCAAATTTCCAACAACCCTGTTCTCCATGATCGTACTAAACACATTGAAGTTTATGTGCACTACATACATGAACTTATGGTAGATCGACATTAGAAATTATATTGTGATATCACATTTGAGGATCAAACGACAGACCTCGTTACTCCTCACCAAGGTGGTTACTTTGTCGCGCCATTGGTTTTTATCGGGCAAATTGATGGTGCGAACCACCCATCAATTTGGATGAGTCTGTTAATAAATTTATGGGTCATAATGTAATTGACCAAGTGTATAGTTAGTTAGCTATATATATACCTCTGTAAGTACGAACATAAGGGAAATGGACCCTAATAAGATTTCTCTCTTCTTTTGTGGACTAGTCGATCACCCTGATCTGAAACCACGTAAACCTCTATGTTCTTGTGTTTGTCTTCGGTTTACTTGATTCTTTAACAAGGGCACCCCAAGATTTTCCTATCCACTAATGTTTGGCTATCCTAATTAGGTGGATCTGATTTTCTTTTCTCTCCTCTCGACCTCATTTGTTTTGAGCCCTTGATTTGAAATTTCTATTATTACACTCGTGGGGTAGCTTTGGTTTGTTCTCTCATATGTCCTTCCATGAGCCCCCTTGCTTTCTTCTCTCGTCTTGCTCCTGCTTTTCGTTGGTCCAATACGTCTTGATGAACTTGAAAGGGCCTAATGGTCTTCAAAGTGTGCGTCTTCATTCCATGTGTGATGACGTACTTGTTAGCTTTGCCATTGAACATAATGTGCCTATTAAACTGCCATGGTTGTCCGAGTTATACATGGACAGCCTCCATTGGTACTACATCACATGATACATCGTCAAAATAATCACCAATTCTCAAATGTATTTGTATCTACCTCTCTACTTTGATCTCTCCTTCATTGATAAGCCATTGAAGCTTGTAAGGATTTGGATCGCCCCATCTTCTCCACGAGCATGGCGCTTTCCCCGTTCATGCAACTCCCCCCACCGATGGCTAGGTTGCACTCAAAGTTGTTGATGATGCAATGGGTGTGAAAAAGGTTCCCCTGTTGTTGAAGATCCCCCACTGATGCTCCGTGTCCCAATAATATGTGTGATGTCGATGTTGTGGATTCGGGTGGCTTCAATTTGACGCCTTGATGTCAGGCCATGCGACTGATCTCAAGCCACCGTAGAATCTCCGTCAATTGTGGTCGAACCTAGCAAAACATCGTTACTACGAATAAGGACCTCAAAAATCTCTCCACCTAAGATGTCCTAATCTCAACGCTCATTGTTTTACCACTCGTGTTTCACTCAATTTACAATGGAGAAAATCTTAGAGAAGTAATTAGCTGAGTTAAAGTCTTAGAACTACCAAAAATTCTTCTAGGAGTAGGATTCACAAAAAATATAGCAATCAAAGCAATCAACAATACTTGAACCGAGCTATGCAACGAAAAATTATTTTATACTTGTACGTTGATTTTAACGCAAAAATCAATTGAAGATTGCGCCTAACAGAGTCAAAGATTACACCTAACACTCTGGAATTTTATTAACAACTGAAGGCACAATATCTAATAGAAATTCTGGATCTGTTTGTTAAAGTTTGCCCCTAAGTTAGTCAAATACCAGTAAGAAGGTATTTGACAGTGTAAGGGCGCAATATCTGACACAGACAGTGAAAATTTGAAATCTCAAATTTGAAAATTATGCTCCATCAAATCCAACCCGAATGAAATACCAAAACGTGTGTGGTGACGTGGTTGGGTCAATTAGCTTTTAAAGACCTCTTGACTTTGCCGATTTTTCTTTTTAACTTCTTCAACGACTTCGTCTAAATTTTCGACTTGATTCATTTTACCACAAGAAAAAACGTTAGTATAATCATAATCGAATCTCCCAACCCTAACTAGGAAAGAAACTTGAAATGATCAAATCATATCCAATCAAACAGAAATCCTTCTAACAAACTAGAATTCAGCCAATAACATATTTAGGGTTTTTCTAATTTCTCGAAACATCAAAATTAAAATGCGAAAAATGAAAAGATACGTAGTTAGCCGACCAATCGACTCGATTTGAAGGGAGCTCCAAGTCTCAAACGTGGAATCCTTTATCTCAAGAGGGGATGATTGTCCGATACGATATACTAGAATCCTATATTTTAGCAACAACATGTTATAAACAAGATGGAATCGAAAAACAACATAAGCCGAAATTTACTTAATAATTATGGGGTCTCTCTAACTATGATGGTTGCACCCTCTTTATATAAGAGATGGAGGCCATGAAATTACAAGTATAATAAAACCTTTTTCTCGAAGGAAATATAGGAGAAGGATCCCTTACCTTGCAAGGAAAAAAATCCCCTTTCCTTAAAAAACAAGTTTTAAGTAAGTCAATCCCTGCTCTCCAAAGACTAAATTCAGTCAAGGATTTTTTTAGGAGGGCTTCTTGGGTCTTAATCAAAGCTACTAAGTCTGAATACGAGGTTTGAAATAAAATACTAAAACATGAATAAAAGGTAAGGGGCCACTTAAGCTCCGAGATTAGGCTTAGTGGGCCGTATGATTGATGGTCGGTATTACACATTTTCTTGGGCCATGAATACATCCAAGGAATTCCCTTGAACTTATGGGTTGAGAAAAATAGGTTCGGTCTTAAACGGATCCAAGATGCCTCTGTTTGGTGGCACCAACATAACCGCAGTGGGTCCACATAGTGGCCTCGATTCTAATTGTTGATCTCGATGGTATGCATGACTTTGATGGGATTCTCTATCTCCATAATTATTCTGGTCCAGAGATGGTGCAAACAAAAATGCACTATTTGGGTTGTTGCTCAATTCGTCAAAATTTGGTGAAATTGGTGGATCCGATTTCGAGCAACTTTGCGCTTTCGTGTTTGAATTAAATCGGATTGGTCTGAAACTTGGTGGAGGGTCTCCTTTCATCACAATATAGCTCTCCTCCAAAGATAGGTTGAGAAACGTCTTCTCCTTCTTACGTTCTTGAAGAATCTTGATCTTGTATGCCGACTCGATGTCGATGTCGGCATCAATATCGGTAGCCGACGTGAGTGCCACTCGTTGGATCGCCATTTTTCAAGTATGAATTTATCTTCATTAATTCATGAGAGGGACGTGATAGCTTCCATCTTCGAGAGTCCACCTCTAAAATGCTTACTTTTTCTCCAAGGTTCTTCGAGTCTGGTGAGCTCTCCGTTGAGTTTCTCCGAATAGTCTCGATTGCTCGAAGCTTTGTATAATGACTTGGGACCGTTGGGATGAACTCATCACCACCACCTTTATAGAGGCCAAAGTTTATTAGCTTTGGTGTGTCTAGGCGTTCTTGCGTACAAACCTCCTCTTCTAAGTTATGATCATCTCAATGACAACCATTCGTTGTTGCCTATGGCCATCATAGATGTGCCAACCTCCTCGTGGCACATTGGGCATCCTGAATTTCCTTCTCATCATAGGCTTGCCATAGCCCTCCCACTGTGTTGGTTGTACCCAAGTTTTTCTTCGATTCCCTAAGCTAGTTGCTTAACTGATGGACCAAGTCCCTGTTGGGCCAATTGTGGTTGGTTTTGCCTCATCTAAAGTAAGACTCTTCTTGCAACGAACACACAACTTTTCGACATCACTCGACACTCCCCCAAATTCCATTGGACTAGTCTGCATGCCACTGGAGGAATTCCCTATTCATATGTTGCTTGTGAAGTAGCTTTTGCGGGTGGTGTTATGTCCTACACTAGCTTGAAGTGTGGCAACTCAACCCTAGAGAAATCTGGGTTGACCATGTTGATGCCTAACACATTATGATGAGGTCATCCCAACAGTCCCAAGTCATGATGCTAAAGCTTCGATAAGTCGAGACCATTTGGAGGAAATCAACGGAAAGCTCGTCGGAATCGAAGAACCTCAGGGAGGAAGCGAGCATTTCGAAAGAGGAGCACTCTTGAAGATGGAAGCTAGGACGTCCGTTAAATGGATTAATGAAAATAAATTCATACTCGAAGAAATGGCGAACCAATGAGTAGCACTACTGCCGACGAGCAGCATCGATGTCGACATCAACATCGTGTCCGCGTAAAGAAAAAAAGTGTGGGAGCTCAAGAAAAGAGAGATGAGAAAACAAACGAGTGAACACCATTTTAGTGCAAAAACAGAAAAATCGAAACTAAAGCTCAAAAGTGAGGACGAGAGGAGAGAAAAAAAGTTAAATTCACCTAGTGAGGATAGCCAAACTTTGGTTGATAGGGAATCCCTTGTGATGCCACACCATAAGGAGTGTTTAGATTAAACTAACGTAACATATCCTCTTCCCATTGTTGTTTCTTCTATTTTGCAGGAATCCAACAGAGCTATTTTGGAGGCAACCTCTATCCTTGAGATTGAGGTCGAATGTTCTCCTAGGGCATCCCAACAAGACACATACCAATTGGAGGGAAACAAAGAGCGACACCTAAATGTAAAGGATTCCACAAAGAATGACTTCAAGATAATGATTCAAGTCGAGCTATCATGAGGAGTACCACCAAGCGTTTGTGTCAAAATTTCAGCAAACAAAACCGATAAGCCTTCCTATGATGAGCATCCTATGATTATGTTAGAGTTATGGTTAAGTTCATGCTTGATGATGATGTTTTGTCTCCTAAACTTGTGTTAAATCATTTGCTTAGTATAAAATTTGATATAACATCTCAATCCTTTAGCTACTAGCATTATAGTCTACTATTAGTACATTTATATGTGATTGCCCAAAAATTTCATTTTAGAAAAAGGGGAGTTTGAGAAAGTAGTGATCAGAAAGAGGCATCAAACATCCATGGAATGGAAGATTGCTTGGAGTGATGTACTAAAACATGACAAGGGCTTCGATTTCCTGGTTAAAAGGTCCCAAAGCCATACATGTGAACTATCACCATGGGAGCGGCCATGAAGAAAAAATAAAATACACATTGAGCAGCTACGCAAGGAGCACACCCCAAATATTCAGAGAAATTCTTTTGTTATCGATGATAATTTTTTAGTTTTGTGTGATGATTATCAAATAACTTGTGTATCATATGATTAGACAGATTCGAGGATGAATCTTTTTCAAGAGGGAGGGTGTGATGAGTTCATCCCAATAGTCCTATGTCATGATGCTAAAGCTTCAAGAAGTCAAGACCATTCGAAGGAAATCAACGGAAAACTCGCCAGACTCGAAGAACCTTGGAGTGGAATCAAGCATTTCGAAAGAGAAGCACTCTCGAATATGTAAGCTAGGACTTTCCCCGCATGGATTAATGAATATAAATTCATATTCATAGAAATGGCGAACCAACGATGATGCTGACGTCGGCTAGGAGCATCGATGTCGGCATTGACATCGAACCCGTATTAAAAATCAAGATTCTTCAACAACGCAAGAACGACATAATTTTCTCAAACTATCTTCGGAGAAGAGCTATATTATGATGAAAGGAGGCTCCACCAAGTTTGAGAGCAATTAGAACTATAGAGAAGAGAAAGGTGCAAAGATGCCAAAATTGTACCCATCGATATAATAATATCGTTACGATTTGAGCCTTAGCCCAAATGGAGTATATTTTCTTAATCCATCTCTAGACCAAAAATATATTGGAGATAAAGAAGCACATCCAAGTTGTTCAAAGCACCCAGATCAACAGTCGAACTCGAGGTCGCCATGTGGACCCGCTTCTGTGATGTCGGTGTCACCGAAATGAGGCTTCTTACATCCATTAAAGCTCAAGCCTTTTTTTCTCGACCCAGAAGTTGTTTAAGATTTCAAGGGGCTATCTTGGATGTGTTCAAGACCCAAAAAAGGTTTACTTTCGCCATCAAGTCTATGGCTCACTAAGCCCATTTTCGGAGCATAAACTGTTATATATCTTTTATTCCCATTTTAGTAGTTTGAATTGGGGTTTGTATTCAGAATAATAAGTTTTAGTTAAGGTCTACGCTTTATTCCTTGGGGAATAAGGTTTTACTTAGTCAAAACTTATTCCTTAAGGGAGTAGGATTACTTGCCTTACAAAACAAGGACTCTTTCTCCTAATTTGATTGTGTAATTTTTTGCCCCCTCCTTCCTCTATTAAAGGAGGATTTTGGAAATTTTAATCATTAGAACCCCAGATTAATTAAAGTATTTCGGCTATTAAACTTTTATTTTTCCGTCCTGTTCTTAGCAAGTCTTTGCTAAACTAGAAAATTTTGAATTTATCGAGGTCAGGTTATCACCCTTTCTTCGTGGCTTCCTTCGACTAGACACTTAAGACTTTCTTCTGGTTTACATGAGTGGTCGGACTAGGTACATAAACCATAATCTTTTTCTTGGATTTGCTCGTCATTTTAAAACCTTTTAGATTGCTTCACAATGATCGATCTTTGTGTCGCTTGGTTCATATCACATTGGGGAAAGAATCGGTATCTACCACCATGGTATCCTTCTTGGACTAAAGGAACTTGGCACGCTCTTTCTGAATGGCATCCTGTAGTAAATTACAGAAAAACATACAATTGTCAGTTGAAGGTGACATTCTATTATGCGCTTTACAATAATTTTCCCTTTCAACTTCTGAAGGGGGGTATGTTATGCCAACGAGTTAATTTGACTTGGCCGTCTTTGTAAAGTTGGTCAAAATCATGTCAGTCTTGGAAATGTCAAAAGAATACTTCCGAGGCTGGATGGCCGCGATATTGGGCTTCCCCTCTTATGGCTCAGGCTCAACCTTGCCTAGGGAAGCGCACACATTTGGCTTCCCAATAGCTAACTCAGCCAATTATACTTCTGCATTTATGGCCTTTTGGCCTACGTGATCGGTAGCTAACATGGGGAAAGTATGGCCCCATTGAGGCGCTCCTCCTATTCTCCTTCTTTTTTTAGAAGGGACTCATGTCTCATGACACAATACATGACTTGGAACAAATCAGAAAACTTTTTGTCCTGAAACTTCTTCATTATTTCAAAAGCTAAACCACCTAGTGCAACTAGACAAATTCTGTCTGTTAAGTTAACAAAGATCTAGTTACGAGCATTCTTGAAGTTCATCGAAAAATGCTCCACCGGCCCATCTGGCTATTGGCACATATGTGCCAAGTTAGCCATAGAGACCTCAGGCTTCGATCTATAAAATTGAGCATGGAAGATTTGCTTCGTCGCTTGCTAGGTTTGTATAAAATTAGATGGCAAGTTAACATACCAGGCAAAGGCTGGCTCAGTCAACGAGTTGTCAAAATTCTTAATTTTACAAAATCTCTAACATCGTTACATTAGACAAAGAAATATCCAACATGCTCCATGGTGGATTGGTCACCCATTCTAGTGAAGGTGACAAATTCAGGAACCCCAAAACCCCTTGGGAATGGGTAAACTCTATTTACCCATTCAGGATAAGATTTTCGGCACACATGTGACAAGATGGTCCTAACTCCCAAACCAAACTGCCTAGTGACAAATTGGACCACTTGTTCCCTTAGGGCATTTTCAACATGGCCATACCTCCCTTTGATGCCCCCTAGCTATATAAACTCTATAGGGTCCATGCCTTACCCATTGATTTGCGGTAGCATAAGTCTCGGGTAAGCACGTGGTGGAATGTGATCTCCACCACTTAAACTATCTCCCCCTCCCATGTTGGCAGGTGCCACATATGGCCTTGCTATAGATATAGGGGGAGGTTGTCCAACCCCTTGCACGAAAGGTTGGACAGCTGAAATGTTAAACATGGGGGCAAAATTTTAACCACATGATGGTAGTTCTCCCTTTCCCACATCAATAAAATCCTTCCCTTGTGTAGTGGCAGGAACATTATTAAGATTTGCGCGGTGAGGAGGTGGTTTGTTATTTGGTTGTATATTCCCGAAAGACAAAAAATTATCTTGCTATGATTGGCCACTGTAGCCACCGACAGGTAGAACATTCGTGCTTCCATTATTGGATGTTGGATTGACATCATCTAAAGATAAAGTTCTTGGTTGTGTTACAAAAAATGTCAAAAGGTTTCTAAATTCATCAAAACTATTTTTATTATTGTTAACCACCTAAATAACATGAGTCAACCTTCTATCTACCCTAGAATTTTAAGCTTAATAACGACCTCATAACCTGAAATAAATGAGCTTTGACTTCTATGGACAAGAATTAACTACACGATTCAAACCTTTTTGAACAATATTCAAACGAGGGTGTTTGATTTCTGACTGAATGTGGACGAACTACATTAAATTATCCCTACTCTTATGGAAGTTTATTGAGAGCTCCAACAACTACGACTGAAGCTAACATCTGCTGAAAATGTTAAATTTGCAGAGAATGTAAAACTTGACAAGTGGTATCACAATTGTGGTTTTGAGAACTCTTGGTTTTATCTAGTCTTGTATTTATAGCCATCCATGATAAGTTCTTCAAGAAGCCGCTCCCTCCTTTCTAGCAACAAGGGTGACAGACTTGATTAGGGGGGTGACAGACTTGATTAGGGGGGTGACCTGATGAACTTGATGATCATGCGCTAATTTGATGAGGATGGCCTAATTTGATGAATATACCTTGCCTTAATGAGGGTGTCCTCGTGTTAATGAGGGTGGCCACCTTGATGAATTGAGGATGGTGGCCTTGCTGGCCATGGTTAACGAAGGTGACCTAATAATTTGATAGACGTGGCTAGGGTAAATGAGGGTGACTTGGGATGATGAGGGTGACCTAGTGAGTTTGATGAGCGCGGGCAGGGTAAATGAGTGTGACCTAATGAGCTTGGTGACCATGAGTATGGTAAACGAAGGTGACTTGGATTATTGAGGATGACCTAATAAGCTTGATGGTCGTGGGTAGGGTAAACAAGGATGACTTGGGTTGATGAAGGTTATCTGATGAGCTTGATGATGATGGATAGAATAAATGAAGGTGATTTGGGTGGATGATGGTGAGCTAATGAGCTTGATGACCTTTTGTACCATCCACTAAAATGGAAGCCATCGTTAATCCTCTGCATTTGGCCTCAAAACCCAAATAATAGCCTACTTTAAGATCAGGTTAATTAATATACTTGTTTTTATCTTACTAAAGTGCTTTGCGATTTTAAAATTAACCAATGTGATATTTATACTAATATTTTTTGTGAAAAAACAGTAAGTCACAATGGGAGTCATGAAAGCCGTTTTGTCAATGTGTTTGTTCGTACGAATTTGATGGTAACCAGAGAAGTTATCTAGGAACGACCACATCTTATGATTGGCGCTCGTGTTGATTGCTCAATGTTTAGCAGCGGCTAGGAGTCCTTTGGACATGTGTCACTCAGATTGGTATTTTCAACACACAGTTAGGATCATGATGCCTATTTATTTTAACCAATACCAAATTCACAAACCACTGAGGATATAAGACTTCCCTAATGAGTCTGAACAGCTAGTAGCTTTTTAGTTTCCGTAGCAATTAGTTGACGTCTTTCCAAACAATATTTTCTTTATTTTTGTTGGACCGGGTAGTTTATGTTCGATGATGAATGGACTGTATCCAACATATCGCTAGGGCTCCTAACAATGACTGGAGAAGTTGCATAAAGTTTGTAGTAACGTGGTGCACATGTGGCTATCGAAATGAGAAGATATTTTCACTTTATGATCGGGATGTTGCCACAACAATGATATTTTTTCATTCGCCTCCACGGTCTCGAATGTTCAATTTTCCTTTCCTCGTCTTGGTTCGGCATTCGGTTGGAGAGTAGCCTTTTGGCAACATTTCTTGGCAATGTTGTGGTGTCCCCTCGTGGTTCCCTTTCCAAATCAAAGCCTCTTAGCTTGACGTTGCTTTAGACAATGTTGCACCCTACTTGGTCAACTAACACTTGTTGCAGCTATAGATTGTCTGGTTGTTGTGGGGTATCGCTTGCCACTATCTCCTCTAGTAACGGAAGAGCATAGCTGCCCCATTTCATCTCCATCTCCTAACTATCTATGGATTTGGGATTAGTGTTTTACATTTTTCTCTTATCTGGCGCGCCAATTGTTCATATTTAGTTGCCCAGAGTGAACAATGAGTTGTTGATTCGAGAATTACCCGATTTTCAGTTGCGATCACCTAATCCATACGACCCTAGCTGGACTCGTAATAAATCAGTCTTCGGCCCATGCCCCTAATAATGGTTAAGTCATCCTAACGATGCAAGTGTCATTTGTGTCTCTCGTTATGCTTTTACTCAAACTTTGCAACACAGTTTAGACTAAGCAATTTGGGTTTTATTTCGAACTATACTACTACCGCATTAACACTAGCAATGAAAACTAAGAGAAACTAAGAAAGAGGTTTGAACAGAAGGAGAAAAAACGTTATTGGAAGGGATGTTGATCAAGCTCAACTTCCTATCAATAGTCGGTTCAGACAAATGTTGGAATAGGAATAAATATTAATATTTCTCTTATCACTCGTAGGAATCCCGCGACACGATCATGCACACGGATTACCACTACTAGTTTTCCCAATCAAGGTTTGTATCACCCTAACTAGGCTAACTAGTAATGAGCACCAAGATATTCTACAAAGTGATAAGGTGTTCCATTGACATAAAAGACCTTACAAGCAGTTGAAAATGGTGTTAACTGGGTCCATTAACACCTATGCTACTAATAACGACACCTAATTTGGTCAATTAGGTGCAAATGAGAACGCACGCCAAGTGCTCAATGAAAATACCTTTAAATCCAAAAGAAACACAAAAGGTAGAATAGAGTTATGGCTTAATCCACCGATAACTTTCTTCTATCGTAGATTGTTAACATAAGTATTCCAAGGCTCGATCAAGCAAAGGAGCTCACAAATTTGACCTCATTCAAATCGTGACAAGAAGTAGGCTTAAAGAACAACAATCAAGCAATCATTCATGCATCACCAAATATCCAACAAATCGCTGACCTTATATTTCTAGGGGGAGTATCTATAACACCTTCATTTCTAACAAATTATGAAATGACCAAAATGCCCTTAAAATAGCAAAAAATTTAAAACATGATAAGGGCGTTATGGACTTTTAATATGATCTTAACAAATTACTAAAATGCCCTGGCCATGGTACTTCAAAATAAAGTAATAATAAACAAGAGTAAATAAAACCATAAAGAGAATAAATAAAATAAAACTTTTAATTACTAACATGCTTCTACAAAATCAACATATCATTGAAAATCAAGTCTCAATAAATTAAACATAGATACTTTTTTGAAAATTCTAGTCCATATTGTTACATATTCTGAATCAGCTCCACTCTGCTCGTGCAATAATTTTCATACACCCTAGTGGATGGTTTGGGGTCAGTCTTTCGTACTCATATCATAAAAAGAATTCTAAGTAAACATTAGCATACAAGTTATGTAATTTCATAACAATCACTTCTGGTTTCGAAACAAACGCTTCATAATAAGCACTGATCTATATGTAATCATAACTTATAGGTGCAAATCTTAATCATAACAAATAAGTAATCATCATCATAAAATGAAACTCAAGCCAATCATGTTAGGTGTATTATGAGACCGTGAGTATTATGGTTTTTATAACTTGTCATATCCTATTCATCGTGTTCATGAACGTCAATTACATGACATTAATTCTTATACTTGTTCTTAACGTTATCTACGGTATCTTAATTATTGTGGGGCGTCCCCCAACTCAACTAACTAGCCCTACCACCCAAATCGTGAAAATCGTGGATGTTTGGGAGCACATATCCTCAAACAGCATATCATGAAAATCGTGGATGTCTGAGAGAATGTATCCGTCAGACAACATATTGTTTAAATCGTGGATGTCTGAGAGAACGTATCTGTCAGACAACATATCGTATGGGCAATACTGGCGCAAGTCATGTAGGCGATAGTCTAGGTAGTGAGTTCATGCTTTTAATCCACCTATTAATCATCTAGTTGTGGTGTTCTTGTTCACTACTCTCTCGTCATCTATCCTTATCATAATTCTAACCTTAATGGTCGAACGTTATAGGTAGTCTAATCTTTTCATAACTAAAAGACATATTACTTTGTAACCTAAACAGAACAACACATAAATACTACGTATCAATCATGTAATTCAATTCAGAAGTAAAGCATCACATAGAACATAACACGTAATCCAAACTACACCAACGTAAAGAATTTATTCCCTTAAACCATCCCACCTTATTAAATTAATCGAGGAGGGTCCAACACGAGGAGGCAATATGAACTTGGAGACTTGATCGTCTTTATGAACCTGCAGACGAGGGAAATCGATTAAACTAAATTTCATAAAAAAGGTGGAACGAGATTAGGGTGGCGACTTGGTTAAAATCACTTCATAATCTATTATGAAGTGAGAGGATGTTATTTGATTTAATCTATAACTCATAAGGGTACGTTTCAAATTTAATTTCTAAGGATTACTCGTTGTAATTAACTACTAATCAATTCTACTCAATAAAATTTATAATCATATTAAAGTTACACTAAAACATATTATAAATTTGTAATCATATAAATCTAATAAGAGACGGTTTTGATTGTCTAATTCATATCCAACTAAAATATCTAAATATCAACTCTTATAATTAATTACAAAATCCATTCATAATAATATCTAATGATCACTCATACTAATAATCTATTCTTAATTTATAATCGCTTCAAAACTATTAAGAACGGTTATAAGTTCAAACTAGTAGATGATTCATAAATTAATTGAATTTCGTATTATATTGAACTACTTAGAAAGTTATTTATGATCAATCAGTCACAACGTGAAAGTTGCAGGTTGCGGCAGTGACTGTAAATTAGTTAAGTACTGAACTGTCTGACCTTAACAGTTTATACTCGCATTGTAATTTGTAGAAATTTGGTACTGATTGTAATCTGAATCCCTAAACGACGCCTAGTTTTCGAATTAGAGAACGCGCTAAAACGATAAATTACTAAATTGACCTTTCGTAAATTTATAAGAAGTTCAATCTTGAACAAACACGTTCAATCTAAAACACAAAACTTGAAGAAGTTGAACATCCTAACTCGAAGATTCTACGAGAAATCGAAGTTCCGAACGAAGATCGACGACTTTCGGAAAAGGTAACCCTAATTTCAGCTTGTTAATTGATTTTTTTAAAAAAAAAT
Organism: Linum usitatissimum; assembly: GCA_030674075.2. Taxonomy (NCBI): domain Eukaryota; kingdom Viridiplantae; phylum Streptophyta; class Magnoliopsida; order Malpighiales; family Linaceae; genus Linum; species Linum usitatissimum. Next base: position 9,077,393 of record JAUJYP020000804.1, read on the forward strand.
ATTTTATTATGATTAATTTAGATTCACTTTGATTTAATTTAGGGTTTAGTTGAATTCGGTTTAGGGTTAGGGTTTAGATGAATTTAATTTAGGATTTAGGGTTTAGATGAATTTATGAATTTATGAATTTAGTTTAGGGTTTAGATGAACTTAGTTTATGGTTTAGATGAATTTAGTTTAGGGTTTAGATGAACTTAGTTTAGGGTTTAGGGTTTAGGGTTTAGATGAATTTAGATTTTTAGGGTTTAGATGAATATAGTTTAGGGTTTAGGGTTTACGTGAATTTAGGGTTTTAGGGTTTAGGGTTTAGATGAACTTTCATAATTAGTCTTAATTTAATTGATTAGATTTTTATAAGTATGTGATTAATTAGATAATTCCATTTATTATAGTTTTTGAATAAAATGGCGAAGACAAAAGGCGGAGGTAAGCACCATAACACCGACCCTGTCGAAGAAGAGACTGATGGAATTCAGAAAATGCGAGGGAAGGGCAAGTCGTTGGAAACTATGAACCGACTTGCCGAGCGGGCGATTACTGCTTCTAATAGGAGAGAAGCAAATAAGAAGAAAAAAAACAGAAGATCTACGAGACCCCCGAGCCTTTTCCCCCGATTAGGATTCCCGTATGTCATGATAGACCTCCATCCCCCGCTAGGCCTGTTAGAGTTCCCCCCTTTCTGACTTCACGGCGGAGGTTTATACCAGATGACGACGAGGAGGAGTTATTTGGTGGATACGAGTCCGATACCTTTCGGCCTCCACCATTTAGGGCTTCCACGGGTTCGTCTCACGCTTCAGCGACCGTTGGAGCTGCAGCTGGGAGAGATGCTAGTTTTGCTCCCGCCACTAGTACACACGGTGCCCAGAGGGATGAGGAGGTCCACACTACTGGGGCTGGGGGAAACCTTTCCCGCACTTGGCAGCTGGAGTCGGGGATAGAGGATGGAGGGCCGATTGCGACCAGTGTGATTCCTAGTTTCGGGGTGCGCATTATCTGTGGGCGCTCGGTGCGGACTACCGTAATATCCGATATTTCATGTTCTACCCCCGACGGGATCATCTCAGGCATGTGATGAGATTCCAGCCACAGACACTGGATTTGGAGATGATGATGTCCACCTCGGGACTTCTCCATTTGGGTCATCTCGGGATGACTGATCAGTTGGACGAGGCACTGATCCACGCTTTTGTAGAGAGGTGGCAGCTGGATACTAACACGTTCCACATGCCCTTCGGAGAGATGACCATCACACTTCAAGATGTGTGGCATATTCTCTGTATACCAGTACATGGACGTCCACTTCACGTTCCTTGATCCAGTCATGATCTCAGCTCGATGTAGCTCGAGCCCTAGGTATCCGACCCGAGGATTTGAAGCCGCGCTGGAGCCGCTACGGTGGTGATGCACGATACCCTTGGCCGAAGGGTGCCGCCATGCATGAGAAGTCGATGTTGGCACCGGCGAGCGGTTTAGTGGATGAGGATGCATACGGTGGTCTTCATGTTTTGTCTGCTGGGGTCGACTCTGTTCACTGATAAGACCGCCGATCGTACACGTCTGGTGCTTTGGGAGTATTTTATTGGGGGCGTGTCCACTGTTTCGAGATATGCTTGGGGGACAGGGGCTCTAGCATGGTTGTACCACGAGCTGGGTAAGGCGAGCAGGGCTAAGTGTAAGGGGATGGCGGGGTGCGTGTCCCTACTTCAGTCCTGGATTCACGAGTACTTCCCTAGTACTCGTGCTGCTAGAGTAGTGGCTCGACAACCGGGGTGATACCGAGGCGTTGGTTGGGCGGTGGAGCGCATCGAGCAGCCGGATAGATCATACGACTTCTTGCATCGTCGTCTTGAGTACTACCATCGTCTGCTGGATGATATGACCGCAGAGGATGTGATTTGGCTGCCATTTGGGGCACGCCCCGAGGTGGAGGTTCCCGATTCGACGTTCCGTGGGGTCATTCGTTTCGGTCCGACGGTAGAGTATTATGACCCGACGTGTGTCGTTAGACAGTACGGCTACGCGCAGATGATTCTGGGCGTTATCCCGTTGCCTTCTAGGGCATACAAGGCTGCTGAGCCCAACGGGTACACAGTTGAGTGGGCTGACACCACAGATAGAGCGTGGAGGGACGAGGACTGGTCCAGGCTGATGCCATTTCAGTCTTTGTTTAGGCGTGCAGAGGATGTGACCGAGGTCGACCCCCGATACATGTACTGGTATCGGCCCCACACCCACCCACGCATCCTCAGACCCATCCCTACTGGTGTAGCGGCGCCGACAGATATGGTAAGTATATATTCGTTTTCTTTAGGGTTTAGGGTTTAGGGTCAGAGTCGGATACCGATAGCTAACTTGTAAAATTTTCCACATTGCAGCTAGCTTACAGGGTGTTGGATCATATGCATCCATTCCTTACTGGGACGATGAGACAGGAGGACAAGTCTGATGTTGAGTACCTAGAGGCGGTCGAGTATCTGAGATGTAGTGTTGCTGGCATGTACGTGGACTTCCGACACCAGAGACCGTACCGTTAGACTTTGTTTCTGTCATATGTTATCATTTCTTTCCATGTTGTGTAATGAGACTTATGTATTTTTGTTTTTAGACCTATGTAGTTTTGATTTCAGATTTGGGAAATTGTGGACTTTCGATATGATGCACTTATGATATTATGCACTTTCGATATAATGCACTTATGATATTATGCACTATTGAGCCTAAACCCTAAACCACTAAACCTTATACCCTAACCAATAAAACCTAAACCCTAAAAACAAAACACTAAAATCTAAACCCTAAAATCTAAACCCTAAACCCTAAATCCTAAACAAAATGTTAATAAATTTTAAAATTTAAACCTTAAACCCTAAACCCTAAAAAAAATTATACAAATTATAAAATTTAAACCCAAATTCCTAAACCCTAAACCCTAAACCCTAGAAAAAATTATAAAAATTTTAAGATTTAAACCCTTAACCCTAAACCCTAAACAAAATGTTAATAAATTTTAATATTTAAACCTTAAACCCTAAACCCTAAACCCTAAACGCTAAATTATAAAGCTTAAACACAAAACACTAAAATCTAAACCCTAAAATCTAAACCCTAAACCCTAAACCCTAAACAAAATGTTAACAAATTTTAAAATTTAAAACTTAAACCCTAAACCCTAAACCCTAAACGCTAAATTATAAATCTTAAACACAAAACACTAAAATCTAAACCCTAAAATCTAAACCCTAAACCCTAAACCCTAAACAAAATGTTAACAAATTTTAAAATTTAAACATTAAACCCTAAACCCTAAACGCTAAATTATAAATCTTAAACACAAAACACTAAAATCTAAACCCTAAAGAAAATGTTAATAAATTTTAAAATTTAAACCTTAAACCCTTAACCCTAAACTCTAAAAAAAATTATACAAATTATAAAATTTAAACCCTAATTCCTAAACCCTAAAAAAAATTATAAAAATTTTAAGATTTAAACCCTAAACCCTAAACCCTAAACAAAATGTTAACAAATGTTAAAATTTAAACCTTAAACCCTAAACCCTAAATGCTAAATTATAAATCTTAAACACAAAACACTAAAATCTAAACCCTAAACCCTAAACCCTAAACAAAATGTTAACAAATTTTAAAATTTAAACCTTAAACCCTAAGCCCTAAACGCTAAATTATAAATCTTAAACACAAAACACTAAAATCTAAACCCTAAAATCTAAACCCTAAACCCTAAACCCTAAACCCTAAACAAAATGTTAACAAATTTTAAATTTTAAACCATAAACCCTAAACCCTAAACCCTAAATGCTAAATTATAAATCTTAAACACAAAACAGTAAAATCTAAACCCTAATCCCTAAACCCTAAACAAAATGTTAATAAATTTTAAAATTTAAACCTTAAACCCAAAACCCTAAACCCTAAATGCTAAATTATAAATCTTAAACACAAAACAGTAAAATCTAAACCCTAAAATCTAAACCCTAATCCCTAAACCCTAAACAAAATGTTAATAAATTTTAAAATTTAAACCTTAAACCCTAAACCCTAAACCCTAAACGCTAAATTATAAATCTTAAACACAAAACACTAAAATCTAAACCCTAAAATCTAAACCCTAAACCCTAAACCCTAAAAATAATGTTAACAAATTTTAAAATTTAAACCTTAAACCCTAAACCCTAAACGCTAAATTATAAATCTTAAACACAAAACACTAAAATCTAAACCCTAAAATCTAAACCCTAAAATCTAAACCCTAAACCCTAATCCCTAAACAAAATGTTAGAAAATTTTAAAATTTAAACATTAAACCCTAAACCCTAAACGCTAAATTATAAATATTAAACATAAAACACTAAAATCTAAACCCTAAAATCTAAACCCTAAACCCTAATACAATTAACAACAAAACTTATAAAATTATAAAATTTAATAAAAAAAAAAATAACCAAACGGACGAACCGGACGGATCCGTCTGGTCAGACCAGCCAGATGGAGCGTCGTTCCGTCTGGTTAGACTTAACGGACGGAACGGTGGTCCGTCTGGCTGGTCTGACCGGACGGATCCGTCCGGTTCGTCCGTTTGGTTTTTTTTTTCCATATTCAAAACTGAATTTCGTACCTTTCAAATTTTGATTCGTTGTTTGTCGAGAGTGTTTTCGCAAACAAAAACATACTAAAACATAATGAATAAAAGTTTTTTGGATCGAAATAGTACTTTTTTTATTTTTACGAAATGGACGTTTAGGTCCATAACGAATGTAAGGCGTCGTTTTATTCGAATTCCAGGGCGTCGTTTAGGGACCCTCATTGTAATTACTGGAAGCCTAGTGACCAAAGGACAAGTGAAATTTCCAGGGGCCGGGACAGAAATTCTCAAATCATCTTCTTCCTAATTTCACAGAGTTTCCGTCGGAAATACATCGTCGCCCAGACCTCCGTGAGCAAGACAACAATCGACACTATTCGATTGGAAGTAGTAAGAACCTCGATTCCTTACCTGTAGAAATCAGCCCCGGTGATCTAGAGTCAGAGAGGCGGCGAGACGGAGAGCCTAGGTCCGAAGATCGATGATTCCTCGAGTCTAAGAGATATGAGCATTGACTGGAAAATGAAGGCTCGTTGTCGCTAGCTATCGAGAATAATGAGTTTGGATACGTTACGGCTTCGTAACGATTTGGACGCAAGCTGTGAATCTGTTTCCAATCCTTCCGCTGTCGTCGATGAGTGAACTAATGGCTAGACTCCAGAACTTGGCGGATGAAAGAGGCCCAAAATTAGACCTGTGATATGGGACTAGGGATGTGTTTTAACCTGTGTGCGTAACCTGGATTTGCTTAATTGCAGTAACAATCATCTACATGATTCCGGGAGAGCTCAATTTGCCGGAGAGTTCTAGTCATAGAGGAGGAGCGGAACAGAAAAGGAAGGGGGTGAACTGACGTCACCCTTAACGTCATCGCCATGTCACCATAAGGTAACGTGTCGTCCACTGATTGGGTGCCCACTGTGCCTCACCACCAAAGTACATCGTTTTGACTGAGATGCAAGCTGAACAGTCAAATCCGCCTGGGATAATTATACTCTATCTTCACCGTTCAGCCATCTCATTTGAATCCGTTTAGATCTTTGATGTTAGTCGCTTAACCAATCCTAATAATTTTTAATCTACTATGCGTAATATATAAATCATATAACATCCTAAACATGAAATAATAACAATAATAAAAATAATCATCATAATCATCACAAATCAAATTCATAATCATAATAAATATATATAAACCCGTGACTTAGTCATGTAATGATCATATTGATAATACTCATTAGTTAATAACTAGTGACTTATTATAATCTTAAAGTCAATGACACTGTTACTAGGGGTAATTTAGAAATTCCCAAACATAAATTTTATCATTAGGGTCAGGGTGTAACAGTATCATGGCTCAATTTTTATATCCCAACCAAAAACGCTATGATTAGCTACTCATGTCATAAGAAGAAGAGAAGACAAAGAAAAACCTAACCATCATCTTGTTAAAGAGATAATGAATAAAAGTTGCTCCAATCTTCACTTTCTGTCTTTTAGTTCCAATCCAAGCTTCGATCTTCAATAGCGACTCCTTCGGCTCTTCAATCGGACTTTTATGGATGAAAAGTGGAGGTATTTTGTAGAGGAAATCGGGAGAAAATTGCCAGGAAATCATTAAAGAACTACTGCCTCTCTCTTCCCTTAAATCGCTTCTTTTAAATGGAAGCATTCGGAATATAGAGGTGCACGTCGTGCACCCTTAACCTCTCCGTGAACTAATTCAAGGTTAGGGCATGCACAGAGTGCATGTATACACGACGTGCATCCCTAATTCCTTCTTCAGGTAATTCCAACTTAGGGCATGCATAACGTGCGTGCGTGCCTTTTTCATCACCATCTTTTGCAACGTCGTCCCATTTAACCTCCAACCATACTCTAATCCGCCTTTAGCCTGACAGGCATACCACCTGTCTCCAAAGTACATGTGATGAAAAATACTACACACATCAAATGGACCGAAACGGTCCATGTGAACGAGTCTATGCGATAGAATGCCAAGATGCAAAATCACACAGAAATGAAACACAAACAAGCTAACTTTCACTCAGAAAGCATGCATATAGGTTGAGATAAACACTACAAATCCTAGTGCTATCAGCCACCCCCCCACCCCCCCCCCCCCACCCACCCCACCCCCACACATACACAGACTTGAACATTGCTTATTCTCAAGCAACTCTACTATTCGCAATCTAAACAAACTTTAAATATGATGAATGGGAAATAACATAATTAGCAGTTCAAGCCTACTTCATGGTGCCAAAGATACACTTTAGATCACCAAACTGCAAAGTTACATTTACCGAATCTAATAATCCAAATACAGAACAAACTTATGCATATCGTTAGTATGACTCAACACCTACTGACAAAGGACATTCCCCCGATCACTTATGCTCAAAACAGATGGCCTGGCCGGGTACTCTTCCTGTCCTAAGGGAGGGAGTGCTTACTTCAAAACATATCCACATAACAACACTCCAGTCTTGTTTTATAATTTTTCTATACCAAACATTTCTAAACACTTCGGGTTAATTGAGTTACTCAATACTCATAAACTAAAGACCCATCTTTCAAAGATTTTTATAGCTTGGACTATCTTTCTAAATGGGCATAGTTGCGACCTGGGTTGGGCTAAGGCTCTCATCCACATAGATCGAGTTCACCTAAAAACCCCGACCCACGACTAAGAAGAGGTGAGATAAGAGAGCCTGAAGGAGCGAGCTTACAGGCGGCAGACTCAAAGTCGCCATGCGTGTTGAATCACAACCGAACCCCCATAAAAATTGGGCACATTGGCCTCTTTTCCACTTTAATCGAACCATCTAGTCACATATGACTTTAAACAACTAGAGCATACTCGATAGGGGAATCAATTATTCACAGTCGTTAGGCAATAAGACGGAATAACCAAATGCATTAGTCCCTTGTTTACTGGTTTCGAGAAAAAAGGGAGGCGATCCCCAAATGATCTATCATGCATCCTATTCACCCTTAAGCAACAATACTACTCTAAACATGCATCCATGGCATCCACATTCTCTAAGTTTAAGAGGGAATTTCAACTATTGAGCAACAAGGTTCCATTTAAAGCACAAGTGAATCAACTAGCACTCTAATTCATCAAAGAGCTAATATAAAAGAAGAGTGAAACTGATACTAAGTTGCGTTGATGAAATGGAGTCGAGTGGCGAGATGTAAGAGAAGAACCATTTTGGAAACCTTCCAATCATAACACAAACACATGTCGTAGTGATAGATGTAACAAGTGTTAACATCCATTATACATATGAGAAAGAAAAAGAAAATATAACAGTCTCAAGTGGAAAATAAAACATAATGAGTCTGAGTCACAAGATACATCCCCAATGATCACTAGTCTGGTGGTGGATATGGATACCCCAGGAACTACGGGTATGGATTGTAACCTTGCCACTGAGATGCTAGTGGATATGCTTGCCACAGAGGAGGGTAGGAAGCTCTAGTGAAGTAGCTGTCCTGGTAGTAGAACATGTGACCACTCTGTCAGTGCTCTTGCTGGTGGATATAGGTGATCTACTCGCCCGGTGATGTATCCACCCCCCCTGTTGAGCCTGAGTCTTCCCAAACTGGTCAGCTCTTTGATCTTGGCGTGTCCATGCATCTCTGCTGTCACTAGCGTACTGTTGAAAATCCTAACGAAGACCCCGCATCTCATCCTTAGCCCGCTCGGCCCTCTGCTCTAGGCATGCCCAAGCATCCCGGTTGTCTCTGTCAAGATGTTGGAAACCATGCATGAATCCTCTCTAAGTGTCCTGAATATTTCTCATGGTCATCTACAAGTGCCCTAAACTGGTTGCGAGCGTCTCAATAGTCTCTAGAGGGAAGTATGTTTCGTAATTCTCTGGGACCTCTGGTCCTTCTGAACACTGGTCAGCTAATAGATTGGGAACTCCATGAGTCTGGAGCCCTCCGAACAGTAATAGCACATCGCCGTGAGCCTGCGTGTCATGTCCGAAGACGCCCAAAACACCAAACCGTTTGACCAATCGTGCGATATAGCCGCCTCCGTACAGAACCCCCGACGCCTGAAAAACCCGACTAGCAGATCGTCAAGGTGCACCTTCATTCTATTCTGGAGGTAGTAGAAGAGCCACAAGCCTTAGCACTTACTACTTCCCAATTTTAGGCTGTCTCCTAGCAGTGATGGCCTGTTGACAAAGCAAGCGAAGACGCCTCAGCATGGACCTCTTCATCTGTTTCGCCTTTGTCACACGAACAGAAAAGATGCTACCCCCACCGAGATGGTCTTCTATAACTCCTTCGAGTTCGGCATTGGGTTCCCCTCCGTGGTGGCCAATGAAATTAGCTCCAAGTCGGCCACCTGACTATGAGTGTTGAAACCCATATGCTCTCCCAACTCATCGGCGGAGAATGAGAAACTCTAACTCCTGAGTCGGAATTTGATGTAGCTCGCCTGTCTAGTGGAGGTGTAGTCTGCGATCCTCTGGGGGAGTAGAACTCCCTTGTAGCATGTGAGAGCTCGATGTCGTCCACCCGCACCATCTCCCTGATACATGCTCGAGGGCAATACTCCCTCACTGTTGTGTCTCATCCTCGATCCACAAAGTCATGCAGCTCGAGGTACCCTATGGTGCCACAACCCATGTTCGATACACTCCATATCGCCAGGAAAAATCGCTCTCCTCTTGAAAGCTGAAGATCCGCTCAACCAAATTTTTTGGTGGCAAGGCTGAGGCTGCAGCTGGAGCGGGCTCTGGTAGCGGACCTGGTGCAGCAGTGGAGGTAGCGGCTGCAGCCCATCGTGAACTGCAAGAAGCAGCAGTGGAGGTAGCGGCTGCAGTGCATGGTGAACTGCAAGAAGCAGTAGTGGGAGCTGCGGGAGGTGGAGGTGCTGGTAGAGAAGCGGTAGGCGATGCCTCTAGAGAAGAAGGCTCTGGAGTGGAGCTCAGTCGCCTCCTCTTTCCGGTGTCAGTCTTCTTCTTCGAGTTCAATGGGACCGACTTGTCGTTTTTCATAGGCATCCTGCAAATAATTCTGCAAAAACCATTCAAAAACACCACGTCATATTGGTTAACAACAAACAATATCACAAATGTCAAGAGACGACAATGGTCAAATTAAACAACCAAGGTTAACCAATCAATCAATCAATATCAGAACCAATCCCCATCACACTTAAAAATTTTGCGTCCTTGTGGAGTAATAATGAAGCAAGTAGAAAGAGCCCAAGAAAGCACA